>CAUJLX010000002.1:22501149-23701149 GCA_963280985.1 Strongyloides venezuelensis
CTATAATTGGCTATGTTATACACTTACAAAAACACCACTTTATTAGTCTTTTTTGTTAGTTATATTCTTTCAAAAAAACTTTTATGAAAGTAAGTGAAATGTTATGACTTTTAACTTTTTTGAAGGTACAAGTCGGAGTTAACAGCGAAACGTAATATTAATGAGTCTTAAAAAACTGCCTCAGATAAACGGCAATAAGTTGTAATCATTTTTTCTAAAAACAAAAATAAATAAATGAAAAAAAAATTTTTTCGAACTCTTTTCAAATCTAACCGATTTTTATAGATAAATAGTCAAAAGTTGTGGTTTTTTTAACTTTAGTAGAAAATATGTGTTAAGAAAGTGTTGGACTATAATTGACTAAAAACATTTTTAAGAAACACTTTTTTTAGTATAGTTTTGTACAAGATATAACGTTATTTTAAAATCTACAAAAATACAATGGTTTATATATAATTTGAAAGTGCAAAATTTATTATATTTCGAAAAACACAATACTATGAAATTATATTAAAAATTAGCCGAATTGTGGTCAAAAAAATGACGATACTTTCGAAAAAAATCTTTTAAAAGTTAAATAGCTGCAACGTGGTCATAATTTTATAAAAAAACAAATAAAGTAATGTTTGCTAAATGGATTTACGTAAAACTTAGAAAAATATGTATCCAGCAAACTTTAAAATTTAACTACAAAAGAAGTTATATTAATTTAAATGTAAAGTTTTTTGTCTTTTTTCTATTTTTTTTGTTAAAATCAATTTGTTTCACAGACATAACTCTTTTCAAACTTGATCAATTTTTATGGTTAAATAGTCATTTAATGTAGTTTTTTAACTTTAGAAGGCAAAAAATAAGTCTCGAAACTTTATTTTATATATGATCAAATTGTGTTTAAAAATACCACATTATTAGATAATTTTTCGCATAGTTTTGTTACATGAAAATAAATCTTCTCAAGGTTAATGAAATTTTAATGATAAAAAACTTAGTCTTTAAAAGATAAAACTTCAGAATGATGCGAAAAACACTGCGAAATTAGAAATAATTAATAATTGATTAAGCTATGAATCAACAAGTGTTAACTATTTTTTGGTAAAAAAAAGTTGAATAGCTTTTACTAAATGATAACTTTAAAAATAAAATTACTTAATGTTTTTATATAAAGATTAAAGTCTAACTTAGAAAATTAGACAATTGTAATGTTAACTGATTACCTAAAAAACGATTTATGTCAATTTATGTGTTCTTTTTCTATTTCTTTTGTACAAATTAATATTTCTTTAAACACAATTCTTTTTAAACATGATCAATTTTTACAGTTAAACTTTTAATATATGTGTTTGTTCTAACTTACTGCAGAAATTAGGTCTTAATACTTTTGGTTTACTATTGACTGAGTTATGTTTAAATAACATTATATTTTGGCCATTTTTTGTATAGTTTTGGTTTCAAATAACTTTTGTGGAAGTAAATAAAATTCTGCGTTTCTTTAGTCATTTAAAAGAAACAGGTTAAGAATAAGAAGGAAAACATTATATTTTTCAAATTGAATAAAAACCGACAAAGATATAGTTCAAAGAATGCTAAACATTTTTAACAATAAAATTAAAAAGTTAAGTAGATTTTATTTAATTAAAAACCAAAAAAAAATTATGTATATATGATTTTCTTTTATTTATTTCTAAGTTTACTTTAAAAATGAAACTACTACTAAGTTTATAGCTTACTGGCGAAACGAATAGTACTAATTTTAGTGACGATTTTTTTACAATTCATTCGTTTTTTACACAAAATTAGCATCTTCTTTAGCATAAGTCTATCTTAACTTAATTAATTTTTTTAGTAAATTAGCTAGTGAATGTATTTTTTTTTATTTATGAGAGAAAAATAGTTTAAAAACTTTTGGTTTAAAATTGGCAAAATTATGTTAAACCACATCACTTTTTCTGGCATATTTTATATTAGTGTGTTCCAGAAATTATTCTTTTCCAACTAAATGAAATTTTTTGGATTCAAACTATATAGAATGTAAATACACTAATGAAGATGAAATTTAATAATAAAAAAATTAGCTTAATTGAAGACTTAAACGTGACAAAATTTTTTAAGTATAAATTGAAATTTTTAAATGCTGTAATTTCATGAAAAATTAATTAAAGTTAATAAAACTAAATTTAGTACATTGATTAAAGTCGGATTTAAAATGTAAAACTATAGAAATGTTTGTAGCATAAAACAAAAGAAGTTTTTTAAAGTATTATTTTTTCCACTATTTTCTTATTTATATATTTGTAAATTTAAGGTAAATGTGTAGTTACTAGATAAATAACATTATAATGTGTATATAAATTTGAAAAAAATAAGAAAAAATTACTTAATTAGTTACTTGAAGTGGTTTATATATTTATTTTTATTCACCTTTTAAATATAATAAAAGTTTTCGTTGGACAAATTTTTTATTACCTGAAATGCTTTAATGAATTTAACGTTTTTAATGATTTTTAAAATTAGAAATATTCCATATTTTGATATATTATAACATTGTATTTTTGGTTATTTTTTTTTAGAAATATTTAATTTGAATAAACATTTTTTTGTATTTAAACTTCTATTGATACTTTAATTAAAAATGTTTTTGTAGAAAATATACTATGCGCGCCAGCTATGACCTTCCGAAAGCGGGTCTAAGTCTGGTGTTATTAAAATCAAGTAAAAATAGGGTTTTAGTGAGAAAATACAATATTGAAAAAATTTAAACATGAAAGTTTATTTCTGTTTACAATAATCGCTTAAACCTTGGTTTAATTGCAATACATATTTGGTTTGAGCACAAATTACATGATAAAAAAATTTTAAATAACTTTTTTTTACATCATACTTTTGTAAAAATAACTAATAATAAAATTGCTATGAGAAAAAAAATGATGAGTTGAGAAATCTTTAAAATAAGATTATAAAAATAAAGAAAATTTACATGATAGAGTCATTTGTGTTTTTAAGTATACTCATCATTTAATATCAAATTATTACTAATTTTAATTGATTTATTTTTATAGTTAATTTATACTTTAATATTTGTTATATTGTATTGTGATTGTGTAAGTGAAGTAATTTCCACTAAAGGAATAAAAAAGTAATAATTTTATAAGTTATAATATTTAAATGTTATGGTGAGAATAATAATTAATTAAATTGTATCATATTGTTTTATATTCGCAATGGTCCGCATTAAGTATAATAAAAAGAAAAAATAAATGAAATATTACATATGCAAATAAATATCAAACTATATGTTTCAATTAATCAAGTTAAGAAATAAGAAAAACGAATAAAATAAGTATTATGTGCAAATTTTATTTATTTTTTATATATACATTTGTACATTTACTTAACAAACAACTGGAAGAAAGAAAAACATTTTTCAATTTGAAACTAAGAAAAAGTTTAATATGAGAAGGAGAAGAAAAGCAATATTAAAAAGAAAATGATTCAAGAAAAAATCTAGCTCGAATAAGTTAAGCTGAGAAGAAATAAATCAGAGGTGCTGAATAGCACTCCATATCCGGAAACTTCCGTACAATAATAATTTTCATATATACATATTGTTCGTACATACATTCTTTTGATAAATAAAAGGTTGTCATACAACTAATGTGTTTACTTCTTAAAATTCTGATCGAGCACGCATGTACAACCAACATAGCGCCTCTTCATTAGGTAAGATACTCGCTAAGGTGTAGTGGAATCGTTAGCTAGCATGTATCCGCTGGAATACATGTAGCAGGCGGCTTTGTATATGTACACCTATAAACAGCCACACCAACATAAGAGAACGTAAACAAACAGACTCTTTAAGGTATTTGTGCTTGTCAAGGAGTATCTAATAAAAGTGTTAATAGTACTATAACTAGGGTGTATGCAAAAAAATTTAATAAAAATTTCTAATTAGTTTTGACCGTTTTTTTATAAAGTAGAATCATTGAATATTTGTAGTCAAAAAAATTAATATTTATTAAACATTTTTTAATTTTTATAGTTTATAAACTTATCAGACATGATTACTTAAATACTTTAAAATTAATAAAGTCAGTGTTTCATATAAAAACAATACAAAAAAATCCATATTTGGCATGTTTTTATGATATATTTTCTTTAAAAAAATTGTAAGTAATAAATAATCAATTTTTTCTAAAATTTAACATATGTTACTAATCAATTCAAAAATTTTAATGTGATGTGTAAAGAGAAGAAGTATAACTGTCTCATTTATTAGTTTTTTGAAAGCAAAAAGTTAAATCCTACAGCAAAAAATAATAATAATCGAATAAAATTTTTGTACATATAGAATTTTACCTAAAACCGTACTTTTTAAACAATTTACATCATTATTCAGGTCAACAGGCAAAATTTTTAAGAAAATTATTAAAATTAAAAGATTTTATTAAAAGATGTAAAAATTATTTGCAGAATAAAAAGTACAGTTTTCCGACAATACACACAAATCTCGAACTGTGTATAATAAATAATAATGAAAAAACTTAAAGTATTGTGGGAGTGATTATTTTAGAGTAATGAAACATAGAAAGGTTAGGAGATTAAATGATGATATAATATTTCATCATCACAGAAAATTCAAGAATTTCCTTCTACTCTCTTTTATCTTTACGTTTTTATTTGCTTCAAGTTTTCTTATCTCTTAAAGATATAAGACCTTTTTTCTCTACAAAGAAAATATAATCTATTTTAAATCTCGATTTAAAGGCTGAATTAAAAATGTCTAATTTTTAAATTCATTTAAGAAATTTAAACTATTACAACTTTTTAATGTAGAAAGAAATTAATATAATTTCTACTATTTATGACAAACTTAACATTTTTTCTAGTGAGAAAAATATCATAGATATAAAAGTCTTAAAATTGGGTAAGATTTTTTACTAGATAAAAAGAAAGTTTTTTTTATGATTTCGTATTTTTATTATACTTTTTTATGGTGTACTTTGCAAATAGTATTTAATCATTTTTCATGTAGACGAACAAGTTTAATCTTATTGATGTGATTGATTGGTATTAAGTTTTTATATACCAACATTTTGTAATTGTTTTATTACTGTTTTTCTCTACTCTAGTTTAAATAAAGTATACTAACATTTAATTTTCTAACACTTGTATGAATATAATAACATATGATTAAAATTAATTTTTTAAAAGATATATCGCGTCTACTCAAACATTACTAGGTTATTGGTTTTTAAAAAAAGAAAATATAAATGCTATCTTTTCATAACATTTAAAAAAAAAGAATATAAATATTAACATTAATAAAACATATTATAATATAGATTATGTTCCTTTTTCTCATATATTTTCAAAAGTTTTAAAATCTTTTATTAGTTAAACTTTTTAAAATTTAGTCTAATCAAAAATTTTATTTTATTTATTATAAATTCATTAATGCTTCACATAATTAACACTATATAAAAAATTTCTAAGCATAATTTAAAATAAAACGTACATTAATTTTATTTTGATTCTAGTTATGTTTCTGAAATATAAACATTTAACATTTAAAAATAAAATATAATTGGTAAATGCAGACAAAAAAGAGATATAATTTTAAATAAAAATGTAGTAATTTGTTAAATTGCTACCCAAATTCAATTTTTTTTATTTCCTATTAATTTTATAGCATTTAATTGGTAAAAGTGTTTAAAAAATTAAATAAAAATAAATAAATTTTTATTTTTTGACGTTTTTATTCTCATCTTAAAATTAAACTTGTTTCCTAAAAATATTTTTAAATTAAAGTTAAAAAGTTAATTATAAGCAAAATTATAAACGCTTTAATAAAAGAACGTCTTTTTTAACATCAATTATATAAGAAAAATTTATCTATAATATAAAAAATATCAAATATATTTAGAAGAATATATGTATACGTAAAAAACAAAAATTTCTTAATAAAGCAAAGTAAAATATAGGTTTTAAAAAAAAAGGTAACTTTAATTTCAAATTTTATTAGGTTATTTAGAAATAAATATCTTTTTTTACCCCTTAGCATGGGAATGTCATAAATTAGCATAAAAATTTATATTTTTACATAAAAACGTGTGAAAAATTATTATATCTGCCAATTTGTTGCCAATATTTTTAATAGCTTATTAACATCATTTGAAAAAAATTAAGTATTTTCTAGAATTCAATAACTTAAATAACGTTTGATTTTTGGATATTCAAATATAGTTAGGTTTTTCTCCTTCTAGTTATATTTAAATGTAAATAATTATATATTATAATTAATTATGGTATTACTGTAATTTTTGACTTATATTATTTTCTATAAAGATAACATATTTTTATAATAATACCAGTTAGTCTTTACTGAAATATATGGATTTTCATGTTAAACTTATTAAAGTCTTAGCTATGAGTAAAGTTACACAACTTCCACATGTTATATTTGATGAATAAATGCTTATGTGTTAAAAGAATGATATAGTGAAAAATGTTTCTGATTCAGTTTTATTTCTCAAATCGTTAATTTTCTTCAAGAATATTTCTAAGATTTATAATCAAGAAGAACTACAAAAAAATTTATGTTAATCATTTCAATTGACAGATATGAGTATAGAATCGACAATCCCTGCTGAATTTTATCTAATTAATATAATATAATATAATTAAAAATTGTAATTTTTATTAGAATTAATAAAACTATAATAAAAATAATATCTCTATTACGAATCATTTTTAAACTAACTTTAAATAGTGCATTTTGTAGATAATTAAGCTGTTCAAATTTAGTGTGAAGACTGTTTAACGATTCCAATTTATTTTGTTACGTATGTGTTTTTAAAAAAGTGCGGTAAACGTTTTTTTGTAGTCCAATTTTGAGTTCGATAATAACTTTATTATATATGGTAATAGAATTTTAGTGAAAATAACAGAGCCCAATTAGTTCTACATAATGCACGGCTAGAAGTTTGCATGCATTGTCGGAAAACTATACTTTTGATTTATAAATAATTTTCACATTCTTTAATAAATCTTTTAATTTTAATATTTTTGTTTCTAAATTTTATCAGTTGACTTAAATAATATGATGTAAATTGTTTATGCAAAGTACAGTTTTATGTAAAATTCCATATATAAAAAATTTCATTTGATTATCAATATTTTTGCTGTGGGAAATATTTTCTTTGCATTAAAAAAAAAGTGGAACGCTTCTACTTCCTCTCTACATACTCTGTTAAATGTTTAAGTTAATATTATAAAGTTAAATTTTTGAGAAAATTCGATTTTTTATTACTTTAATTTTTTTAGAAGAAAAAATATCATAAAGCATGCTGAGTATAATATTTTTTATTATAATATATGTTAAACATTGATTTGATTAATTATAAAGTATTTACAATCGTGCCTGGTAAGATTATAAATATATAAAAGTTGAAAAAATGTTCAATAAATACCTGTTTTTGTTGCTACAAACGATAAATTATTCTACATTATCAAAAAAATAGCGAAAGCTGCTTTCTATTTTTACAATATTTTGAAAGCATATAATAAAAAGAAACTTATTTTTAGTTCTTTGACTGGGCATGTAGTTTGTGTTTGAATTACTTATGTATTATAAATTAAACTAAGGTTTTAGCAATTTTGATTAAAAATAATTAATTTACATGTTTAAATTGTCGCAATAATGTATTTTCTTATTTAAAAAATATTTTTTGTTGATTTTTAAGAACATGAGAAAAATTAGTTTGCAAGTTGTTCGTACAAATATCTTTTTTCATACACTCTATCATACAAAACATTATTGGAATTAATTTCCTATTTATTATTTTATAGTCAAAAATTACTTCTAATTTTACCAAAACAGATTACACAACCTGGTTTATATTAATCGTTTAAGTATTGGCACACAAAACCTAAACACGTCTTTTAGATCTATACGATTTATATGTGAAAAAAAGAACAATATTTAAAAAGTATTTTGGAACCTAGAATTTTTACCCGTTTTGGCGTAAACATATTCTAGTTTATTTTTCCATATACATTCTATCTTATTTTAAATATACAAAACGGGTTAGAGTTTGTGCTCAAAATGAGATAGAATGTAAATACAAGATTGGTTAGAAATGTAGCCTATAGTATACCACTAGTTTATAAGTTTCATAATTTTGTAATTATTTTGAATTAATAAAAGATTTTAAAACTTTTTTGATAAATAAATAGAAATATCAATTCTTAATCGATAAAATATAACATTTTTACTTAATATTAATTAGTAAAAAACAAACAAAAGTAAATGTTATGTATTTTTTAAATTTTATTTTAATTATCTTGTTCAAAAACTTGAAGTAAACAAAATAATAAAAATATTCATATTATTTAATTTAATCTTTACAATAAAAAAATTATTTTACACAATGTTTACCAAAAAATTACATCATTTGCGATACACTCTTGATTCCTCTTTAATCAACCAACAATTAAGAGTTTCTAATAATTTTTTTTAAGTCTCATACACATTTTGTAATACTAACTAAAAATGCTGATAATCATAATCCTTACTCTATAAGATAACCATGTAACATTTAATGTCTAAATTTGTTGTAGAATAAGTGATTGTAAAATTTATTTTATGTTAACAAATCACGATCTTAGTTATGTATTAATATCAAAAGTTTTAAACGTTATTACTGTTATAGGATTATTAACTAAAACTACAAATGTTGAATTTTACAGTAATAGCTATCCATTTTATTAGTACAAAATTTAACATTTTAAGAATGCGTAACTTGGTGAAAGACTTTAATATTTTTTTAGAATATCTAATTAAATATTATTGTACTTGATAATTATTAGATCTGTAAAACTAATATAATAACTGTTATTATTGTAAAGCAAATATAATAATATAAAAAATATAAGAATGTGCCATTGGTCATTAATCTCGCTATTTTTTTTTCTCATTATCTCACATTTATTATTACCATTAAGTATCAACTTTAAATCTATTAAAAAACATTAATAAGTCTATGAAATAGTATAAAATGGGTAAAAAAACGAAAAAATTTTTTAATAACTTTAAAACAGGGTCAATGATTTAAAAACTTGAAAGTCTAAAAAACATTTAAGATAGATAAAATTATGACTAAATTCAACTTCATTTTCCATATACAAAACGAGGTAGAAATATATATGCAAAACAAAGTTTGATCTATGCACAAAATGATCTAAAAATATATGTACAAAATGTGTATAACAATAGTAAAAAAAATGATTTAGAATGTAGATGTGAAATGAGGTAGATTGTAGCCTGTCGCCTATTTCATTTCGGATGATCGGTTATTTTAACATCATTTGCATTATGTAGCAGTCTGAGCATTTGCGGTCTAAAAGACATATTTAGATTATGTTTGTATTATTACGAATTTAAATAAAAGTTTATAATGAGAACTAAGTAATTTCATAAGTTTAAGGTATATTAAAAATGACAGTTAATTGTTTTAAGATTATGTGTAATATTTATTTGACAAACAACGTTTATTATTTACTTTAAATTAAAAAAAGATACTTTTTTTTTAATATGAAAAAAATAATATTTTTAAATTTTTTGCATTTTATAAAATTGCTAACATAACTGCTGATACTTTAAAAATAATTATAAGGGATTATAACATTACAAAATGTTTAAAAATGCTTATTTATTATAATAACATAATGAAAATGTGTACAAAATAATAATGAAATTTATTAAAATTTAATTTTTTCCAAAACATAACATACTATCAACTCGAAAATATATGAGTGTGAATATGGGAAGTAGGAAAACCTCACATTTTTTTCCAGAACAAAAGCAACAACACATCAAAAAATTTTCCAAATAAAATAATTTTTTCTATACATGGCATTTTACCAAAAACGTATTTTTTTGTGAATCTGCTAAATTATTTAAATCATCAGACATAATTTTAAAAGAGAATAATAAAATTAAGGGATTTATTTATATTTTTTACTATTAATTGTTACGTAATAAAGTGCAATTTTTTCTAATCTCGAGCCGTAAATGCTACATATCTTGAGGCCTTAAATAAACATTTAGAAAAATTACAGTTATTTTAATATTGATAAAGCGATATTTGTATCTAAACAACCTAATACATTGAAAAATATTGTTGATAACAACTTAAGTTTAATAATGAAAATAATGTTAAAGAGAAATAGTGATTATTTTAATAATTTTTAAATTGTTGCATTAATCTTAATGTAAGAAAAATAAACTATAAAATTGGCTAAAAATAAAAAAATTAAATTTTACTAGGTAGAACAAATTCACACATTTTTAACTTATCTGTATCCTTGTTTGCGTATACGTGTTTAGAAATTATCTTAAAATTTTTTAGATTTTGTTTAAATGCGAACTTATAAATAGGGAAAATTTTTTAAAATATTTAACATATTGTATTTATGAAAAAGCAAAAATGACGATTAAAAGATGAATTAAAGTTTGGCATAGAGATTTCTGTATTTTGATATACAGCTATAACACGGTAATTTTAATATTCCGAAATATACAAGAAAATGTTTTACTATATTATTTCATCTTTTTATCCATGTATTTTATTTCAGACCTTCATTTTAATATTAAATGAATTAATGAATTTTTTTACATTATTTGACATGTTACCAACCGCTTTTTAATTTACTCTTGACGCGAAATGTCCCTCTTTTTGTCTATTATTCTCCATATTATTCAATCTAAAACATTTCTTCAGCGTGTGATAAATAAAACATTAAATTAGCATTGACGGCTATTTCTAAAATGATAGAATTCGGTTAGAGCAAAAACTGTCAGTTAATTATTTTGGTAATGAGAGATCTTAAATTGTAGGTGAAAGACTTCTTGTAGATGAAAATTGTTTATTGAACTACCTGTTTAAAAAAGAAAAAAATTCTAGGAGAACTGTTGTGACAGAATTTGCTGCAGAGTTAGAAATACTGAAAGATGTGATTGAGAATTATCAACACAATTTTTTTGTATTTAAAAATTCTTTTATGAAGACCACATACATGAATCCAAATATACGTAATACATTGACTACTGAAGATAAAAAGTAACAATGTAATTGTTGCAGCAGAATAAGCTATTACTATTCAATTGAGTAAATTAACAGAAATATTTTTACATTGAAAATAAGTGTCAAAGATGCATATTTAGCTTATGATATTATGCAAAATTGACAATTGTTAGTACAACATTCTAAAATGCTTTTAAAAAAGATTTAAAGATGAAATTGTGTTTATCACGAAACTAACAAAAATCATCTTTAAAATTTAAGGTAAAATATAATATTGTCAAATGCTAATTTAAATTTAACAAAAGATTTTATCCTTTATTTAGTAAGAAACAACCAAAGAAATTGTCTGTGGGAAACTACTAGATTTATCAACCAAAGATTAATAAGAGTTAAATAGTAGCACTAATTAAAGAACTACAAATTCTATTAATGTTAGTCTAGAATAGTGAATAGAAAATGAAACATTCGGGGATTAATTTTCCATCTTTAAAAGACTTTTAAGGTAACAGGATATCGATTAAAAATAATAAGATTCTTTTATATTGCAGATGATTACGATATTCAAAATCAAAACAAGATAAAAAGTACAATATTATACAAATTTTAAACTCAGTAATGCTCTGTTAAGTGAGATATATAGGTTAGAAAATCTTAGTATATTAAAAAAATTGGAAAAAATGAAGCTTTTATAATTTTTCTGTTATACGATATTTTTTGTACTAATAGAAAAGTACAACTAATACATGATTTAACCTCAGTAAATAAACAGTTATCTGATCCACCATATTTTCATTGTGATACGATTTAAAACAATGATGGATATGCTAGCACCAACTGTTTTTTTTAAATATTATATTAAAATGGTTTATTACCATTTTACTACTTAAGAATCTATTTAATCATGTTTTATTTTTCAAATAGATAAAAATAACTTTATCTTTTACAATTATCCGTAAAATTTTCATATTGTCATACCTTTCTAATATGACATTGACGAGTGTTGTAGGACTGCTAGAAAAAAAGTGTAATAGGTTGTGAAATAATACGACAATTTTACATTAATTAATAAAATTATAACTGGAATAAAAAAAAGATTAGTGAAATTCAAAATACGTTGAACACTTTGGATCTTAGTTTAAATAATGAAAACATTGCTTAAAAGGTATATTCTTAAATTACTATATTAATACTAAAGAGAAATAGATAAATATATTGAAATAAACTAACAAAATAAACATATTTTGCGAAGCTAATGAATACCGTGCAGCGTTTGTTTTTTTAATTGCAAAAGTTAACAAAAATATCAGTAGTATAACGCAAATTTTATAGAAAAATAACGATTAATTTCGCATGCAACAAATTGGTATCTTTATTCTATTCTATATAAATATTCTAAAAAAAGGAAATGATTAAGACGTTGACTAGCATCTCATTACATCTTTTATTGTCTTCTTGATAGTACTCTATCAAAGAGTATAAAGAATGTATTAACAATAAATCTTGGTACATTGGATGAAAATTTACAGTTATAGTATAAGATATACTTTTAAAAATAAAATTAGACTGTCAGTTAAAAGAGTTATGTGTATTTAGGTAAATTTATACTTATGGATTCCACTAATTCTATGTTTAGAATTTGTTCTAACTTTTTAGTTAAATATATAAGAAAAAAAGAAGTAAATCAACAATCGTAGGTTTTAAAAAAACCTTAATACAGTTTTCTAAGGGGTAGTGTCAATTATAAAAAAATTAAATGAAATATTATTTAATAAATGATATTTAAAACACAGATTTCTTTTAATATGTAGTATGGTTATGTCTGTGAAGCATTGACATTACGTAACTGTCTTGCTTCTTTAAGAATTTAAAGTTGGAATTATTTCATTGCAAAACTTTGTAGGGTATGATGTATTTTGTTTGAGTAAAAATGTATATGAAGTACTATTTTATTAATTAACATAGATAATTGTAAATGTGATTTGTTGGATTAATAAAAGTTATTATAAAAAAGGCTAATAAAGTTATGGAAATACTATTAAAAACCATAGATATTAATAATAAAGTGATTACTTCAAAGTATTTCCTTCCAAAATGATCTTCGGCAGATTTACATGTCAGCGATTATAAAATTACTTACAGTAGAAGAAAAAGTGTGCAATACAAAGAAAAGTATTAAAAGAAATAATAAAAACAAGGTAAAAAATGATGTTTTGGATTGCAGTAGCTCTTTTTATAATACAACATCAAGCTTTATAATCGAGGAGTATGTTGAATACTATTAAAATCAACATAAACTTATAAAAGTAAACTTTCTTGATATATTTTTTTTACTTATTAATCATACTTTAAGTTTTTTAAAAAATATTAAGAGCAAATTTTTAAATTTATGTTTAATTTATGCAATTCTAGGTATCTTACCCTTATTGTTTATTTATTTATAATTATTTTAGTATCGTTGTTATATCGGAGTTGGTAGAAGATCGAGTTTTGTCAAAATTAAAAAATTAGAATAAAAATAAATATCTATAAAAATTGTCTAAAATTTAAAAAAAATTAAAAGTAAACTTTTCTAGTAGATTATATATAATTCTCTACATTTTAATCTCATTAATATCATTTTGAGAAATCTTTTGCGTCTGTTTTAATCGAAGGAGAAAATGCGGAATTTCTATTTTGCGAAAATCAGATACGATAACTTTTAGTTCTTTACATGGAAAAAAAATATATTTTTATATAATTCTTTTAAGACAGGAGAGTCAGAATGTAAATTTAACATTTAAACATCTCTATAACTATGTTTTAAAAAATATTACAAAAAATTGGCAGCGAAATAATAAGTTGAGCATCACATAATTTTTTATCTTATTTTAAATACTTTTATTTAAAGATTTAAGTGTTGAAGTACAAATTTAGTACTTATGAAATACTTAAAAAATTTTTCAAAGAACAAATTGTATTATATAATATTTTAATATAGTGGATGTTTTAAAAATTAAGATATCTACAATATGTCGTAAATAATTTTATTGTCAATAGTTTTTGGCATTTAATAACATATAATATATATAATTAAAATGATAAAACTAAATCTTAAACATTGTTTATCAATATATTCTGGGAACTTTTTTTTTAAGATTATATTTAATAGAATTAATTTCAAAGTTATTATGATAAAGAGGAAAAAGAAATGTAAAAATAAAATAAGTTAATAAAATTTTTCGAAAAAAATTATCTTATCAATAAAGTAACAAATTCAAATATTATAACAATACTGAAAATTCATAAACTGGACGATAAAAGTTCTTAATGTCAGTGATCAGACTTTAAAAATAGAATCCTTCAAAAAATGATGAAAATTAAATGAACTCTACTGATTCTACAATTTCTGATACAAACGTAAGGTCACATTTTTTAACCATGAGAAATTTGACGAATTGTGTAAAAAAAGAGATCTTAATATTTTAGATACAATAATACAAATTTAGTAAATTATGTTAACAAAAATATAGAGAAAGAGTAAAAAATATTTAAAAAATAAAAAAGTAGTATTGTAACAATAAAAACAAAATTCTTCTCTTAAAACATAAATTTTTTATCATGTGCGTTTCTTGATTATATAGCGATCACATTTTGTCTTTTTTAATTAGATCAACTTTTTAACACTCAAAATTTTTACTATCTATAAAGTTTTATCATAAAGTCGTACATATTTAATTATTTGTGTTTGTCTCAACTTTACCTTAATTAAGGGGCACGGCAAATTCACTTCGTTACGGTCTCACGAAAAACTCTTGTAAATCAACATTTTGTTTTCATTTCGAAGCTTTTTAGTCATTAATGAATTTCTTAAAACCTTAATTTCGATTAAATGGAGATGAGAAAGTTTTAGAAAAGAATCAAATGCTATTATAATTGATGTTGAATTTCTGTCTATTCGTAATTTGAAAACTGCATTACAAGGTGCCTTTACATTTTCATTATTCAATCAGTAAAATCAAACTTAAACTTGCATTTTGTCTACTTTTTATAAAGAATTAACTTTTATAAAATATTCAATACATGCAGTTTTGCTAAAATTGATAAAAATTTTTTTGAATATGCCTTTCCAACAAACGTGTAATGATTTCTTTAAATAAAGAGAAAGTCTGTTACTTGAAGAAAATTTCACTTACAATGATCATATTTATGCTGCTAGCTTTCAAAATATAACTTTGTTAAAAACTTAAGAAACTTATAAAAAGACTGAAGATTTTTATATATTCATTAATCGCTTCACATATGCTTTAAATGAATCTAATGTCTTATAAATAATTTTTAAGGTAAAATTGACACTCACATCAAAACTATTAATGATATTTTTTAAAATATATATTATTTCTTGTGTGCGTTTAAAAATTTATTACAACCACTAATCTGATAAAAGTTTTACAAAAAGATGCAATCGTTAATTATCATCAGCTAAAGGAGCTACGAAATTTTGGTTATTCAGAATAGATACGCACGCATAAAAATGATAGGTTTAATGAAAGATTTTCGCAACTGAAAGATATTTGAAGAGCTTGTTATTATATTGCGAATCAATCAACAATTGACCCACTCCATCAAGATTCTCTTAAAAATATTTGCAATTTTTTTTTAAAAATTTAGTCAAATTAGTCATCTTTCGCGTAGATTATCGATAAAAAAAATTGAATGTTCAAGTATAGTTTAATTGAAAAAGTGAAGCTACGAACAAATTCAACGTTTGGAATACAAAAATTTACTTTATATAGCCTATCAATGAGAATTCATACTAATATCATTTTTCAACTGATCACTGTAACAAAATTTGCAAAATACATAAAACTTTATATTTTAATTCTGAAATAACATAAGAATAAATGACAAACATTGTAGTTTTGTTAATGAGAAGACACTTTACAAAACAGTATTATGCAAAGGAATTCTCCATTTATTAAATCAGGTTTTATAGAAAGAATGTCAGTAAAAATCGTTAATTATAAAAAAACTACTTTATTAGCAATTTTATAAAAATCATTAATAAATTTATAAAAAATATTGACATAATAAATAATACAGGTAAGATAAAGCCTTTTTTTAAATTAAGGATAATGTATTTAAAAGATATTGAAAGCATTATTTACATATATTAACTGGGCGTGTATACACTCCCAACTTTCAATATCGTAAATAGTACAAAAATTATTTTCACAACAACGAAATATTTCGTTTCAGGATTGATGTATCCAAATTTTGCCAATTAATTATGTTTTATTTTTTCAATAGCCGTAATTTTTTGTAAGTTAAATAAATATCTCTGATAACATGTATAATTTGCTTTTTTACATTTTTTATAACTAACCTGACTAGGATTAGTAATTTTTCTTACGATCAAAAATATTTATTTTAGTAATTTTTAATATTAATAGTGATTGTTCCACGTAGTTTAGACATAGTTGTTGTCGAAAAGAATATTCGTTAACTACAAAACACCAGATCTCGGTGAAACTTCCACATGAACAGTAAATTATTAGGTAAGATAAAGTTTTTGTTTAAATTAAGATTGTAATATTTAAATTATATTAGTAACATTGTATTCATGCTTCCAGTGGATGTGTATAGAATCAAAAAAACTTTTACGTAGCTACATTAACGAAATTTTAAAGTTCTATTAAATTACATAAGGTCATTACAATTTTTAACTTGAAAGCAACGATGACGATAATACACGTTCGTTGATTAACGATACCAACTATCAGAATATTGATTTCATACTAGGACATCAAGTTATTAAAAAATGAGGAAGATGGTGAATTACAGAAAAACGCAAAAATATCTTTGTATCAAATCAATTTAATACTGTTACCACAGAACCTTTAAATGTTTAAGCAAACACTGAAAAATAACGTCAAATTAAAGTTACCGAAAAAGATTTAGATATTATATCTATCAACGAATTTTACAAAAGTTTTACTCTTTTTCAACTTTCAGTTGAACTAATTTGAATCAGTAATTAATAATTAAAAGTTTTATTTAAAGCTTTCTAACTAACTTATTTAATGACTAATCTATCTAGTGGTTACGCAATTTACCAGTAATATAACACAAAATCAATAAAAATTTATTTAAATTATTCCCTAATCAATGATACTCGTGGTAAAATAATAAAACTAACTGATTAACAATAAACTTTAGAAGAATTAAGTGCAAATTCACTGCAAAGTTACTTCATAAATGAACGCATAACTTTTTTCCTTCAAATCAATTACTTTTATCAAAAGTACGGTCATATGTTAAAAACATGTTAACACCGGTAATAATTGTGTAACATTTAAGAAATTTTTATAAAATGAGAGAAAAAAATTGTTTTAACGAATTTTTTTTAGCATTTGATATTATATCACTCAATTTCAGAAATCTTTAAATACAATTAAGTACCAATACTTCTGAAAATGATTTTTTCCTATTATATATTAGCTAAGAAATGTTCTGTAAAAAAATTAAACGGTCTTATGTGAAAACCATCAAATGTAAAAAAAAATCATTATAAAGTTAAAAAATCAACTAACACGTCACATGCAGAGAGATTTTTCTCATAGTAGTTTTATTAATGCGTGCTGAGAATGAACTGATACGTTATGAAGATCAGCTGGAAAATTTTTATATTGAAAAAAGCGATGAGTAAGGAGTATAGAATTCCTATTTTTCAATATAAAACTT
Organism: Strongyloides venezuelensis; assembly: GCA_963280985.1. Lineage (NCBI taxonomy): Eukaryota > Metazoa > Nematoda > Chromadorea > Rhabditida > Strongyloididae > Strongyloides > Strongyloides venezuelensis. The sequence continues at coordinate 22,518,951 of CAUJLX010000002.1, forward strand.
CTATTATGTATATTTTATTCTTTTTAGAGTGATCAAAATTGTCTTTAAAATTTAATTGGATTTTAAACCAAAAAAGAATTTTTACTTTATATTTAAATTAAGCAAGTTATTAACAATAATACAAAATAGTCAATATCTATAGTTATAGTAGAATTTTGAAAACGTCATGAGGGTTGATAAGAAAAATGTGATTCACAATCGTGGAATATTGATTTAAATATATTGTTGATGGTAAAATAAATTATATGATGATATCGGTAAAAGATTGACAACTTAGATGGTAGCTAATCTAGAAGCTTGAGTAATTAGACTGAAAAAATTTAAATTCATAGACTATGTAAATCTAAAGATAGTACTAAAACAAACTGAATTTATTGTAAAAAAAATGAATAAAAAACTATCTTTACGTATTTTATTATTAAATAAGAAATTTGGCACTCAAATGTCAGCAGAATCACTAATTAAAAAGTTACATTTTATTGACCAAAAAATTCGCAAAAGCATTAGTCTTTCTATAAGTTCAATTAAAAAGACTAAAGATAAAAATACTAACATTTCACAGTGAATAAAAATATACATCTAAGATCCTTTACACTTGTCAGTAAAACATGTGAAACTTAAGTTATTGCTTCAAGTGTTGTTAAATGAACATATCTGTTGAATGTGATATTGAAAACTGTTCAGTAACTACATAGTATTATCTTTTTAGATAATATAAAGAACAATTAAAAAAATAAAGAGCAATTTTTACTGAATTTATATTAAAATTAAAGAAAATGAATAAATTTAAGAAAAGTGCAAATTATACTTGATTACTATATCAACGTGTTCGAAATGCTTGAACAAGTTTAAAAAATGTATATAAATATATAGGTAAATAAATTTTGGTATGTGATTTCAATAATTCAATTACTTATATAAATACAGGTTCTTGTTTCAATAATAGTAATATTAACCAGATATTTTTAATTAAACTTATAATTGATATTAAGTATGGTAATCATAGCATTTAAGTGATTGTAAAACATATAAAGTAATGTATGATAAATGCATTAATACATTTAGTTGTAACATTTCAGGTTTTTAAAATAATTTAATTTTTTTATACTTTTTAGTTAAGTAAAAACTAAAAAAACTCTTATATTTCTGAGATGGTTTTACAAAAATTCAAACATATAAATGGAGTTATTTTTAAATTGTAACTGTATTACAGTTTACTTTTTGGTTAATTTTTTACATATTTTTTTTATAGTCAACATATATTTTGTATAATAGCAAGAAATAATAAATTTAATCTTTATATTTTATTAATTAATGAATATTAGTAAAGATATTAAAACAATTAATATAATAACATTGTGTCGTTTATCTATAGATTGGAAAACACAATGCAGTTTAAAAACTTACTATGGATATAAATAATGTGTTTGTAAAATATTAACAATAAGTGTAAAGTAGTCCAAAACATATATTATTTCAAGTACTACTTTTTATAAATTTAACATAAATTATACAAATCTTTTCAACACTCTTCAGAAATATTTTTGAATATTTTTATAATTGTTTTATAAAAACTGTATTTTAAAGTACAAACTATTACTTTACAAATGATAACTAAAAAGACTATACAAAATAATTTTTTGTGCTTTAATAGTTTATATTTTCTTTTTGAATTGACAATATCATATAATTAACATTTTTTTAAACTTCTATTGTATAAAGTATTAAAATCTTTAAAACCTGAGTTTAATTTAAAATTAAGCTAAATGTTAGGCATATCCTAATTTTTTTAAAAGTAATATTAAATAAAAAACATATAGTTATTATATAAAGAATAATAAAACTAAATAATAAAAAAAGACTGACGAAACTGATTTCAAAAATAAATTTTATCAACTGAAATAAAAATTTTTTTAAAATAAACTTCAAAAACGTTAAGATAAGATTATTTATTTTGATACTAAAAATTTTCTTAGTTACAAATTTAATAAATTCACTAAATATGTTTGCTATTAATTTTGACATCTATATTTTTTATATTGCAAAATATAATTCTAACATTTCAACAGATGATTGTCAGTTGAAAGTAGATTTAACGATACTAAATAATGAAATAAAGTTGCATTAATTAAATTTTTTAATTTGAAAATATAAGTTGCGGTACATCATGTTTTGTATTACTAAAAAAAAATATTAATTTTCTTATGTATATAAATTCAATACAAGATATAAATAATTTTAATGAAATACTTCTTAATTTTCAAAAATTTAAATGGATTTTAAAAAGTTATAAAGAAGATTTTTGGCTGTAGATTGGCAAACAGATTACACGATTATCAAGACTCAAACCATCATCACCGATTTTTTTTTTCAAATTTTACATATTTCATGTATTAGTAGTTTTTAGTTTATGCTTGTTATAAGTTCATAAACTATCTTTCATATGTAATAAAAAAAGTTGTGAATTGCACTATGTTAAGTAATTATATTTCTATAAAATTGTAATTTGCTTAAAGATATTTTTACTTTTACTGATTTTAAAGTCTCAGCTGTTGTTAATTAGTTTTTATTTCAATAACTTATTTCAATAATCAATGACAGAATTTTAAAGAAATTAGATATTTAAGTAAATTTTTAACCTATAAAAAATTAGTATTTAGTAGCATTTAATCAGGTTTTATATTGTAGTAAATCAGTTTTATACATTTTATGTAAACAGAAAGTTAATTAAAGTTGTATAACAATTTTGCGCTATTTTTAGACAATTAAGAGACTTTAAAAACATTTAAAGTAAGTTTATTTCTATGTTATTTATTTGTATTTAAATAGTTTTTTTACATTTTTATTTCATTTACTAATATTTCATCATAATACTTTTTTATTTATTCCTAGTCCTTGACAGACAAAGTTATATGTTGTGGATGGTTTAAGATGACTATATATGTTAGTAAATGACTATATGTGAATTGTATATTCTACATTTATAAATAAAAGAAATGCTTTTTAATATTGTTTGCTTTTTACATAAATAATGTGATCAAATATTAAGAAAAAAATGTTTGATAAAAGATAAACATTACAAGTTAAATATGAAAACTTAAAAGATAAGTTATTACGAGTAAAATTAAAAAATACAATAATTCAGTATGTCACCAATAGTAAAAAATTAATAACATTACATAATAATATTAAAAAATGCTAGATTTATGTATTTAAGAGTGTAAAAACATTAAGATAGTAAAAAAAAAAGTAAACCAAGATTTGAGACTTTAGGTAGGCAATAAATAAAAATTAAATATAATTTAGTTATAGATTAATATTTTCTCTAGTACCACGTTTATTCAAAATTTTACAATAAATTAATCTAGTGTTATAAAAAATACCTTAAAATTTTAATTGTTTTCTTATTTTCTCCAAAAAGTTTACTAACTAAATTATTATAACATAAAATCTCATCCAAAAAAAGATGCGATTAGCATTTTATGAAATTTAAAAATAACATTGTTACCTTTTTTAAGAAAATATATATTATTTGAAAATGTGCTTTATATCACGTTCAACACTTTTAAAACAATTTTTAATATCACTATAACTTGAATATTTTCGATCATTTTTAAATAAATTTGATGTCTTTTTCAATAACATTATTATAATATATTGCATAAGCTAATTAATGGTATATGACATAGCGAGTAATACAAGTTAATATCTGCTAATATATTTATAAAACAAAAAAATTAAAATAAATATAAAAATATCACTTTGGTATCAAATAAAGAAATATAAAACAACATCTGAAAAATGATTCTTTAAATTTGAAAATTCGTGAATTAATTTTAAATAATCATTTATCATAAAATACCGTTGCCAAATAACATAACATTTTTGTAAAAGAAAAAGCAATTAATTCAATTTATAGTCTTAGTAATGAATTGCAAAATAATTATTAATGTTAAAAAAGTTTTACTAGTACTTTAAATGCTATTGCATAAAAATTTACTCCAACAATGAATTTTAAAATATTTTCTACAATATTAACATTTTTTATTACTAGTGTTTGGAAATAATATATGTTCTTTATTATAAAAATTTTGTCTTAATTAATAAAAAAAGGTGTACTTTATTTTTACTGCATATGCATTATTGTTATAAAATCCATACACCTTATAAAAAGTATGAGAATTTTTATACAATTAGTATAGTATTATATACACTCTGTAATTAAAAACAAAATAAAGTATTTGATCATAAATACAGACATAAATATCTTATATATTATTTATGACTGCATAATTTTTATTTACAAACAGTTTTTTGTTTAAAGTATGATTAATATTCTTACAATATAAATTATATTATATTTAGTTTTAAAAAAAATTTACAATAATTATAATAAAAATAGATAGAGGTTACTTCATAAATAATAACTTAAAACAATAAAGAAAGCATTAATTTGCATTTGTAATACTAGAGTAGATAATAAATCCTTAAAGAAAATCTAAAAATAATCAGATAATATTTTAATAGATAATGTCTGAAATAAAAAAAATATTACCTCCGTTATAACTCCTTTCAAATTAAACTAATTATTATGAACAAGTAGTCAGAAATAACCTTTTTCATAACTTGAGAAGAAAAAACAAGTCTTACAAGATTTGAGTCAAAACGTCTAAATTACTTTAAAAAAATGTTTATTTTGATAACTTATTTTTTGTACAATTTATGTCGTACTCACAAATTAAAAATTCCGCAATTTAAGGTTGCAATTCAATGCTAATTGTCACACAATTCATCTAAAATTTTAATAACATTTTATTAATTTTCGTATCGGTAAATTCTATTACAATTTGGTGAAATTATTGTATATTTTAGGTAGAATTGTGTTACATTTTAAAAAAAATGTTAAATATATTTAATTAATTATTTTCTTTTTTTGAAAACAGAAAAATAATATAAAAAAAAATTAAGAATTGAATAAATTAAAAAAAACTTTTTGATATTCTAAAATAATTTAATATACTTAGTAAAAGTTTTAAATATTAAATATAAAATCATAAATCAGTGTCGGTATTTAAAAAAATTGTTATTAAAATACTAGAAATATTTCCTTTTTCAAAACATTGATAATATATTTGTATTTCAGTATAAATTTAAAAAATTTTATTAATGAAAACACAAAATAAAATAAAAATTATCAAGAATTTCATGAGTATATCAACATTATATGATTTAAAAAAGATGATTTATAGAAAATAAGAAAAGTAATAAAAAGTTTGAAAATTATTTCTAAATATTTTTTTACATAGTTCATACCACATTTATATAAATTAATAATTAACTACAATAATAAAATCTTTATTTAATATATATTAAAATATATTATGTTTAGAAAAAGAAAGTACTTCTAGTATTTAAATAACATTTTTTTTAATTACTTACATTATTTTTATGATTTTATATTTAAAACTTTTACTAAGAATATTAGATTAATTTAGGATGTCAAGTAGTTTATAATAATTTTATTTAATTCTTAATTTTTTTTTATATTATTTTTCTGTTTTCCAAAAAGAATATAATTTATTAAATGCATTTGACAATTTTTTCTAAAATTTGCATAACAATTCTTCTCAAATTGTCATACAATTCTACCTAAAATACATAATAGTTCTATAAATTTTTGTAAAATTTTTTTTTATAAATATAGTACAATTTTACAAAAATTGTTACGTACATCTTAAATTGCGGAATTTTTAATTTGTATGTGGATAACTTTTCTTAAAGTTAATGAAAGTTTTTGCTTAATGACTTACATGAAAGATATAATTCAGTATCAAAGATGAGACATAACAATGTTGAGATTGATAAAAAAACTAGCAAGTTATTAATAAAAAACGGTAATCATTCTTTTCAATAAAAATATTCTAGTAGAACGTGTTGAAAGATTTAACGAAAGAATCTAAAGAAAGGGTCTTTGCTGTTTACTGAAATTTTGAAAGTTATAAAAATGCATTACAAGCAGACGTAATTTAACAAAGGGGAGACTACGACTAAATTATTAAAAATAAATACAGTAAAAAAGTAAAATATTTACTACAATAATATATTAAAACGAATGCAAAAAAATGAATAATTTTTATTTTTTGATTCATTGTATGTTCTGGTGATAAAGTGGTACCATATCTATTACCGCCTCCGAGTTAACACAATATACACTTTGTCTTTATAAAAAGTATCAATATTTTATTTTATAAAATAAATTTAACTTAATTTGACATTTACATTAAATAGTACTGGAATAATTAAAAATAAACATAAAAGAAAAAATATGATTAAAAATAATTGGGATAGGCTATGTTAATATAGTTATGAATAATTCTAAGTTCAAAAAACTCTAAAAGTTATGCCATTTTCTGATCTTAATTTTAATTTTTCATTAATTTAATTAAATAATTAATAAATCTTTGATTAATAATCATTTAAAGATTGAAATAATACTTAAAAACTAATTTGTAAGATATTATTTTATATAAAATTTTAAGAATATCAAATTACAGAAACAGTAAATTAATCTTAAAGATTAAATGTTATAACATTCCTAGTGTTTCAAAAATACAAAATTCAGTTGATTATCAATAAATATTTTCTTCCTTTAAGAACTTTATGATATTAATTTCATTTGATAGTCTCACTTTTTTCAACAAAAATATTTTACAATCATTTTTGAATCTTAAGTTTAAACAAATTATAGAAATTTATATGAAACTATTATTTTCTTACCTTTCTAACAAATAAACATTTATTTGCAACAAAAACTATTGCAAATTTTTAAATTTTGATATTTTTTTTACTACAATATTTTAATTATTTTATATCCTAGCAATTTATTTTAAAAATATATAAAGATCCACTATAAAAAGTCAATAATAAGTAATTTTAAAAAAATTAAACATTGTATGTTTTTGTTTTTAAAAAAATGTAAAAAAAATTTTATGAATTTTAAAATATTTTACTAAAAGATGAAATGCAAATAATTTAATAATATTATTAACTTTGTCATTTTTTATGTTTAAATGCTTACTATTATTAATTACCAATATTATATTAATATTTCAATTTCTTAACTTATTACTTGCAGTAAATCATAGAAAAATGTTTGCAACAAAGAACCTATAACTTTATTTATAATTTACCTTTAATAATGCTTCTTTCTATGCTCTATAAAGAATTGGACTGACAAATGATTGTATATATAAAAAAATATCATTTAAAAAAAAAAGTTATGCTTAATTGTTTAATAATAAAGTATAGAAAAGATGGCATTCGCTTAAATTTCCAAATCATTCTTAAAGTGTTATAATTGAAAACGAATTTTGATATAATTTATAGAGAACAAGTGGACTGTAAAATATATACATATAATAAAGTTTAATACCTTGCAGCAGGCGAATTTCTTCGTTTTTTATGAACAAAACTATTAAAAATAATGTACTTCCGAAGGGAAAGTAGATAACAAACTGTCATCAAAAACGCAGAAATTCGCTGGTTGCCCAGTATATTAAAAGTTCTGATGTCCAATAAAATTACGTATATTTCGAGACAATCACTATAATGGAATCATACATTTAATTAAATGTACAGTGTCAACCATATCATTGTCAACATTTTAAAAAGTGCACTTTAATCAAAATTTATTATTTTATTTGTAATATTTTATCAATATAATATGGGAAATTAATTTTACAACATTGTTCAAGATTAATTTGTTAAATATTAATTGTAGATAAAATTATTAAACATTATTTATTATTAAATTTTCCATAATAAAAATAAATATTTATTATCATTTTAGTAGAAAATTAAGAGCAAATGTATAACTACAATATCTTATTAATAATATTTTCTATGATCAAATATTTACTGCTCTTCATTATCACAAATATGGATATTTTTAAATACTAAAAACTTGTCAATTTAAGAATTAATAAAATGTTTGTTTTAAAATATTAATAACTTTACTTAAATAAGTATCTAATGAAGAATTTTTGAAGTATGTAGTTGAAAGGAATTTATATTACTAGATGTGTATAACTTTACTAAAAGTCATAATTTTTAAAAAAATCACGTAATTTTCAAAGTTTAACAAATCTTAAAATTGTTAAAAAAATAATATCATAAAAAAGTTTGTGATTATATTTTGAAAAAATCCTGTTTTATTTATCTGAATAAATTTCTTAAGTAAAATTTTAAGCTTTCATATAAATATAACATTATTAAAATAAATTGACATTAAAAAAAGTTTTATTTTTTCAAGTTGTCAAAATTTCTTCATGAACACATACTGTATTTAAATTTTTTCTTTGCTTTATAAATATAAAGAATTATTTGTCAAATAATTTCTAAACTAGTCACTTGAATCAAAAACATTGCAAATGTTACAACTTATTTCGAAAATCACTCAAACATGTAACTATATTGAAATTTTTAAATTTAAAAGGTTCTAAATACTTCAATAACGTTCATTATGAATAGAATTCAAATACTTAATTTCTTTATCAATTTTAGGAGTTTCTGCTGTTTTTTTTAAATGTTGAAATCATTACTTGACGATTTTTTTAAATTTTATTTTTATTATTAAAATTTAAAATAGAGATTCTACTTTTTTTACAATATCTTTTGAATGAGACTTTATATATTTTTATTGAGTATTTGTTAAAAAACATCTATGCTTACTTTACTTATAATAAATTCAAACAAATTCTGGATTATTAAATTGGTTTTTGACCCTTTTTTTGTGGTCAATAAAAATTCTTTTTATCACAACTGTATTAAAAATAATTAATTAAACAAAATATGTAAACAAAGTCAAAATATTTGTAGTATGCAATTTGAAAGTAAAGATTTATTTGAGTATTTTATCTTGGCAGTACACATTTTAATATTTATATATAGAATCATCTAGCAATGTTATATTTATATATTTTAAATTTTTAAAATCTTTTGAACAATATACAAAAAACTACATATTTTTTTAATGCGTTGGCTTTCATAAATTTTTATGGTTAAAGACATACAACAGTAAAATATCTATGTTTTTTACTGATCTCCTAATAGCCATTAAAGTCTGAATCGACCAACACAACAAAGATTCAGATAATTGATATATTATAAAAAACTATAAAGTATTATAAAAATAAAAGATTACAGTTTTTCTTACCCAAGTAACCCTTTGTCGTCAATATAATAAATGAATGATTATCTTAGGCAATACTAAATTTCATAAACTAACTAATTGTCATCGTAATATACTATTGCTCAACTTACTATTTTGTAGTGAAGAATATAATTCAAAGTAAAACCAATTTTGTAAATTTTCGTTCTACTTCTACACTTTTATTTATATATGATATTTCGACAAAAGGAAAACAAATTTTATATAACATATTATAACTTTATTTATTCTAAAAATAACACTTCAACTATTTAATAATTTTTACTCTTATTTATATTGAAAAATTTAACAATTGCAGAATAAAATTTTTATTTTGTCTCTATACATCTACATGATAGTTACATTTATTGAATATAATAATCACTTACAATTACCAAACAAAAAAAATTTTTTACAATTAAATATTAATCAAATTAGCTTTCAATTATTAAGAAATAAAACTTTTTAAATAGTAAATTATAGTAATATATATATTTTGAGCTAACTCGTATTGTACACATGGTAAAAATGACTAATATATTCATTTTTAAATCTTTATATAACAATTGTAATCATCATGTTTGGGCAAATGTTTACTGCAGTTGTTGTTATGATAATAATCTTACATCTGATTGCGAAAAAAAAACTTGGACATTATTTGTAACAAAGGCATTTAAAATGATTAGATCAATTTGATAAATACATTAAAGTATTTATCTGATTAAGATAACATTTTTTTATATTAAAGAAAGCGATAATATAATAGTCATAATTTAATTCCTTTCCTATTTGTAATAAATAATTGAAAATACCAATAACATAAAGTACCTATTAAAAATAAATAGATTAATATGAAAATCACAAAATGATAATTAACATTTTATCTTATTTATATTTTTTATATATTCACTTGTCAAAAATTGTTTTCCTATGTGATCCATTATTTTTTATGTTTTTAATATATTTAATTGATATAAAGAAATGCTATTGCATTTATATTTGTTTCAGCAATTTATGTTTATGTGATTAATTATTTATGGTACAATTAGCTTGTTTTATAATTTTATGTAAAAATATTTTCAATAGTTTGCTTTCGAAATATCAAAGTTCTCAAATTGAATTTTAATTTTACAAAAATCTGCGAAACAGTTCAAATGCATACTGAGAAACAATTATTTAAAATTTTTACTTAATGAGATTTTAAATTTCTAAAATAATTATTAATATTAAAAATTAATACCAAAAGTTTATGAAATATAAAAAACATTCATTATTTTGAATTTGCTTCTGAAAATAATGTTGTTGTAACAAAATTGTCTTCTGGAAATCTACCTGAACATTTAAGTAGTACAAAACCTTGCATCAAAATACACAGAATTACAGTTGCAAATTTTGTTAGAAATACACAGCTTCACTTTAGTAAATCTTTAGCAATAGCTTTTACTATTATAATATGAATGTAAAATGTAAGTATCTCTTCTCCAACGATTTCTGTTTTATTACTTTATATGGTTCAACTCTTTATTAAATTCCATAGAATTGTGATTTCATCTTTCAAATAATAACAGAACATATTGAATAAATGATGTATAAATAAGAATGGAGTTTATGTATGTTGATTAAAAAATGTTTTTAAAATGGTCATAATCATAAATGGTCATTTTTAAAATGCGGTCCGGATAAAAAAACAAAAAAGTATTTTTATGATACCCTTACAAAAATGTTTGTTTTTAAAAGCAATCTAATTTATTTTTTTATATCTTATAATACTTGTAATTTTTTATCTATAAAACAAATTTTAACTCTAAATATATTGATTTACAAAGTACTAGTATTAATTCTTTCAATGCACATATTTCATTATATATTTTTAAAGATTAAGTGTGTTTATAAAAACTATACTATTTTAAGTTATTATAACTTTCTGACATAACAACCATTTTTCAACCATTTTTATTTCAAAATATTTCTGTTTAGATTTTTGTTGCACATTAAATTTTTGCCAGAAAAAGTTTGCTTGAAAATAAAGCTTATTTTATCATTGATTATGTCAAAAAATGCAATTAAAAATGAAAATTATCTTGTCATAAACGTAAAATTTAGTTTTATGATAATTTTAAATAGTGTTCTAGGGATTTACTTGGGTTTTTTTTTTTTAAATTTAAACATATTTTTACATTTACTACTTTTTTTATTAGAAAGTTTTTTAAAGTTTTGAAAAATCTAAAGAAATTTAATAACACATAGTAATTTTATCTATAGGAATTTGCTTTTACAAGAAACTTTTTCTTATTATAAAGCATTCCAAGAATAATAACAAATTAATAAGTTGTTTTTAAATATATTTTCATGTTGCATTTACATGACTAAAATACATTTTTAAAATACAAAATAATGAAGAAAAAATTTAAAAAACAATAACTATGCATTAAATATAATTTACCTTACTAAGAAATTCTGTTTGATTTATAATACAGCATTAGAATATAAATTTATTAATTGGTACTACAAAAAATTTACCACATACATATATAAAAATTACATTTAAAATCACAATGAAACATTTAGATTTTAGTTATAATAGCAATATTTTATGCATTTGAGTACATATAAATATACGAGGATTGTTCCACGTTGAAAAGTATGAAATCATTCACTTTAATCTAAAATAATGAATTTGTAGTTTATCATTTTAGCTTTTTTTACGAATTCCTAAAATATATAATTAATTGCAAGCTATGTAATTCTCTAATATAGAATGTTATATCAATTTTAACTCTTTTGATTAGATTTGACTAAAAGCTTTTAAGAGGAAGGCTTTTCGTGGGTAAAATTTTATACAATTAAATTTTTTTGTAGTATTTATTTAAATGAAGTTCTCATTTCTTAAATAAAAGGTATAAATTGTTATATTAGTGCACACTTTCTATTTTTGACTAATTTTCTACAAATTACATTGGTAATACTTTTCAATATAATTTTGTTTATGTAATAATTTTTACGATATTATACTGTTGAGTTTGGAGCACTTTTCCTTGATGAGTGCTACTAATTTGTTTTTCACTGAAGATGTATAAAAATAGAAAATAGAAAGAAGGTAGATTTTTATTGGTGTAAAATATTGTAGTATTTATAAATAAGAACATATATAAAATTATAGTATTACTATAATTTAATATTAAAACTTTGACATATATAAATTTGGAAAACAAATTATGCTTTACAATATTAAAAGATTATTTTTGAAAACTAACATAAAAAAGTCATATATTGATTTTGTGTAAAATAACTTTTTAACAAATAAGTGATAATTGTATTCTTAAATTTTTTAAGATATACTAAGACTGAGTAAAACCATTCAATCTTATTTTAGTAAATTTATTATAAATATAAATTAAACAATTTTTTTATTTGATTTTTTAGTTATGAAATGATGCATACTGATTAAAACTTATAATTTTCATAAATAACGATTTATAAGAACCACTTTAATATATTATGTTTTAAACAAATTAAATTATCGAATAAGAACGTGATATAACAAGAAGTATTAAGTATAAAATACAATTACCAATTCACAAATTAAAGAATTTTATTGATTGAAATACATTCTTAAACAAACAAAAATTTTGTCTATTTTTTATGAATGATTGTTTAAGCCTAATATATAAATAAATTAATAGCCATTATAATAAAATCTTATATTTGTAAATATAAATTTCAACTTACTAATTAATTTCAATATATTATCTTTTTGAAAAAAAATTAAATCATGACAACAATAATAAATAAATACAGTAAAATATTGAAAATAACTATCAAAAATTTTCCCACAAGAGACAACACAAAGTAATCTATACGATAATGTCAAGATATTCACCTTAATAACTTGAATTATTCTAGAACATGAAATGTAATATTATACTCATTTTGTAGTCAACATATACATACATACCGTTATTTACTATAGGTCTCATATAGAAATCTACATTGTAGGCGGAGTAATGATTATCAAAATTTTAGCACATCAGATAAATTTAAATTAATATACCTTTGTGATGTGGAAGAACAATATTATGACTGTTATTGATTATGAAAAACAGCTGTTTTTCTATTTCTAAAATATCATAGATATAAATATTAAAAACTATTCTGTAAGAAAGAAAAAGAACCATGAATTTTACCAAAATCCCGGTGTTTTTGTATAAATTAAAATTCTTAACAAGGTAATAATTAGTAATTCGTTTTTATTACTCTAAAAAAAAAAAATATCTATTGAATGAGTATAATACATAAAGTATAATAGAATTTAAAGAAAGTTATGATTTGTCAACTATAAGCTATTTTTTACAATATTTTTGCAATAAGAAAATGCGTGACATTTCTATTTAGTTATTCGATATCGATAATGTTTTATCAGCAAAGAAATTCATATTATTATCATATCTTTGATTATTAGTTGTTCTTATTTGGAGCAAAGGGAGTATTAAAATAATGTTAAATATGTGCTATACAAAGAAATAGGTAAAAAATGTTAATAAAGGCTAGTAGTATGCAAAATAGTATGAAATTGTAAAAAATAATAAGAAAATATAGAAAAATTATTTTTTTAAAAAGTTTTAATAATAAAAGGTACTACAATTTTTTTAGACAATATATAAACAATAAGTAATATTATGCTAACTAACATGTTTAAAAAATTATAATAATGATATTCACACCATAAATTTAGAAAATGTAGTGATTATAATTCCTTTAATAACAAAAGTATGAAGATGGCGTTTTTTTTACAAGTTATAGCTTCCTCTTAAATGAAAAATAAAAAATGCTGCCATACATATTTGATAGAAATTTATTTACTCTTTCAGAATAATTATAGTGCACTGTTTAAAACCGCCTGATTAAAATTTTATTGTCAAAAAACTTTTAAATTTTAAAGAAATTCTTGTTTTTTTTCTGTTTTATATAATTGATCATAGTTTTTGTGTTTCTATTTCAATGATATTTTTGAAATTTGTAGAAATAAGTTACTCTTTACATCCAACAACTTTCATTTAAATGCTTTTTTATTAAAAAGAGGTACGTTCATTAGATATTTAAAAAATATTTTTTTAAATTTATAGAGCTATATTTTCATCTGCAATTTAAATTTCTCTATGAAACCTATAGAACAAAAATGTATGTATTTTAGTTACAAATTGGCTCAAATACCAAATTTGTATTTTAAGAATATACAAAAGTTATGTATTCAAATATGTTAGGTAATTTATGAGACCCACGTTTATTATATCTAGTATTATTTGTTGCTTGCATAAATCACTTGAAATTTTTATTTTGCGGTTAAAATAAACTTATATAATCTAGAAACTATAATAATTTTAAAATGCTTTTAATGTATCAAGATTAAATATTTTCTACTATAGTAATATAAAATAGCGATGATTGTGTTTATAATAGAGAAGAAGCAAACCGCTACTTTATTTACCAAAATAATGTAACCATATAAATCATCATTATATGTTGGTATTATAAGTTTCTCAAAATATTTTATTACTATTATATTATTACTCAATTACTCACTTTATTCTATGTTATTATTTTATTATTGTATAATTTTAGGGGTTAGAAGTGTAAAAGTAAAAATATTTAAAACATAGAAAGGGAAACCAAGACAGAAGATCTTGGGTAAGTCAAAAATATAATCCTATCCGAATAATTATTATATCATAGTTTATTTTATTGTATTAATTTGGTTAAAGTTAAATAAAAGGTGTAATAAATTCCCAGATATAATATCATAATATATATAAAATATTATACTTATGAACAAGGGAAGAATTATTTTTATATTATTATTATTTCTATTTTAGAAATTTCAACAGTCTAAACATTTTGTTTTTTAACTAAAAACACGTGTACTATCTATATTTCGATTAAATTTCAATCATATATAACGATCTTGTAAAAATGTAATTATTTTACTGTTTTTTAAAACATCAGTTGTAGATCTGCCTTTGGCAGGTCCTAGAAGTCCACATAGTATATTTCGTAAAAGAATTTTATGAATTTAATTATTAATTTAAATAATTGTATTAAAAAAATTAGCAATTTTTTTATTTAAATAATCATTTTTTCATTTTTCATAACTTGACTATTTTTTAGATTCAATTTTTTTATATTATGTTTTACTCTAATTTCTTATTTGTACATTTCGAATGTATTAGAAACCAAGAAATCCCAATTACCTTTACATAAGAGTAAAAATTTTTAATTTTTACGGGCGGCTTCCTGTAAGGAATAAAGTGACCCAATTTAGAAATATTATTTATTCAATATATAAGTATAAATATAGTAAAAGAACTAAAAAACATAAAACAATATACATTTACAGAAAAATAGAGACTTATCTTGTGATTACAACTTCACTATTTAACAGGTTACAACAATAGTATTACTTAATATAAAAGATATATAATCTAAAATTGTATTAAATTAGAAAAGTCCTAAAAACTTTATCAGATTGCATGTATATATTTTAGTTTATATATACCAATAATATGATGAAATAAGCTAAGGTTAGATATAGAGAGAAATAAACAAACAAGCGATCAACGATCACATCAAATAAGATTACATAAAAAATATAAGATATATTTTTACTTAAGTTATGTAAAGAACTATATTACACAAAGGAATGACCAAAAAATTGATGTTTTTAAAAAATCAAATAAATTATTATAAACAAAAATTTTAGAACCGTTTTTCATTCAACTGAGATAGAAAAATACATCTTTTGACTATGTACTCATAAAAATCAGTTTAAGTTGAAAAGATTTATTGCGAATGCAAAAATTGTTTTTTATTTTCTTTTATTGTAAAAGATTATATAATTAATTAAAAAAGTCTAATCAATCATGGAAAAAAGATAATTTGATTGATTTTTTATTAAGTAATTTGTTATGATTATTAGTATTTATTTAATAAAGAAAAATTTATACTAATCATATTTAAAGCAGTTGTTTGGGTACAACCGATAACACACCAGTTTTGGTTGTATTCTTCCTTTTTATACTATCTCTTGATTATTGATAGTTGTTCTAACTGCTCTTTGGTTTGTTGTATGATATAGTTCAAAATTTGATCTTTTCTCTCTGAAATATTAAATATCATTACAAATTATGCATTAAGATTACTAAAATCATTGAAACATCAGATTTAGTTTTAAAAAATTTTGATTTCATTCAGCCAAGTTACTAACTTTTTCTAATATATTATATTACATGAAAATTTTATTTGAAAGTCTCGGATGGTAAACACTTTATTGTAAAAATAGGAGTCTTTATGTTAGAAAAGGTATACTCGTCAGATTTTCATATGGACATTTTTCCGTGTAAGACAAATGAAATTGGTAATATGTATATCAATAAGATAAATATATTTACATTTTGTAAAACATTCCACCAAAAGCAAATCGATGTTATTATTGGAAATACGATGAAAATAAACTTGTTATCTTTCTAGAAATTCACAAAATACTTAAGGACAGATTTGGTGATTCTGCGCTTAAGAAATCAAAGGTATCTTAAGTACTTAAAGAACTCAAAGAAAATAACGTTAGTAAAATAAATACAAAATTTAGTAAAAAAATAGATTCTAACGTAGCTATAACTTTCAAAAGTAACATCTTTAGTAATGAATATCCAAAGATCGTAACGGGGTTAAACTCAGAAAGAAGTAAAGGTAGTGTTATTTTTGTAAAAAATAACTCTTCTATTAACATGCTAATATGTATGAGTAAACGTTACACGAGATCAGAGGCAAGAATGTTTTTTATTGTTTATCATGTAGAAACGTTGATGATAAAATGAAACCACCTAAAACATTAAAAGCAGCAATAAAAGTTATAGATGGTAAAATTGTTTTTCAAAATGAACATGTGGATGGCTACGAGAATATTTCATTTGTCAAATGTTTTTCTCTTTCATTGCAAAATTTAATGAGTTCATCACTTACACCAACTGAATGTTGGCGTAAATATCTCTATAAAAATAACAATTTTATACAATAAAGAAAGAAAATATGTAATCTTAAGTAAAAATATATCTTATATTTTTTATGTAATCTTATTTGATGTGATCGTTGATCGCTTGTTTGTTTACCTCTCTATATCTAACCTTAGCTTATTTCATCATATTATTGGTATATATAAACTAAAATATATACATGCAACCTGATAAAGTTTTTAGGACTTTTCTAATTTTATACAATTTTAGATTATACACCTTTCATATTAAGTAATACTATTGTTGTAACCTGTGAATAGTGAAGTTGTAATCACAGGGTAAGTCTCTATTCTTCTGAAAATGTATATTGTTTTTTAGTTCTTTTGCTATATTTATACTTATATATATTGAATAAATAATATTTATAAATTGGGTCACTTTATTCCTTACAGGAAGCCGCCCGTCAAAATTAAAAATTTTTACTCTTATAACGAAATTATTTTGATGATAGTCAAATTAATACAATGAAAATATTATTTTATAACAACTATTATGTTAAAAATAGTTTATATAAATGGACTAATTTTGTAATTTTAGGGGTTAGAAAGTATTCAAAAACTAAAGAGTTAAAATTCTAATTAAATAAAAATAATAATACTAAGAATAAGTAAGTGCAATATATAATTTATAGTATTTTATTGTAATATAGGTGCACTTATTATTTAGTATCTTCAGTTTTGATTGTATCCTAAATTGTCCAAATAAAACTTTATATGATAAAAATCATATTATATTTTAAAAATTTTATCTGGCGGATTGAAGTATAAAGTATATGGTGAACACTAATCTCCGACGTGATCAGCAATTAACGGATAAGGACACCGCGGAAGAGACATTTAGGGAGATCAAAACAAAAGTAGAAATGACGAGGCAAGAAGACAGCAACAGAAAGAGGAGAAAGAAAAATCTCTTATCGTTGATTGTAGCCCAGATGACTGAACTTCAGAGAAGTCAAGAAATATGTCAAAAACAAATGCAGGAGGTTAAGGAGCAACTTGCAAGTAACCTGGAAAAGACGAAGGTGAATGAAGCATGTCTACTTTCAAGTACAACAAGTCAATTAGCAACTAAGACAAATGACATGACTTCTCAAACTAAAATTCCTATTTTACAAACAAGAATCCCTATTTCACGAACGAAAATTCCGATTTCACAAACAGCAAACATAACTTCTCAACCAACCCTATGTCCAGAACATATTATTTCTATAAAACCTGAGAGAAATCAAACATCGGCGTTCTTGAATATGCAATTATTTAATGGAAAAACAAATTTTAAAAAACTGGTTATATGATTTCGAGCAACGTTGCAATATAGGAAACGTGGATGAAGAGAAAAAGCTCTCTTTCTTATCAGTAAATGTAACTGGCGAAGTTAAAAAGTTAATTATGGATAACAAAGACCTCACCTATAAACAAATTATCACAAAATTTACTAATACATATATGGGTGAAAGCTTCAAGATACATATGGAGCAGAAATTGGAAAATTTACGTAAGGGATTTTTGACCTATGAAAATGTGGAAAGTAAAATTAATCAAATCACGGAATGCATCTCAGCACTTAGAGAAAATTTATCCCATGATGAACATGTGAAGGAGGTCAAGTATCTTACTGGAGGAATTCTATCTCAACAATAAAACTCATATTGTTCAACGATAAATCTAACGAAGTGGGTATATATATATCCGAAATTAAAAGAGCATTTAATTTAATCAAACACAATGTTGTTAATAAACAAAAAGAAGTGGAAAAATCGGAAGAAAGATGTAAACGCTGCAACTTTAAAGAGCATAAAGAAGAAAAATGTAAAAATAAATTTATATGGGATTCTGAACAAGGAAAGAAAATAGCGTTATATACTAAAAAGAAAAATAATTTCACTGATATATTGTTGGAAAAAGTTATTTTAAATAATTCATTGAAAGTGATGGGAGCGATTGATACTTGTGCTAACGTGAGTATCCTATGTTTAAAAGTTGCAAAATCTTTAAGTTTAAGTATAAGTGAAGATAATGTAGAAATTACTACAATTGATGAATCACCTATTTATGTTAAAAAGATTTTAACTCCTATTATTGTCACAGTTAAAGGGAAATCTTATAAAGACGACAACTTTTATATAACAGATTTCACCAAAAAGAAAGATTATAAGGTTATATTGGGAAGAAATATATTGAGAAAAATGGATGGTCATTACATATCCTTAAAGGAAAACTCAATCCTTACCCAAGAAAAAGCTTTAGAAAATATAAAACTTAAATTAAATCAAGAAAAAGATAAACTAAAAGAAGATAAAAATATCTCAGAAGATTCTTTAGCAGATATTGAAAAAGAGTTAAAGAATAAATACAAAAATTGTTTTGAAAAAGATCTTAAACCTAAGTTAATGTCAGGACAACAAGAATTTAATTTTAACAATACGACATTAAAACACTTTTCATTCTATCAAGTTTCGAAAAATCTACAACCAGCTGCTCAATATATATTGGATTATTATGAGAAAAAATGGAATGGTAAAAAAGGAACCAAACCCTGAGTGGATTCACCCAACGATGTTGATTCGCAAAAAATTGGATGAAAGTGAAAACAAAAAGTTGTTAACTCCAGTTGATCAATATAGATTAGTTGCAGATCTTCGTATGGTTAATAGTCAAACTGTTAAACAACAAGGAGGTAATGTAAATGTGATCACAGAGCTAAAAAATATACCAGGAAATAAGAAATTGATGTTTTCTATGATAGATCTTAAAAATGCTTATCAACAAATTCGTATTCCAAGTGATCTATCACCGAAATTTGCAATTTCTATCGACGGTATTACTAATTATTCATATACAACTCTTGAGCAAGGCGCATTAAATAGTCCATATCAATTTTCACTTATTATATCTCAATTATTTAATAAGGAGAAAAAGAATAATCATGTTATTCAATATATGGATGATTTATTACTTGTAACGAGTGTTGACAAAAATGAAAGTGATGATAAACTTATAAAGAATCATCGTCAAGATCTTGAAAAAGTTCTAAAGAAGTTGCATGATAATCATTTGAGATGTAATCTTGCAAAAAGTAAACTTTTCAGAAAGAAAATTTTATTCCTAGCCTATGAGCTTACACAAGAAGGATATAGACCTTGTTTAAATTCAATAAAGAAATTAGTTGAACAAGTACCAAAAGATCGTAAAGCATTAACGAGATTTTTATTTGGTGTAAATTATTTTCGTCCAGTATTGAATCAATTTCCAAAATTGTCTAAACGTTTATTTGAAAAGACAAGCAAAAAGGTACCATTTAATATGAATGAGGATGATATAAAAAATTATAATTTAATTGTACAAGAACTGTTAAGTCAACCTACTATTGGATATCCAGTTGATGGATGGGATTATGTACTAAAGACAGACGCTTCTAATACTAACTTAGGAATATGTTTAACCCAAACAAATCCTGAAAATAGTAGAGAATCTGTTTTAATTGGATTGGCAAATGTATCCTTAAGTAAAACATTGAGAGCTAGACATTCTAGTTATTTAGAACTAAAAAGTATTTGCTGTGGATTGGAAATCTTTGACCATTTATTAAAAGGAGCTTCAAGTGTTAGAATTGAAACTGACCACCAACCACTTATTCACATTGTAAAGAATTCTCATTGTCATCGATATGCTGAATTATTATCATTTCTATCATCTTATCCAATAACAATATGTTATGTACCAGCAATAAAACACAGTTTACCTGACTTCATCTCAAGATTGGTAAATTATACGATTGACACGGAAGAGAAGAAAATTTTCCAACATGTGAAGACGGATGAAATATATTTTGTTGAACCTTCAAATATAAATAAAATAAACGATTTATTAAATGATAAAAATGTTAAAGAAGTTAAGGATATAGAATTTCAAAACGAGAAAGTAAATAAAATTTCAACACTCTTAACAATTAAGAAAAGAGGTCGACCTAAGAAAGTAAATGAACAACAAGTTAAAAATAAAAATAGAGATAGTCCGAGGAAATTGGGTAGAAATTTAATAAAACTTGGTGATAATATATCTAGAAGATCTAGAGGAAGACCAAAGAAAATTATAGATATTAGAGAAAATATACCATTAAGTGAATACTATTCAAATATTTTCAAGGATATCAACTTAGAAGAACTTAAAGAAGCTACTAAAAATGATAAAACTATAATGGACGCGTTAAATTCTCCACTAAAATATTACAAAAATATGCCTATTTACATGAATGAATCGGAGTTAGTTATTATCGACTGTGGATCTGATTATAATGAACCAAAATGCAAGAATATGAATGAAATGGGTAATGAGATAAAATATATTTTATCTCCCAAGAACAGTGGAACGATAAATAACATGAAAATTTATATTCCCAACAGTTATGCAGAAAAAATCGTTTTATCAATTCACTTGCACGGGCATTTTGGCTATAATAAAGTTAAAAATGATTTCAAACAATTATTTTACACAGATAAGTTGCATAAACATGTACATAAAGCAACATAACAATGTATCAATTGCAAACTGAACAACCCTTCTCAAATCTATTCTAAATTTAACAGAACGGTTTCATTACCGGATAAACCAATGAAAGTATTAGCAATGGATATTATAATACCTAGAATACACTGTGATGAATTTAATTTTATATTGGCTATAGTTGATTTATACTCTAGATATACATGGCTATTAACGTTAAAGAATAAGGATATTCATAAAATCACTGAAATGTTATTTTCCGAAGTTTTTATGGTATTCGGTTTTCCTGCCAGATTACATTGTGATAATGAATCAATTTTTAGAAGTAATTATTAACAAAAAGCTATAGATGATGTTGGAGTTGAAATGTCGTTTGGAACTCCAAATTACTCTAAAAGTAATTGTTTTGCTGAAAATAAAATTCGTATGGTAAATTTATTGATGTCTAAGTTAGCAAGTACAAATATGTTATGGACAAACATATTAAGAATCACGATGTTCTTTTTGAATACCACAAAAAATGGGATAATGAGTCCATTTGAAGATATGTTTTTGCAAACTCCAAGGATAGGTTTAGAAAAGTTAAAAACAGAAACCTTAAGATATATTGATAATACGAGTGCTCATAATAATCTAATGACACAGGCATGCATTATACGAGACTACATTAAGTATTTAGACGAAGAGAGACGTTTAAAACAAAATTTAAAGATAACTCCAAAAGTGGAAAAGTTTAAGAAAAATAATTTATTCGTTTACAAGAAAAAAAATTCTTTAAGTATGACTCAAGATATACGAGACCATTTGTTGTTGATGAAGTATTTAAAACAAAAAGTTAAATTTGTATCATTTTCGGGCCGAATTTTAACTGCTTCTCTAGCAAAAATTAAAAAGATTCAAGTTCCTGAAAGTGAAAGAAAAAGATAATCCAGGAAGCAAATGAAAGAATAAGGAATTTTAATATTATGGAATCTTCGGGACAAACAGAGCAAATTAATGATCCTGAAAATGACAATATTTACGAGATAGATGAAAATCTATAAATTTAAAAATCAAATTTTAAGAACAGTGGAGAAAGAAAATATGTAATCTTATAACGAAATTATTTTGATGACAGTCAAGTTAATACAATGAAAATATTATTTTATAACAACTATTATGCTAAAAATTGTTTAAATAAATGGACTAGTTTTGTAATTTTAGGGATTAGAAAGTATTCAAAAACTAAGGAGTTAGAAATCTAATTAAATAAAAATAATAATACTAAGAATAAGTAAGTGCAATATATAATTTATAGTATTTTACTGTAATATAGGTGCACTTATTATTTTATATCTTCAGTTTTGATTGTACCTTAAATTGTTCAAATAAAACTTTATATGATAAAAATCATATTATATTTAAAAATTTTATCTATAATAATAACATAAAATATGAAGATTTTATAAAACATATTGATTTTACAGATAGAGAAACCTTTATAAACAGTTGTAATAATAACCTTTATTTTAATTACAACATATAAATTTACAACTTAAAAGTATATAATATTCTGCCTTATTTATAGGAAGCATGGCCAAGTTATGATACTTGGTCTTTGCTCTTTTGGTTGATTATCGTTCTGCTGATAACACAGTATAAATAAAAAAAGAAATAACTGTAAAGCAGTTTCAGATCTGGAGATAACTTTTTACAGCAATGAATCATATGTATTTCATGGTGATAGATTTTTTTTTTGTTGCAGCGATTACTTTTTTAAATGTTGTTCGATAAAAATATTTGGTGTATTGATGGTACATTTTCAACATCACCTACGATTTATGCTCAAGTTTTAGAAATTCATGTACCTTTATCTGTAAAAAAATCTGTTGTATGTTGCTATATTCTTATGGCTAATAGAAAATGTTGTCTATATAAAAAAGTTTTTTTATATATGAAAGAAAGATTAAAAAAATTTGGTGAAATGGTAGTAAAAAAAATTATTTCAGATAAAGAAGCACCGATGTTAAAGGCAATGAAAGAAATATTTCTAGAACCAAAATCGAATATCGTTCTTGCTCATTCCATTACAAACAATCAATAAATAGAGCATGTAGAAGATTTAAATATGATCATTATTTAGATACAAAGAGAAGAATGAGTCTCCGCACAATTTTAGAAAAGAAAAAAATATAAATCTTGCTCTAAGACTTTTTAAACAATTATCTCATCTTAAGAGTGATGATATAAGAGAATTTTATATTGAACGTATCTTTCCTATTTTCAAGAAATATTCTATGAATGATTTAGACTTTTATATTCGTACAGAGTGGTTGTATAGAAAGACTGGTTTTTTGGAAATTCTGTGATTTTAGCATTTATAATGAAAGAATTAGAACTTCAAATATTCGTGAAATATGGCATGCTGTGATAAGAAGATCAGGGGCTTTTAGAAAAAAGCCACGTTTAAAAGCATTTTTTTTATCAGTTAAAAAATATGATATTGATTGTTTTACGACTTCACAGAAAAAAAATTCGTGACATTACTTTGCGTGACATTTTGTCACGAAAAAAAAGTAATTTTCACGTGACATTTCGTCAAGAAAAAAAAGTGTTACGGATGAAAATGTCACGGATACTTAATCTTCTGTATATTTTCGCGACAAAATGTCACTTTAAGTAAACGTGACATTTTTTCACGTTTTTATTTAAGAAAAATTTTTTCTCATATTTTTCAAAGATACAAGACAAAATGTCACGCGTATGCAGGAATTCCATGCGAGTCCTGCAATTTCCGTGAAATTTTGTCCCGAAAAAATTTTCAGTGTTGTATTCAATATAAATATCATGAATGTGATGATGATAAAAATTTTATGAAATTGTTTGAATATGATGATACAATGGCTGGTAAAGAAAGTTTTTTATTACAGGTAGAAGATTACTTCAAATCTAAAAAAAAGAAATAAATTCTATTGTGCTCAATTTTTTAAAAATTTATTTATTATAAATTAGTTATTAATACTTTTTTATTTATCTTTTGATAAAGTTTGGCTTGTAGCCTCTCTTTGACTGGTAACACCATAATATACTCCCAATATATCAAAAAGATAAAAATATTTATGATTTTTTATTTATAATTAATGAATGTTTATTATTGTTTGTATTTATTTTAAATACAAGTCTTAAATTTGCCTTCGGCAGGTCACGTCTGGTTTGCAGAGCATATTTTTTTATAAGAAAATTTTATGATAAGTTATAAATCGAAATATTTTTATAGAAAATTTTGTAATTTAAAGAAATAAAAAAACACAATTTAAAAAACAATCATTTATTTTAAAATGTTAAAAAAATACAATAAAAAAAAAATCATTTAATTAAAAATATTAAAAATTTATTATTGATCCATTGTCTTGGTCCTTCATCTGCTTTTCATACTGCCATTTAGTTGTTTTCCATATTTTCACTATTTGATTAAAATCTATGCTTTAAATATTTCGAAATAAACAATATTTTTTGCTTTATCAGATTCTGTTTTTACAATTAGACAATCAGAACTTTTTACACGTGAAAAAGCCACATACAATTGTCCATGTGAAAATACTGGTGTTGTTAAATCTACACCAAACTTTACTTAATGTTTGTTCTTGACTTTTATTAATGATCATAGCAAAGGCAAATCTTACAGGAAACTTTTTCCTTGTTAATGTAAAAAGGTATTCTCCCTCAAGACTATATAAAATTATTCTAGGTATAAGAACAGTTTTATCTTTATTTAATCCTGACAAATGAATACATGTCAAGATTTTTCTACTAATCTTTATAATTCACAATCTTGTTCCATTACAAAGTTCTTTTTATTGTTCAAGTTACGAAGAACAATAATAACAGCATTAACTTTGAAATTCAACACATGTGGTGGTAAACCGCTAGGTGTCAACTGATTTAAGTTTTCAATAGGCATGTTGTAGTAATTTTTATTTGTATCCGAATCTTTTCTAATCGAATTAGTTGAAAATATTTTTTCTACATCGCCTGGTAGAGTATTTTATACTTCATTATTAATAGACTCTACAATGACATTTGTTGGAGCAAGAATTGCATAGTTTGATTTTTCTAATATGCTTTCATTTTTAGCCCCGAATATGTTATTCACTAAATTTCCAGTTGATTGGATGTTTAGTGGTATATCTACTTCGCCATCTTTATTTTTTTTGAAGGGCATCATCATCAATGTTTAAAATCTACTTGGCAAATTCAATCTCGTTTTCTTTAACCCTCATGTTTCTGGTAAGTTTCACTGTCTCAAAGTGAACATTCCAAAGAGAACTATACTTAATAGAGAACAATACATTTTGGTGCCTTGTAGAATTTGGTAAGATTGGCAATGTTTGCCTAAAATCACCGCCACATATAATAGCTTTCCCACCAAATGGAAGATTATTTTTGCAAACTTTTTTTAGTTGTTGATCAAGATAATCAATTACATACTTACTAAGCATAGGCGCTTCATCAATTATTATTAATGAAGTTTTTTCAAGCATAGTAATACGTAATTTATTAAGCTTTGATAGCCTAAAATTACTATTGTATAGAGCGATTGGCACTGAAAACATAGAATGAACTGTTTGTCCATTTCTAAGAAGAGTAGCTGCAATACCTGTTGAAGCACAATTAAGTATTACCTTATCTTCAGCTCTAAGCAAATAATATAACGTTGTGTAAACAAATGTTTTACCTGTTCCTGCAGGTCCTTCTAAAAAGAAGCAACGTTTATCTGAGGAATTATTAACAATAATATTTAGTATTCTACTAATAAAGTTCTTCTGTTCTTTGTTAGCTAATTTTAAATCTTCGTCATCTAACCTTTTTAGAACATTTTTATCTTCAACATAGTCAATCTCTATAATACCAAAATTGATTTCAGGTAAATCAGTATAGCCATTAAAGTTATTAGATTGTAGAACATTTCTAATATCAAAAATGGCTTGAGCTTTAGCTTTTTCTTCATTATCATTGTATTTCATTAAATAATCTTCAATTCAGTAATTTTTAAACTTAATGAAAGTATCATAATGCTTTATAAAAAATGACCAATAGCAAATCATGAGACCAAAGTAATTACGAAGCATGTTAGGCATCGCGCTTTCACATGCTTCTTGAAACAATTCATTGTAATTGTCTTCAGTATCAAGTAAACCTATTGCTGTTGCAGCATCTCTTAATGAGAGCCACTGAAAACCATTAACAATTTTCAAATCACCTTCACATTTTGCTCTAGGTACATGAAGCAAAAGTTGGCAAAGTGAAAATAATTCAACATTCATAGGTAATACAGTAAAGATCTTTCCTATTGTACGTCTTTGGCAATGTCTTAATTTTCATTATTTGGTTTTTAAGTCAAACCAATAATGCTCTGGTATCTTATTAAAAAGATAGTTTCTAGCATTAATATCGTTTTTATTTAGATTATAATATGCTACTAATGTAGATTTGTAACCTTTTTCTGCTTTGAAACAATTATTATTGTCTTTATTTATTTCATCGACAACTGTACATTCTTCATTTATTAAGTGAACTGCTAATCTTACAACAGTCCAATCTTTATAAAGTATTGGATATTCTATGATCCTCCAAACCGCTTCTGATGTTCCTACGTATATATCATCGATATGAAGTTTAACCTCATCTTTCGATTCAACTGTTTCAATTACATCTGCAGCAATCTTATCACCATTAGATTTATGTGTGTACTTAAATAAATATTTAGGACTTAAAACACTTTCACATATTTTAACATTAATATGTGAATTGTATTTCAAGTTAAAATAAGGATTATATGTTACACAAAAATCGTTATTCACTTTATTACCAAATCTATCGGTAATATCTAATAAGGGATTAAAAGATCTCTTAATGTTAACTTTACCTTTAGAAGTAATGGAAGTTACTTTATGGTACTGTTCTGGGAATTTTTTAGTGCAAATATTTTTTTCTCCATTCCAACAAGGTACTTTTGTTTTCGAGATATCCCATCTCGAATGTACCATTGTTTTTGTTACAATTTCAAAGAGATGTGAATGTAACAATATTAGAAGATATAATATAATTTATTTAAACTACGTAAGTTATCATTATATACAACTGATCATAATTGTATTAAATTTACTTATTTTTTAGTAACCACAGTGGGCCGTTACAAATTTTAATTCACTTCTAAAAAGATTTTAATAAAAAAACAAATTTTGAAAAAAAAACAACTAAATTATGAGACAATACAAAAATCAAATTAGTCGGTTTGAATAACTAAAAGAAGTACTCACAATCAAAGAATTTTGGCAATGAAACACCGGGTCGATATGTCTAAACGCATTACTAATGTCAATAACACTGGTGATATCTATTTTAACTTTTAGTATATCTCTTGAATTGAGAAAAACAAAAATTTTCGGCACTCACACATATTTGTTGATATTTTTGCACGAAAACACTACTATAAAACAACTATCTGACTTAGAAACTACAATTAAAAGAATCGAAAAGAAAACAAGTGATATAATTTCTTTCACTAATAACTTTTATTTTCTTTTAAAAATCTCTTTAACTTCTCAATTAAACTCTTCTGGAGTAAGAATTATACACGACCTTTTCGAATCAAAATTTACACAAAAAGAAAAATCTGCTTTCAGAACATTACCAAACACAAAAAATTGCAACCAAAACTTTAAGTGAGATTTTCATAAAAATTCTTCTGCTTTGGGTAACCTATTGCTACATTCAATATCAAACTCATTTACGATGACTTTATCCACCTCATTACTACAAAATTTATTGGATTCACACCTAAATTTTTGATTATATCAACGTTAGTTAACGATATTTCACTCTCTGCTACATAGAACATTGCTTTTGTACCGTTAACATCAACATTTTTAATATCAATAGAGTATTCTGTAAAGCCAAGATATTTAGTGTGAAAACTATGTTACGATTTTGTAAAAATTGAAATTTCAGAAATCAATTTATTTTCTATTTCATCATTCAAATGATTAAAAGCCTTTAATGTTTGAATAGTAATTGTAGAATTAGTATCTACTCTAACTTCAACCTTAATATCTCTGATTTTATTGAATAAAATTAAGAATTTAACAATACCTTTCTTATTTTAATTTATAAAATACATTTTAAAAACTGAAATTGAATTTTTATCAAACTCTTCATTCTTCTTTCTAAAATCTATACTCATAATCTTTTTAAAGTCAGAATCGTTATCTGAATTATTACTTCTATTTAGAAACTTTGCGATTAAAAAACTCTCTCTGACTAAAACTCAAATTAGCTTTGTGTGATGTCTCAAAAAAATTATTTAAACAAGTAATGCATAAATTTCATTCATTTTGTTTTAATCTCCACGTGAAATTTCATGAATATAAAATAACTCTATTAGCAAATTTTTCTCTTCTTTTGATAGGTTTAATGATTAAATAGAAAACTGAGACATCTTTAACATATAAATATTAGCATTAACACCACTGCCAAATCTTGCGTTCATAACCTGATTAACTTTAATACCACTGGCGTTTCTGATTCTTTAACGATACGTACCTTTATAAAAGATTGAATATTCACGTTCCACTTCCCCAGATTTTACCACAAACTTTACTAAATCGTTCTTCAAAACCTGTGGAATATTTTCAAGAATATATTCACTCTTTTTACCTTCTTGGATGAACATTGCTTTTGATTAAAAGTATTGAGCTTTTTAACAGTAAAATTGTGTGAAGTACAATGTTAAACTAATAGTTAGAGATGAGTAAAATTTTTATTTAATAAATAATTTAAAAACTCGAACAATGGAGAAACGCAAAAACTAAGTAGTCATAGATATAACAAAATATATATATCTTACGCCTTACCTATCACAATGTGTCATCTACGTGACGTTATACTCTGGGATATGCAATATTATATTGATAAAAATATTAAACATACACTTTGCTAAATTATTTAGAAGAACAAATAATTACGTATTCTCTTGATATATAATTATTTTATAAAAAATAATTAAAAATTTTTTTATTTAATAGTGCTTTAAAACAATTATTTTTAATAATTAAAAGTTTTACAAAAAAAAGGCAGTGTATTGTACTAATTTTTAAAATGTATAGTTGGATACATACTATCCAAAATCTTTCCCTGTTTTCCCAAACTTAAGGCGCTGTAAAAACAGGTGCATAAAAGAAAAAGAAAGATGACAAAAGATTATTTTTTCCCAATAGTTCATAAGCCACGTCATCTCACTTAATTTATTAAAATTTCAGAAGGCGCACCTCGAATTATTGTCTAGGATTCTAGGGGACATGTGAGAAAGGAGATAATAAAAGGTTTGTAAGGGTAAAATAATAAGTATGGTATATTGTTTGTACTTATAGGGGATATACTCCACACATACTTTATTATTAGTAAATTTTAACTGTATAATTTAATCTTTAATGTGAAATTGATATTTAGAAATTATAATAATCCCAAATATGACAAATTAAAAAATATTAATTTGTATATATAGATTATAATATTAAAGAAATCTCTTAATATTATTATACATTTTATTATACGCTTAAAAATTTATTAAAAATGTACACGTCAATTTTTTTTTCTTATGAAAAATTAAAAGTTTTAATATTTTAATTACTCTTAGCTGCAAATTTCTATAAAATTCCCGTTACTTTTTTGCAAGTAACTTGTATAATATGAAGAATTTACAATAAACAGTGACATTTGGACAATAAAAAGATTAATGTTACATGGCTTCTTATTAAGTAGTATCAGAAATACGTAAAAAATAATTATTTCATCTAATTTGCCTCAGATATACCATTACTTATTTAAAATAAATAAGTATTTAAAAAAAAATATTACTACTTAATTAACTTCTTTGAAACCGAATTGTATATGAGCGTTATTTTTATCGCCGTTGAAAAAAAGTAAAACACTGTTACTTTCTGATTTAATTTGTATTGGCCAATTACGCCATGAACACAAAAGAAGACCTGTTGTTCCTTTGTCCTTAAAGTGTTTTACTTGATGGCTAATGTCTTGAGTGCAAATATCTCTATAAGGGGATGAAGACTGATAAATTCCAAGTTCAATTTTTTTTTCCTTCACTAGCTAGTATATGAAAGAAACATTTATAAGGACCAGCAATCCAATGGGTGAATAACGTACTATTTGCATAAAATGTTGTTTTATTGCATTCTTTATCACTTTCCATTATTTCATTACACAAAGAACCAGTGTATCCAAATGGACAGATGCATTTACTTCTGTCTTCATAATGGACGTATCCACTATTAAGACATGAACCTTTTCGTTGTTTTTCTTCTTCCGTTTCATAAATTGTATTATTCCTATAACAATAAAGAAGATTAATTTGTTTGAAATCATTAAAAGTCATATATAAACGTTGACCCATCATTCTATCATATTCTACATGAATTTTTGAAGATTGAACTTTAATCGAACGGTACTGAGCAACTTCATATGGATTATAACCCATTACAGAACCGAAATCATAGTGAGTTGAATAATTTTTATACCATGGTCCACTTGGAATATAAAAATTAAGTTCTTGACCCTTTCTAATATTGTCTTTATTGATAAATACAAATTCGTCTCTGTCAGTTCTGCAATGTTCATGAAGTAATCCTAAAGCGTGCCCTACTTCATGTAAAACAAAACCTTTTCCATCACTGCAACTATAAGTTAGTTCTATTTTTTGTCTTTCATTTAAAAATTCAAGTCCAACATACGACATGCACCTCCATGATTTTTCAAAAAATATACCTTCGGTATTTGTGTTTAATGAATTGTCTTCTTGAAACCTTACACATGTATTATTTTCTATTTCTTTTAGTGCTAATTTGATCATATTGTTATTTAGTCCACTCCCAATTATATATTTAATAGGAAACTTCCACATTTGTTTGTCATAATCACGTATATCTCTTTTATATATAGTATTACTGTCATTGTATAAATACATGAAGACTGTTTTTTTCTAAAAAAGAGTTATGTCAAAATATCTAAATTATATTTTAAATTTATTATTGAGAAACCTTTAATATTCACAAATTTAACAAACATTAATAGTAAAATAACATTTTAGTTGTTTATATCACTATTATCAATATATAAATTAAATTAAAATTTATATAATAAATAAAATATTTAATTAATTATTAAAAACATAGAAGTCACATAATATAATTTTTAAAATATACAATTTTAGTTTTATTTTGAAATAATATACATTATACTAAAAATTATTAAACAATTATTATTAATTATAAAATTTTTATTTTTATCAGCATATTAGTAAATTTTTTAAGTTTTTTGATCTCAATGTATTTAAAAAGATATTCTACTAATACAAGTTAAATATAAAACTTTAAAAATTTAAGACTACCTACGATATACATTAGCCACAAAAAACAAAAGATATTTGAAGAAAAACAGGAACATGTTAACCTAAATGTTCACACATTTTAGCAATGATTTTACAATAACAGTTATTAATGAAAAAGAGTAAGAATAATGTTTTAAATCAAGCATAATGTTCACATAAGGTCCAAATCTTATTTTTTTTTAATCACGTTACTATCAAAAACATGTAAAAATATGACAATTATAATTATTTCTTTAACTATAAATAACAATTTGAACATATGTATAAATACAACACTATTAATGTTGAAAATTTAATAAAAAACATAAAAACAAATAGAATTTTTTAATAAATTTTTAAATTTCTAAAAGCTAAATTTTAATAAATATTTCTAATAAAAACAATAAATAAGAAGATAAAATTTTTTTTATCTGTTATAAATTAAGTGTTTTGTTTCATAAAAAATCTAAATATTCAAAATAGTAAATTTTCCAAAACAAATAGTGTAAAAAAATTAACATTGATCTATCTCATAAGGTATTTTAATTAAAAATGTCAAAAAAAATACAATGAAAATACTAAAAATTACTTTATAATCAGTAAAAGAAATTGAATAAAATTTCTAAATAATTTTAAACAATGACTAAGTAAAGGAATAATACATAGCAGAATAATAACTTGATTTAGCACTATTTAAAAAAATTGTTATCATAATGTTGTTAGTATTTTTTAAAATAATCGTATTTAAAATAGTTATTAATATGCATTATTTTAGACCATGCCGGCATTTCAATAAATTTTTATCTGCTTAATACAATAAAGATTAGCAAATCTAGTGAAAGAATCTTTAAATAAATATAGTTCTTGATTTCTATAATTTTTTACGTGGAATAAATATTTGGGTAAATGAATTTTTCAATGTTATTTTTTATATCTAATAAATAACAGTACCAAAAAAATGTTTTTGGTTATAGTTACTTTTATTATGACTTAATTTTGCGAATTTAAAATGTATAAAAATAAGTTTTGCTCACTCAAAAGGAAGAAAATAAATTTTGATTATCACATTATCAGTTTACCTGACATAATAAAAGTATCACCGTCCTAGGCATTTTAATACTTTATCGCTTGTTGATTGAACTACTGTTATAGCAAACATTTCTTTTAAATATTTATATCTTTATTCTTTTATTTGTTAGAAATTAAAATACTTTCTTTTATGAATACTTGTTGGTAAATGTATTATTTATATTTAATATATCTTTATTTATTATTTTATTTTAATGAAAAAAAATGTTATTATTTAATATTCAGTGATATCTTTGTAGCTTTCAAAAAAATTTAAATGCCTGGGACGACGATACTTTTATTATATCAGGTAGACTGATAAAATACTAATAATAAAAATTTATTTTTATTCTTTTGAGTGCACAAAATTAAGTTATAATAAAAGTATCTATAACCAAAACCTCGTTTTTGGTACTGTTATTTATTTTCATAGATTTTCGTGACAAAAAATTATCTACAAACATTATAATAAAAAAACATTTCTATTATAAATGGCTAATTAACAGTTTTTAAATTCATCTTTTAATCGTCTCACTTAATAGTTTTTAAATTACTAAAAATTATTATTAAATATTTTAAAAAACAGTAAAAATTTAAAAATGTAAATTTACATTAATAAAAAAACGATAATTTACAAAAATCTACACTTTAACGGGTTTATGTTTCTAAAAAATAGATTAAAAACGTTAAAAGTTAGTGTCTGAAGATTTAATACCAAAAGGTTTAAATTCTTTTTAAAGTCTAACTTGTTTTTAATATTATTGTCACGAAAAACCTTTTGGAAATGCTAAAAAAAACACGATTTTTTATCTGTGTTGTAACTGATTTATTGAATACATACTAATGACACACATACATATTAAATTTTTATGTATGTATGTGTTAAATTTATTATTAAAATGTACCCGGCTATTAATAGCAAAAATTACGATTTTTAGGCACTTAGGTCTCAATTTTCTTTACTTTGAGAAATAATAATTAAATTTTTTATTTAAATTGTGATAGATCATGTTTAAATCCATCTAAATGCAAAATTTCAGAGTCTAAATCTAAAATCTAGTGAATCAAAAATGCTAGCGTTGCATTTTTCGTTTCTTGCATACGTCTACGATTCATTATAGAAGTATTTAAAAATTTATAATTCACTTTTAAGTTATTATAGTATTGATTGGATTACAATAAACTGGTAGAGTGTTTGACAATGATGTTATATAGAGGTATAATTAAAATTTTAAATATTTTACGAAAGAAAAAGTCCAAAAAAAAAACTAAATAGTTGATATTGATATACTGTTAAAAATAAATTTTTGCTTAGTTAATGAATAAAAACATGTTCAAATTGTGAATTGTTACATTGTAACAAAGTTGACATCTAGAAACAAGTTAATAATTTTTACTTACTTACCATTTTTGATATAAGTAGAAGTAAAGCTGTGACAATTTTTATAATCCTCATTTTAGTATAATTTCAAATGATTGATGGTAAAAATAATTATAAAAGTTAAAATCTATTTAAATATATATCTAAAGCATTGTTTTATTTACAAAACTATTAATATATTCAAAAATTACATTTTTTTGTTTTATTTAAACAACATAGCAAATCTATGGAAAAAAATGATACCTTGAAGCTTTGTTTAGTTAATTTATAATTGGTAAAAAACAATTATAAAAGTAAAAATTTATTTATATATAGGTAAAACATTTTTTTATTTACAGAAATATTAATATAATCAAAAATCATTTTTTTTTTATTTAAACAAAATAGCAAATCTATGAAAAAAATTATGCTTTGAAGCTTTGTTTAGTTAATGTATAATTAAATGTTCAAAAAATTTTGTAATATTTATATGAATATCTTAAAATGTGCTTTGATCGGTAAAATAATAATGACATTTTTTTGTAAGTTTTTATTGTTTATTTTAGTAAATTTACTTTTTTATAAAATATATTTTAGGATCATTTGTAAATATCAAGTTTAGAGAGTCTTATAAAATTTGATCATATTTTTCTAAATTTACACATTAATATTCAAAATATTATAATATTACAATTGTTTAAAAAAATTACTACTCTTCTACATTTTTTCTAAATGAAATTCTAATAAAAAAATAGCTTAATTTTTGTTTATATATTCGGCTGTCTCATGTAAAATGACCGCTTTTTACTAAAATTTTTGAAAACGAATAACTCTTTTTTTAAATAAATATTTTTATTTAAAATGAGAACTATTAGAATCTATTTATTAATGCCAACGAGATACGTGTTAGTTAAGTCAATTTGTACAAAAACCCGGGCTTTTTAATTTGTTAAAAAGCTTAAAATACAGTACCCATGTTTTCATCATTTCTGAAATTTTTTTTTTAAGAAGTTGTCAAAATGCTTGAAAAAATAATAATCTGTTGGAGCAAAGTCAAGTAGATATGCTGAGTGAGACGTAGTTTCATACTGTAATTTACTCAATTTTTGAAGGTTTTACTTTTGAAACATACTGTCTTTGTTATAGTAAAAAAGTATTTCTCTTTTTTTATTGCGTACTGTGGCAATTTGTAAAGACAATTTTTGATTAATTTCTACATTTTTACTACAGTAAATCCAAAAGTTAAGCTTTCAATAGCTTTCATTAATTTGTAATAGATAAAATAAACTGCTGATAGCCAAACAGTCACCAAAACTTTTTTTAGATATAATTTGGGTTTTAGAGCTTTATGTCCATGCATTGTCCTTCTTAAAAGATTGTCGTAAAAAATCTACTTTTTCACACAGATAAGAAGGCGTCAAAGAAATTTGATATTTTGTTTCTCAAAATGAGAGAAAAACAAACATCAAAAACGACATAATTTTTTAAATTCGTGAGATACCAATTTGTCAAACTTTTGTTTTTTTTATCTCTCTTTAAAAAAAGAAATTTGTTGATTTAGATACATCTAACTTTTTTCAAGTTCGCTAATAGTTCTGCGTGGATTGACATCAACAGCTTTTCGTAATTCATCATTATCAAGAAAAGATTCAGTTTTTTTTATGCTCTTCATTTTCGAAGTTTAATTAAATTTTTTAACTTTTTTAATCATTTTGTATAGTAGAAATATTGACAAAAATTCATTCGAAATTTAATTAATTTGATGAGTTGTTTTTAAAGCATTAGTACTGTATTTAAATTCAAAATGCATAATAGCACAAATATCACGTTTTGACAGTATTTTTGTTTTCAAAAAACAAGTTATAACCAGAGCTCATGGCAATGATATATGTATCATCGTGTAGAAAAAAATTTCAAAAAATCTAAAAGTTTGTTTTATTATACCAAAACACAACCAATTATTTGTGAAAACGCGAGTCAAATAACGTCTTTCAAAAAAAACATTCATTTTGCATGAAACATACTATTACATAAGCTATATTCATTTAAAAAAAACATAATAATTTGACTTCTAATATTAAGACAATAATATTCATATTATTGATTAACTAATCAATTCTTAATAGTTAAAAATTTATGCTCCCCTTTTCACATAAAAATACATTAGAAAAATATTTAAAGTATTTCATTGGTATTTCCTTCAAGTTAACTAATTAATACCTTTATTTAACCAAACAATATAACCTGTAATAAATGACCAACTGAGGGAAAATATTACTACTAATAATTTCTTTCTTATTTTTTTACAATTCAACGATCTCTTAACAAACTTTGGAGATTTCTTACATCAACATAAATATCTCTTGTTGATCTTAAGTAAAAAGAATATCACAAAATATTAAACTCATTTAAAAATTATGTAATTGACAATCAAAATATCTTATTCTGTTAGATTATAAAAGTTCTTATTCGTTTTCTTAAACTCATCTATTCTTCTATTGTTTAAAAATTAAGAAAGAATTCCGAAACAGAAACAAATTTAAACTCTTTCAATTTATTTATCCTATAAAATGTAGTTGTTTTTTTCCAAATAAAAATGTTATAGTCGCTTATTAAATACACAAATTGAAAGGCAAATTATGTTAGATATTTAGTAAATGACTTGATAAGAATAAAAAATTATTTAGTTAATACTAGTCAATATTTCTACTATTTTATAAATAAAAGGTTTTTAATTCAAAAAATAAGATAATTTTGGAAAAATCTCTTATTTGTACTGTTGTAATGTTTTCTCTTTTGATCTTATATCTCTCGCGCAAAAATTAAGTAGCTTAGATAATAGACCACGTTTTACCAATCAAATGATTTTGTATATAAGTTTTGATATTTTAAAGTCATTTCATTTTATATTTCTATTGAAATTGCATGATATTTTGTAATCCAATGTATTTACCAATTTTAAGGGTTTAAGTTAATATTTGTGCGTTGATAAATTCACAGGGCTACAACTTAAAATTGGTGATAAATGTATGTTACCTTATTAAGTAATCTCCCTCATTAAATTTTAGTAGGCCCAATTAAAAAAAGAATATCGTATTGTGTTGTAATTTGGTGTTTGTATAAAATAAATTTATAAATTGACGTATCTGAAATATATTCCGGCTGTCAAAAGAACCTAGAAAAGCGCCAGTAAAATCTATAAAATTTAACTCATAGCAATAAATGACAAAGATTATTATAACTAAAATAAAATAAATTTTCAAATATTAAATCTTAATGTTTTGGAATAAAAAATAACTTAAAATATATATTTTTTACTAACTCTGTAACTTATTTATTTATACATTATTTATATAGAAAGAGTCTCTGACTCTCAACCGAACTTTCATAGGAATATAACAAAAGATACTCTCTCTCAAAAGGATAGCCTGTGAATTTGGAAAGTCGCCTAAAATCTACCGTATAAAATAGAACATTTTTCGTGAAATATTCATTCTTTTATTTTTACTCCGTCATGTACAGTCGGCTTAGAACTGTTAGTGACTTTATTGTAGAATCAGTTATTTTTAATAGAGCTATTATTGTTACCTATCGTGTACATGTTTTCTAAATCTCATTTTTACCCAACAATTTAAAAGTATTGCTATAAGATTTTTTTATTCAATCGATAATTGCAAATTTATTTGAAAGAAAATAATTTTTTTAGTGTGTTTATTTTTGACTATAAAAATTTTTGCAATAAATAACATTTTTTCAATATTTTTAATGTAAAATTACTTTTATGAAATGAATTTAAGAACAATTATATTTTTTTAATAATTTATATTTAAATTAGTATTGAAAGACGCAGTTCAACTAGAAATCAGGTGGTCGGCAAATTTGGAACAATTTTATGTAATGGAAAACAATACAATCATGCTCGAATTAAGCTTGTGAATTAACTTATATTCAGAAATTCAGACGTTTGAACAGTATAACTCCAAGAAATAATCGTGATTTTTATGTTTGAAAACATACAAAAAGTTATTTTACAATACGTAATTGTATTTACAGAAATTTTTTTTGTCAAAATTAATGTCATATTTTTAATGTTTGTGACAAAAATTTTAATGTATTTTTCATTTTATTCATATTGTTTTTATAAAGAAAACAAAATTTTTTTGAATAAGAAGAATGTTTTATTACATTTTAGCAAAATTTATTCTTTTTTAATTTTTGTTTAAATAAGTTTTACTAAAAAAAATTTTTAGGAATTTTTTTTTAAGAAAAACAATCACAATTTTCTCAAAAAAAGATTTCAGAAAATTCCGGATATACAGTTACTTTTTGTTTATTGTGATTTAGATAAAAAAAACTTTTAATTCATCATTAATTGATTATTCAAATTTGAAGATATTAGATATTACAAAAATAGTGTTATTATGAAGTTTTCTTTTAGTAGTAGTTTTCTTCCGAAATTAGATTATTTTGTTATTTAGTAAACAAGAACATATAGATAAAAAAAAATTCCACCAGGACATAATCTAGATAATATTGCAAAGTTTCCAGATTATGAGAATGACAGAAAAACTTTTGTTGAAGCAAATATTTTTAAAAAAACATAAAATTCAAAAAAGATTTTGTTCCCAACTTTATTGATATAGAAAAGGTATTAAGTGGTGATTTTCTTTCTTCTAAAATTTTTGATAATAACAAGCATAAGTGAAAATACGAAGAAAAAAACTAAAAATAATAATTAAAGATGTCAAATTTAAAAAATGCTAAGTGTAACATTTGGGACCATTAATTTAAAATACAATATAATCTTATAGTTACATCTTATGGAGACGTATGAAATTATATAAAGAATGTAGTTTCTTGCTACATTATATTATTAAAAAAATATTTTTTTACAGCAAGTATAATATTTAACAATGCAACATCTTCTGATAAAGATAGCCTTAAAAGCCTAACATCTCTCTACAATAAATTGATAATAGATTAAATAATACCTTATAGTTACAAAATATTATACGTTTCAACAAATATATGTCTAAATGAGTTAATATCTTCCAAAATCAAATGTAAAAAATTGTTGACACTAAAGAACACAAAAATTTTTTTTGTCAAAATTGATTCAATTTTTTTAGTGTTTTTGACAAAAGTTAGTAAAAATCTATGTTTAATATTGCTTTTAATGTATATACGCTTTTATTATAAAAATGCAAGAAGCATCCACAGAAATATCTTAGAATATTAATCAAAAATTATTACTTACAATACAATTTTTTAAAAATGTATACCCTTTGTCTTCTCTGAGTGCTATTTGACAAATTTGCTCTTTTTGTTTAAATAATAAAAATTTTTCTGTATATACAAATTTCATTTAAATCTTATAGAATAGCTTTTGTGTTTTACTATAAATAATTATGTGTTCTTATATCATTGTAAATGAATGTCAATAAATTTGTTTAAATTTCAACTTTTGAGATAAAGCTACAGCAGTGAATCAAAAT
Source organism: Strongyloides venezuelensis (assembly GCA_963280985.1). Taxonomy (NCBI): domain Eukaryota; kingdom Metazoa; phylum Nematoda; class Chromadorea; order Rhabditida; family Strongyloididae; genus Strongyloides; species Strongyloides venezuelensis. Next base: position 22,559,067 of record CAUJLX010000002.1, read on the forward strand.
GGAAAAATCAAATTTTACAAATCCCTGGGAAATTTTTCTAAAAACAATACTGTTTGTAGAGGTAGTATTTTATAAGAAAACGAGTAAGCATACTTTCGACTTTCATGAGGGGTATGTATACTGTCTTCTTTTTTAATTGAAGCTAGTGTACATACTCTTTATAGTAAAACTGAGACACTCTCCCTGTATTATGAAGATCACTTGATCTTCCCCTCAAACTCAGCAGACAAGTTGTGTCGAATCTATTGAAATAACAGCTCCAACTCCAGCTTTAATTTACATTACCCTCTTTTAAAATGAGACTTGCATACGCGCTTTTAAAATTTAAGATAAAAGAATAACTCTAAATGGGTCGAGAATTACACACTGAAACACTTTTATGTAGCTACATTTCAAGAACGAGCTTCCAATAAAAAAAGTTTTGCGTTCTCTGAAAAAAACTCATAACGATACACTAAAAAATAAAATTTATCGTTCTGACATATACACTATAACCCTCCAATGTAGTGCTAAAAAAAATAAAATATTTATTAAATTTATTAGTAAATATTAGTGATTATAAATTTTTTAAAAATATTTAATATAAAAAAAATTATTATATCAATTAACATAAATGTTAAATTTTTTAATAACAAAATGAAGTTTCATTTTCTATAAATTTAAATATCTTTATTTATTATTTTTGTGAATTTTTCAGAAAATGCCTTGTATATTTTTAAAAACAGATATGTTTTTTTGACTCTCTATAATGTTGAAACGACATACATATTTGTTCTAATAATTTGCCATGTTTTTTTCAGAAATGTTTATACATTTCTTATAAAATGTGCATTTGTTGTTAAAACGACATTATCTAAACATTTTATATATACATCCACATACATTTCTTTTAACTTACCATACATTTTTTTGAAAGTGAATAGTTATATTACCATAAATGTATGATCATTCTTGAAAAATAGATTAAGGTTTCCTTTTAAATTAACTATACAAAAAGGTGATTTTATACAAGTCAAATAACTAGTACAAAAAAAATAATGCCAAAAATTCAACATTTTAACAGAAATTGTTAATTTTATATATTTTTCATAAAATATACGAAAGATAATAAATTAAAAACACTAAAATAGTAAATTTAACATGTAAAAATTATGTTTTTACAATTAGTACTATCTTTAAGTAACATCTTATTCTTTTTGAATATTATGCCACTTTTTTATATTAATTTAATCTATTTTTCAACAAAAATATTTATAAATTAACAAAATTCAAAAACATAAGTAATTTCTTAAAATTTAAATTTAAAACAAATTTTTTAGAACAATAAGTATTTATTTGTTATCTTTATGATTATAAATATTTTTAAATAACTATTATTCACAACTTTATTAAATTAAAGTATGCAAATCACAAAAAAATTGTTTCAAAAGATTTTACAAGAGTATAATATTTTATATATAGTATGATATTATATCTGGGAATTTATTACACCTTTTATTTAATTTTAACCAAATTAATACAATAAAATAGACTAAGATATAATAATTATTTAGGTAGAGTTATATTTTAGACTTACCCAAGATCTTCTGTCTTGGTTTCCCTTTCTAAGGTTTAAATATTTTTACTTTTACACTTCTAACCCCTAAAATTGCACAATAATAAAATAATAACATATAATAAATTGAGTAATTAAGTAATAATATAATAATAATAAAATATTTTTAGAAACTTATAATACCAACACATAATGGTGATTAATATAGTTACATTATTTTGGTAAATAAAGTCGCAGTTTGCTTCTTCTCTTTTATAAACACAATCATCACTATTTTATATTACTAAGTTTAAAATAATAATATCTATATTTTATTGCTTTTGATGAATAATTATCGTCTAAAACAATCATAATTAATAAGTTTTATATAAAAAATTTTTATAGCAGTTAAAGTTTTCATTTATGATATTTTCTTTTCATTTTGAATCTTCCTTAAGTTGTTCTCAAAAATCATATAGTTTCATTTTATCACTAGTGGTTTTTAAAAAAATTAATATACATTTTTAGAAAAAATATATATCAATTCACAGAAAAAAGTATGTATTTTGCATTGGTTATACATGATCTTAAATTTAAAAACAACCTTACAAATTAAAAAAATATATAGTAAATGTCGTTCAGAAATGTCTATGCATTTTATATAAGAATGTAACGAAAATTATAAAAAAAAAGTATGTACGTCGTTTTAACTGTATGTACATTCTTAATAAAAATGCTAAAAAATTTTTAAAAATGATTAGTACTTTTTTAATAAATATGTTCTCATTTTATATAAAAATATATGGGAAATAATAAAAAAAGTATGTTTGTCGTTTTGACTGTATGTACTTTTCTTTTAAAAAAACATTCTGTGTACAAAAATTGTATGAGATTTCTTATAAAATTGATACATATTTAATGTTTATTATATGGGCTCAATTAAAAATAAATTAATTGATAGTCTAAATGACGAAACGTTTCTATAGTATTTATGATTGCACAATGTCTGTCAAAGCGACAGTCTTTAATTTTGAGTAATGCAACTATACTGGTTAGTTTAGATAAATCAGGTTATTGATTAATTAAAATTTTAAGAACTATCAGTTTTTTTAATAAAAAAACACTTTATTCAGTAAAAATAAAAATCCAATACTAATCGTACTTTTATTACCTTATTATATTCATTAAATAATTTTAGAATTTTTCATATCTTTAAATTTTTGATTGTTAAATTTTTTATTCTTTTAAATATATTGTTTTGTTAATGTGATAATTTTTTACTATTTTAGAAACATTGAACCAAAGTAGATTGTGTTTATGTTAAATTTTCTACTACAAAAAATAAGGAAAAAAAATTTGTTTTTAACAAAATTAATGTGTAAGTATCCAAAAGATGTGTTTTTTTTGTAACTTTATGGGAAAAATAAATTTAAAATTTTTTAAGCCATATTTAGCCAAGCTATCTTAAAAAACACTATTTTAAAGAACCTTTTTTACATGGTTTTGTCATTCGACTATCCTTCCTTAAAGCTAACGGAATAAACTGCTTTATATTTTATTTGAAAGGTAAAATTCTAGAATAGTTCGAAAGCCAAATTATATTAAATCTGATTTATAGTTGGCCGAGTTATATTCCAAAGAGTGTGACTCTATTTAGAAAAAAATCATAAATGTTTAATAGCCATAAATCAGTCAAGACTTGGTGTAAACAAAAAAACTTATTCACTTTATAAAGCACTAAGTTTTACTTTAAAAATAAGTGTCTAACGAAGTTTATAGTTTTACAACGGAAGAAATTCTTTTAATTTGAAAGTTAACTTTTTGCCTTTTTTCTATTTTTATTGTAAAAATCAATTTTTTTCCAGACATAATTTTTTTTAAACTTGATTAATTTTTATAATTAAATAGTCATTTAATTTATTACTTTTTAACACAGAGGGAAGAAGTTTGAAAACTTATAATGCATATGTGGCCAAGTTATGCTTAAAAATTATCACATTTTTTTGAACATTTTTGCATAGATTTTCTAGAATTAACTCTTTTTAAAGCTAATAAATTTTTATGATTTATAACTTATTTAAGAGATAAAACGCCAGAGTAATGCGACAACATAACAATATTAGGGTTGATATTGAATATGCTAAGTTATGAAATTATAAGTGATGACTATTTTTTTGGTAAACATTAAAATGTTAAATAACTATTACTCAATTGAAACTTAGTAAAATTGAATTGTTATTTTTTGAATATTAAAATTTAAGTTTTACTTAAAAAATGATATTATTGCAAAGTTTAAAGATTATCTAGGAAACAATTTATGCCAATTTTAGTGTCACTTTCTTGATTTTTCTATTTCTTTTATAAAAATTATTTTTGTTTCAAACATAGCTCTCTTCAAATTTGATCAATTTTTATAATCAAATAGTCATTTGATGTATTTTTTTTCAACTTTGGGTGAAAAATGGGCCTTAAAAATTTTGGTTCACAATTTATAAAGTTACGTCTAAAAATACACATATTTTTAGTCACTTTTTTAAAGACTTTTTTTTTAAATAACTTTTGTACAAGTAAATAAAATTTTATGTTTTACTATTTATTCAAAAAGTACGAGTATGAAATAATAAAGAAACTTAGTATTTAAAAGTTTAATAAAAGAATTATCAAGTTATTTACCAAAAAGTGATAAGAATTTTTTGAGTAAAATTTAATTTTTGCATACTATAACTTTATCAAAACGTTTAAAGTAAATAAACCAAATTAAGCACTTATATCAAAGACTGACATAAAATATGAAAAATATAACAAATTTGTAGAGTAAAAACCGAAAAGATTATTTTGAGGTATTAATTTTTTTCATTTATAAATTTGTAAAATTAGGGTAAATATGCAGTAAACATAAAAGTGACATTGAATCGTTTATATCAATTTCAAAATAATAATGAAAAGTTATTTAAATAGTTACTTGAATGATTTAAATATCTATTGTTTTTAAACTTTTGAATATAAATAAGATTTTTTTGTTATGTGGATTTTTAATTTAACTAAGCAATAACATTAAACGTATACCTTATAAAATGATTTACATACTTAAAAGAATTTTATTTATTAATATTTAGAACAATGTATTATTGATAATTATACTTCTCCATAAAAAAGTGATTCAATAAATTATTTTTTATGCAAATATCTCTATAAGTAACTTAATATAAAAGCATTTATGTAAAAAAAGCTAAGCGGACTAATCTGATCTGCCGAAAACAGATGTAAAGCAAGTTAAAATAAAAGTTAAAAATCATGATATTGTCGAAAAATCGATGTTTTTAAAATCAAAATTTTCACAAGGCAATTTTTAAAAACGTTATATAAATATTCTGCTTAAATATGCAAAGTTTATACGAATAAGCTTAATACTATTAATTTTTGTTAATTTTAAGGAAGTTAATAAGAGTAGAAAATTGACTATTTTTTACCAACACTGCAGTAAAAAAAAATATGTCAAGTTACTTTAAATTTTTGAGTACAAGTTATAACTTATTTTGAAAAGAATATCTTATTTTTATTATAACTCGCTAATGTTTTAAAAATAGAAAGTATGAGATTATGAATGAATATACGAAAAATGTAAAAGTCACATTGCAATTGTTCTTACAGAGCAATATCTATACAAAATAGCATAAAATGATAGTAAATGGTGTAAAAAAAATTTAGAAAAATTATTTTTTCTTAAAATTTGTCTAAAAAGTCAATATTATATTCAAAATTTAAAACTGTCGTTTTAACAGGCATCGTGCAATCATAGGTTATAGTGTATAATTCTGTCATTTCGACTACCAATTTATTTATTTTTAATTGTGCTTACATAGTAAATAAAAAATATATATAAATGTGTTAAGAAATCTTATACATTATTTGTAAAATGCATGCTTTTTTGAAAACAAATGTATATACAGTCAAAACGACATATATACTATTTTTTATTTTTTGCTATACATGTTGGTAGAAAATGCATAGACATTTCTAAACGACTTTTACTATACATTTTTTTAATTTGTAAGGTTTTTTTTAAATATAAGATCATGTATAACCAATGCAAAATACATACTTTTTTTGTGATTTGATATATATTTTTCTAAAAATGTATATTAATTTTTTGAAACTTTAGTGATAAAGAAAAACCCTATGATTTTTGAGAACGACTTAAGAAAGATTCAAAGTGAAAAGAAAATATTATAAATGAAAATCTTAACTGCTATAAAAATTTTTTAGATAAAACTTATTTATTATGATTGTTTTAGACGAAAATTACTCATCATAAGTAATAAAATATAGACATTATTATTTTAAACTCGTAAAATATTTTTAAACATTTTTTTTGTGATTTGCATACCTTAACTTAATAAAATTATTAGGTTGTTTCACATGAAATGAGCCATTTTATATACGCAGCACTTTAAACTGACGTTATTAACTAACTAGTAGTGATAAAAAGATGTGAAGCATCTCGTTTGATTTGTCTTAATCTCCTCTACAAAATGACATAAAAATCATAAAAAAAAAAACCAAATTATCATCTTTTTTTACAATTTATTAAAATGCCTTCTATCAATGAAATTCGTATTATTTTCCCAAATGAGTTCAAAAGAGGGACAAGTGCTTCAAAAACAGCACGAAATATTAATGAAGCTTTTGGAGAGAATCTTGTTAGCCGTGCGACTGCAAAAAGATGGTTAAAGAAATTCAAAGAAGGAGATGAAAGCCTTGAGAATGAGGAGCGTGGGAGACCGGATTCAGTGGTTGATAATGAGGAGCTGAAGCGCGTAGTTGAAGTCAATCTACGTCAAATAATTAGAGAAATTGCTGGAGCATTAGAAGTTTCAAAATATAGCGTTTTTCGTCATTTGCAGCAAATTGAAAAAGCTAGTTCAATGGATACCCCATGAACTGACAAAATAACAAAAAATTTGTCGTCTTGAAACTTGTTTTTCTCTTCTTTTGAGGAACAAAAATGACTCGTTTTTGGACAGGATCGTGATCTGTGATGAAAAGTAAATTCTCTACGACAACAGGAAACGTAATACCAGTGGTTGGATAAGAATGAATACCCAAAACAGTTTCCAAAATCTCAGTTAACGGCAAAGAAAGTATTGGTTATTGTTTGATGGTCTTGTGAGAAACTTCTTCACTATAAATTTCTGAGACATGGTAAAACAATCAATTTTGAACTGTACTGTTAATTATTGGATAAAGTTCACCAGAAATTATTTCAAAAAAAAACATCTTTAGTCAATAGAAAGGGGCCAATTCTTCTTCATGACAATGCGCGCCCACATATTTTAAAAATCACACTTCAGAAGCTGAACGAATTGAAATATGAAACTCTCCCTCACCCTCTTTATTCTCCTGATCTTGCTCTAATTGACTTTTATTTTTTCAAGCAATCGAACCAATTTTTGAAGGAGAAAGTCTTCAAAAACGAAGAGGCTATAAAATCTGCCTTTGAAGACTTTATCGATTCCAGGGACGGCAGTTTTTATTCTAATGGAATAAATAAGTTACCATTGCGTTGGCAACATTGTATAGAATCCAATAGCTCTTAATTTAATTAAAAATCTTTATTTGTCTTCGAGTTATGCGCGTTAAAACTTTTTTATTAAAAGTGGCTCATTTCATATGGGACAATCTAATATAAATAATCGTTATTTAAAAAAATTTATAATCATTAGAAAAACAAATACCTATTGTTCTAAAAAACTAGTTTTTAATTACTTTTAATTTTAAGAAATTACTTAAGTTTATGAATTTTGTTAATTTATAAATATTTTTGTTGAAAAATAGATTAAATTAATATAAAAAAAGTAACATAATATTTTAAAAGAATAAAATGTTACTTAAAGATAGTATTAATTGTAAAAACATAATTTTTACATGTTAAATTTACTATTTTAGTTTTTTTAATATATTATCTTTCGTATATTTTATGAAAATTATAAAAAATTAACAATTTCTGTATAAATATTGAATTTTTGGCATTATTTTTTTTGTACTATTTATTTTGACTTGTAGAAAATCACTTTTTTTGTATAGTTAATTTAAAAGAAAAACTTAATCTAATTTTCAAGAATGATCATACATTTATGGTAGTATAGCTATTCACTTTCAAAAAAATGTATGGTAAGTTATAAGAATCGTATGTGGATGTATATATAAAATGTTTAGATAATGTCGTTTTAACAACATATGCACATTTTATAAGAAATGTATAAACATTTCTGAAAAAAACATGGCAAATTATTAAAACAAATATGTATGTCGTTTCAACATTATATACAGTCTAATTAACATACATGTATATTTTTGAAAATAAATAATACCTTTTCTAAAAAATTCACAAACATTAAAAATAAAGGTATATGAATTTATAGGAAATGAAACTTCATTTTGTTATTAAAAAATTTAACATTTATGTTAATTGATACAATAATTTTTTAAATTAAGTATTTTTAGAAAATTTATGATCACTAATGTTTACTAATAAATTTAATGATAATTTTATTTTTTTAGCACTACATTGGAAGGTACTATAGCACATGTCAAAACGACAGTTTTAATTTTTGATGAAATAAATCAATATTAAATACTTCAATTCAGTAAACCAAAAAAAAATACGACATTATGATATATAATTAATAATAAAGACTAAAAAAAACAAGAGTTTTTTATTTTAGCATGTATTGTCAATATCTTATTAAAAATAGATTACTTTATAAGTCATCAAACAGACAAAACAATAAATATAATACAATAGAAATTTGAAAAATCATAGAAATCATATATTATTAAAATAATATAAAATTAACTTCATATTACACTACATTTCCATAAAAAATAAATATAGTTTATATTTTGCATACAAATAAAAAATTGAGAGGAAGTTTTTCTTACAAATTGTGCGAAAATTATGTATCATCAATGGGAGAAAAAATAATCCTTTTAATTTTTAAAATGTTTTTCTTTATTTTGTATGAAATAAACTTTAAAATTCTTTAGTTTTTAGAATAATACTTAGCATTATTCTTTTACTTCCAAAAAATCTGATATTTATTTTCTTTCAATTATTTTTACTAAAATTTTAATAAGTTATTTCACGATTTTTAAACGTAAATACTGTTAAAACTTAACAATTAAAAAACGCTGATGAAATAAGAATAAAAAAATTAATTATTAAAGAATTTAAGAATCAGCATTTATAATTTATCTATTTTAAGATAGTTAATTTGATGTTGTTAAATTTTTTTGTCACATGAATGATTATACACAATGCCAAACATCAGAAGATATAAGGAAGTTAATGGAATTATCAAAAATGTATACAAAAATTGCACATTTGTAGTTAATAACAGGTGTATGAATATTTAGTAATAGATTACGCAAATACAAAACTTTTATTGCTTACAAATAATCAATTTCGCAAATTAAATTAGATAAATATAATATTTTCTATATGATTATTAAAAATTATACTCCAATAGTACTTTTATGCTACAGACACAGCTATGACACTGAAAAACAGTATGATTTTCAAGTAGTATCTTTTGACAAAGGAAAAGAAATTTATTTTTGTTTATAGTTGTAATCGAAAACTATTTGTGTTTTAAAAATATTTTCTTTATAACTTTAAAGTCATATGCGTCCTTTCTGTTAAAAAAATTTTAATCATTAATAGAAAAATTATAAAATATGTAGTAACACAATATGGTATAAAATAATTTAGAGTTTTATTAGTGTATAGCAAGTTAAATTGATAAAAATCAATATTTTAGTAGTTATTGAAGTAGTTAATAAAAATATTTTTATTGTTTTAATAAATTAAGAAGAGCTCGATAAAATATGTGTAACATTAATGAATAAATTTTAAAAGTGTTATCGTTATTTGAATACTTCAATTTTATAAATATAAAAAAAATAAATTGTATATGTTATTTTTTTAAAAATCTTATAGTCAGACTAAAATTGTTAACAATAATAAGATTAAAAAATTTGCAGAATATTACTTTTTTATTCGTATTTGTTTAAGAAATCACACTTCTTTTGTAATTAAAACTTTTAATTTTTTTAGTTATAAAAGGACTATGATATATCATATTTGTATGTCAAGATAAAGTTGTTAATGCTTAGAAATTCAAAGATAATTCTTATTTTTATAAACACACACAGTATTTTTAAAAAATTTAATGTAAAAGAAATTTTTCTACAGCAAAATTAGGTGTACAAAATATTCTTATCAGTCAAACTTTTGTGCGACACCAATAGTTTTCGATGACAACTGTTGACAAAAATAAATTTTTTTCTCATTGTCTAAAGGTACTACCCGAAAATCAAATTGCTTTTCTGTGTCAGAGCTGTGTGTTTAAGATATATTTAAAAATCTATTTTCTAATTCATTGTTCGAGCAGTAATGTGTCTCGAATAGAAAACACAGTTGAGAAATATAAAGGTGAAATTCTTTTATCAAATGTAATAAATCAAAATTTTGTAATCAAATTTTACGATTGTATTGTACTATACTACTGTTTTAAATATTTTAGAAAGAAAAAAAATATATTAAGACTTAGAAGCCAACACAATAACTATTAGTAAGAAAAATAATAAAGATATGAAAAGTAAGTAGAACTTTTACTAATTAAGATAATTATTGTAGTTGATCAATTTTACTATTATTTTATTGTAATTCGTGTTAAGAAGAAATAAATAGAGGTTGATTTGAAGTTCCTTGTGTATCCAATATTTTTAAAAAGTAATACTACTGTTTTGAAACTTTATATTTTTTTACGCTTTTATACGCATATGATTGTCCAACTCATGTTTAACAAAAAACTTGAAAATTTATTATTATATAATTATTTAAGTAAAATTATGAAGCATGAAATTTTTTTTTTCTTTTCACTATTTTTAAAAAAAATTTAATAAAAAATAAACAACTACTATTGCTAATTAACGATCTTTTATTAGATTAGGTACTTATTGATCTTTATTATCATAAATACAAATATTTTTTAATATCTATATTCTTCAGTTAGAAAATTGTTTTAAAAATGTCTTTTACAAAAGTATTCATATCTTCACATAAAATCGATATATAATAATGATTCTAATAAATGTTTATAAAATAGAAGTTTGGTTATTACATGCGTTTAAAGGTTAAAAATGTTTAGTTTTTAAACAATTACATCTTTTTTTAAAAATTTAACTAGCTTAAAAATCATGAAAAAGAATTGAACACACTTAAATTACTTTAACTACATTTTAAACTAATTTTTTTTACATTTTGTTCTATGCGTTTTTTAAGTGAGTAGTTTGGCTTTCGAAGAGATTTTACTTCATAAAAATACGTGATTTTCAGAATTTAAAAGTTATTTACATAAAATATGCTACATACTTGTAAAAATTGCTACATCTTATGACAATTTATGACATCTTTTCTATCAATCTGCGCGATCTCTGTACATTTTGTAACATTTTTTTTCAGACGGTAGACATTCGCTTAACCATTAGGTTATCAAAATGGCTTTTTTAAAAAGTATACAAATATGAGCAAACAAAACAGCTTTTTTTATTAGCTTATTTTGATTATTCCATTGAATTTAATTCACACACGTATAAGCACATCACAGGAACCTCTATCTAATTAAATTAAAAAAGAGACGACAGAGAGTAGCTTGCCCGTGGTCACCTATGATTAAGTGAAACGGCATTAAAAAATAAGAAAAAATATAGATAACCATAGACAATCAAATGCCTATTGTTTTAAAAAAAATGTCGCAAATTATACAAAGATGTAGCATACTTGATTTAGATAAATCCTGTATTCTGGTAGTCTAGATTATTTTAGATAATTGGAAACTTATAAGAACATTAATACGTATCATTTTAAAATGCCATATATTCAATCATACTTTCATGTTTCTTGTGCTTAAAGTATAATCATTTAATAGTTGAAAAACAATATTTTTTATCCTTGAAAATAAAAATAATAGTTTTTCAAATATTTTAAAAAAGGCATTTTTTTTAAATGCTAAAAAGATTGTTAAAAATAGTCAAACATTTAACTATTCATTACTTTTTCGAAAATTAATTGTGATTAATAACATTTATACTAAGTTGGGAAAAAATAATAGTCGCTAGAAAAAAAATTAGTCAAAATAATATCTATTTTGGTTTAAACTAAATAAATTAATCAAAATAGTATTGTTAGAACCTATACATTTTTGTTAACATTTTAACAACTTAAAAATCTTTGTTTTTAAATAGTCAGATTTTAGAAATCTTTTAAAGTTAATGAAAAGTCTTTCTGTAAAACGTTAATTTTTAAACATTTTATTTTTTACAAATGTATCCAAACGTTTAAATAAGTGAAAATTTGGCTACACAATCTTTCGTAAATTATCTATATTGGTATTAGTAGATCTTCGTCTACTCTCCTTATCATCGAAATCAAACTCACTCTGTCGAAATTTCTTAAACTAAAGACGCACTCAGTGTTTAGACAATTGACATTGTCACCTATGCATTTACTCTATTTTGATATATTTTAGCTTTATTACATCTAAATTTGAACTAATGCAAAAAAATTACTCTTAATACCGTTTCTAACAACATTTTTATAATCATATATAACATCTCAATCAAAAAGAAATAAGGAAAAAAAAATTTTTCTCTCTCATAACTCTTTAAAAATTTAACCAACTTTTATGAGTAAATAGCCAAAAGTTGTGTTTTTTTTCTAATTCACTGGAGAAGATGAGTCTTAAAAACTTTAAGCTCTAATTGATTAAGTTATCTTCAAAAAAACACCGTTATTTAGGCCTTTTTTAACATAGATTTGACCAGGAGTAAAGGTTATTTTGAAATAAATAATATGAAATGGTTTATATACCATCTGAAAAGTCTACTAAAAGAGTAGCAGGGAAACACAATACTACAAAAATATATTAAAATTGGCCGAGTTATAGTCCAAAGATTAGTAACCATTTTAAAAAAACGATTCTAAAGCTCAAAAGCTATAACTTAGTCATATATAGATCAAATAAAGTAAAACAGTATCCGATATATAGATTGAAATTTTTCTCAAAAAATAAGTCTCTAAGGAAGTTTATAGCTTAAAAAACGATATAGTTATGTTAATTTGAATGTCAACATTTTCACATTTCTTTATTTTTTTCACAAATACAAGTTCGTATTCAGCATAACTACCCTCACACTTAATCAATTTTTATAGTCAAGTAGTCATTTGATGTGTTTTCTTTTAATTTAGTAAAGAAAAGAAATTTTAAAACTTTTGGTCCATAATTAGCAAAGTTATCTTTAAAAAGCACTACTTTTTTGGACAATTTTTTGTATAGTTCTGTGCAAAAAATAACTTTCTTCAAAGTTAATAAAAAAATTGCTTTATTAGGCATTAAAAAATAAAAATCTGAAATACGGTGGAAACACAATACGAAAGAAATATATATATAACTGGCAAAGTTTTGGACTAACAAATAGTTGTCATTTTCTAGGTAAAAACAATAGTTTTTAATACTTCAATCTAAACAAAGAGTTGTTAAAAATAAATAAAGTCAAACTTTTTTTAATTCTATATCTAACTTTAAAAATAAACAACAATGAATTATATTCTATAACAACATAAAGAGTTATACTTATTTAGGTTTTAATTATTCTACTTTTTCTTTATCTTTATCACAAAAATCAATTTTGTGATTGACACAACATTCTTCAAACTTAATCAATTTTTATAATTAAGTAATCATTAGATGTATTTTTTTCTAACTTTGTGAGAAAAATAATTATTGAATAATTTGATCTATAATTGGCTATGTTATACCTTACAAACACTACTTTATTAGTCTTTTTTGTTAGTTATATCTTTCAAAAAAACTTTTATGAAAGTAAGTGAAATGTTAGGACTTTTAACTTTTTTGGAAGGTACAAGTCAGAGTTAACAGCAAAACGTAATATTAATGAGTCTTCAAAAAACTGCCTAAGATATACGGCAATGAGTGGTAACCATTTTTTTAAAACAAAAATAAATAATGAAAAAAGAATTTTTTTCATAACTCTTTTCAAATCTAACCGATTTTTATAGATAAATAGTCAAAAGTTGTGGTTTTTTTAACTTAGTAGGGAAGATGAGTTCAAAAAGTGTTGGACTATAATTGACTAAAACATCTTTAACACTTTTTTTGCTTTTTTTAGTACAGTTTTATACAATAAATAACAATATTTTAAAATCTAGAAAGTACAATGGTTTATATATCATTTAAACGAGCATAATAAATAATAATGTAAAAACACAATACTATGAAATTATTTTGAAAATTAGCCGAGTTGTGGTCTAAAGAGAGACGACAATTTCGAAAAAAATCTTAAAAGTTAAATAGCTACAACGTGGTCATAATTTTATAAAAACAAATAAAGTAATGTTTGTTCAATAGATTTACATAAAACTTAGAAAATAAGTATCCAACAAACTTTAAAAGTTAACTACAAAAGAAGTTATATTAATTTAAATGTAAAGTTGTTTGTCTTTTTTCTATTTTTTTTTGTTAAAATCAATTTGTTTCAGACATAACTCTTTTCAAACTTGATCAATTTTTATGGTTAAATAGTCACTTAATGTAGTTTTTTAATTTGAAAGTAAAATAAGTCTCGAAACTTTATTTTATATATGATCAAATTGTGTTTAAAAAATACCACATTATTAGATAATTTTTCGCATAGTTTTGTTACGAAAATAAATCTTTTCAAAGTTAATGAAATTTTATGATTTATAACTTATCTAAAAGATAAAACTTCAGAATGATGCAAAAACACTGCAAAATTAGGAATAATTAATAATTGGTCAAACTATGAATCAACAAGTGTTAACTATTTTTTGGTAAAAATAAAAAAGTTGAATAGCTTTTACTTTATGATAACTTCAAAAAATAAATTACTTAATGTTTGTATATAAATATTTAAGTCTAACTTAAAAAATTAGACGATTGTAATGTTGACAGATTACCTAGAAAACAATTAATGTTACATTTTTTTTTGTGAAAATCAAATTTACTCTAAACACAACTCTTTTCAAACTTGATCAAATTTTACAGTTAAACATTTAATAGATGTGTTTGTTCTAACTTAGTGCAAAAAATGTGTCTTAAAACTTTTGGTTCGCTATTGACCGAGTTATGTTTAAATAATACAACATTTTGGCCATTTTTTTTTGTATATTTTTGATTATCAAATAACTTTTGTAATTGTGAATATAATTTTGCGTTTCTTAATTCATTTAAAAGAAACAGGTTAAGAATAAGAAGGAAAACATTTTATTTTTCAAATTGAATAAAAACCGACAAAGATATAGTTCAAAGAATGCTAAACATTTTTACCAATAAAATTAAGAAGTTAAGTAGCTTTTTTTTAATTAAAAATCAAAAAAAATTATGTAGATATGATTTTCTTTTATTTATTTCTAAGTTTATAGCTAACCGGCGAAACGAGTAGTACTAATTTTAATGACGATTTTTTCACAATTTATTCGTTTTTTACAGAAAATCAACATTTTATTTGGCATAAGTTTATCTTAACTTAATTAATTTTTATAGTTAATTAGCTAATGGATGTATTTTTTTTAATTTATGAGAGAAAAATAGTCTAAAAACTTTTGGTTTAAAATTGGCAAAATTATGCTAAACCACATCACTTTTTCTGGTATATTTTTATATAAGTTTGTTCCAGAAATTATTCTTTTCCAACTAAATGAAATTTTTTGGATTCAAACTATATAGAATGTAAATACACTAATGAAGATGAAATTTAATAATAAAAAAATTAGCTTAATTGAAGACTTAAATGTGACAAAAATTTTTAAGTATAAATTGAAATTTTTAAATGCTGTAATTTCATGAAAAATTAATTAAAGTTAATAAAACTAAATTTAGTACATTGATTAAAGTCGGATTTAAAATGTAAAACTATAGAAATGTTTGTAGCATAAAACAAAAGAAGTTTTTTAAAGTATTATTTTTTCCACTATTTTCTTATTTATATATTTGTAAATTTAAGGTAAATGTGTAGTTACTAGATAAATAACATTATAATGTGTATATAAATTTGAAAAAAATAAGAAAAAATTACTTAATTAGTTACTTGAAATGGTTTATATATTTATCTTTTCACCTTTAAAATATAATAAAAGTTTTTCGTTGGATCAATTTTTTATTACCTGAACTGCTTTAATGAATTTAACGTTTTTAATGATTTTTAAAAATAGAAATATTTTATATTTTAATATATTATAACATTGTATTTTCGGTTATTTTATTTTTTTAGAATTATGTAATTTAAAAAAAACATTTTTTTATATTAAAAATTTGATTGATCATTAAATATAAAAATGTTTTTGTAGAAAATTTACTATGCGGGCCAGCTATGACCTTCCGAAAGCGGGTCTAAGTCTGGTGTTATTAAAATCAAGTAAAAATATGGTTTTAGTGAGAAAATACAATATTGAAAAAATTTAAACATGAAAGTTTATTTCTGTTTACCATAATCGCTTAAACCTTGGTTTAATTGCAATACATATTTGGTGTGAGCACAAATAAAATTATAAGGAAACTTAAATTAACTTTTTTTTACATCATATTTTTGTAAAAATAACTAATAATAAAACTGCTATGAGAAAACAAAATGATGATGAGTTGTGAAATTTTTTAAATAAGAAAATAAAAATTAAGAAAATTTACACGATAGAGTCATTTGTGTTTTTAAATATACTCATCATTTATTATCAAATTATAACTAATTTTAATTAATTTATTTTTATAGTTAATTTATACTTTAATATTTATTTTATTTTTTTGCGATTGTGTTAGTAAAGAAATTCCCACTAAAAGAATTGTAAGTAATAATTTTATAAGTTATAATATTTAAATGTTAATGTGAGAATAAAAATCAATTAAATTGTATCTTGTTGTTTTATATTTGTGCTTGTCAAGCAGTATCTAATAAAGTGATATACTATACTAGGGGTGTATGCAAAAAAATTTAATTAAAATTTCTAATTAGTTTTGACCGTTTTTTTATAAAGTAGAATCATTGAATATTTGTAGTCAAAAAAATTAATATTTATTAAACATTTTTTAATTTTTATAGTTTATAAACTTATCAGACATGATTTTAAATACTTTAAAATTAATAAAGTCAGTGTTTCATATAAAAACAATACAAAAAAATCCATATTTGGCATGTTTTTTGATATATTTTCTTTAAAAAAATTTAAGTAATAAATAATCAATTTTTTCTAAAATTTAACATAACATCAATTCAAAAATTTATGGATGTGTAGAGAAAAAGTATAACTGTCTCATTTATTGTTTTTAAAGCAAAAGCAATCCTACAGCAAAAATAATAATAATCGAATAAAATTTTTTACATATAGAATTTTACTAAAACCGTACTTTTTAAACAATTTACATCATTATTCAGGTCAACAGGCAAAATTTTAAAGAAAATTATTAAAATTAAAAGATTTATTAAAAGATGTAAAAATTATTTGCAGAATAAAAGTACAGTTTTCCGACAATACACACAAATCTCGAACTGTGTATAATAAATAATGATGAAAAAACTTAAAGTATTGTGAGTGACTATTTTAGAGTAATGAAACATAGAAAGGTTGGGAGATTTTGAAATGATGATATAATACTTCATCATCACAGAACATTCAAGAATTTCTTTTACTTTCTTTTATCTTTACGTTTTTTATTGCTTCAAGTTTTTTTATCTCTTAAAGATATTAGACCTTTTTTCTCTACAAAGAAAACATAATTTTTTTTAAATCTCGACTTTTGGCGTGATTAAAAATGTTTAAATTTTAGATTTATTTAAGAAATTTAAACTAATACAATTTTTTGATGTAGTAAGAAATTAATATAATTTTTCACTATTTATGATAAACTAACGTTTTTTGAATGAGAAAAATATCATAGACATAAGGTCTTAAAATTATGTAAGATTTTTTACTAGATAAAAAGAAAGTTTTTTTTTTTATGATTTCGTATTTTTATTATACTTTTTTATGGTGTACTTTGCAAATAGTATTCTATCATTTTTCATGTATAAGAACAAGTTTAATTTTATGAATATAATAACATATAATAAAATTAATTTTTTAAAGATATTGCGTCTACTCAAAAATTACTAGTTTATTAATTTTTAAAAAAATAAAATATAAATGCTATCTTTTCTAACATTTAAAATAAAGAATAAATATCAACATTAATAAAATATATTAATGTAGATTATACTACTTTTTTCCATATTTTCAAAAGTTTTAAAAATCTTTATTAGTTAAACTTTTTAAAATTTAGTTTAATCAAAAATAATTTTTTATTTATTATAAATAAATAATGCTTTACATAATTAACACTTAATAAAAATTTCTAAGCATAATTTAAAAGAAACGTACATTAATTTTATTTTGATTCTAGTTATATTTGAAATATGAACATTTAACATTTAAAAAAATATATTGATAAACGCAGACAAAAAGAAAGATATAATTTTAAATGAAATGTAGTATTTGTTTAATCTACCCAAATTAATTTTTTTTATTTCCTATTTATTTTATTGCATTTATTGCGTGAATAAAAAAATAAACAAAAAATGAATAAATTGTTATTTTTTTATGTTTTAATTCGCATCTTGAAATTTAACTTGTTTTCTAAAACATATTATTAAATTTAAGTTTAAAAGTTAATTATAAGCAAAATTATAAACGCTTATATAAAAATATTTTTTCAACATCATTGTATAAGAAAGCTTCATCTAAAATATAAAAAAATATCAAATATATTAAGAAGAATTTATGTTTACGTAAAAACAAAAATTTCTTAATAATGTAAAAAAATATTAGTTTAAAAAAAAGGTAACTTTAATTTCAAATTTTATTAGGTTGTTTAGAAATAAATATTTTTTTTACCCTTACCATGGAATATCATAAATTAGATTAAAATTTATATTTTTACATAAAACGAAAACCATTATATCTGCCAATTTGTTGTCAATACTTTAATAGCTTATTAACATCATTTGAAAAAAATTACATTTTCTAGAATTAAAAACTTAATAATGTCTGATTTTGGATATTCAAATATAGTTAGGTTTTTCTCCTTCTGTTATATTTAAATGTAAATAATTATATATTATAATTAATTATGGTATTACTATAATTTCACTTATATTAGTTTCTACAAAGATAACATATTTTACAGTAAAACAATTCAGTCTTCACTGAAATATATGGATTTTCATGTTAAACTTATTAAAGTCTTAGCTATGAGTAAAAGTTACAAAACTTCCAAATGTTATATTTATGAATAAATGCTTATATGTTGAAAGAATGATATAGTGAAGAAAATGTTTCTGATTTATATTTTATTTCTCAAATCGTTAATTTTCTTCAAAAGTATTTTTAAGACTTATAATCAAGAACTACAAAAAAATTTATGTTAATCATTTCAATTGACAGATATGAGTATAGAATCAACAATCCCTGCTGAATTTGATCTAATTAATATAATATAATTTAAAATTGTAATTTTTGTTAGAATTAATAAAACAATAATAAAAATAATATCTCTATTACGAATCATTTTAAACTAACTTTTAATAGTGCATTTTGTAGATAATTGCTGTTCAAATTTAGTGTGAAGACTGTTTAACGATTCCAATTTATTTTGTTACGTATGTGTTTTTTAAAAAAAGTGCGGTAAACGTTTTTTTGTAGTCCATTTTGAGTTCGATAATAACTTTATTATATATGGTAATAGAATTTTAGTGAAAATAACAGAGCCCAATTAGTTCTACATAATGCACGGCTAGAAGTTTGCATGCATTGTCGGAAAACTATACTTTTGATTTATAAATAATTTTCACATTCTTTAATAAATCTTTTAATTTTAATATTTTTGTTTTAAATTTTGTCAGTTGACTTAAATAATGATGTAAATTGTTTACAAAGTACAGTTTTAGTAAAATTCCATATATAAAAAATTTCATTTGATTATCAATATTTTTGCTGTGGGAATATTTTTGCATTAAAAAAAAGTGGAACGCTTCTACTTCCTCTCTACATACTCATAAATGTTTAAGTTAATATTATGTTAAATTTTTGAGAAAATTGATTTTTTATTACTTTAATTTTTTTAAAGAAAAAATATCATAAAGCATGCTGAGTATAATATTTTTTATTATAATATATGTTAAACATTGATTTGATTAATTATAAAGTATTTACAATCGTGCCTGGTAAGATTATAAAATATAAAAGTTGAAAAAATGTTCAATAAATACCTGTTTTTGTTGCTACAAACGATAAATTATTCTACATTATCAAAAAAATAGCGAAAGCTGTTTATTTTTACAATATTTGAAAGCATATAATAAAAAGAAACTTATTTTTAGTTCTTTGATCATGTAGTTTGTGTTTGAATTACCTATGTATTATAATTAAACTAAGGTTTTAGCAATTTTGATTAAAAATAATTAATTTACATGTTTAAATTGTTGCAATAATGTATTTTCTTATTTAAAAAATATTTTTTGTTGATTTTTAAGAACATGAGAAAAATTAGTTTGCAAGTTGTTCGTACAAATATCTTTTTTCATACACTCTATCATACAAAACATTATTGGAATTAATTTCTATTTATTATTTTATAGTCAAAAATTACTTCTAATTTTACCAAAACAGATTACAACCTGGTTTATATTAATCGTTTAAGTACACACAAAACCTAAACACGTCTTTTAGATCTATACGATTTATATGAAAAAAAGAACAATATTTAAAAGTATTTTGGAACCTAGAATTTTTACCCGTTTTGCAAACATATTCTAGTTTATTTTCCATATACATTCTATCTTATTTTAAATATACAAAACGGGTTAGAGTTTGTGCTCAAAATGAGATAGAATGTAAATACAAGATTGGTTAGAATGTAGCCTATAGTATACCACTAGTTTATAAGTTTCATAATTTTGTAATTATTTTGAATTAATAAAAGATTTTAAAACTTTTTTTGATAAATAAATAGAAATATCAATTCTTAATCGATAAAATATAACATTTTTACTTAATATTAATTAGTAAAAAACAAACAAAAGTAAATGTTAGGTATTTTTTAAATTTTATTTTAATTATCTTGTTTAAAAACTTTAAGTAAACAAAATAATAAAAATATTCATATTATTTTAATTTAATCTTTACAATAAATAAATTATTTTACACAATGTTTACCGAAAAATCACATCATTTGCGATACACTCTTGGTTCCTTTTTAATCAACCAACAAATAAGAGTTTTCTAGTGATTTTTTTAAGTCCCATACAAATTTAATATTACTAGCTTAAACTGCTGATAATCATATTTCTTATTCTATAAGATAACCAGGTAACATTTAATATCTAAATTTGTTGTAGAATAAGTGGTTGTAAAATTTATTTTATGTTAACAAATCACGATCTTAGTTATGTATCAATATCAAAAGTTTTAAACGTTATTACTGTTATAGGATTATTAACTAAAACTACAAATGTTGAATTTTACAGTAATAGCTATCCATTTTATTAGTACAAAATTTAACATTTTAAGAATGCGTAACTTGGTGAAAGACTTTAATATTTTTTTAGAATATCTAATTAAATATTATTGTACTTGATAATTATTAGATCTGTAAAACTAATATAATAACTGTTATTATTGTAAAGCAAATATAATAATATAAAAAATATAAGAATGTGCAATTTGTCATTAATCTCGCTATTTTTTTCTCATTATCTCACATTTATTATTACCTTTAAGTATGAACTTTGAAATATTTTAAAAAACATTAATAAGTCTATAAAATAGTATAAAATGGGTAAATAAACGAAAAAAATTTTTTAATAACTTTAAAACGGGTTCAATGATTTAAAAACTTGAAAGTCTAAAAAA
Organism: Strongyloides venezuelensis; assembly: GCA_963280985.1. Classification (NCBI taxonomy): domain Eukaryota; kingdom Metazoa; phylum Nematoda; class Chromadorea; order Rhabditida; family Strongyloididae; genus Strongyloides; species Strongyloides venezuelensis. The sequence continues at coordinate 22,580,639 of CAUJLX010000002.1, forward strand.
CATTTAAGATAGATAAAATTATAGCTAAATTCAACTTCATTTTCCATATATAAAACGAGGTAGAAATATATATGCAAAACAAAGTTTAATGTATACACAAAATGATCTAAAAATATATATACAAAATGTGTATAACAATAGTAAAAGAAATGCTTTAGAATGTAGATGTGAAATGAGGTAGATTGTAGCCTGTCGCCTATTTCATTTCGGATGATCGGTTATTTTAACATCATTTGCATTATGTAGCAGTCTGAGCATTTGCGGTCTAAAAGACATATTTAGATTATGTTTGTATTATTACGAATTTAAATAAAAGTTTATAATGAGAACTAAGTAATTTCATAAGTTTAAGGTATATTAAAAATGACAGTTAATTGTTTTAAGATTATGTGTAATATTTATTTGACAAACAACGTTTATTATTTACTTTAAATTAAAAAAAGATACTTTTATTTTAATATGAAAAAAATAATATTTTTTACTTTTTTGTATTTTATAAATTTGCTAACATAACTGCTGATACTTTAAAAATAATTATAAGGGATTATAACATTACAAAATGTTTAAAAATGCTTATTTATTATAATAACATAATGAAAATGTGTAAAAAATAATAATGAAATTTATTTAAATTTAATTTTTTCCAAAACATAACATACTATCAACTCAAGAATTTATGAGTGTGCATATGGGAAATAGAAAAACCTCACATTTTTTTCTAGAACAAAAGCAACGGCACATCAAAAAATATTCACAAATAAAATAATTTTTTCTATACATGGCATTTTACCAAAACCGTATTTTTTAATAAATCTGCTAAATTATTAAAATTATCTGGCATAATTTTAAAAGAGAATAATAAAATTAAGGCGTTTATTTATATTTTTTACTATCAAATTGTTACGTATTAAAGTGTAATTTTTTCTAATCTCGAGCTGTGAATGCTATATATTTTGTGTCCTTAAATAAACATTTAGAAAAATTACAGTTATTTTAATATTGATAAAGCGATATTTGTATCTAAACAACCTAATACATTGAAATATATTGTTGATAACAACTTAAGTTTAATAATGAAAATAATGTTACAGAGAAATAGTGACCTATTTTAATAATTTTTAAATTGTTGCATTAATTTTAATGTGAGAAAAGTAAACTATAAAATTGGCTAAAAATAAAAAAAATTAAATTTTTCTAGGTAGAACAAATTCACACATTTTTAACTTATCTGTATCCTTGTTTGCGTATACGTGTTTAGAAATTATCTTAAAATTTTTTAGATTTTGTTTAAATGCGAACTTATAAATAGGGAAAATTTTTTAAAATATTTAACATATTGTATTTATGAAAAAGCAAAAATGACGATTAAAAGATGAATTAAAGTTTGGCATAGAGATTTCTGTATTTTGATATACAGCTATAACACGGTAATTTTAATATTCCGAAATATACAAGAAAAATGTTTTACTATATTATTTCATCTTTTTATCCATGTATTTTATTTCAGACCTTCATTTTAATATTAAATGAATTAATGAATTTTTTTACATTATTTGACATGTTACCAACCGCTTTTTAATTTACTCTTGACGCGAAATGTCCCTCTTTTTGTCTATTATTCTCCATATTATTCAATCTAAAACATTTCTTCAGCGTGTGATAAATAAAACATTAAATTAGCATTGACGGCTATTTCTAAAATGATAGAATTCGGTTAGAGCAAAAACTGTCAGTTAATTATTTTGGTAATGAGAGATCTTAAATTGTAGGTGAAAGACTTCTTGTAAATGAAAATTGTTTATTAAACTACCTGTTTAAAAAAGAAAAAAATTCTAGGAGAACTGTTGTGACAGAATTTGCTGCAGAGTTAGAAATACTGAAAGATGTGATTGAGAATTATCAACACAATTTTTTTGTATTTAAAAATTCTTTTATGAAGACCACATACATGAATCCAAATATACGTAATACATTGACTACTGAAGATAAAAAGTAACAATGTAATTGTTGCAGCAGAATAAGCTATTACTATTCAATTGAGTAAATTAACAGAAATATTTTTACATTGAAAATAAGTGTCAAAGATGCATATTTAGCTTATGATATTATGCAAAATTGACAATTGTTAGTACAACATTCTAAAATGCTTTTAAAAAAGATTTAAAGATGAAATTGTGTTTATCACGAAACTAACAAAAATCATCTTTAAAATTTAAGGTAAAATATAATATTGTCAAATGCTAATTTAAATTTAACAAAAGATTTTATCCTTTATTTAGTAAGAAACAACCAAAGAAATTGTCTGTGGGAAACTACTAGATTTATCAACCAAAGATTAATAAGAGTTAAATAGTAGCACTAATTAAAGAACTACAAATTCTATTAATGTTAGTCTAGAATAGTGAATAGAAAATGAAACATTCGGGGATTAATTTTCCATCTTTAAAAGACTTTTAAGGTAACAGGATATCGATTAAAAATAATAAGATTCTTTATATTGCAGATGATTACGATATTCAAAATCAAAACAAGATAAAAAGTACAATATTATACAAATTTTAAACTCAGTAATGCTCTGTTAAGTGAGATATATAGGTTAGAAAATCTTAGTATATTAAAAAAAAATTGGAAAAAATGAAGCTTTTATAATTTTTCTGTTATACGATATTTTTTGTACTAATAGAAAAGTACAACTAATACATGATTTAACCTCAGTAAATAAACAGTTATCTGATCCACCATATTTTCATTGTGATACGATTTAAACAATGATGGATATGCTAGCACCAACTGTTTTTTTTAAATATTATATTAAAATGGTTTATTACCATTTTACTACTTAAGAATCTATTTAATCATGTTTTATTTTTCAAATAGATAAAAATAACTTTATCTTTTACAATTATCCGTAAAATTTTCATATTGTCATACCTTTCTAATATGACATTGACGAGTGTTGTAGGACTGCTAGAAAAAAAGTGTAATAGGTTGTGAAATAATACGACAATTTTACATTAATTAATAAAATTATAACTGGAATAAAAAAAAGATTAGTGAAATTCAAAATACGTTGAACACTTTGGATCTTAGTTTAAATAATGAAAACATTGCTTAAAAGGTATATTCTTAAATTACTATATTAATACTAAAGAGAAATAGATAAATATATTGAAATAAACTAACAAAATAACATATTTTGCGAAGCTAATGAATACCGTGCAGCGTTTGTTTTTTTAATTGCAAAAGTTAACAAAAATATCAGTAGTATAACGCAAATTTTATAGAAAAATAACGATTAATTTCGCATGCAACAAATTGGTATCTTTATTCTATTCTATATAAATATTCTAAAAAAGGAAATGATTAAGACGTTGACTAGCATCTCATTACATCTTTTATTGTCTTCTTGATAGTACTCTATCAAAGAGTATAAAGAATGTATTAACAATAAATCTTGGTACATTGGATGAAAATTTACAAAGTTATAGTATAAGATATACTTTTAAAAATAAAATTAGACTGTCAGTTAAAAGAGTTATGTGTATTTAGGTAAATTTATACTTATGGATTCCACTAATTCTATGTTTAGAATTTGTTCTAACTTTTTAGTTAAATATATAAGAAAAAAAGAAGTAAATCAACAATCGTAGGTTTTAAAAAAAAACCTTAATACAGTTTTCTAAGGGGTAGTGTCAATTATAAAAAAATTAAATGAAATATTATTTAATAAATGATATTTAAAACACAGATTTCTTTAATATGTAGTATGGTTATGTCTGTGAAGCATTGACATTACGTAACTGTCTTGCTTCTTTAAGAATTTAAAGTTGGAATTATTTCATTGCAAAACTTTGTAGGGTATGATGTATTTTGTTTGAGTAAAAAATGTATATGAAGTACTATTTTATTAATTAACATAGATAATTGTAAATGTGATTTGTTGGATTAATAAAAGTTATTATAAAAAAAGGCTAATAAAGTTATGGAAATACTATTAAAAACCATAGATATTAATAATAAAGTGATTACTTCAAAGTATTTCCCTTCCAAATGATCTTCGGCAGATTTACATGTCAGCGATTATAAAATTACTTACAGTAGAAGAAAAGTGTGCAATACAAAGAAAAGTATTAAAAGAAATAATAAAAACAAGGTAAAAAATGATGTTTTGGATTGCAGTAGCTCTTTTTATAATACAACATCAAGCTTTATAATCGAGGAGTATGTTGAATACTATTAAAATCAACATAAACTTATAAAAGTAAACTTTCTTGATATATTTTTTTTACTTATTAATCATACTTTAAGTTTTTTAAAAAATATTAAGAGCAAATTTTTAAATTTATGTTTAATTTATGCAATTCTAGGTATCTTACCCTTATTGTTTATTTATTTATAATTATTTTAGTATCGTTGTTATATCGGAGTTGGTAGAAGATCGAGTTTTGTCAAAATTAAAAAAATTAGAATAAAAATAAATATCTATAAAAATTGTCTAAAATTTAAAAAAAAATTAAAAGTAAACTTTTCTAGTAGATTATATATAATTCTCTACATTTTAATCTCATTAATATCATTTTGAGAAATCTTTTGCGTCTGTTTTAATCGAAGGAGAAAATGCGGAATTTCTATTTTGCGAAAATCAGATACGATAACTTTTAGTTCTTTACATGGAAAAAAATATATTTTTATATAATTCTTTTAAGACAGGAGAGTCAGAATGTAAATTTAACATTTAAACATCTCTATAACTATGTTTTAAAAAATATTACAAAAAATTAGCAGCGAAATAATAAGTTGATCATCACATAATTTTTTATCTTATTTTAAATACTTTTATCTAAAGATTAAAGTGTTGAAGTACAAATTTAGTACTTATAAAATACTTAAAAAAATTTTTAAAGAATAAATTGTATTATATAATGTTTTAAAACAGTGAATGTTAAAAAATTAAGAAATCTACAATATGTCGTAAATAATTTTATTGTCAATAGTTTTTGCCATTTTATAATCTAAAATATATGTAATTAAAATGATAAAATTTAATCTTAAACATTGTTTATCAATATATTTTGGAAACTTTTTTTTAAGATTATATTTAATAGAATTAATTTAAAAGTTATTAAGGTAAAGAGAAAAAAGAAATGTAAAAAAAATGAGTTAATAAAATTTTTCGAAAAAAATTATCTTATCAATAAAGTAATAAATTCAAATATTATAACAATACTAAAAATTCATAAACTGAACGATAAAAGTTCTTAATGTCAGTGATCAAACTTTAAAAATAGAATCCTTTAGAAAAATAATGAAAATGTAATAAACTCTGCTGATTCTACAATTTCTGATCAAACGTTAGATGCACATTTTTCAACCATAAGAAATTTAGACCAATTGTGTAAAAAGAAATCTTAATATTTTAGATACATTAATACAAATTTAGTAAATTATCGTTGCGAAAATGTAATAGAAAGAGTAAAAAATATTAATAAATTTAGTAAGTAGTATTGTAACAATAAAAACAAAATTCTTCTTTTAAAACACAATTTTTTTCATCATGTGCGTTCCTTGATTATCTAGCGATCACATTTTGTCTTTTTAATTAGATCAACTTTTTAACACTCAAAATTTTTACTATCTATAAAGTTTTATCATAAAGTCGTACATATTTAATTATTTGTGTTTGTCTCAACTTTACCTTAATTAAGGGGCACGGCAAATTCACTTCGTTACGGTCTCACGAAAAACTCTTGTAAATCAACATTTTGTTTTCATTTCGAAGCTTTTTAGTCATTAATGAATTTCTTAAAACCTTAATTTCGATTAAATGGAGATGAGAAAGTTTTAGAAAAGAATCAAATGCTATTATAATTGATGTTGAATTTCTGTCTATTCGTAATTTGAAAACTGCATTACAAGGTGCCTTTACATTTTCATTATTCAATCAGTAAAATCAAACTTAAACTTGCATTTTGTCTACTTTTATAAAGAATTAACTTTTATAAAATATTCAATACATGCAGTTTTGTTAAAATTGACAAAAAATTCTTTGAATATGTCTTTCTAACAAACGTGTAATGATTTTTTTAAATAAAGAGAAAGTCTGTTACGTGAAGAAAATTCCTCGAGAGGTGGTATTATCTTAAGATATAACGATGACTTGCTATACCAGAAAATTCTACTTACAATGATCATATTTATACTGTTAGCTATTAAAATATAATTTTGTTAAAAAGTTAAGAAACTTATAAAAAGACTGAAGATTTTTATATATTCATTTATTACTTCACATATGCTTTTAATGAATCTAATGTCTTATAAATAATTTAAAGGTAAAAATGACACTCATATCAAAACTATTAGTGTAATTTTTAAAAATATTCATTATTTCTTGTGTGCGTTTTAAAAATTTTTTACAACCACTAATCTGATAAAAGTTCTACAAAAAGATGCAATCGTTGATTATCATCAGCTAAAGGAGTTTTGAAATTTTAGTTATTCAGGATTAATACGCGCGCATAAAAATGACAGGTCTAATGAGAAGTTTTAGTAACTGAAAGGTATTTGAAGAGCTTGTTATCAAATTGAGAATCATTTAACACTTGACCCACTCCATCAAGATTCTCTTAAAAATATTTGCAATTTTTTTTAAAAATTAAATCAAATTAGTCATCTTTCGCGTAGATTATCGATAAAAAAAATTGAATGTTTAAGTATAGTTTAATTGAAAAAGTGAAACTACGAATAAATTCAACGTTTGGAATACAAAAATTTAATTTATATAGCCTATCAATGAGAATTCATACAAATATCATCTTTCAAGTGATCACTGTAACAAAATTTGCAAAATACATAAATATTTATATTTTAATTCTGAAATAAGATAAGAATAAATGACAAACATTGTAGTTTTGTTAATAAGAAGACGCTTTGTAAAATAGTATTATGCAAAGGAATTCTCTTCTAATTAAATCAGGTTTTATAGAAAGAATGTCGGTAAAAATCGTTAATTATAAAGAAACTACTTTATTAGCAATTTTAAAAAAAATCATTAGTAAATTTATAAAAAATATTGAAATAATAAATAATACAGGTAAGATAAAGCCTTTATTAAAATTAAGAATGATATATTTAAATGATATTGAAAGCATTATTTACATACATTAAGTAGGCGTGTATACGCTCCCAACTTTCAATATCGTAAATAGTACAAAAATAACTTTCAAAACAACGAAATATTTCGTTTCAGGATTGATGTATTCAAATATTGCTAATTAATTATGTTTTATTTTTCAACAGCCTTAATTTTTTGTAAATTAAATAAATATCTTTGATAACATGTATAATTTGTTTTCTTACATTTTTTATAACTAACCTGACTAGGATTAGTAATTTTCTTACGATCGAAAATATTTATTTTAGTAATTTTTAATATTGATAGTGATTGTTCCACGTAATTTAGACATAGTTGTTGTAGAAAAAAATGTTCGCAAATACATAACATCAGATCTCGGTGAAACATCTACATGAACAGTAAATTATTAGGAAAGATAAAGTTTTTGTTTAAATTAAGATTGTAATATTTAAATTATATTAGAAGCATTGTATTCATGCCTTCAGTGGATGTGTATAGAATCAAAAAAAATATCACTTGGCTACATTAACAAAATTTTAAAGCTCTATTCAATTACATAAGTTTATTACAATTTTTAACTTCAAAACGATGATGACGATATTATACGTTCGTTGATCAACGATACCAACTATCAGAATATTGATTTCATACTAGGACATCAAGTCATTAATAAATGAGGAAGATGGTAGATTACAGAAAACGCAAAAATATCTTTGTTTTAAATCAACTTAATACTGTTAATACGAAACTATTAAATGTTTAAGCAAATAATGAAAAATAACGTCAAATTAAAGTTAATGAAAAAGATTTAGATATTATATCTATCAACAAAGTTTACAAAAGTCTTACTCTTTTTCAAGCTTTCAGTTAAACTAATTTGAATCAGTAATCAATAATTAAAAGTTTAACTCAAAGCATTTTTACTAATTTATCAAATGATTAGTCTCTCTAGTGGTTACGCAATTTACCAGTAATGTAACATAAAATCAATAAAAATTAATTTTAATTATCCCTAATCACTGATACTTGTGGTAAAATAATAGTACTAACTGAATGACAATAAACTATTGAAGAATTTAATGCAGATTCACACTAGAGTTACAATATAAATGAATGCACAATTTTTTTTCTTCAAAACAATTACTTTTATCAAAAGTACGGTCATATGTAAAAAACATGTTAACACCGGTAATAATTGTGTAACATTTAAGAAATTTTTATAAAATGAGAGAAAAAAATTGTTTTAACTAATTTTTTTAGCATTTGATATTGTATTACTCAATTTCAGAAATCTTTAAATACAATTAAGTACCAATACTTCTGGAAATGATTTTTTCCTATTATATACTAGCTAAGAAATGTTCTGTAAAAAAATTAAACGGTCTTATGTGAAAACCATCAAATGTAAAAAAAATCATTATAAAGTTAAAAAATCACTAACACGTCACATGCAAAGATTTTTTTTTCATAGTAGTTTTATGAATGCATGCTGAGAATAAACTGATACGTTATAAAGATCAACTGAAAAATTTTTATATTGAAAAAAGCGATGAGAAAGGAGTATAGAATTTCTATTTTCCAATATAAATCTACTATTATACATGATTTATTCTTTTAGAGTGATAAAGTTTGTTTTTAAAATTTAATTAGATTTTAAACCAAAAAAAATTTTACTTTATATTTCAATTAAGCAATTTATTAACAATAATACAAAATGTTCAATATCTATAGCTATAGTATAATTTTAAAAACGTCATGAGAGTTGATAAGAAACATGTGATTCATAATCGTGGAATATTGATTTATTATTTAAATATATTGTAGATGGTAAAATAAATGATATGATGATATCGGTTAAAGATTGACAACTCAGATGGTAGTTGATTCAGAAGCTTGAGTAATTGGGCCGAAACAAAATTGAAATTGATAAGCTGCATGAATCTAAAGATGATACTGAGGCACACTAAATTTATTCTAAAAAAAGATGAATAAAAAACTATCTTTACGTATTCTGTTTTTAAATAAGAAATTTGGCAGTCAAATGTCATCAGAATCACTAATTAAAAGTTACATTTTATTGACCAAAATTTCGCAAAAGCATTAGTCTTTCTATAAGTTCAATTAAAAAGACTAAAGATAAAAATACTAACATTTCACAGTGAATAAAAATATACATCTAAGATCCTTTACACTTGTCAGTAAAACATGTGAAACTTAAGTTATTGCTTCAAGTGTTGTTAAATGAACATATCTGTTGAATGTGATATTGAAAACTGTTCAGTAACTACATAGTATTATCTTTTTAGATAATATAAAGAACAATTAAAAAAAATAAAGAGCAATTTTTACTGAATTTATATTAAAATTAAAGAAAATGAATAAATTTAAGAAAAGTGCAAATTATACTTGATTACTATATCAACGTGTTCGAAATGCTTGAACAAGTTTAAAAAATGTATATAAATATATAGGTAAATAAATTTTGGTATGTGATTTCAATAATTCAATTACTTATATAAATACAGGTTCTTGTTTCAATAATAGTAATATTAACCAGATATTTTTAATTAAACTTATAATTGATATTAAGTATGGTAATCATAGCATTTAAGTGATTGTAAACATATAAAGTAATGTATGATAAATGCATTAATACATTTAGTTGTAACATTTCAGGTTTTAAAAATAATTTAATTTTTTTATACTTTTTAGTTAAGTAAAAACTAAAAAAAACTCTTATATTTCTGAGATGGTTTTACAAAATTCAAACATATAAATGGAGTTATTTTTAAATTGTAACTGTATTACAGTTTACTTTTTGGTTAATTTTTTACATATTTTTTTTATAGTCAACATATTTTGTATAATAGCAAGAAATAATAAATTTAATCTTTATATTTTATTAATTAATGAATATTAGTAAAGATATTAAAACAATTAATATAATAACATTGTGTCGTTTATCTATAGATTGGAAAACACAATGCAGTTTAAAAACTTACTATGGATATAAATAATGTGTTTGTAAAATATTAACAATAAGTGTAAAGTAGTCCAAAACATATATTATTTCAAGTACTACTTTTTATAAATTTAACATAAATTATACAAATCTTTTCAACACTCTTCAGAAATATTTTTGAATATTTTTATAATTGTTTTATAAAAACTGTATTTTAAAGTACAAACTATTACTTTACAAATGATAACTAAAAAGACTATACAAAAAATAATTTTTTGTGCTTTAATAGTTTATATTTTCTTTTTTGAATTGACAATATCATATAATTAACATTTTTTTAAACTTCTATTGTATAAAGTATTAAAATCTTTAAAACCTGAGTTTAATTTAAAATTAAGCTAAATGTTAGGCATATCCTAATTTTTTTAAAAGTAATATTAAATAAAAAACATATAGTTATTATATAAAGAATAATAAAAACTAAATAATAAAAAAAGACTGACGAAACTGATTTCAAAAATAAATTTTATCAACTGAAATAAAAATTTTTTTTAAAATAAACTTCAAAAACGTTAAGATAAGATTATTTATTTTGATACTAAAAATTTTCTTAGTTACAAATTTAATAAATTCACTAAATATGTTTGCTATTAATTTTGACATCTATATTTTTTATATTGCAAAATATAATTCTAACATTTCAACAGATGATTGTCAGTTGAAAGTAGATTTAACGATACTAAATAATGAAATAAAGTTGCATTAATTAAATTTTTTAATTTGAAAATATAAGTTGCGGTACATCATGTTTTGTATTACTAAAAAAATATTAATTTTCTTATGTATATAAATTCAATACAAGATATAAATAATTTTAATGAAATACTTCTTAATTTTCAAAAATTTAAATGGATTTTAAAAAGTTATAAAGAAGATTTTTGGCTGTAGATTGGCAAACAGATTACACGATTATCAAGACTCAAACCATCATCACCGATTTTTTTTTCAAATTTTACATATTTCATGTATTAGTAGTTTTTAGTTTATGCTTGTTATAAGTTCATAAACTATCTTTCATATGTAATAAAAAAAGTTGTGAATTGCACTATGTTAAGTAATTATATTTCTATAAAATTGTAATTTGCTTAAAGATATTTTTACTTTTACTGATTTTAAAGTCTCAGCTGTTGTTAATTAGTTTTTATTTCAATAACTTATTTCAATAATCAATGACAGAATTTTAAAGAAATTAGATATTTAAGTAAATTTTTAACCTATAAAAAATTAGTATTTAGTAGCATTTAATCAGGTTTTATATTGTAGTAAATCAGTTTTATACATTTTATGTAAACAGAAAGTTAATTAAAGTTGTATAACAATTTTGCGCTATTTTTAGACAATTAAGAGACTTTAAAAACATTTAAAGTAAGTTTATTTCTATGTTATTTATTTGTATTTAAATAGTTTTTTACATTTTTATTTCATTTACTAATATTTCATCATAATACTTTTTTATTTATTCCTAGTCCTTGACAGACAAAGTTATATGTTGTGGATGGTTTAAGATGACTATATATGTTAGTAAATGACTATATGTGAATTGTATATTCTACATTTATAAATAAAAGAAATGCTTTTTAATATTGTTTGCTTTTTACATAAATAATGTGATCAAATATTAAGAAAAAAATGTTTGATAAAAGATAAACATTACAAGTTAAATATGAAAACTTAAAAGATAAGTTATTACGAGTAAAATTAAAAAATACAATAATTCAGTATGTCACCAATAGTAAAAAATTAATAACATTACATAATAATATTAAAAAATGCTAGATTTATGTATTTAAGAGTGTAAAAACATTAAGATAGTAAAAAAAAAAGTAAACCAAGATTTGAGACTTTAGGTAGGCAATAAATAAAAATTAAATATAATTTAGTTATAGATTAATATTTTCTCTAGTACCACGTTTATTCAAAATTTTACAATAAATTAATCTAGTGTTATAAAAAATACCTTAAAATTTTAATTGTTTTCTTATTTTCTCCAAAAAGTTTACTAACTAAATTATTATAACATAAAATCTCATCCAAAAAAAGATGCGATTAGCATTTTATGAAATTTAAAAATAACATTGTTACCTTTTTTAAGAAAATATATATTATTTGAAAATGTGCTTTATATCACGTTCAACACTTTTAAAACAATTTTTAATATCACTATAACTTGAATATTTTCGATCATTTTTAAATAAATTTGATGTCTTTTCAATAACATTATTATAATATATTGCATAAGCTAATTAATGGTATATGACATAGCGAGTAATACAAGTTAATATCTGCTAATATATTTATAAAACAAAAAAATTAAAATAAATATAAAAATATCACTTTGGTATCAAATAAAGAAATATAAAACAACATCTGAAAAATGATTCTTTAAATTTGAAAATTCGTGAATTAATTTTAAATAATCATTTATCATAAAATACCGTTGCCAAATAACATAACATTTTTGTAAAAGAAAAAGCAATTAATTCAATTTATAGTCTTAGTAATGAATTGCAAAATAATTATTAATGTTAAAAAAGTTTTACTAGTACTTTAAATGCTATTGCATAAAAATTTACTCCAACAATGAATTTTAAAATATTTTCTACAATATTAACATTTTTTATTACTAGTGTTTGGAAATAATATATGTTCTTTATTATAAAAATTTTGTCTTAATTAATAAAAAAAGGTGTACTTTATTTTTACTGCATATGCATTATTGTTATAAAATCCATACACCTTATAAAAAGTATGAGAATTTTTATACAATTAGTATAGTATTATATACACTCTGTAATTAAAAACAAAATAAAGTATTTGATCATAAATACAGACATAAATATCTTATATATTATTTATGACTGCATAATTTTTATTTACAAACAGTTTTTTGTTTAAAGTATGATTAATATTCTTACAATATAAATTATATTATATTTAGTTTTAAAAAAAATTTACAATAATTATAATAAAAATAGATAGAGGTTACTTCATAAATAATAACTTAAAACAATAAAGAAAGCATTAATTTGCATTTGTAATACTAGAGTAGATAATAAATCCTTAAAGAAAATCTAAAAATAATCAGATAATATTTTAATAGATAATGTCTGAAATAAAAAAAATATTACCTCCGTTATAACTCCTTTCAAATTAAACTAATTATTATGAACAAGTAGTCAGAAATAACCTTTTTCATAACTTGAGAAGAAAAACAAGTCTTACAAGATTTGAGTCAAAACGTCTAAATTACTTTAAAAAAATGTTTATTTTGATAACTTATTTTTTGTACAATTTATGTCGTACTCACAAATTAAAAATTCCGCAATTTAAGGTTGCAATTCAATGCTAATTGTCACACAATTCATCTAAAATTTTAATAACATTTTATTAATTTTCGTATCGGTAAATTCTATTACAATTTGGTGAAATTATTGTATATTTTAGGTAGAATTGTGTTACATTTTAAAAAAAATGTTAAATATATTTAATTAATTATTTTCTTTTTTGAAAACAGAAAAATAATATAAAAAAAATTAAGAATTGAATAAATTAAAAAAAACTTTTTGATATTCTAAAATAATTTAATATACTTAGTAAAAGTTTTAAATATTAAATATAAAATCATAAATCAGTGTCGGTATTTAAAAAAATTGTTATTAAAATACTAGAAATATTTCCTTTTTCAAAACATTGATAATATATTTGTATTTCAGTATAAATTTAAAAAATTTTATTAATGAAAACACAAAATAAAATAAAAATTATCAAGAATTTCATGAGTATATCAACATTATATGATTTAAAAAAGATGATTTATAGAAAATAAGAAAAGTAAAAAGTTTGAAAATTATTTCTAAATATTTTTTTACATAGTTCATACCACATTTATATAAATTAATAATTAACTACAATAATAAAATCTTTATTTAATATATATTAAAATATATTATGTTTAGAAAAAGAAAGTACTTCTAGTATTTAAATAACATTTTTTTTAATTACTTACATTATTTTTATGATTTTATATTTAAAACTTTTACTAAGAATATTAGATTAATTTAGGATGTCAAGTAGTTTATAATAATTTTATTTAATTCTTAATTTTTTTTTATATTATTTTTCTGTTTTCCAAAAAGAATATAATTTATTAAATGCATTTGACAATTTTTTCTAAAATTTGCATAACAATTCTTCTCAAATTGTCATACAATTCTACCTAAAATACATAATAGTTCTATAAATTTTTGTAAAATTTTTTTTTTTATAAATATAGTACAATTTTACAAAAATTGTTACGTACATCTTAAATTGCGGAATTTTTAATTTGTATGTGGATAACTTTTCTTAAAGTTAATGAAAGTTTTTGCTTAATGACTTACATGAAAGATATAATTCAGTATCAAAGATGAGACATAACAATGTTGAGATTGATAAAAAAACTAGCAAGTTATTAATAAAAAAACGGTAATCATTCTTTTCAATAAAAATATTCTAGTAGAACGTGTTGAAAGATTTAACGAAAGAATCTAAAGAAAGGGTCTTTGCTGTTTACTGAAATTTTGAAAGTTATAAAAATGCATTACAAGCAGACGTAATTTAACAAAGGGGAGACTACGACTAAATTATTAAAAATAAATACAGTAAAAAAAGTAAAATATTTACTACAATAATATATTAAAACGAATGCAAAAAAATGAATAATTTTTATTTTTTGATTCATTGTATGTTCTGGTGATAAAGTGGTACCATATCTATTACCGCCTCCGAGTTAACACAATATACACTTTGTCTTTATAAAAAGTATCAATATTTTATTTTATAAAATAAATTTAACTTAATTTGACATTTACATTAAATAGTACTGGAATAATTAAAAATAAACATAAAAGAAAAAATATGATTAAAAATAATTGGGATAGGCTATGTTAATATAGTTATGAATAATTCTAAGTTCAAAAAACTCTAAAAGTTATGCCATTTTCTGATCTTAATTTTAATTTTTCATTAATTTAATTAAATAATTAATAAATCTTTGATTAATAATCATTTAAAGATTGAAATAATACTTAAAAACTAATTTGTAAGATATTATTTTATATAAAATTTTAAGAATATCAAATTACAGAAACAGTAAATTAATCTTAAAAATTAAATGTTATAACATTCCTAGTGTTTCAAAAATACAAAATTCAGTTGATTATCAATAAATATTTTCTTCCTTTAAGAACTTTATGATATTAATTTCATTTGATAGTCTCACTTTTTTCAACAAAAATATTTTACAATCATTTTTGAATCTTAAGTTTAAACAAATTATAGAAATTTATATGAAACTATTATTTTCTTACCTTTCTAACAAATAAACATTTATTTACACAAAAACTATTGCAAATTTTTAAATTTTGATATTTTTTTTACTACAATATTTTAATTATTTTATATCCCAGCAATTTTTTTTAAAAATATATAAAGATCCACTATTAAAAGTCAATAATAAGTAATTTTAAAAAAATTAAACATTGTATGTTTTTGTTCTTAAAAAAATGTAAAAAAAATTTTATGAATTTTAAAATATTTTACTAAAAGATGAAATGCAAATAATTTAATAATATTATTAACTATGTCGTTTTTTATGTTTAAATGCTTACTATTATTAATTATCAATATTATATTAATATTTCAATTTCTTAACTTATTACTTGCAGTAAATCATAGAAAAATGTTTGCAACAAAGAATCTATAACTTTATTTATAATTTACCTTTAATAATGCTTCTTTCTATGCTCTTTAAAGAATTGAACTGTCAAATGATTGTATATATAAAAAAATATCATTTAAAAAAAAGTTATGCTTAATTGTTTAATAATAAAGTATAGAAAAGATGGCATTCGCTTAAATTTCCAAATCATTCTTAAAGTGTTATAATTGAAAACGAATTTTGATATAATTTATAGAGAACAAGTGGACTGTAAAATATATACATATAATAAAGTTTAATACCTTGCAGCAGGCGAATTTCTTCGTTTTTTATGAACAAAACTATTAAAAATAATGTACTTCCGAAGGGAAAGTAGATAACAAACTGTCATCAAAAACGCAGAAATTCGCTGGTTGCCCAGTATATTAAAAGTTCTGATGTCCAATAAAATTACGTATATTTCGAGACAATCACTATAATGGAATCATACATTTAATTAAATGTACAGTGTCAACCATATCATTGTCAACATTTTAAAAAGTGCACTTTAATCAAAATTTATTATTTTATTTGTAATATTTTATCAATATAATATGGGAAATTAATTTTACAACATTGTTCAAGATTAATTTGTTAAATATTAATTGTAGATAAAATTATTAAACATTATTTATTATTAAATTTTCCATAATAAAAATAAATATTTATTATCATTTTAGTAGAAAATTAAGAGCAAATGTATAACTACAATATCTTATTAATAATATTTTCTATGATCAAATATTTACTGCTCTTCATTATCACAAATATGGATATTTTTAAATACTAAAAACTTGTCAATTTAAGAATTAATAAAATGTTTGTTTTAAAATATTAATAACTTTACTTAAATAAGTATCTAATGAAGAATTTTTGAAGTATGTAGTTGAAAGGAATTTATATTACTAGATGTGTATAACTTTACTAAAAGTCATAATTTTTAAAAAAATCACGTAATTTTCAAAGTTTAACAAATCTTAAAATTGTTAAAAAAATAATATCATAAAAAAGTTTGTGATTATATTTTGAAAAAATCCTGTTTTATTTATCTGAATAAATTTCTTAAGTAAAATTTTAAGCTTTCATATAAATATAACATTATTAAAATAAATTGACATTAAAAAAAGTTTTATTTTTCAAGTTGTCAAAATTTCTTCATGAACACATACTGTATTTAAATTTTTCTTTGCTTTATAAATATAAAGAATTATTTGTCAAATAATTTCTAAACTAGTCACTTGAATCAAAAACATTGCAAATGTTACAACTTATTTCGAAAATCACTCAAACATGTAACTATATTGAAATTTTTAAATTTAAAAGGTTCTAAATACTTCAATAACGTTCATTATGAATAGAATTCAAATACTTAATTTCTTTATCAATTTCAGAAGTTTCTGCTGTTTTTTTTTAATGTTGAAATCATTACTTGACGATTTTTTTAAATTTTATTTTTATTATTAAAATTTAAAATAGAGATTCTACTTTTTTTACAATATCTTTTGAATGAGACTTTATATATTTTTATTGAGTATTTGTTAAAAAACATCTATGCTTACTTTACTTATAATAAATTCAAACAAATTCTGGATTATTAAATTGGTTTTTGACCCTTTTTTTGTGGTCAATAAAAATTCTTTTTATCACAACTGTATTAAAAATAATTAATTAAACAAAATATGTAAACAAAGTCAAAATATTTGTAGTATGCAATTTGAAAGTAAAGATTTATTTGAGTATTTTATCTTGGCAGTACACATTTTAATATTTATATATAGAATCATCTAGCAATGTTATATTTATATATTTTTAATTTTTAAAATCTTTAAAACTTTTTACAAGAAACTACATATTTTTTTAATGCGTTGCCTTTCATAAATTTTCATGGTTAAAGACATACAACAGTAAAATATCTATGTTTTTTACTGGTCTCTTAATAGCCAGTAAAGTCTGAATTGACCAACACAACAAAGATTCGGATAATTGATACATTTTAAAAAACTATAAAGTATCTTAAAAATAAAATATTACAATTTTACTTACCTAAGTAACCCTTGGTCATCACTATAACAAATGTATGATTATCTCATGCAATACCAGACCTTATAAACTAACTAATCGTCATTGTAATATACTATTGCTCAACTTACTATTTTTTAGTGAAGAATATAATTCAAAGTAAAACCAATTTTGTAAATTTTCGTTCTACTTCTACACTTTTATTTATATATGATATTTTGACAAAAGGAAAACAAATTTTATATAACATATTATAACTTTATTTATTCTAAAAACAAAACTTCAACTATTTAATAATTTCCATTTTTATTTATATTGAAAAATTTAACAATTGCAGAATAAAATTTTTATTTGGTCTTTATAAGCCTACATGATAATAACAATTATTGAATATAATAATCATTTACAATTAACAAACAAAACAATTTTCTACAATTTAATATTAATCAAATTAGCTTTCAATTATTTAGAAATAAAACTTTTTAAATAGTAAATTATAATAATATAGATATATATATTGAGCTAACTCGTATTGTACACATGGTAAAAATTAATGATGTAGTCATTTTTAAATCTTTATATAACAATTGTAATCATCATGTTTGGGCAAATGTTTACTGCAGTTGTTGCTATGATGATAATCTTACATCTGATTGCGAAAAAAAGTTGGACATTATTTATAAAAAAGTCATTTTAAATGAATATATCAAATTGATAAATACATTTTAGTATTTATCTGATTATGATAACATTTTTTTTATAATGAATAAAGCGATAATATTATAGTTATAATTTACTTCCTTTCCTAATTGTGATAAATGATTGTAGATATCAATAACGTGAAGTATCTATAAAAAATAAATAGATTGATATGAAAATCACAAAATAATAACGAACATATTAACTTATGTCTATTCTTTATATATTCACTTTTCAAAAATTGTTTTCCTATGTGATCCATTATTTTTTATGTTTCTAATGTGTTTAATTGATATAAAAAAGTGCTAATGCATTTATATTTGTTTCAGCAATTTATGCTTATATGATTTATTATTTTTAAATATTCTTAAGATGAATTATTTATGCTACAAATAGTTTGTTTTAGAATTTGATGTAACAATATTTTCAATAGTTTGCTTTTGAAATATCAAAGTTCTCAAATTGTCATTTAATTTTAAAAAAATCTGCGAAACAGTTCAAATTTAAACTGAGAAAAAACTATTTAAAATTTTTGCTTAATGAGATTTTAAATTTCTAAAATAATTATTAATATTAAAAAATAAATACCAAAAGTTTTTGAAATTTAAAAAACATTCATTATTTTGAATTTGCTTCTGACAATAATGTTGTTGTCACAAAATTGTATTCTAGAAATCTACCTGAACATTTAAATAGTACAAAACCTTGCATTAAAATACACAGGATCACAGTTGTAAATTTTGTTAGAAATACACAGCTTCACTTTAGTAAATCTTTAGCAATAGCTTTTACTATTAAAATATGAATGTAAAATGTAAGTATCTCTTCTCCAACGATTTCTGTTTTATTACTTTATATGGTTCAACTCTTTATTAAATTCCATAGAATTGTGATTTCGTCTTTCAAATAATAACAGAACATATTAAATAAATGATGATTAAATATGAGTGGAATTTATGTATGTTGATTAAAAAATGTTTTTAAAATGGTCATAATCATAAATGATTATTTTTAAAATGCGGTCCGGATAAAAAAACAAAAAAGTATTTTTATGATACCCTTACAAAAATGTTTGCTTTTAAAAGCAATATAATTAATTTTTTTATATCTTATAATACTTGTAAGATTTTATCTATAAAACAAATTTTAACTCTAAATATATTGATTTACAAAGTACTAGTATTAATTCTTTCAATGCACATATTTCATTATATACTTTTAAAGATAAAGTGTGTTTATAAAAACTATACTATTTTAAGGTATTATAACTTTCTGACATTACAACCATTTTTATTTCAAAATATATTTGTTAAGATTTTTGTTGCACATTAAATTTTTGCTAGAAAAAGTTTGCTTGAAAATAAAGCTTATTTTATTATTGATTATGTCAAAAAATGCAATTTAAAATGAAAATTATCTTGTCATAAACGTAAAATTTAGTTTTATGATAATTTGAAATAGTATTCTAGGGATTTACTTGAGATTTTTTAAAATTTTAACATATTTTAACATTTACTACTTTTTTTATTAGAAAGTTTTTTAAAGTTTTGAAAAATCTAAAGAAATTTAATAACACATAGTAATTTTATCTATAGGAATTTGCTTTTACAAGAAACTTTTTCTTATTATAAAGCATTCCAAGAATAATAACAAATTAATAAGTTGTTTTTAAATATATTTTCATGTTGCATTTACATGACTAAAATACATCTTTAAAATACAAAATAATGAAGAAAAATTTAAGAAACAATAACTATGCATTTTAAATAATTTACATTACTAAGAAATTCTGTTTGATTTATAATACAGTATTAGAATATAAATTTATTAATTGGTACTACAAAAAATTTACCACATTCATATATAAAAATTACATTTAAAATCACAATGAAACATTTAGATTTTAGTTATAATAGTAATATTTTATGCATTTGGGTACATATAAATATACGAAGAATATTCCACGTTGGAAAGCATGAAATCATTCACTTTAATCTAAAATGATGAATTTGTAGTTTATTATTTTAGCTTTTTTTATGAATTTCTGAAATATATAATTAATTGCAAGCTATGTAATCTTTAATATAGAATGTTATATCAATTTTAACTCTTTTGATCAGATTTGACTAAAAGCTTTTAAGAGAAAGGCTTTTCGTGTGTAAAATTTTATACAATTAAATTTTTTTGTAGTATTTATTTAAATGAAGTTCTCATTTCTTAAATAAAAGGTATAAATTGTTATATTAGTGCACACTTTCTATTTTTGACTAATTTTCTACAAATTACATTGGTAATACTTTTCAATATAATTTTGTTTATGTAATAATTTTTACGATATTATACTGTTGAGTTTGGAGCACTTTTCCTTGATGAGTGCTACTAATTTGTTTTTCACTGAAGATGTATAAAAATAGAAAATAGAAAGAAGGTAGATTTTTATTGGTGTAAAATATTGTAGTATTTATAAATAAGAACATATATAAAATTATAGTATTACTATAATTTAATATTAAAACTTTGACATATATAAATTTGGAAAACAAATTATGCTTTACAATATAAAAAGATTATTTTTGAAAACTAACATAAAAAAGTCATATATTGATTTTGTGTAAAATAACTTTTTAACAAATAAGTGATAATTGTATTCTTAAATTTTTTAAGATATACTAAGACTGAGTAAAACCATTCAATCTTATTTTAGTAAATTTATTATAAATATAAATTAAACAATTTTTTTATTTGATTTTTTAGTTATGAAATGATGCATACTGATTAAAACTTATAATTTTCATAAATAACGATTTATAAGAACCACTTTAATATATTATGTTTTAAACAAATTAAATTATCGAATAAGAACGTGATATAACAAGAAGTATTAAGTATAAAATACAATTACCAATTCACAAATTAAAGAATTTTATTGATTGAAATCCATTCTTAAACAAACAAAAATTTTGTCTATTTTTTATGAATGATTGTTTAAGCCTAATATATAAATAAATTAATAGCCATTATAATAAAATCTTATATTTGTAAATATAAATTTCAACTTACTAATTAATTTCAATATATTATCTTTTTGAAAAAAAATTAAATCATGACAACAATAATAAATAAATACAGTAAAATATTGAAAATAACTATCAAAAATTTTCCCACAAGAGACAACACAAAGTAATCTATACGATAATGTCAAGATATTCACCTTAATAACTTGAATTATTCTAGAACATGAAATGTAATATTATACTCATTTTGTAGTCAACATATACATACATACCGTTATTTACTATAGGTCTCATATAGAAATCTACATTGTAGGCGGAGTAATGATTATCAAAATTTTAGCACATCAGATAAATTTAAATTAATATACCTTTGTGATGTGGAAGAACAATATTATGACTGTTATTGATTATGAAAAACAGCTGTTTTTCTATTTCTAAAATATCATAGATATAAATATTAAAAACTATTCTGTAAGAAAGAAAAAGAACCATGAATTTTACCAAAATCCCGGTGTTTTTGTATAAATTAAAATTCTTAACAAGGTAATAATTAGTAATTCGTTTTTATTACTCTAAAAAAAATAAATATCTATTGAATGAGTATAATACATAAAGTATAATAGAATTTAAAGAAAGTTATGATTTGTCAACTATAAGCTATTTTTTACAATATTTTTGCAATAAGAAAATGCGTGACATTTCTATTTAGTTATTCGATATCGATAATGTTTTATCAGCAAAGAAATTCATATTATTATCATATCTTTGATTATTAGTTGTTCTTATTTGGAGCAAAGGGAGTATTAAAATAATGTTAAATATGTGCTATACAAAGAAATAGGTAAAAAATGTTAATAAAGGCTAGTAGTATGCAAAATAGTATGAAATTGTAAAAAATAATAAGAAAATATAGAAAAATTATTTTTTTAAAAAGTTTTAATAATAAAAGGTACTACAATTTTTTTAGACAATATATAAACAATAAGTAATATTATGCTAACTAACATGTTTAAAAAATTATAATAATGATATTCACACCATAAATTTATAAAAATGTAATGGTTATAATTTTTTTGATAACAAAAAGTATGAAGATGGCATTTTTTAACAAGTTATAGCTTTTTTTTAAATAAATAATAATCAATGCTGCCATTCATATTTGATAGAAATTTATTTACTCTTTCAGAATAATTATAGTACACTGTTAAAAACGCTTGATTAAATTTTTATTGTTAAAAAACTCTAAAATTTTTAAGAAATTTTTGATTTTTATTTGTATTAAATAATTGATCATAGTTTTTGTACTTCTATTTCTATGATATTTTTTGGAATTTATAGAAACAATTTACTCTTTATATCCAACAACTTTCATTTAAATGTTTTTTTTTAGAAGAAATACGTTCGTTAGATATGAAAAAATATTTTAAACTTTATAGAGCTATACCTTCATCCGCAATCCAAATTTCTTTATGAAATCAATAAAACAAAAATGATATGTATTTTGGTTACAAATTAGCTCAAATACCAAATTTGTATTTTAAGAATAGACAAAAGTTATGTATGCGAATATGTGGAATAATTTACAAGAAACCACGTTCAATATATCTAGTAAATATTGTTACTAGCATAAATCACTTGTATTTTTATCTTGTGGTAAAAATAAACTTATATAATCTAGAAACTATAATATTTTTAAAATGCTTTTAATGTTTCAAGGTTTAATGTTTTCTACTATAAACAAGCAAAGAATAATTTTTATACTATTATTGTTTCTATTTTAGAAATTTTAACAGTCTAAACATTTTTTTCACTAAAAACACGTGTACTATCTATATTTCGATTAAATTTCATTCGTATATAACAATCTTGTAGAAATGATATTATTTTACTTTTTTTTTAAAACATTAGCTGTAGATCTGCCTTTTGCAGGTTCACGTAGTCCACAGAGTAAATTTCGTAAAAGAATCCTATGTATCTAATTTTTAGGTAAAATAATTGTATTAAACAATTGGCAATTTTTTTACTAAAAAATAATCATTATTTTATGTTTTTATAATTTGACTATTTTTTATAATCAATTTTTTTATATTATGTTTTACTCTAATTTCTTATTTGTACATTTCGAATGTATTAGAAACCAAGAAATTCCAATTACCTTTACATAAGTTATGTAAAGAACTATATTACACAAAGAAATGACCAAAAAATTGATGTCTTTTTAAAATAAAATAAATTACTATAAACGAACATTTTAAGACTGTTTTTTCAACTGAGATAAAAAATACATCTTTTGACTATGTATCATAAAAATTAGTTTAATTGGAAAAGATTTAAGGCAAATACAAAAATTGTTTTTTATCTCTTTTATTATAGAAGATTATAGAAATAATAAAAAAAGTCTAATCAATCATGCACAAAAAGATAATGCATTAAGATTACTAAATCATTGACACTTCAAATTTAGTTTATAAAATTTTGATTTCACTTCAACTAAGTTACTAACTTTTTCTAATATATTATATTACATGAAAATTTTATTTAAAAGTCTCGAATAGTAAACATTTTATTGCAAAAAAAAGGAGTCTTTATGTGTGATTTTACGATGTGGTATAAACTTTTGCTAAATATTAGAATATAGAGATTAGATGTTTGATATTTTTTAAGTTAAATGTTTCGGAGGATTATGAAGGAAGTAAAGAGTGAAAGCAAATGAGAAATACTTCAAATGATTGGTCTCACCAATTTTTTGTAGCGATTTTAATTAATTTTTTTATTGGAATTTGTCCTGATAACTATTTATTGTTTTCGATGATATACAAATTTCTTAAAACTAAATAAAATGTTACACTCAGAAAAAATTTGTTATTTCATCACATGGAAGTCTTATGAAAACAATTTTTAATTTAGAAAACAAGTCAAAGCGTAAAGTAATATTATTATTCAAAATCTATACATCACGAATTTTTATACAACAATTTTAATTAATTTATTGTAGTCATCATCTTTATTACAATCATGTATTCCAAAATCAAAAAAGCAACAACTTCCATTTCATTTGAATAATTTATTCATCACCTGTCTTAAAGGTTAAATAACTTTTTGTAGCTAAAACTTTACCAATTGGGATATCATAAAGGCTGCGTAGTGTTCCATTTAGATTCTTCTTCGTGTTGATGACGAATTCTTTCAACAACTCAAGTCTTCCTAACATTTCAACTCTTGAACAATGAAAATTTACAATTGTTGTGCTGTCATTCTTAAATGTAATATATGGTTATAGCTATTTAGATATCTTTAATAATTTACACTGTATCTCAGTCTATTAACAGGATATTTTACAGCAGAATGAGTTTCATTTAAGATGGGTCTGTAATTTTTAAACTTTTCGATTTTACCAATAGGAACTTTGTAGATGCAAGTGAATGTATCTTCTGGATTTTAAAAAGTATAATGAAAAAGATTTACTGAAGACATAAGATTACCTATTTGACTTAATGCTGCATTATCAAGACCCTCAACTTCTATAATTTTTTCGTTAAGTACAATGGACCTTGAGTTAAGTGTATTCATTGTTCTCCTGGAACAGTTTAGATAGAAATTTAATTGGCCATGAGAATATTTAACATCGAGAAGAGTTGTACTTCAAAATAAACATATTCTTCGTATGTTTTGATTTTTCCAAGATAAAGTTTATAAACACAAGTACATTTTCTCTTTTGATTGTTACCAATAAAATAAACAAATACTTCTTCTGTTAAAAAGGATAATGAAAAAAATTAATAAACAATAAATATAACTTATGCACGTATAATATACATTTAAATATCATTCTATTTATTCAACACTTTCCATTTGCCAGTGAACACATTTATTAATCTTTCTGAAAAGAAGAGTTTTGTTAGTGAATTTGCCAGCATTTCTTCAGAACTAACATATATTTATTTAATTTTCTTTTAAAGATTCTTTAAGATAGATGTTACATACAATCAATCAGTAATGGTTGTAAGATAATCCATATATGCAATATATAATGAATGAACAAGTAAACAACAGTCATTCATCCAATATTGTCATCTTTTACTAATTTTGTCAATTTTAGATTACTAATCTTATTATCTTATTTTTTTTAAATTACTAAATATTGAAACCTCCGATAAAAAGAGAGGGTAGGTAATTATCTATACTAATTGTAAACTTAGTTACATATTTATAGTTTTTCGTATCAGAATAAAATGTTTATTCCTTTTTTTTGGTAATTTTTAAAACATATAGTAAACATCTTTTACACTATACTAAATAATATCAAGTAATGTGTTTAGTTAAAGCGTTCATTGAAATGAGTTTATAACTTATAATAAAGTTAAAATTTTTTAATCTTATATCATTTAAAAAAATTGAATCTCATATGCATTCATTACTATTTTTATTGAAATGTCTATAATAAAAAAATTTAATTTGTCATCATTATAACTTTCTTCGAATTTTATAACTTTTTTTTGATTAATCAATCTAAAATGTATTCTTCCTCAACTTAGTAGTAAAAAGAGTCTCAAAGGTTTAATTCAAGATTTTTCAAATTACTTTAAAAAAACATTTCTTTTTTAAACATTTTTTCTAAATTTTTGACTTTCGAATGAGTTTTATAAAAATAAATATGTTTCGGTTTGTGACTTATTTGAAAAATACAATTTCAGAATCATGAGAAAACATCAATAACATTATTAATTTTTTAATTAGCGAAATTATAGACCAAAGAGTGATCAATTTATTCAATAAAAATTATAAGTAGAATGCCTTTAAGGTTGAACAAAATCAGAAGAAAATACGAATTTCAACAAGTTTACAAAAGTTAATTTGTACTCGGAGAACCAAATTACATTTGTAATAATTTTCTTGAATTTTTTAACATGACTAATACTGTATTGTTACTTTTTAATTCTATGAATTTGTATATTAATTGTTTGAATATTAAACTAAGTATCGTTTATTTACCGGATTTTAATGTACATTAAGCAAAATTTTTTACTGCTATTATTTGAAACAAAATCTTTTATTTTTAAAAGATATTCAGTATAAAAGAAATAACATAAAAAATTGAAATTTTAATTTAACCATAATTCACACTTTTCTCCAGGATTCATTTTACTGCTTAAATGCATTTAAAAGAATTAAAAAAAGATTCTTAATTCGTTAAAGCTACACTAATGCGTATTTCTGCCGGAGTATGAGAATCAGTTTTTATTTGATCCTTGAAATTTTCTTTACTTTTATATTCACAAAAAGTTCTACCAAAACTGATGAAAAATAATAGTTCATTGTTGAACTTTTCAAAACCGGGAACTTTAGATTCTTCACCACCAATACAATGAAGATACTTCGTGTAAGCTCTATGTGCAATTTTAAGTTCACCATTATCTGCAATATTTTCAGATAATCTTAATGTACCATTAACATTCAGCTTAGATACACATTCTTTTTGGCCACCGTATTGCTTAACGAAACATTTAATTTTTTTCTCCGAATTTTCTATAAATTCTGGAGTTAGTATTATTGTACTTTTTCCATCAAGACCAAATATAAGTTTATAATTATCACTGTCAAACGCATGTCAAATTTCATGAGTAATAACAAGTCCAATATTACAATAATTAAGAAAGTATTGGAAATATCTACTAAACCATGGTTCTTTAAGATCATCTAGAGTAACAAAAAATTTATTATATTTCCTGATATACCTAGCACCAATTAAATTTTTTAAATATAATTTAGCTTTGGAAATTTTGTAGCCACAACTATTTTCAGTATGATTCACTTTTGACAATGATTCAATATTTTCAAGAACTTTTTGAATGCTATCATTTTCTAATTCTTCTATTTCTTTATAACAATTTTCGATTAACAGTACACTAAAAAAACCGTTTCCGTCAAATTTTGTTGTAAATTCGGTTTCAAAAAGGTTTACACAAGAGACTTTCTCTTTGATTTGTTATTAAATATATCATTCTTTTTACCTAATATTAATCTAAATTCTTCCTTTATTCTTCCAACCATATCTTGAATTTTAGAGTTGTTGTTATGCTTATCACTATCAATTCTGCCTTTCTATTAAAATAATATTGCATATAGTCCAAAATTCTTAATTTCTTTATCATAAGTTTCCTTTTTATTATCATTAGTTAATATCATACATTTTTTCTCTCATTTTATTAATTGTCTTAATTGCGTTTGATTCATCACCATATTTTACAACCCTGGAATCTGAAACGAGTAATTAAAGACAAAAATAGATATTACCGTTAACAAACTTTCTAAAATCTGTGTTACTTTTTGAATATGAGAAATTCTTTTATTTACCCTTTCCATTTCCTTAGCTCTAATCCATGTACCACAGGAAAATTTAAAAAATTATCACATGGATCTAAATTAAGATCGACATTTTCAAGAAGACTTTTAGAGCTAATTAAAGATTATATTTCGATAAGATCTCTTTTAATTCAAGTAAATGCAGCCTTTAGAGAGAAAAATAAATGCATAAAAATTAAAAATCAAAAATAAAATTCCCATCATTTTTGAACTTACAATATTTTTGCATTTATTCTTGAAATATTTACACTAACCATAGAAATCTAATGAATGAATGTGTAATTAAAAAATTTATGAGGTGTCAGAATCATATAACGTTTTAAAATTTTTCTAAATATAAGTCAATTATTCAAATATGTATAGAATAACATTACATTTTTTCTGTTTCCAGTTTTTTGTGTTATACTTTGTCTATACTTTACTGAATAAATAATATCACATAATTATTCTGAAAATAGAATTCTTTGTGATATGATTAAGACATAAATCAAAAATTATTATTAAACAAAATTTATGAATGTATTTTAAATTATACTATTAGTAATGAATTTGACAATTTTACAATTCTATCAAAAGTTAACATTTTTTTAATGATTTGAACATGGTTTATTAAAAACAGTGGAAAAACATTTAGAATACAATATTATAAAATAGAAAAAACATTAATAAGGCTATTGAAATATACAAAAATGAATATATGAAATCATACTTTACATTTCAACTTAAAATCACCAAATTTTCAAGATTAAAATCTATTAAATTATTATTAATTTTTTGTAATATTATGAAATCGTTCATTTATATTTGTTACAGAAATTCAAAAAACTTAAAACCATGGCTACAATATGTTATAAATTCAACTTTTTGACGAAACACTATTATAAAAACATGTTTATACTAATTTTTAAACTAATCTTTCGTAATTTAAAATATTTTTTTCTTTCAAGTAAGAAAAAGAGAATTGTTAATTTATTTTACAATCAATTGATTGGTAAGACTCTTATTTTATTCTCTATGGTGATAACTAATGTAAAATTATTTTTTAGATATGGATAACTGTGAACTTGCTTTTCGAAGATAACTTTGGCAAGTATAACTCTTTTCATGTGAGGATGAAATAAAACAAAATTCGGAGGAGAACTTTCGTTAATTACTAATGATCTGTTAGAAGGATATCATGGACTTTATTTCTATATTGTTCAATTTTAAAGGTAAATTAAGAAAACATCATTTAATATATTAATTTTGATACATCCAATTGTACGAAATTCAATAGACTAAAAGTGGTAATATAATAATATTAAAAGTACTTTATTCTTGAACCCTTTCACTTCAAAGCTTTTACTACACATAACTTAATTAACTGAAAGGTAATGAAATGAATTTATACTCATTCGATAGAAACGTCGTACGAAATAAAACTGTTTAAAAATTTATATGACACTTCTTAATATTAAAATGGAGCAATTATTTAAAATAGTGTTTATATGACTAAATTAGTAGAAATGTTAGAATAACAAATATATAAAAAAAGACATATATGCATATAACTAGACGATAAAACAATAGGAAAGATCATTCTAATAATTTTTCAAATCTTAAAATAATTATTATTCAACTTTTGTGTTATTTTTTTCTTAAATGTTTTTATAGAAATAGTAACCTATACAATAAATGATTGAAATAAACATTTTTTTAAAATATATATACATCAGGAAGCTGAGAGTTGGGAAGATTACCAAAGACATTGGAAATACTTTACACTTTTTCCTTAAGTTTAGTGGATCTTTGTTAAAAAGTACAACTGTTAAAACAAAATTAACTTTTTTTTATTGGCTAACTTTATGAAACAAATTAACTTTTGTGCTATTATTCGATGAATAGATTTTATTTAATTGAAATTTTATATATTTCATTTAATCTCGCTATTGTCTTTTTACTATTCTCGTTTTAAAAATTATATTTTGATTGAAAGTTAACCTGTTACACTCAATTTAAATTTGAAACTCGAAAGATCAAAGTAATTGAAAATTAAATAATTTCCTCATTTATCTTATAATTTAATACATAATATGAATTCTCCATCAATATTTTGTAACAAAAAATGGTGCTTTACAACACTATTTAAAAAGCTCCCTATAAGAATTAGTTTTAATATAGAAGTTAATTAGGTTAATTAAAATCATTTGAAAACAAATTTTTAATTATTTTTGTAAATAAGTAGTAATTATTAAATGTTGTCGTGTTTCGTAATAAACAAAAAGAAGTATATTACTACCTCTTGCCAAACTTATCAAGATTAATAAGCGTAACAATATGACAAATCAAATATATGTTTTACTAATACAAAAACCTGTATTACTTCCTAAAAGTGAAAACGAATAAAATTATTGTATTCTTTCTATCTTCGACACATTTACAATTATGAAGTTACTAGATTATCTAGCAGTTCTTATTTTTCTATACATTAACTTACTTGATTTTGTATCAACTTCAGAAAAAAATATTACTTGTTCAAATATAATAGAAGAATATGAGTGTTTGCCAAATTCTCAAACCAAAAAGAGCAATTATTTTGTATTAAAAAAATATAAGCTTAATATTTGCAGTATTAGTAAAAATTTTAGTACCATGATAGCAGCTATATTTTGTTATCTTTTTAATGATAAATTATTTTTATCAAAACACAAACATCTCAACGAAGATTATTGGGCATCAAGAGCCTGTGGTAGTCAATTTGTTTTTTCTACTATAAATGAAATTTCTGTTGCATATAGATTAAAAAAATTTAAACTATTTCAAAAGAGTTGGAAACATTTTATTATTGTGAGAAATCCTGTTGAACGATTTCTAAGTGCTTTTACTCATATATGCGTTGTAACGAGAAATCAAATCCCTTCTCTAAGTACGTGTTTTTACTGCAGAAACAATATGGAATGCGTTCTTAAGAATTTATATAAAACTTTAAAAAATTATTCTTATAATAGAACGGAAACAACATTTCATATTGAACATCATTTTTTCCCTCAAACATGGTTAGTTTAAACATTATAGCTATAAAATATTTCTTAGGCTTTGTCAATATAATAGACATAAAAAGCACTATGTAAAAGTTAACTATGAATCATTGGACGAAAAAAAATTTTATTCGCAATTACTTAATATTTTACGTTCTCAAAAAGTACCAGAAAAGAAGATAAAATATATAGAATTCGAACTTAATCATTCAAAAAGTTTTCACTCTACAAATGGAACAACTATCCTTAAGGAACAAAGAGAAATTTTATTTAATAATCCATACCTTTTAAAACTTCTTTCTATTATTTATTATGATGATTTTATTGAATTTGGATATAAATTTCCCATTGATAGTATTTATCCAAAGGTTTTGTATAGTACTAACGAAGGTTTGTAAATTATTTTTGAAATTAAAAATTTTTTATTTCTTAATATATGTAATTTTATGTATTGATTCCAAAAAACGCATTATTATCTTAATCTGAAGTCCCATTTTTAAGATACACTTGCTTAAACATGTTTTAGTGTATTATTTTTGACCTTCTTAAAGTTATTTGTTTTATCTGAATTTTTACAAGTATATATAATTTTAGATCTTAATAAAACAAAAATAAAAAAAAGTTGAAATTTCAAGTTTCATTCTTGTGATTTTTAACTTTTTCGAAAATTACAAAAAAAAAACTAAATTTCTACATTCTAGAACAATTTATCGGGATTCAGAAAAGGAAATTAAAAAAAAGAAAAAATGCAATCATAATTTACTCTTTAACTTACATTTTACGTATAATCTCAAGAAAATCGGAAAACTTTTAGTACCGTAAACCCGTTGTTGAAATTTTTTTGTGTTTTTTAAAAAAAAGTATGTCAAGATGAAACTTTTTGACTAAAGTGTTTCTAAAACTTTTATGTAAAAACAAATTTTCTTTCGAATGATATATATATCATGTCGATTTACTTATTCCTTCTCGAGATATAAAGAAAAGTGATTTTTTTATTTCTAAAAAAGGTGCTGTTTTTTAGTTTCAATAAAGAAAAAATTTTCAATACGTCAATTTTTTCGAAATGCTTTAAATTGTCCTTCTAGAAAAATTTGTTGCGAACATTTTAAGATATTAACCGTTAATTTACCATTTTTCATTATTGAGTTAATCAAAAAACAAATCAGTCAATTTTTTATTAATTTTTAAGTTCATAAAAAAAAAAGTATGCAAAGACGAAACTTTTTCATTATTCAATGTTAACAAAATATATGTGGAATTTAATTCTCTATCGAATGACATCTAGATCGTTTTAATCCCACTATCTGTTCCTGATATATACCATATTAGGCACTAAATTATAAGATTTGTCATCTCCATTTTCTCCTTAAATAATAATTTATTATTTAAAATTCCACAAGTAGATGTAAATTTTAATGTTTATTACATGCAAATAGTAATTTACTAAAGATGTTTGATTCCCAAAATATAATTTTACCGAAAAAATTTCCTATATCTTAGAAGAAAAAGTTTACCCCTTAAAATAGTTTTCGTTTTTATGTATCTCTTTTTATTATAATAAAAAATGTATTTAAACATGCTAAATAGAAAAAATAAATAGTAGCTTCATTTGAATTCAGTTCTTGAGATGCATCTATTTAAATGAGAATGATCTTGAATTTTGTGACCCTATAAAATTAAAAATTACCAGAACAACTGGTTTTTTTAAGAATGTTTAAAAACAATAATTCATAGAAGTCATTAAGCTAATTGTTTTAAACAACTTAAAATATTAATTAACATTTCTAAAGATAAAGCAGGTAGGTTAGGTGAAAAAATTGGTTTTTAACTAATATATGTAGTTTTTGTGCCGATTAAATATATTTAAAATCAGTGCAGTATATTAAAATTATTAAGACATAATGGAAAATTAAAAAAAAATTATATTTACCTTTTTAAAATTTAACAAAAATTATGTTTAATATTATTAAATTCTATAATAAATTAGATTTTTTACTCCAAATCTTTTTATGTTAAAATGATCTATACTAAATTGTTTCCAACTACTGCAATTAAGTTATGCATATTAAATGTTTAAAAAATTTATGATATGACGACGCAAACATCTATTTAAAAAAATATTTAAAGTTGTTTTATGCTTAATAAAAATTGCAAAAAAAAAATTACCAAATTTTCTAAGTCGAAACTACTCACCAAAACATTTTAAAAATAAATTTTTAATATTTTTTTAAAAAAACCATCAATACTTTGATTTAAATATATTTGTAGCTTTTTAAAGTCTGTAATAATTTCTTTAATACGAAAAGTATCTAATCAATTGTTTTAATTTATTTTTAATGTCATCAACTTAGAAAAATATTTTAATCATTTTAAATACATCAAAAAACTGTATTTTAACTTTCGTAATACATTTTAAAAAGTATACATTAAATTTGTAAAAGTATTCTTTATTATGTTATCATAATGTGAAATGATAAAATAATAATTGCCCAAATTGGATTATTTTAGATTGAATAACTATAAAATATTTATGATCAACCTCTAATATTTTTAATATTAAAAAAATAGTCAATTTTAAAACTAAATCTATATTTTAAATTTCTATCTTTTTAAATCACAAAAATTAAAATTTTTCATTAATTAGGCATTTGTAGAAAATTATTCTAACTTAGAGAATCAAATAAGTTTAAAATCAGAAAATATATAATAAAACTATTTTGATAAATTGTGTTTTATAAATTTCTAACATTAAAAAAACTACAAAATTTTAATAATAAATATAAATACTATAAAATATGGAACTATTTATTCAAATATTACTATATGTTTTTTTTATAAAATAAAAGTTTTAGAATTTCTTTTATATTAAAAAATTTTACATATTCAAAAACAGGCTCCGCGAACAAATAGCGACGAACGAAACGAGTTGCTGCTTGCAAATAATAAAATTTTTAATACAATATTAAATTAAATGACATTTAATTACATAATTTTTTATTTTTACTTTAAAATATTCAATAATGTTTTTATAATAAATGGACTAGAAGCCGTTCAGAAATACTTAAAATTAATAAAACTAATTATACTTGTATCATGTATAAGTATTTTGAAAGCTTAACCGATGAAAAAACTAAGAACACCGTTTGCCAACCTTCTGCCAGGACTTTTTGTTACTAAACATAATAATAGACTAAAAATTAAAAAAAATAAAGTTACCTCTTTGACGTCTTCTTCTACGACCTCTTTGTCGACCACCATTATTACTGTATGGTCCTACTCTTTGACCATAAGGTCCACCACCATATCCATTTTGTCTACCAGGACCCGAAAATTGGCCGTTACCTCCTAAATTACCATGTCCTCTTGCTCCATATTGTCCACCTCCATATGGTCCTGCACCATAATATCCTCCGCCACTAAATCTTCTTGGGCCAAACTGACCTCCATTGCTACCAAAACCATTATTTGCGTTATATCCACCCAAATTGTTTTGACCATTAAAACCTCCAGAATAAGGTCCTGAATTTCCAAACCCTCCAGAACTACTAGCGTCTTGCCGTTTTAAGCGTTTAGTTTCTTGAATATCATTGGCAAAATTTTTCTGAATACTTCTTTTTTTGTTGCTTTTAAAATTGTTTCTATCTGTTTGATATTCATGGCAATAAGACATTAAAAAATAACTTATAGAAATAATAAAAAAATGAAATGCATCATTCATTTTCAAAAATAAAATTTTGTTTTTATCATTAAAACCTTTGTTTTAACTTGAAATCTATTAGGCATATAAATGAATTAATAATCACCGATTAAAAATAAATATTTACTCAAAGCATGCTACATCTATGATCATTAATAAGAAGAAATCAAATAAAAAATCAATATGATTCTCACGTAAATAAGAATTAAATATTAAATTATATTTGATAAACATAGAGTATCCCTCGATTTTTATTAATAACGAATTTTATAATTTATGAAATCAAAACTATCCTAGTGTATAAAATCAATATTTTAAATTATATCAATAATTTATTTTTACAAATACAGATTTAATGTTTGATTTTTTAGTCACCATATTTAACATTAAACAATGATAAACAGTTTTTCTAGCATTCTTGTTCTATTTTTTACATTTTAAAAATTTATTATGTAAACATAAACTATGATATATTCTGATAATTCGCATAAGATTGTTTATTTGATTTCATAAATTTTCTAGGCCATTCTTTAATTAACCAAAGAACATCTTTTACTATATATCTTTATACTAGTTTTTAATTCATAATTTTAAATATTTTAAAAAAATTTTTACTTTAATGTTAATAAGTTTTAATTGTTGTCATTCAGATGAAAGTGTATTTTAATTTGACAAAGTATTATTTTTTTATAAAAATATTAAAACAAAAATTACGAATATTATATTGTGAATCATAATTTTATTTTTTAATTTACATATTAAATAAATTGTAAAAATTAATATTTTAATAGTTAGTAAATAAGATATCAAAAGATTATTTTAACATTCAAAATAGTAAACAAATAGAGATTTAAAAATTAATTATCATTATATATGCAAATATGGATTATTTTGTATTTTAATATATATACTTATTGAACTTATCTCATTTACTATAGTGTATGTAAAAAAATTCTTTTTGTTTACATATTTATTGATTAATGATCGATTTTTTTTATTCATTAGAACTGAAATTTTTTGCATAGTAAAAACATAAACTACATTCATTCAAAATTACTAGTTTCCCCTTCCAAATAATAGGTACCGTAAATAAATGGCATTGGCACCAGTCAGTTGAGAAGGTTTTATTAAACTCCCTGTAAAAAATTAAATAACAATTGTATTCATAAAACCTTGAAAAACTTACATTTTCTTTGTAAGATCATTCATTAATTCAGAAAAATGGCTGAAGATGTCTTAATCGTCTTCATACGAATAGCTTTCATCTTCATTATAGTCACAGTCATGATCATAATCATAATCATAATATTCGTCGCCTCTAAAATAATTGTCGTTACAATATTCAATATAAT
Source organism: Strongyloides venezuelensis (assembly GCA_963280985.1). Taxonomy (NCBI): domain Eukaryota; kingdom Metazoa; phylum Nematoda; class Chromadorea; order Rhabditida; family Strongyloididae; genus Strongyloides; species Strongyloides venezuelensis. The sequence continues at coordinate 22,616,691 of CAUJLX010000002.1, forward strand.
ATATATTATCATGATCATTTAAATAATATGACAGCAAATTATCACCATGTTCTCCATTAGTATGTGTTCCATTAACATTGTTGTGCTGTCCATTTATATTATTGCAGCTAAATTTATTAAAAATAATTCTAAAATATTGACTTTAATAAATTTTTCTTACCTCCAATAACATGAGTTCATTTGTAAAAACAATGAACTAAAAAAAATTTAAATTATGATTTGATTACTTTCTGATGTTTATTTCCGTGACTTTCATGATGACCTAAAAAGTACAAAAAAATTAAATTAAAATTTTAGAAAAAAATAAAATCAGAAGATTAATTACAATGACCTTTTCCTGAAACCGGAGAATGAAGATATCCATGATTGTAGTTGAGATATTGTCCTAGATTTGCGGGTATTGATCTGTGTTATGTGGATATCTACTTGAAGGATGTTGATTGGATGATTAGGACATTGACTTGGGTTATATAGATATTGGGTATGGTAAGGGGGCATTGATCTGCAAAATGTGAATTCCAGTTATGGTTTGTGAAGATGTTCCTTGATGATGCGGATGTTAACCTGGGTTATATAGTTGGCTACCTGGATAATGTGAATGTTCGCCTGTACGAGTCGAGTTTTAATCTGTAAATCAGTGATAACTTTAATCATTACATTGTTACTTACTATTGCTGTGTACATCTTTACCATTACTATTGAAACTAGGATTTGTATTATTACCAAAACTGTTGTTATGTGTATTACTATTTTGAATATGACCTTTATTAGGTTTATCATTTTCCATACTCTTTATCTAAAAATTTAACTCAACAATTATTTCCCCATAAGCTAATTTTTTATTTTTGCTGGTATTATAACAGGAGTATGTTCATTACCATGTTGACCTTGGTGATTACCTTGTAATAATAATATAAGTGAACGAATATATTTATTACAAAATTAAAGGTTAAACATTTTTTAAAATATAACTAAAATATACAATTTTATGTTGATTAAATAGTAATCTTTTGTGGGCGGTTACAACATTAAGTATAATTAACGTTTGGGTTCAAAGTAAACGTAGTAGATTTTATACTACAAGACAAATTGATTTGTCACGGCATGCATCATAGAAAAATATATATTGGTCTCTACCAAAAAACTATTTTTTAATATTTTATACTTCCAAATGAGGCTTTAAGTTGTTTTGGTGTATATTACCAAGTAAATAGAACTGAAACTATTATACCTGCAAAGAATCATTATTTCATAATGAAAAATTCTTATCGATTAATCCCTGTAGTTGTTTTTACCTTTGAATATAGAATAGAATACCTTGTTTGTGAAGTAAGAGCAGTATTTCTTTCTTTTAAACAAACATAAAAGTATTATAATTGATTCTGAAAGATTTTACAATTTAAATGTTGTTGATTTAGCCAACCCGAACTATCAAGGAAAGAAATGCCACCTTGACCGAAAACAGAGAAGTCATAGAAAAAAATCGTATTTGACTGTGGATAGATCAAGATTTAGCACTAAATTTAAAAACCATTAAAAATACCTAATAATATGAATAATTCATTAAAAAGCAAATGAATGTTATATTGATCATTAACAAGTATTTTTACAATTTTTTTCTGAAAGAATTAACAGTTTATCAATTTTTTTAGTTTAATTATAACAGAAACAATAAATAATTCATCAATTATCTGCAAATAGTCCAAATTAACACAAAAATAGTCATTATAAATTTATAGCTTATTTAATCGTGTTATATTTTTAAGTTAGTAAAGTAAAATATGCATATTTTAGGTGAACAATCATATATATAATAACTTTTTCTCAATATTTAAAATAATTTTATCATGTTCTTTCTTTTTCAGTACAAATTGTAATTGTATGTACAAATGGAACAAGAAATCGTTTTCTAGCTTTTTTCTTTCCCTAATATTTTTCTTTCGTAAAAATTAGGTCTGTTTCTTTCTTTTTTTTTTTGATAACATTTAAATATCAAGTAGTTTATTTTAATCAACAATTTAAAAATAATCTCTCTATAGAATCGGGAAATCGGAAAAGAGAACATTCTGTTGTTCATAGGTGAACGAAATGGCTTTTTTTTAAAAACATGCAAAATATGTATGAACAAAAAAGCATTTTTTTTACTAGCTTATTTTTGACTATTCTATTTGATTCATTTTATAAACAAATACGCACTTCGTAGCCATCCCTATCTTAATTAAATTAAAAAAATGATGGAAATTAGCTTGCCCGTGGTTACCTATAAACAGCCGAAATTGTATTTTATAAAAAAGATATAGGTAATCATGGACAATCAAATGTCTATCGTCTCGGCTCTTATACAATAAGAATACATTCGTTTTTAAAATCGAAAGAAATTACAAAAATTTTGATAATTTCTTCTATTTGTCAAATAAAGCGCTTTTAATAGACAATTGAAAAAGTGCTATTTTTAATGTGTGAAAAATTAAGATTTTTATCATATGATAAAGGTATGTTTCTTTGTGCATAAATTCAAAATTTGGTATTATATTGTTTTCAATATATGGCATTAAAATTAGTGCTAAGATTTCTATTTTAATTTTTGTGTGTTATTTATTTCAATAAAATAGTATTGTTCGAAACGATATTCTAAACAAATCAATATTTCTCATATTATATACCTTTTGTCTAGCATAATTTTTAAATACATAATTTCTTGGAACTGGTATATATGTTTCCTTATGCACAAATTAAATATGCTCATTGCATCTAAGATAAATTTTTACCACAAACACTCTTAATTTTTTTTAAAGTTAGTTTCATTTAAACTTACCCACAGGGTATATACCTTTATGAATTTCAATAATCAAGAACTCATCATTTCAGTCCGATCTTTTATCATTTAAAACTACCATGTAACTTTTTCTAAAATCTAAGGTGTAACCAATAACAACATCGGCTTTTTTTAAAGCTTACCATTACATTAAAGAATTTCAGACACAACAACACTTTGAAATCTAGATCTAATTCTACGCTCAAAACTACTTGGAGCGTAAATTAATATAATTACTCTAAAATTTATTGTAATAAATGAAAATCAATACAAGGAATTAAATCCTATGTTATTCATATTAAAAATTAAAAAATGAACATTTAAAAATAAATATACTGAAAAATTGTTTATTCTCAACAGATGATGTAGTTGTTGATACATTAACAGAACATGTAAATAATTCAAAATCCAAGAATTAATTTTAGATAAAAACAAAATTTTATACTTACATTCCAATTTCCCGCATATGGAGAAATTTAATTTTAATTATTGTTATCATTTTGTTCACTATAAAATAAGATCATTACCTTAAAAAATCTTATCATTAGAAATGTATGAATACATGATAATGATAATTATATTTGTTAAATGTTGTAACTTAAATATTACACAGAAAAGAACCACCGGTCGTCCTGACGGAGGGTTTAAAACATAACTAAAATTGTTAATTTTAATAACAAAACCCTTTTAAGAATATAAATAAAATTACTATTAAAAATTTTTAAACCAAATTATAATTACAAAAAGTGTATTAAAAATGTTTAACAAACCAAATATTTTCGTTTTTTGTGTAATTATTTTAAAGTTTTTTAAAACGAAATTTTACAAAAATTATAATGTTAAGTAAATTAATAAATGCATATTAAAAAATAAACAGTATTTATTTTGAAAGAGTAAGAGCTCTCTAACTCTTTTTAACTAATTAATAAAAAAAATAGTACTGTGTTATTAAAAAAAATTTGCCATAATTTTAATGTAACATTACCTAAAATTAAATAACATTGATGCGATAGTTATAGTAAAATCGTATGTCAAAATAGAAAAAAAAGATACGTCTTTTTTTAAAAAAAGGATAGTTTTTTGACATGGTGTTGTATATACTTTTTTTATAATGTCACTTTTATTTTTTTATTATCACAACTTCAGTCATTTTATTAATTTTATGAGAGATTATTAAAATATTACCAAATTTATTTTTTTTAAAGTATCTTTTTTTTTAAAAACAATAATAAAATATTTAAAAACATTTTACCATTTTTTAAAAGTAAAGAACACATAAAATTTATATCAACTTCATTGATATTTACATTCATTTTAATAAAGATAATCTATGTCATTTAAATCATAATTTTCTGTTAAAATACTTATAGACAATTTGTTAAAAAATAAATAAATTTTGTAAAATTTAAATCATTATAAATTTTCTAATTAGTTAAAATAAAAAGCGTAAGTATTTATTAAAAAAACTATATATTACAAAAATTTTAACTATTTTCACTGAAAAGATGTGATATATTAAGAGAAATATCAATGGTATCTTTTGATACTGAATATTTTCGTATATCTGATATAAAATTATCTTCAAATTTCCATTTGATACTTTGAATTATTGATTCATACATAGTATTCGTATTTGATTCTTCAAAATGATTTTCAAGAAAATTTTTCCACGCAATTTTTTGAAACACAGATTTGCATGAATTAATAAAGCAGTTTCCAGTTAACAAATAATCTGTGACTCTTTTATTAGCTCCTTCAAACCTTATTGTTGAAAAATATGTTGGAGAGATATTTTCAAATGTTTCCAGCATCAATCCATAATGTGTAATGTTATGAAACTATAAACTCTTATAATAATAATTCAATTTAAAAATGTTAAAATTTTGAATAGTTTATTATTTATATATCTTATATTATTTACTCTGCATTTAGTGGCATGCTACAAATAAAAATATAATTTTATATGTTAGCTTTTTTTAGTAAAAAATAATCAATTAAAAGTAAGATAAAATTATAAAATTTTTTTGTACTATGGTATGAAAGACAATCTTTTAACTTAACAATTGAAACTAAGAAAATTAATATTAATTACAATAGTTATTTTTTAAATATTTTATAATTTAGCTTACTTTTAAAGAAATAGTGAATCCGTTATTTATTAACAACGAAATTGTTTCAAGTATTTTTTCGGCATAATTTTCTACATTTATTGCACAAATACTATTTTCCCATCCGAGTTTTTGATTCGAAAATACTATGACCATATTAAGTGTGTTGTGCAGTAAAAATAAAAGATCATTTACTTTTGATTCAATTCCTTTATTTTCGTAAACAATTTTATTTCTTAGAAGAAAAAAAACAAACCATATTGTAAACTTGGTGTGCTCTTTTTAAAGAAAAATACCTTTCGTGTTAAAATCACCCTTTTTCCTTTGCTTCTTAGTAAAGAATTCATTTTTCAAAACAGAAGAAATCTATAAATGTAATTTGAGATTGCCTGCTTGAATTATTATTTCTTTTCTGACGTATGATGAATTTTTTTTAAATCTATGCATAAATAGATTTATGGATAAAAACAACATATAAGAAACAACATCTTCTAAAAAAATATTAATTAAAAGTAAGAAGAAATTACCATGAAGATTATGAAATGTATCATGTACAAGAAAATTATTTTCTACAGAATTTCTAATAAATTTTCTAGTTGAAAAAGCTTTAATATATTCCTTCCATTGATTTCCATCAAGAGTGCATGATCTACATGAATCTTTCGAACGATGAGAAAAACTAAGTTTTTTCCCAAGCATGTGGTGCATCATTACGTTATCACCAATAAAGAATTCTATATTAAATAATGGCTTTCCAGATTCAGTTTTTAAATTTTTTAATTCTTCAGAAAAAAAATTTAAAATACTTGAATATTTATTATTTTTAGCTTCAAAAGGTAATGAAAAACTAAAAGTTTTAATATTATTTAACTTTCAAGATAAACATTCGATTTCTCTATAAGCCAAATGAAGCATAAAAGACTTTGTAGATCCATTAAAATTTGTGGAAATATCATCTGCGTACAAAATTTTATTTTTTGGTTTAAAATTACCCTCAAAAAGCAGATGTATTTAATGATAGCAATAATTGATCATTTTTTAAAAAAAAAATTTATTTTTGATATTTGTGATTGTAGAAATATTTTTATTACATTTTTTCCTATTTTCGAAAAACTTTAAAAACATTGTACTTTTTGAAATTTGATTAATTTTAGTTGCTGTAACTAAACATTTAATTATTGTTAAAATAGATATTTTAATTTTAAAAATCTGTATTTTCTTTTTGAACTAACCATTTAAGATGTTGATTACAAGTTTATAAAGATCTTCAACTTCCTTATCAGTGTGAATATGATTATTTAAAAATTTATAACATTCCATATAGTAAAATCTAATTTTATTCCCAATTAGATTTTGGAAAAAAAACTACTATGGCGCGTTTTGACTATTGTTTCAAACCACATATATACATGAGATTTTGAAATATCAGTCATTTATATTTCTTTGTTTTTTCTGATTTTCTATTTAAATATTTGATGGCTTACCTACTAAAATTTTAATTTTAGATAAGTGCTAAAAGCTTGTGATATCTGTAATAATAAGTATTTATTATATATTGAGAAAAAAAATAGTAAGTATAATATTTTTTTGTAAATTTTGTATTTGTATTAGGTGGCCACTATTTTTGTTACCAGTAATTTTAAAATAAAATCTTCTGTCCTAAAATATAAAAATAAGGTCTATACTTGCGCAATACTCCAGATATATTTATATAAAAGCAAATAAATTTTACTATATCAACAATTTTTGCATAATTAATTGCATCCAAAGAACAACTTGAACTCATTTTATGATTAATAATTTTCTAAAAAAACTGTAAATAATATTTTTATATAAAGGTAGTAAAAATAAGTTGCACATTTAACAATTATAAAACAAGAAAAAGTATGAAATTAAAAATTTCTATCACAGACTTAAAAAAAGTTTCAATAAAACATTTCAATTTATCTACAAAATTTTCATTTCTTGTTCTGTTCTTTTAAAATTTCTTATTTTTTTCAACAGTTAACTCTATTATTCTACTGAGTTTACACTTATTTTTTCTTGCAAGTCCAAGCTTATCTCCATTAATTTAAACAAGTTGATAAAATAACTTAAAAGGACAATTTATTTTAAGATGTTTCATGATTATATTTAATGTTACAAAAACATATCATCGAGTTTCTCTCCTTTCATCATTTCAACATTACTGATCATTATTGAATATCTACGATGAGTAGATCTAAATTAATCATATAAATTAAAAAAAATTAATAAATTTTAAAATTTACAGTTGTTTATAATATATTTCATTCGACTAAATATTACTTTTGAAAATATCTAATATTAAATTTTTTAAAAACACAATTTTTTAAAAATTATTATAATCTTAGCTTACTATTTGATAATAAATAACCTAATTTATTCATTTTTAATTCATTTTCCTTTAATAACATTGAATCTTCTAATATTTCGCTATCTATATAAGGTAAAATATTATCGATACTTTTTTTAATGGATTCGAAATTAATAAAAGTTTTTTTTATTTTTTTTTGACGTTTATTAAAACTTTTCAATAAATTTTCCAAATTATTAATATAGAATTCTTTCATATCACCACTTTGCTTGATATATTTAGAAAAGACAATCATATTTTTATTTGTTATTAAAAATTTCCAAATTGTCTAAAAATATTTTAAAATTAAAAAATATGTTTTATTGTGTTTTATTACTTGAAAATTAAAATTTTCAATGGTACGGAGTGATTCATAGGGTGCATTTTTTTATAATATGATTGGAGCAATTTTAAAAAAAGAGAGGGGGATGGGATGAAAGGGTACTAAAATTTTTGAAGTTGTAGAATCGCTGACAATATTATACCTTCTATTTCTAAGACGTATAATATTTGCTAACTTCTCAGCATCAAATTTAAAATGTGTACTAAGATTTAATTGCTCATGTACAAAATTGAGAAATACTTTTAAATATCCCTGCTTTCTCCTACATTCTTCTGGAATTAAATCTCTTTTTGGAGTTGAAAAAAAAGATCATACATATGATTTATTTTTCTATTGTTTGAAAAAAAATGTCTGAAAGTTTCAGTACACTGAAGACTTTGTACTGAACTATTCCATAAGGCAGCATCAAATTTTTAAAGACGCTCTTTTAAAATATTGTTTTCAATACACGAAATACTATACTTTTGACCAAGAGCAACTTCCATATTTTATAAAGAAATAATAAATAATCTACAAAAAAACAACATAAAGTTAAATAAAAAATTTATAAAATCGTTAATAAAAAAATTATACAATAAAAACAATATGAAATTTAGCAATAATATTCTTTATAAATTGTCTTTCGTTAGTTATAAAACATTTGATCACCAATCATCAATCACTTTATCATCAATAAGTTCTTCGATATGTTACATCAAAAGAAAACAATTCTTTTAGAAGTTGTTACCAATAGATAAAATCTTTTTTTTTTATAATCCGCAATTACTTCTTTTTATAAACTTTATTTTTTCTTTAGCTAAAATAATATAGATAATATTGTTTTATCAATAAATGTTTAAAATATAATATATTATATAACAAATTTTTTTTCATAAAAAAATATGTCACAATTAATTTTTAACATCAATTATACCCATTAATTTGCTTTTTATAGAATTTTTTTTTATTATTTTTAAACTTGTATAAGAAAATGGTTACACGTAGTCAATCTAAAAATTCAAATGTTCCTGATATTTTGAGTGATGAATTTAAACAAATCTCTTGTGTAACTTTTTTAAAATAATTACAAATTTATTTTTTTAAAATAGGATTTAAAAAAGTAAAAAAATCTATACAATGAACTTGAAAAAATTTTTGAATATCTTGAAAGTGACTATAGAGAAGCTCAAAATCAAATAACACATCTTAAAACGAAGCAACAATGAATAAAAATAAAATTAAAATTGTTAAAGATGAAAAAATTTATTTAGAAGATGCTATGACTAACTTGGGGAAAAATGATTGAAGAAAAAGATGAGAAAATAATAGAGCTTAAGAAAGATGTAAGTATGCTAAAAACTGAAAAAGACGATTCAAAAGAAAATTTAAACGAAATCAATTTGGCTGATGAATTTAAATATTTGGATATAGAAAAGCCGAAGCTTTCTTCTACACCGATAATTTTTATTTTTATATATATATTAGAGAAAAAAAGTTGAAAAAATGATTTACTGTTATTTTTCTATCAAAATATATGTAGTTGCTTATGCTCTTTTTAAAAACGATAATTTTAAATCAATCGGACATTGCCTTCTTAAGATATGGCACTTTAAGCATAAAACTAAAGTTTCAAGAAGCGATGTCTCGAAGAAAAAACTAATTTGAAAAAAAAACATTGCCTTGGAGTTTTCTTTTCTTTACATTTTAAATGAGTTCTTAAAAAAATCGAATAATTTTAAGCATGTGTTTTCATGGTTCATGAAAAGAAATTGATTTTAAAAAAAATTAAAATGAAAAAATAATTAATAATTAAATTAACTTTTCGTTTATTTTAGAAAATAAATCTAACCAAAAAAGAAAATGAAACATCTTTAATTAAATTAATTTTAGATTCATTTTTAAATATAATTAGTTATATTTTTCTGGAAAATAATCCCTCTTCACACGATATTGAATTAATTCTAATGTTAGATAAAGAAAAAACGGTATCATGATATGTTGCAAAAAAAAAAAGAAAATTTTGTTTGAAGGTAACTTTTTTAAAGATTAAACACACAAAAAATAAAATGAGTACAAGTTTGCACAAATTGTAGTAAATTTGTGCCATCTAATAAAATTTGAATTTTTTTGATTTGCGACTAATTTTATCACAATTATTTGTACAAAAAAAAAAGTAACGATAAAATAGTTAATATAATAAGCTTTTATTTTTCCAATATATTATTTTTCTTTTAGAACTTTAAATGTTTCCTACAATACATTTTAAAATACAGAATTATAATTTACTTTTATGCAAAAGTACAAATAATTTTATAAAAAAACATTTTTAACATGTCAGAAAATATATTTTAAATGTCTCAATAGTTTTTATTATAATAAATTATACTTTTTTATAAAAATTTGCACATCTGATAGTTCCAATTGTTTCCATAATGTCTTGAAAGATCATCTTAAAAACTCAAACTTATGAAAAGATATAAAATAATATGGATTTTATTTATAGTAAAAAATGACTTGTATATATTTTAATTTCAAATAAAACAAATATTAAAATAAGTCTTAAATTAATAATACTCCGTATGAATAAATAGTTATTGCTTTTCATTACTACTATTATGAAATTTTTGAATTTATTGTTTTTAGTAGATTGTTTAGTATAATGTTATTACATCAATAACTTTAAAAGAAATTAACTTCTAATAGTGTATTTTATAAAATAAAAAATAAGTTAGGATCTAAGATGAACATAATGTCATAAATATATCAGAATAAACTAAAAGTTACACTAATTTTAAATGCAAAACATATATTTTTGTAAATAATGGTAAAATGTTTGCGACAACCTAATATTTTGTGTCATTTAAATTAATTTTGTTGTCGCTTGATATCTCTAAAATTTGAATAAAATTGAATTTTTTAAAATAGTGAGACATTTTATTGTATTTTAGATAGATTTGTCAAAATTTGTTCTTTTTATTTTTTGTGTGAATGTATGTATCTTTTTAGGATATATGAAATTTGATTCCTACCGAAAAGATATGTTTATAGGAGTTCATACATTGGATTGCGCTATGAAACACATAGAACATTCAGAAAATACAAAAATTAAGCTATTAACAAATATTAAAGAATTAATACATATTAATAGTAACAATAAAACATTTAGAAATATGATTCAATTGATAGTAGCTGTTGAAAAAAAAGTAAATCATTTTTTGTCTGTTGAATATTTGTTTGCTGAAAAGGATGACTCAATTTTTAGCTTTACTTACACACCAAAAAAATCTGACTTTATTAAATATAACATTGAAGTTATTTAAAATATTTATGATTTAATATAATACGATTTTGTAAAATGATAAATTAAATTTTTTTTAAGATACTAATATATTTGTTTAATATAAAATTTATTTTATATCATGTTTAAATTATTAAAACGACTTTAAATTTTACAAAATTTATTTATTTTTTAACAAATTGTCTATAAGTATTTAAACAGAAAATTATGATTTAAATTACATAGATTATTTTTATTAAAATGAATGTAAATATCAATAAAGTTGATATAAATTTTATGTGTTCTTTACTTTTAAAAAATGGTAAAATGTTATCAAATTAATAAAATGTTTTTAAATATTTTATTATTGTTTTTAAAAAAAAAGATGCTTTAAAAAAATAAATTTGGTAATATTTTAATAATCTCTCATAAAATTAATAAAATGACTGAAAGTTAAATTTTTATAAGATTTATATTGGCTCGTTTCTAGATCCTTTTGTGAGTCAGATATTATAGTATACAAATAGACTTATTATTTTATTTAATACAAATAAAAGACAATTTCAAATATATGAAATTTCAAAGAAATCTTAAATTATAATTATTTGTTATTTAATTGGGTCCACTAAAATTTCATGAAGGAGATTGATAAGTAAGATAACTTACATTTATTACCAGTTTTAACTTGTAGTCCTTTGAGTTTCTTAGCACACAAGTATTAACTCAAACCCCTAAAATAGGCAAATATATTAAATTACGAAATACCTCATGCAAATACAATAGAAATGTAAAATAAAATGACTTTAAAATTTCTAAGCTTATATACCAAATCTTTTTATTGGTAAAACGTAATTTCATTGTCTAATCTATCTAATTTTTGCGCGAGAGATTAAAGATCACATTTAAAGATATGATAAAAGTATAAAATAAGGTATTTTCTCAAAATTATCTTACTTGAAGTTGTGATAATAAAAAAATGAAAGTGACATTATAAAAAAAGTATGTACAACACCATATGAAAAAAACTATTCTTTTTTTAAAAAAAGAAGTACCTTTTTTTTCTATTATAACATACGATTTTACTATAACTATCGCATCAATGTTATTTAATTTTAGGTAATGTTACATTAAAATTATGGCAAATTTTTTTAATAACACAGTACTATTTTTTTTATTAATTAGTTAAAAAGAGTTAGAAAGCTCTTACTCTTTCAAAATAAATACTGTTTATTTTTTAATATGCATTTATTAATTTACTTAACATTATAATTTTTATAAAATTTCGTTTTAAAAAACTTTAAAATAATTACAAAAAAACGAAAATATTTGGTTTGTTAAACATTTTTATACACTTTTTGTAATTATAATTTGGTTTAAAAATTTTTAATAGTAATTTTATTTATAACGATCACATATTTTATAAGAACAAAAACGAAACATTTTAAATTTTGCTCTAAACAACCGTCAAAATGACGGGAAATTTTTATCTGCGTAAAAGAAGAATGTTTACTAACCTTAATTAAAAAAGAATACAGTGTACATACCCCTTATGAAGTTGAAAGTATGCTCATCTATTTTTCTCATAAAACATTGCCTCTACAAACAATATTTTTTTAGTAACACTTCTTAGCAGATTTGTAAAAATCGATTTTTTCATTTTGATTTAATGCTGTAGCTTTATCTCAAAGTTGAAAGTTAAACAAATTTGTCGACATTCATTTACAATGGTATAAAAATACTTAATTATTCATAGTAAGGTATAAATACTATTCGTTAAGATTTGAATGTAATTTGTATACACAAAATTTTTGAATTTTTTGAACAATTATCTAAGATATTTCTGTATATGCTTTTTGCATTTTTTTAATAAAAGCGTATACATATTAAAAGCAATTTTTAAAATTCATATTTTTACTAACTTTTGTTAAAAACACTAAGAAAATTGAATCAATTTTGACAAAAATTTTTTCTGTGTTCTGTAGTGTCATCAGAATTTTTACATTTATTTATGGAAGATATTAACTGATTTACATCTATATATGTTAGAACGTGTAATATTTTGCAACTATAGAGTATTATTTAATCTTTTATCAATTTATTGTAGAGAATGTTAGGCTTTTAAGGCTAGCTAGACCAAAGGATATTGCATTGTTAAATCTTATACTTTCTGTAAAAAAATATTTTTTAATAATATAATGTAGCAAGAAGCTACATTATTAATATCATTTCATACGTCTCCATAAGATGTAACTATAAGATCATATTTTATTTTAAACTAATGGTCCAAAATGTTACACTTAGCATTTTCAAATTTGACATCTTTAATTATTATTTTTAGTTTTTTTCTTTCGTATTTTTAACTTATGTTTGTTATTATCAAAAACTTTAGAAGAAAGAAAATCACCACTTTTTACCTTTTCTATGTCAATAAAGTTGGAAACAAAATCTTTTCGAATTTTATTTTTTTTTTTTTGAAATATTTGCTTCAACAAAAGTTTTTCTGTCATTCTCATAATCTAGTAACTTTGTAATATTATCTAGATTATGTCCTGGTAAAATTATTTTTTTTATTTATATGTTTTTGTTTGCAAAACAACAGAACAATCTAATTTCGGAAGAAAACTACTACTAAAAGAAAACTTCATAATAACACTAGTTTTGTAATATCCAATATCTTCAAATTTGAGTCATCAATTAAATATGAATTAAAAGTTTTTTTTATCTAAGTCACAATAAACAAAAGTAACTGTTTTTTTCCAGAATTTTCTGAAATCTTTTTTAGAAAATCTTGTGATTGTTCGTCATTAAAAAATATTCCTAGAACATTTTTTTCTAGTAAAACATATTCAAAAAAAATTAAAAAAAGAATAAATTTTGTTAAAGTGTTAAAAATGTTCCGGTTATTCTAAAAAATGCTCGTTTTCTTTATTAAAACATATATGAATAAAATGAGAAATACATTAAAATATTTGTTTCAAACATTAGAAATATGATATCAATTTTAGCAAAAAAAATTTATGTAAATACAATTACTTACGTGTTGTAAAAAAACCTTTCGTTTGTTTTCTAACATAAAAATCATCACTATTTTTTGGAGTTATACTGTCCAAATGTCTAAATTTCTGAATGTAAGTTAATTCAAAAACTTAATTCGAGCATAATTATATTGTTTTCCATTACATAAAATTGTTCGGATTGCGCCGACCACCTGATTTATAGTTGAACTGTGTCATTTAATACTAATTTGTATATAAATTATTAAAAAAATATAATTGTTTTTAAATTCGTTTTCTAAAGTAATTTTATACAAAAAATACTAAAAAAATGTTATTTATAGTAGTAAAAATATATCTTATATTTTTTATTTTATGTAATCTTATTTGATGTGATCGTTGATCGCTTGTTTTTTTACCTCTCTCTATATCTAACCTTAGCTTATTTCATCATATTATTGGTATATATAAACTAAAATATATACATGCAACCTGATAAAGTTTTTTAGGACTTTTCTAACTTTATACAATTTTATATTATACACTTTTCATATTAAGTAATACTATTGTTGTAACCTGTGAATAGTGAAGTTGTAATTACAGGGTAAGGCTCTATTCTTCTGAAAATGTATATTGTTTTATGTTTTTTTAGTTCTTTTACTATATTTATACTTATATATATTGAATAAATAATATTTTATAAATTGGGTCACTTTATTCCTTACAGGAAGCCGCCCGTCAAAATTAAAAATTTTTACTTAGTAAAAATTTAATAGTCAAAAATAAACACAGTAAAAACATTATTTGCTTTTCGAATAAATTTGCAATTATCGATTAAATAAAAAAATCATATATAAAAATATATAAATTAATAATTTACATAGTAAAAAATATATATTTTAAGTTATTAATTGTTTCTAAATATCAAGATTTAGAATTTTAAAATTTATTTTTAATAGTCATAAAAATCTTTTACATTTAATACTATGAGTTAAATTTTATAAATTTGTACTGGTGCGTTTCTATATTCTTTCGAGAGCAAGAATATTTTTCAAATACGTAAATTTATTTAAATCAAACACCAAATTACAACACAATACGATACTATTTTATAATTGGGCTCACTAAAATTTAGTGAGGAAGATTACTAAATAAGATAATTTACATTCATCACTAATTTTAACTTGTAGCCTTGTAGATTTATCAGCGCACAAGTATTAACTTAAACCCCTAAAATAGGCAAATACATTAGATTACGAAATACCTTATGAAAATACAATAAAAAATGTAAAATAAAATATCTAAGCTTAAATACCAAATCTTTTGATTGGTAAAATGTAGTCTATTATCTAAGCTACCTAATTTTCGCGCGAGAGATAAAAGATTAAAAGAGAAAACATTACAACAGTACAAATAAGATATTTTTCTAAAATTATCTTACTTATGAATCAGAAACCTTTTATTTATAAAATAGTAGAAATATTGATTAGTGTTAATTAAATAATTCTTTATCCTTATCAAGTCATTTACTAAATATCTAACATAATTTGCTTTTTTATTTGTGCATTTAATAAGCGATTATAACATTTTAATTTAGAAAAAAACCACTACATTTTATAGAATAAATAAATTAATAGAGTTTAAATTTGTTTCCGTTTCGGAATTCTTTCATAAGTTTTAAACAATAGAAGAATAGATGAGTTTAAGAAAACGAATAAAAACTTTTATAATCTAACAGAATAAGTTATTTTGATTATTAACTATATAATTTTATGACGAATTTATTTTTTTGTGATATTTTTTTACTTAAGATCAACTAGAGATATTTATCTTAATGTAAGAAATCTTCAAAGTTTGTTAAGAGATCGTTGAATTGTAATAAATAAATAAGAAATTATTAGTAGTAATATTTTCCCTCAGTTGGTCATTTATTACAGGTTATATTGTTTGGTTAAATGAAGGTATTTATTAGTTAACTTGAAGGAAATACCAATGAAATACTCTAAATATTTTTCTAATGTATTTTTATGTGAAAAGGAAGTATAAATTTTTAACTATTAAGAATTGATTAGTTAATCGATAATATGACTATTAATGTCTTAATATTAGAAGTCAAATTATTATGTTTTTTTAAATAGATATATCTTGTGCAATAATTTGTTTCATGCAAAATGACTGTTTTTTTGAAAGACGTTATTTGATTCGTGTTTTCTCAAACGATTGGTTGTGTTTTGGTATAATAAAACAAACTTTTAGATTCTTCTAAATTTTTTCTACACGATGATATATATATCATTGCTATAAGCTTTGTTTATTATAACTCGTTTTTTAAAAACAAAAATACTGTCAAAACGTGATATTCGTGCTATTATGCTTTCTGAGTATAAACACAGTAATAATGCTTTAAAAACAACTCATAAAATTAATAAAATTTTCGAAGGAATTTCGTCAATATTCCTACTATACAAAGTGGTTTAAAGAGTTAAAAAATTTAATTAAACTTCGAAAACGAGAAGCATGAATAAACTAAATCTGTTCTTGAAAACGATAAATTACGAAAAGCTGTTGAAGTCAATCCACGCAGAACTGTTAGGAAACTTGCAGAAAAGTTAGATGTATCTAAATTAACAAATTTCCTTCATTAAAAAACATAAAATAAATTTGACAAATTGGTATCTCACGAATAGTAAAAATTATGTCGTTATGATGTTTGTTCTTCTTTCATTTTGAGAAACAAAATAATAAATTTCTTTAACGTCTTTTAACTTGTGTTGAAAAGTTGATTTTTCACGACAATCTTAAAAGAGATGGACAATGGTTAAACTTAAATAAAGCTCTAAAACACAATCTATACCTAAAGAAAGTTTTGGTGACTGTTTGGCTATCAGCAGTTTATTTTATCTATTACAAATTAATGAAAGCTATTGAAAGCTTAACTTTAGGTTTTACTGTAGTAAAAATGTAGAAATTAATCAAAAATTGTTTTTACAAATGGCCACAGTACGCAATAAAAAAAGAGTAATACCTCTTTATTATAACAAAGACAGTATGTTTTAAAAGTGACTCTCCAAAAATTGAGTAAATTACAGTATAAAACTACGTTTCACCCTGCGTATCTACTTGACTTTGCTCCAACATATTATTATTTTTTCAATCATTTTGACAACTTTTTAAGAAAAAAATCTTTAAAAATAGTAAAAACATTAATACTGTATTTGAAGCTTTTTATTGAATTTATAAGCCCGGGTTTTGTACAAATTGACTTAATAAACATGTATCTCGTTGGCAGCAATAAATAGATTCTAATAGTTCTTATTTCGAAAAAAATACTTACTTTTAATAGAGTTTTACGCATTCAAAAATTTTAGTAAAATGCGGTCATTTTACAAAAGACAATCTAATATTATAAACAAAAAATTAACCCATTTATTTATTTATAACTTCATTTAGAAAAGATGTAAAGGGTTTTTATTTTTTTTAACAATTAAATCTTTTTTATATTTTATATAACAATGTGTAAATATAGCAAAACTATGATAAATTTTTATAAGACTCTTCAAACTTGAATTTTACGAATTATCTTAAAATATGTTTCATAAAAAAGTTAATTTACCAAAATAAACAGTAAAAACTTAAAAAATAGAAAAATGTCATTATTATTTTACCGTTAAAAGCACAATTTAGAATATTTATATAAATATTACACAATTATTCGAATTTTATGTTATACATTAATTAAGCCAAGCTTTAAGATATCATTTTTTCAATAGATTTGCTATATTGTTTAAATAAAACAAAAAAAATGATTTTTGAATATTTTAACAGTTCTGTAAATAAAAAAATGTTTCAACTATATATATATATATAAAATTTTCATTTTATAATTTTTTTTAACATTAAACATTTAAATTATGTTAAAATGAGAATTTTAAAAATTGTCACAGCTTTACTTCTTCTTATATCAAAATTGGTAAGTAAATAAAAATTATTAATTCGTTTCTAGCCTGTCGAATTTGTTACAATATAACAATTCAAAAATTAAACATGTTTTTATTTATTAATTAAGCAAAAATTTTATTTCAACAGTATATCGATATCGACTACTTAGTTTTCTTTTTTGTATTTTTTCTTTCGTAAAATATTAAAAATATTATTTATACCGCTATATGACATTATTGTTAAACATTTAACCAGTTTATTGTAAACCAATAAATACTATAATAACTTAATAGTAAATCATAGATTTTTACATACTTTTAATACTACTCGTGGACGTGTCCAAGAGACAAAAAATGCAAAGTTAGCATTTTTGACACCCCAGATTTTAGATTTAGACTTTAAAAATTTTCATATAGGTAGATTCTAACTTGCTCTATTACAATTTTAAAAAAGTTTCTCCGAAGTTGAGAAAATTGAAACTAAAATGCTAAAAAATCGTAATTTTTGCCATTGATAGCCGGTCGCATTTTTAAATTAATTTAACAAATACATACATAAAAATTTAATATGTATGTGTGTCATTAGTATGTATTCAATAAATCGGTTACAACACAGATAAAAAAACGTGTTTTTTTTGGCATTTTCAGAAGTTTTTCGTGACAATAATATTAAAAACAAGTTAGGTTCCAGAAAGAATCCAAACTTTTTGAATTTAAAATTTTTGAACACTAATTTTTAACGTTTTTAATTTATTTTTTAAAAGCAAAAACCCATTGAAGTATATTTTTTTAAATTATCGTTTTTTTAATGATGTAAATTTAAATTTTTTAAATTTTTACTCTTTTTATATATTTAATAATGATTTTTAGTAATTTAAAACTATTAAATGAGATGATTGAAAAGATGAATCTAGAAACTGTTAATTGATCATTTACAATAGAAATATTTTTAATTATAAAGTTTGTAGCTTATTTCTTGTTATGAAAACAATGAAAATAAAAAACAGTACCAAAAACCTCGTTTTTGGTTAAAGATACTTTTATTATGGCTTAAATTAACGTGCTCAAAAGTATAAAAATAAATTTTGATCATCATATTATAGTTTACCTGACATAATAAAAGTATCCCCGTAACAGGCATTAAAATATTTGTTGAAAGCTACAAAGATATCACTGTATATTATACAATAACAGCTTTTCTCATTAAAATAAAATAAAAAATAAAGATATATTAAATATAAATATTACATTTACCAACAAGTGTTCAAAAAAAAGTATTTTAATTTCTAACAAATAAAAGAATAAAGATATAAATATTTAAAAAAATGTTTGTTACAACAGTAGTACAATCAACAAGCGATAAAGTATTAAAATGCCTAGAACGGTAGTACTTTTATTATGTCAGGTAAACTGATAATATGATAATCAAAATTTATTTTCTTCCTTTTGAGTGAGCAAAATTTATTTTCATACTTTTTAAGTTCGCAAAATAAAGTCATATTAAAAGTAACTATAACCAAGAACAGTTTTTTGGTACTGTTATTTATTAGATATAAAAAATAACATTGAAAAAATCATTTACCCAAATATTTATTCCACGTAAAAAATTATAAAAATCAAGGACTATATTTCTTTTAAGATACTTTCACAAGATTTGAAAATTTGTATTGTATTAAACAGATAAATGTTTATTGAAATGGCAGCATGGTTTAAAATAATGCATATTATAAACTGTTTTAAATAAGATTATTTAAAAAAAAGTATTAACATTATCATAATAATTTTCTTAAATACTGCTAAATCAAGTTATTATTCTGCTATGTATTATTCCTTTACTTAGTCATTGTTTAAAATCATTTAGAATTTTAATTCAATTTCTTTTACTGATTAAAAAGCAATTTTTGGTATTTTCATTGTATTTATTTGACATTTTTGATTAAATTAACTTATGAGATAGATCAATGTTTATTTTTTTACACTATTTGTTTTAAAAAATCTACGATTTTGAATATTTAGATCTTTTATTACACAAGACACTTTTTTTATAACAAGCAAAAAGAAATTTTAATCTTATAATTTATTGTTTTTATTTAAAATATTTATCAAAATTTAGCTTTTTGAAATTTAAAAATTCATTAAATAATTCTACCTTTTTTTATGCTTTTATTTACATTTTCAACATTATTAGTGTTATATTTATTGGTTCGTTCAATTTGTTTTTTTATAGTTTAAGAAATAATTATTTTTTTCATATTTTTACATGTTTTTGATAGTAACTTGATTAATAAATAAGATTTGGATCTTATGTAGACGTTATGCTTGATTTAAAACATTATTCTTACTCTTCCTCATTAATAACTGTTATTGTAGAAATCATTGCTAAAATGTGTAAACATTTAGGTTAACATGTTCCTGTTATTCTTCAAATATCTTTTGTTTTTTGTGGCTATTATATTTCGTAGGTGGTCTTAAATTTAAAAAATCTTGTGTTCAACTTATGTTAGTGGAATATCTTTTTGAATACATTGAAATCAAAAACTTTAAAAGTTTTACTATTAAGCTGATAAAAATAAAAATTTTATAATTAATTATAATTGTTTAAATAATTTTTAATATAATATATATTATTCCAAAATAAAACTAAAATTGTATTTTTTTAAAATTATATTATGTGACTTCTATGTTTTTAATAATTAATTAAATATTTTATTTATTATATAAATTTAAATTTAATTTATATATTGATAATAGTGATGTAAACAACTAAAATGTTATTTTACTAAAAATGTTTGTTAAATTTGTGAATATTTTATTAAAGGTTTTTCAACAATAAATTTAAAATAGAATTTAGAATTTTTTTATTATTTTTTTTAGAAAAAAAGCAGTTTTCATGTATATATACAGTGACAGTAATACTTTATATAAAAGAGATATATTTACATATGAAGGCAGATTGTGGAAGTTTCCAATTAAATATAAAATTAATTATGGACTTAATGGTTATGTTATCAAAGAAGCACTTGAAGAAATACAAAACAATACATGTGTAAAATTTGAACATGTCTTTTCATTAAACAATAACAACGAAGGTATAATCTTTGAATTATCAACGTTTTGTTCTTCGTATGTTGGACTTGCTGAGGTAAATAAAAGTCAAGTAGTAAACCTAACTTATTACTGCACTCAGGAAAAAGGTAAAGTTTTACATGAAGTAGGGCACGCTTTAGGATTAGTTCATGAACAAACCAGAACTGACAGAAACAATTATGTAACTATCAATTCCGGCAATATTCAATATGGACGAGATTTTAATTTTAAAATTCTAGAAGGTCAATATTCTAATTATTCAACTTACTATGATTACGGGTCTATAACGCATTATGGTCCATATGATTTTGCTTCCAACTCTTGGAAAAAAGTTCTATCTTCAAAACTTCATGAAGAATATGATAGAATGATGGGTCAACGTTCATATATGACTTTTAATGATTACAAAAAAATTAATCTTCTTTATTGTTTAGAGTGTAAAAAAAATAAAGAAACGGAGAAAAAAAAAGTTGAATGTCTTAATGGTGGATACGCTGATTATAAAAACTGTAGTAGGTGCATCTGTCCTTTTGGATACACTGGTGATTTGTGTAGTGAAATAATGAAAAGCGATACAAGATGCAATACAACAACATTTAATGCAACTAATAAGATATTCTACCATTGGATTGCTGCTTCTTATGATTGTTTCTTTTATATAAAAGCTGGTGAAGGAAAAAAGATAGAACTTACAATTTATATGTCTAATTCCCCATATAGAAGTATTTGCACTCAAGACATTAGCCATCAAATAAAACACTTAAAGGACAAAGGAACAACAGGTCTTCTTTTGTGTTCATGGCGTTATTGGCCAATACAATTTACATCAGAAAGTAACACTGTTCTAATTTATTTCAACGGCGATAATAACAACGCTTTTATTCAATTTGGTTTCAAAGAAGTTAGTTAAATAGTAAAATTTTTTATAAATAATTATTTATTTTTTATAACAGATAATTTAATCTGTAGCAAAATAAATAAAATAATTACTTTCTACGTATTTCTTTTACGACTTACTAATGAACCATGTAACATATATCTTTTAAATGTCATTGTTAATTGTAAATTCTTATATTATACAAGTTACTTGCAAATAAGTAACAGAAATTTTAAAGAAATTTGCAGCTAAGAATAGTAAAAATATAAAAGCTTTTAGTTCTTCATAAGTAAAAAAATTGACGTTAACATTTTTAATCAATTTTTATGTGTATAATGAAATTTATAATAATAATCGATGTCATTAATATTATAATCTATATATAAATATTATTTTTTTATTTGTTACATTTAGTATTTTTGTTAATTCTAAGCATTACTTTCACATTAAAGATTAAATTATATATTTTTAAAAATAATCCTATATTCTACCTATTTCTTTTGTAAAACTTTTAACTATTTAAAGTAATTGTTTTAAAGCACTATTCAATAAAAATTTTTAATTATTTTTTATAAAATTATTATATATCAAGAGAGTACGTAATTATTTGCATTTTTAAAAATAATTTAACAAAGTGTATGTCTAACATTTTAATCAATATAATATCGCATATTCCAGTTGTTAAAGTATAGCGTCACGCAGTTGACACATTGTGATAGGTAAGGCGTAAGATATATATATTTTGTTATATCTATAACTAGTTAGTTTTTGTGTTTCTCCATTGTTCGATTTTTATTTAAGTTATTTATTAAATAAAAATTTTACTCATTACTAACTATTAATTTAATATGACACTCTACATAATTTTACTGTTAAACGACTTCATACTTTAAAAGTAAAAGCGATGTTTATCCAAGAAGGTAAAATAAAGAATATGCCTTTGAGAATATTTCACAGGTTTTGAAGAACGAATTAGTAGAGTTTGTAGTAAAACCTAGCGAAGTGGAACTTAGATGTTCAATCTTTTATAAAGATACGTGTCTTTAAGGAATCAGAAGACGCTGGTAGTTGGTAAAATTAATCAGGTTATAAATGCTTGGTTTAGTAATAGTGTTAATGTTAATATGTATATGTTAAAGGAGTCTCAGTTGTTTATTTAATCATTAAATCTATCAAAAAAAGTGAAAAAAATGCTGATAGAGTTTTTTTATATTCATAAAATTTCACGTAAAGATAAAATCAAAATGAATGACGTTTATGCGTTACTTGATTTTAATAATTTATTCAGGATATCACACAAAGCTAATTTGAATTTTAGTCGGAGAAAGTTTTTTGAACGCAGAGCTTCTTAATAGAAATAAGAATTCGGATAATGATTTTGAGTTTAAAAAGATTATGATTATTGATTTTAGAAAAAAGAATAAAGACATTGATAGAAATTTATTTTCAGATATTCAAATGTATTTCATAAATTAAAATAATAAATGCATTCTTAAATTCTTAATTTCATTAAATAAAATCAAAGATATTAAGTTTGAAGTTAGAGTAGATACTAATTCTGCAGTTACTATTCAAACATTAAAGGCTTTTAATCATTTGAATGATGAAATAGAAAATAAATTGATTTCTGAAATTTCAATTTTTACAAAATCGTAACATAATTTTCACACTAAATATATTGGCTTTACAGAATACTCTATTGATATTGAAAATGTTGATGTTAACGGTACAAAAGCAATGTTCTATGTAGCAGAGAGTGAAATATCGTTAACTAACGTTGATATAATCAAAAATTTAGGTGTGAATCCAATAAATTTTGCAGTAATGAGGTGGATAAAGTCATCGTAAATGAGTTTGATATTGAATGTAGCAATAGGTTACCCAAAGCAGAAGAATTTTTATGAAAATCTCATTTCAAAGTTTTGGTTGCAATTTTTTGTGTTTGGTAATGTTCTGAAAGCAGATTTTTTTTTCTATGTAAATTTTGATTCGAAAAGGTCGTGTATAATTCTTACTCCAGAAGAGTTTAATTAAGAAGTTAAAGAGATTTCAAAAAGAAAATAAAAGTTATTGGTGAAAAGAAGTTACATCACTTGTTTTTTTTTTTGATTCTTTTAACTGTGGTTCCTAAGTCAGATAGTTGGTTCATAGTAGTGTTTTCGTGCAAGAATATCAACAATAATGTGTGAGTGCCGAAAAATCCTTTTTTTCTCAATCTAAAAGATATACTAAAAGATATAATAGATATCACCAGTGTTATTGACGTTAGTAATGCGTTTAGACATATCGACCCGGTGTTTCATTACCGAAATTGGTTAATTGTGAGTACTTCTTTTGGTTATTCAAACCGACTAATTTGATTTTTGTATTGTCTCATAATTTAGTTGTTTTGTTTTCAAAGTTTGTTTTATATATTAAAACCTTTAAAGAAGTGGACTTATGTTTATATTGATAATATCTTGATTTGTTTTACCTCAGAAAAGCATGATAAACTTTTTGTTGGGGGTGTTAAATGGTTGGCGTGATGTCAACTTTAAGTTACTTACTAAAAATGAATAGTTATGGTAGATAATTTGCAAATTACTGATTATAAATTATTACCTTAAGTAAATTTATGTATATTTGAAATGATAAATTTAAGAGTTTTCTTCACATGAAAGTTCCGGTTAGTGGTAAAGATTCAAAAAAAAGGGTTAGCATTTTTTATTATTATTTATTATCTATTTTGGTTATGGTAAAGCAGTATTATCTATGTTTAATTACTAAAAAAAGCTGGTGATATAATACATTTTTATTTACTATTTTAAAATTTTTGTAAGATTTTTGTATAATTAAATTTAAAGGTATCGTTAAATAGAAACAGTAGAATATGAAATTGATATTAAAAAGTTTACTATAAATTCATTAAATGTTTATTATGTATAATTACTTCACACACAGTTCTGACACTGAAAACAATTCAATTTTCGCCAATATCTTAAGACAAAGAAAAAGAAATTTATCTTTTATTTAAAATTGTCAAAAAAACTATTGATGTTTCACGAATATATTCCTGATAAGTTTAAATTCATAATAGTAAAATAATGTGACAAAATAAATTGGAGTTTTATCAATGTATAACCAAAAACAAACTAATAAATATTTATATTTTATAAATTTTTGAGGTAGTTAACGGAAATATTTTTATTGTTTTAATAGATCAATAAAAGCTCCGTCAAACATGTAAAGCATTACTAAATAATTTAAAAATTTGTCAATTAAAATTAGTAAAATAATAAAAAAAACTCCGTTCTGGGATACTTTTATTTATAGTTTATTTTTCAAATAACTTTTCTTAAGTTAATGGAATAAATTAGCTTATGAGTCATTAAAAAAACCCAACACCCGAATAAACGGAAATATAATAAAACAAATATTGATCAACAATGAGCACAGTTATGAATTAAAGAGTGATGGCATTGTTTTAGTAGGAATATTCAAATGGAATGAGCCAGAAAATTTAGCAAAGTCAATAGAAAATATGGTTTTCATTAGTTTATTAAAATATTTCTTCAAATAGCCAATTTTTTAATACTTATATTCTTATTAATAAAATTAATATATAAAATTCTTTAAAAATATGCTCTGAGAGCCAGCCGTAACTGCTGAAGAACAGTTTACAAACAGTAATATAAAATACAATTTCTTGATATGAATCTTGGATATCTGTTCATAGAGTTATTAATTCTGGGATCAACATTGGCAAAAACAACGAACAAGTTTTTCATTCATACTGATTCTTTTTTTAAACTAAAGACAAAATAAAGAAAATTTTTCAAAAATTTAAGTATTTAATCAAATTGTTATTATTACTTGCTTGCTTGACTTCCTTTATATTAACTGATATAAAAAAAAACAATCACATTAACTATCATTTATAAATAAATATAATGCCTATAATTTTTAGTGACCAAGCAAAATTTATAGTTGATAAAATTATTCACTTCTAATTAAATTAAGATAGAATCTTGTAATTATAACATGTGTAATTATATAACTTTTAACCAATAGAAATCAATAGACAGACAATATGAAACACAAAATTGTACCAAGAGAGCTAAAGGAAATATGATAGAATTTATCATTAATTTTACACTTATATAAAAATTAAATTGTTACTAGAAATGAGATTCTATAACACATCACCATCTAATCATTAAGTGATATTAAAATGTTATAAGAGTAAAGTAATTACAATTATTTATTTACTGATTGACGCAAAACAAATTATTAATATAGATATTCTTTTCTTTCTTGCTTAATAGTTTTTTACGTCAAATGATTTTTTGAAGCACATAATCATTAAGCATAATTAGATAAAAAATTCTTGAAAGATGTGTAAAATAAGGATAAGAAGATTTCTTTACATAATTTAAATCTTAATGATTGAAAATTTTGTGAATATGAAAAGATTTCTAACACATTAAATATCAGAATTAAAAGCATTGAAATATCAAAAATTAATAGACAATGTTATTGAAATAACATAAATTACCAAAACCAAAAGTAATGGAAAAAATGTTTGTGTTACATTAACTATGCTAATGGAAGCTTGTGAACTGCAAATAAAAAAAAACAGTATTTAAGAAGAAAAATTTTAATAAATTTTTCACTAAATTTTATTTGTGCATGAAATCATGTTTAATTGCTAAACATAAATAAAAAATATTTTTATTTCTTATATACTTCTACAAATTTTGATGTACAACGTATCAAACATCTCGATTCTTAACTAACTTAAGAATATTTTTAATTTTCGCTCATGTTGTTTCTTGAAAAAAAAGAAATTTGCTACATTTGTAAATCAAGTATATAATTTAAATGATAAATACTATTTATTTTAATTTATTTTATCAATTTTTATAAACGTTTATAAAAATAATTATTAATAATTCATATAACATTAATGTAAAAAGTTACATGTAACAGATATTTTATAATATCTTTTGTAATTGTGCTAATTTGTTCTTGCCATTGGTCTGAGATGTATTTCATTTCTTTGACTATCTCTAAGATTATAACCATGTTGTGGTCTTACTATTTCAGCTCTAGCATTTCTCTTGTTTAAATACTCAGCAGATGAATCTTCCAATAATGATGCACTCTCAGCAGAACAATTAAATATAAATGTTACTAAGATAACAGCAATAATAGGTAAATAGAATTTAAGATTCATTTTTGTTAGACGAAATGATTAAAAGATGATGTTCATGTTAGTTGCAAATACCTTTATATACATTTTCATAATTACACAATAATTTATCAAAATTTCTATGTTCATTGAACAATAATATTTATCTTGTGATAAGAATGAAAGAATCTAGGTAAAAAAGTTACTTACATAAATAATAATGACGAAATTAAATAATAACTGGGATATAATAAATTTAAATTGTAAACAACAAAACAATAGATATTTAATAAGGACAAATTTGAATTAATAGAAATTTAGTTTATTAAGTAAAATATTATTATTTTTGTAGGTATTTCGTACAGCTGAATGTAATTTTCAAATTTATTCTTTAAATATATATAGAATTTATCTTAAAATACGGAGGTGGATTTTTAGTCTTATGTTTCTAGCAGTTCTAACATATATAAAATTCATGATCAATATGATGAGAATGCCTTCATTCATATCAATCATTAATAAACAGTATTTCAATTATAATTTCATTATTTCTTCAGAAATACAAAGTACTAAAGAATATATGATAATATTCTAAGTTAAAGATGGTAAAAAATATGAATTTAAAGATTTAAGTAATTTATTATTCAATATTAAATAAGTTTAATTAACGCATTCCATTAAAAGCTATTCAATTGATAGATGAATACGATGGTATTAAAAGTCGTATATAAATTATTGTAATGTTTTTTAAGACATAGTTATCATTTGCAAAATTGATCGTTTTGTAACTTGAATATTATTATTTTTAATACTTTGAGATAATTTAATAATTAATACCAAGCCTTTTTTTTATGTTTCGGGTATTTTTACAAAACATTTATCATTATTATGTGATAAGAGATACTGCTGATGTGAATTATAAAATAATGGATAATTTTCTAAAAAAAGAGAAATTAAATATGAAAATAAAAACAGCAAATTTAGATTAAAAATTCTTCTAAATAACTATTACATAAAATTTCATCACTTATTTTCCTTTTTTCAGTTCTTTTTTATAACAAATTATAACAATAAATAAATAATATATAGAAGTTAAATGTATGACAGTAAATCTAGATAAAAAAAATTTTATTATTTATAAAAAGTTAGTCCATATTTATTTTTCTCTTACTTTGTCCCATGAACTTTTTTAATGATTGAGAACAAAATACAAAAAAAGCAATTCTCGAATTAAAATAAAATTATAAAAAACTTCTATAACATAATCTAAAACTGATTTCTAATAACAGTTTTTATGTAGATTGTATAAGAAAAGTTGAGTTATTAAATAACAATAATATTACAAAATATTGTTTTTAGAAAAAATATATATTAATGACACTCAAATAAATCTCATAACTTTATTTAAACTTAAATTTCAAAAACGATCTTGAAATATGTTGCAGTAGGCCAATAAAATTATCAAATGCATATAACATCATAGAGATATATCAAGGAGAAAATTTATAGAACGTTTATGCTACTGTGATTGATATTTCGACCTACTTTTTATATCATGTAAAGTATTCGACTTTTTTCTTCTTTCTAAAGATCATCATGAAATATTATATTTAAATTCAATACTCTTTAGCGGTGTATTTAGATTATTTTTTAAAGTATTACAAACATAAATTAATAACAAAAATAATTATTAATATATGATTATATCACTTGTCTATATTGCCTTATTTTAATGATTAAATAAATCTCTATATGCTTTGAAATGATATAATATTATTAGTAAAAGACGACGAGTTCGCTTGTCATCATCTTTAGGGTATATAATAGATGATGATGCACCTATTCAGTCATTCTCTGGCTGTTGTAGGAACCAAGTGCCAACCTTGGGTAAGTCATCAAATTTAGTTAATAATTATTATGTGTTAATTATATTATGGTTTTTTTTTGTATTGTGCTGTCCTTTTTTTATGTGTATTCGCCAATAAACAAATCTATTATCCAAACTTCATATATTTTTTTATTTGTTAAATAAAAAGAAAAACAATAAAACAAGTGAAAACGTATAAATAAAACTTTTTTAAATTCACTTATTTTATATATAAAAGTAATCTAATTTTTTAACTTCTTTACTACAAAATTTGTGTTTAAAATCTTAATATATAATCAGACTATTTCAATTATTTATATTGGATTCATAAAATTGAAGTGTTTGTTTATTTTTGTTGTGAATTCAATTATTAAATCATTATTTATAGAAAAAGATTAATAGTTTTTACTAGTAATTAAACGAATTTTTTAATTATTTTTATGAGATATTTAAGAATCAATTAAAATGGGTTTTTTAGTACTATTAACTTTTTTCAAGTTTCTAAACAACATCATCATCATAGTAGTAGATGTCGCCTTCGCCGTTGCTGTTTTTATTGTTGCTTAAGCCTTCTGTTAGTGAATCAACTTGATTTTGTAAATTTTAAATTTTATTTTGTAATTGTTGTTGTTTTCCCTTTCGTCTTTTTTTTCTACTTCCTTGTCTTTTAACAACTAATTTGTTGTCATCTTTAAACTTTTGGGAATCAAAAATCTACGGATAATTGCCTCGGAATTTTCTTTCATTTTATTTACTATGAATAAACTAGTAAAAATAATGAAGGCAAAAATTAATATAAGTATCTATTTATTAATTGATACTATATTCATCAGAGGAAATAAAATAGAATAATAAAATACCAACTTTTAAATACTTTTATAGTATTATTAATTTACTTTTTTGACAAAGTAAATTTGCTTTTAAAAACAAAATAACAAATTCTGCGACATAATATATAAATGTTTTTTAAATAAATTAATTATTCATAAAGAATTTTTTGCTTGATTTTACCACCAAAATAATTTAATATGTTTTTATACTTTACCATGACTTAGCTTTTTATTTATTATTACTAATTAATTATCAAAGAAGTATAAGTGCAAGTTTCTTTGATTTTGTTTGACATTATTTATTATTGAAAAAAAGTTATTAATAAGTATTTTTATTGCTCGCGATGGCAAGCATGAATAATACATATTTTAAATACAGAGTATCTAAGAAGTTGTCGTTACAACTTGAATTAATATAATTTTTTTCAATATCAATGTATTTTTATGACATTATATCTATCTGAAAGTTTAATATCCCTATTTGAAAGTATTTTAAAACAGGTGAAGAAATACTAATTTTTTTTTATATTTGTGATTATTTTTAAAGTCTTCATTTTTTCATAAATTCCCAAATATTATTACTTTTCAAAACACTATATTTTATTTAGAGTTTAATATTTTTATAATTTTTTAAGTATATTATAGTCCAATTATTTTTCTACAACATACCGTAATCATCTACTAGACATTAATTTTAATTAAAACTATGAAACACAAAGTGTTGCTAATCTTTTCCATAATGAAAATAACTTTTTATTATTTATATAAAATACAAAAAGCATATATGCAACTATTCTCCTGAAAAGGTAATAACACCCATTGATGAAACAAACTATTTTAACAAAAACATCTCTTGTATTGGTGTATTATAATCTTGGTATATCGTTGGTTAGCATTTTTTTTAAAGATTCATAACGATGTCACAACACCTATTTTTAATTCAAATTATCTTATATAACTAATCATTTGCTGTTTTTTATTATCATAAATGTTAATATTTGCAAATATTTTATTCTGTTAGTTAGAAAATTGCTTAAAAATCTTTCTTAAAAATTTAAAATAACTTTACCTAACATTGATATATAATAATAATTTTAAACTCTGTTATAGGAAAAAAAGATGAGCTATAAAATACGTAAAGAATTGTAAAAACTATAAGTTTTTAAAAGATGCAATGTTTTGAAAAATAAAAAATTTTAACATTAATGAAAAGAGTGAAGACCATATAAGTGGTCATAAATGTATCATAAGCCAACATTAACTCAATCCTCTTCAAATATTTTTACGGTTAAATTGAAACTCTCAAACAGATATAAGGCAATAAAAGTACGTTAACATTGAAAAATGTTATACTCTTTAAAATTCCAACGACTATGTTTTAGAAAATTTGTATTAAATATTATACAAGGCAGTTCTTTAGAATCCAGTGGCCAAAATTTATAAATATATTTTATTCTCTAAAATTTAAAGAAAATATTCGTTCTCGAAGGTAAAGTTGATATGTCAATCAGTTAAATATGTTAAAAATGTAGATAATGATTTAAAAACGTCCAAATATAAAAACGGAGTGATCATAATGAAGACGATTGTAAAAAAAGAATACATTATAGTTTCTTACTTTTTGTGCTTTAATATTTTTAAAAAATTTTCATATATATCATATTCATTGTATATAATTGATAAAACTAAGTAATTTTATATTAAATATTAGTAAATAGACCATTATTATATCAGAAATTATGGAACTATGCTTGATCTATATTATCAATAACAATTTATATTCAAATTCTAATAAATTCAACATCTTTACTACTAATTATTTATTTCTAACACAACGCACTGATCAAATTTTAATTAATTTTTCAAGCTAATGGAAACAAAAAGCCATTTTTATTAAACAATGTAGTTTTTTTAAATTTGTCTACTATACTCTTAAAAAAATCAACTACTACAATATAAGAGTTTACAGTTATCAGATCTGAGAACTGTACCACTAACAGAATAACAAAGCTTAGGTGAATTACTCAACATCTAAAATAAAAATTAGATAACACAATAATATGATTAAATGCATAAAGAACGACAAAATGTTGAAATGAATTACTCTTTCAGATCTTATAGTTCATATATCCAATAAGAAAACTTTTTAGAATTAGGTAACAATAACATATGGCGTGGGACAATTTTTTTTCCAGATTCTAGACAATTCTATACATGAAACGAGTAGGCATAGAAGATACAAGTTGAAGTTCAAATTGAAAATTCAGTAAGGGTAAATGTTTTTAAAATTTTAAAATAATTACGAAATTTTAAGGGTAATGAATATTATTTTTTCAATATGACATTAATTACTGGATATAAATTGAATATGTTATGAAGTTTTTAATCATTTAACATATTCTTCAGTTGTGAACCAACTAATCACTACCTATTTTGTTAATAACTTTTCGACTGTAAAAGCTTCATTAAAGATAATGAAGTAAATATTGAATTACAACTTTTGAAAAAAATTCTTGCATCAAGAATTGATAAGATGCATAATTAATATAAACAGGTTGTAAATATTAATGAATAATATTATACGAATTTATTAAATTTCTTATAAAAATTATATTGTTTAAAATTTTTGCAAAAATGGCAGAGATTATACGACAACCAATTTCTTAAAGAATATTTAAAAATTGTTTTTATTGTTTAACGTATCTTTGGCAAAAAAATTTTGCTACTTTTATAAATCTAGTACCTATTTAAATAGTAAATAGTAGATACTTAAACAGACTTCTTTATCAATTTTTTATTACCTTTTATAGAATTTATTACTTATAATTCATCTGACATTATTGTGGAAAGTTTCATGTGGTGGATATTTAATATTATGTTATTTTTATATTTTGTAATATGTTCGTCCTAAAGGTCTGAGATACATTTCGTTTCTTTTATTTTCTCTAAAATTATGTGTATGATTTCCTCTTACTATTGTTGGAGCTTCAGGACTTCTTTTTGCTACCTCTTGAGCATCAAAAAATTCGTCATCTTCACCAGAAACTGAATCTAATATTGTATGAGTATTTATGTTAGTTATTTCTGGTGTTATTTCTTCTTCAGCATTATAAAAAACATCAGAACTATTATCGTCAATTTCAGCATAAGATTTCAGTGAAAATGCTACTAAAAGGACAGCGATAATAGATAGATACAATTTATGACACATTTTAGAAAATGAGACAATTGAAAGTTAATGTTCCTCTCCGATGGAAGTACCTTTTATATACATTTTTATGATTACACAATAATTTGTCAAGATTTCAATAGTTATTAAAAATTAATATGTACCTAGAGATAAGCAATTAAAAATCTAAGTAAAAAAACCACTTTCATAAATTATAATGAAAAAAGTTAAATAATATTTTTGGTTACAATAAATTTAGGTTGTAAATAAATAAATATTAGATATCTATTGACTAATAAGCTCAATATACAAAGATTTTAGTCTGCAAATAATATTGAAAATTTTTAAAGGACGTTCAGACAGCTGAATGGATTTTTAAATCATATTGTTTAAATATATAATGAAATTATTAAAAAAAAACAGAGGTATGTTTAATAATATTGTGTTTATAGTAGATATAAACTAAATAATCTTTATGTAAAATTATGGAAATAATTCTCTTCATTCTTCTATATTAAACATTGAGAAACAATATTTAAAGCATAATTTCAATATTTCTTCAAAAACGAAAATATCTATTAGTATATGATGATAAAAAAAGTTTAAAACAGTAAAAGATTTGAATTTAAAAATCCAAATAATTTTTTAACTTGTTTTTCAATAAGTTTAGTGAAGACATTTTATTTTTTTTCTACTCATGAAATTAAGACAAAATCTTGTTAACATAACTTGTTTAATAGAACAACTTTTAAACAATGAAGATTAAATGCCACACGCACAACTCTGACACTGAAAAACAATTCGATTTTCGGCAGTACCTTTAGACAAAGAGAAAAAATTTATCTTTTGTTTAAAATTGTCATCATAACTATTTAAATATTTTAGTTTTAAAAAAAGAAGTTAGCCATATATATTATTTTTTTAGAACTCTTATGCGCCGACTAAAATTGTAAACATTAATAGGATAGGTCCAATTTACAGAATGTTACTCATTAATTCATATGTGTTTAAGTAATATAACATTATTTTTGAAATTAAAATTTTTTAAAACTACGGTACTTTTACATAATTTATTGTTATTTCACATATCTCAGCATAATTATTATTACATAAAGACATTACTACGAATCTTTTAGATTAGTCAAATGTTTAATTTTATTTTTATACTTTTAACTTTTCAAAATACGGTGGATAAGAATCAAAAATAGTGTAATTATATGATTGATTATTATTAAGAAGTATTATAAATATTTTGACATACAAAAATGCGTTTTTCATTAAACATTTAAAAATATGAACAATAAGATGTATTAAATTATTTATATATTTCTTTGAAATCTTTTTCTATGATTTGTAATAAATAATTTTCCGATTGATTTCTTTTTCTATATAAACATAATGATAAAAAAGTTTAGGTAATTATTTTACTAAAAGTTCTTCATTATAAATTTCGTGTATTCAAAAAAATGACTTTTCCGTTTTTTCAACAAGTAATAAAGATTTTTAAAGGCCATAATAGTAAAAATTTCTCCTAAAACCAAGATTTCATAAAACTATTAGAAACTAAAAGTTTTCATTTTATTAGTTACAAAAGTAAAATAATATCACATTTGTGTGTTAAAAAAATAAAGTTATTAATTTCTAGAAATTAGAAGATAATTTCAATTTTCATAATTATAAGCTTTTTTAACGTAGTGCCATTCTTAGGTAACAATACAATAAGATAATATAAACTTTCTATTTAAATATGGATAATATAATTGCTAGTCTTTTAATATTATAACGATAAATGTAAGTTATTCTTGGTATTTATACTTTTCTTTTATTTTACGCCTTCTGAGGGCGTTACAATTATAGAATTTAAATAAAATTTTAAAATAGTCCCTTTTTGATAACATTGGCTCTTTTTATGATGAAAAGGGTTTTGTACGAAAGTAAAATTTTATGTGTTAACCAAGTTGAAGATAATAAAAATTAAACTTATAATTAAAAAGCATTAAAAAGAAGAATAACAATTACTTAGCAATTAAAAAATATAAGAATATACTATAGTTTCTTCCTTTTTTATGTTTTAAATTTTAAAAACAATTTCTAGACTTACCATATTTTCCATGAACAAATATTAAAATTAGATATTTTTATATTAAAAGTTAGTAAAAAAAGATTTTTCCTTATTTAAAAATATAAAACTATACTTTATCCACAAAGTAGACCAAAATATAAATCATACATCAATTAAATTGTTTTTATCAAAAGTTTATAAAGTTAAAAATTATTTGTTATGAGCGATTTTCCATAAAGATTCAGAATACAAGCAATGAAATATTACAATTACTTTATAAAGATATTATTTACTTATACATTAAAGTCCTATGAGTTTTAGAAGTTAAGTTATCCCCTATAATTAGAAAGAAATTAGAATAACCATATATCTAATGTTTTGATGACAAATCGTTGTTATATTGAATTTGTGAAAAAATTATATTTTTAAAATTGACACCTTTTATATATTTTTCATTGTAATTAAATTTTTATTCTGGTGACGGCCGCGTTGCCAACTATATTATGTAATAATATTATTTCAATTGTGATTTTAACATATTTTTATCATCTATACGTGACAGAATGATTTATTTATGCTAACACAAATGAATAAACCGTAGAAAAAATTATGCTGTTTGCTACAACAGTAATACATATTCTAACCCACTTTGTATATAATCAATAATAAATTTCAGCAAATTTCAAATATTTTAAACATTTTTACTATTTATTTTTATCGCAACGTAATAGTCATTTTTTATTGTATCATAGAGTGCTCTAATTAACGTTGACTCTACACTCTCAAAAAAACCACTTTATAGTTATTTTATTGAATTTTTTTCATAGTGGCATTATTTTTCCGTCAACGTAATATTAATAAGAGGGTTCAAGAATACAAATAGAATTGCTTTTAGAAATAAGTACTGCATATATTATAGATTATGAACTTGTTTATTCGCCATTTATTAGTAATTTTCTTAATTTTGTTAAAATTTTCAATATTATATTTAATAATATTTTCTGTTTTTGACAATATATATTTTGATATTTATAATAATACCAACAATCTTAATGCAACTACTGATAAATCATTAATAAGTAAATTATACCCCCATCAAATTGCTATTATTATGGTAATTGCAAATGCTTCAGAACAATTTTATGAACAAGCAATAGAAACCGTCAAATGTTATTCCTGGCATTACAATTATACTTTTATAATAATACGTAAAGAAAACGTTTTAGAATATGTTTACAATTGTTATTATTTTGATTTTATGTTTCTTAGACATTGTATAGTTGCTAATTATGCACAAAAATATAAAAATGAAATCAAATACGTTATATTTATTGATAGTGATATTGGCGTAGTTAACCCAATACATAAATTAGAAAATTATCTTCCAAAAGATGAAGAAGATATTCTTTTTTATGATAGAATATTTAATTATGAAATAGCAGCAGGAAGTTATATTATAAAAAATACGCTATTTGCCAGAAGCTTCCTAAAATATTTTGCTGATTATGAAAATAAATTACCTGATAATAATACGTTTAGTGATAATGTTGCTCTTCATGCAGTTTTCGTTGATTTTATGGGAACTGCACAGCATCGTAAAAAATATCTACATTGTATGAAAATATATGATTATGCAAAGGATTATAATCAAAATATGTTATTTGTTTCATGTATGAGATATATTTTAAAATTAATGAACGAAATTCCAAATGATATTGACTATCATACATATGAGGGGGGAAAAATAAAAATACTTAGAAAATTGTCTAAAAAGAGGTGGGTAAGAGATGGATGGCTTACTGAATGGACATTTTGTGAGGATGAGTTATTTCATCATGGTTGGAATAAAAAAAGCAAATTATTTAAAACTATTTTTAAAAGAAAATTTCTGGCAAATGAAAGTATATGTAAAAGTTCTAATTTTTTTAAACTTTGGGATTACGATAAGTCCTTTAAATGGAATTGTGAAATGGTAAACAATTATGTTAAAATATATGTTGATAATGCATACAATCAACATATGAAAAAACTTCTTGAAAGTAATGTAACAAAAATAGAAGATTAATTGTTAAATGTCTTCATGAAATTACATAGATAATTAAATAAAATTCTATTAAAATTACTTATTATTCTTTCTTTTTTATTTACCTTTAAAAATCAAAATTTAATTATTTAAAGAAATACATATGTAGAGCTTGAATGTTTTTTTATTTTTTAAAACACATTATCATTGATTAATAATAATGATTTAAATATTAAATAAAAAGTTAATATTTTTGTAGAAAAAAACACTTTTAGCTCTACTAGTATTCATTCAAGTTAAGATTAATTATGTCATCTAGATAGTAAGAATCTTTCTTATTTTTCGTCAAGAAAATTAAATCTAAACTTTTTAAAAAAATTTTAGTAATTTATTACAGTTTTTGAACCTTTAAGCATTAGTTTAATGATATTTGTATGAATACTTTTACTTACCACTATCCTGTTATCACTTAAAATTATTACACACAAAATTAAAAACCGTCGTTTTGACAGTCATTGGCATTCATGAATACTACAGAAACTTTTCGTCATTTTGACTACCAATTAATTTATTTTTAATTGAATACATAAAATAAACATAAAATATGTATTAATTTTATATGAAATCTCATACATTTTTTGTAAACGGGATGTTTTTTTGATAGAAAAATACATAAAGTCAAAATAACAAACATACATTTTTTATTATTTCTCATATATTTTTATATAAAATGTACATACATTTTTTAAAAAAGGTACTAATCTTTTTTAAAAATTTTATAGCATTTTTATTAAGAATGTACATATAGTTAAAACGACATTTACTATACATTTTTTTAAATTGTAAGGTTGTTTTTAAATATAAGATCATGTATAACCAATGCAAAATACATAGTTTTTTTTGGATTGATATATAATTTTTATAAAAATGTATATTAATTTTTTTTAAATTATTAGTGATAAAGTGAAACCATATGATTTTTGAGAACGACATAAGAAAGATTTGAAGTGGAAAGAAAATATTATAAATGTAAACCTTAAATACTATAAATATTTTGACTAAGATAAAATTTATTAATTATAATTCTTATAGACGATAATTATTCATCAAAAGTAATAAAATATGGATATTATTATTTTAGACTTGTAGAATATTTTGAAACATTTTTTTCGTAATTTGCATTCTAAAATTTAATAAAATTGTAAACAATTTT
Source organism: Strongyloides venezuelensis (assembly GCA_963280985.1). NCBI lineage: Eukaryota > Metazoa > Nematoda > Chromadorea > Rhabditida > Strongyloididae > Strongyloides > Strongyloides venezuelensis. The sequence continues at coordinate 22,654,816 of CAUJLX010000002.1, forward strand.
TAAATAAAAATATTTATAATCATTAAAATAACATATAAGTACTTATTATTCCAAAAAATTACTTTTTAATTACTTTATATTTTTAAAATTACTCACGTTCTTGAATTTCGTTAATTTATAAATGTTTTTGTTATAAATAGATTAGTAAAATTTGTTTATTGGTCTTATGGATCTTTAAAACAATAAAATAATAAGAACAATAATTAATTAAAATACCTTAGAATCTTTTTAAATTTCTTCTAAATCCCAACCAGTGAACCTCCTGATCTTTATTTATTTCTGGTGATTCTATAATAACAATAGTTAGTATATGTATAAAATAATAGTGATATTGTCCATGACTTTCCAGGTTATTTATAGTTTCTTTTAGTTACAATGTCATCCTTTTCCTTCTCTTTTTTAAACAGAGTTTACTGTTACATATTGCACTGATTAAAAAAATGTTTAATTGGCAAAAAAATTTCATATAATTAAATAAAAATTATTTTTTTACATTTTTCCACCTACTATATTCATAGGAATATAAACTGATATTTAAAATTGTTTAAACAATTATTCCAATGACTTTTATGAACTGTTGTTTATTGATTTTCTTTAAAAGAATCAGTTGTTCTTGTTAATTTTTATTTTACAAGATTATAAATTTCAATATTATTCTCATTTTAATAGATGTATCTCAAGAGCAAAAATTCAAACGAAGCTAATATTTATTTTTTCTATCGAAGACATCAAAATTAATTTTTCATTTTAGTAAAAAATATGCATAAACGAAAATCATATAGGAAGTAAACTTTTCCTCTGAGATATAAAAGAATTTTCAAGGACTTACTATTTTTGGGATCTGGCTTTTCTTTAAATTTTATTGTTTGTAGGTAACAACCATAAGAAATTTTACATACTTGTCAAATTTCAATTAAAAAAATTAATATTTCACAACAAATCAAAGTACTAAATTTTGAAATTTGATACCTTTAAATTCACATATATATTAAGAACGCGACTTCGTGTAAAAATTATTTTAATCTTATTTTCTTAAATATATATCGCAAAAACCTAAAAATTGTAAAATTATTTTTTGATATAATTTTCTTCTCATTGTGTATAAAGAAAAATATGTGTCAAAATAATATTAAGAATTTTTATAAAAGCAGTATTTCTTTTAATTACAAATGAGTTTTTAATTAATATTCAAAAAATTTCTAAATATTTGGCTACAATGTATTAATGAATCATTACATTACCATTTTTATTGATGCATAAGTTGTTTTTCTTAGTTATTTTTTAGTTATCATTGTTATTTACCTAATTAAACAATTTGAATTTTGAGAATTTTCTATAAAAAACTTTGGGAAAACATCACTTTTAGTAAAAAATCTTGAAAAATTTCATAGATTTTTTCTGATTATTTGAAGAATGGATTTATGTAAATTAATTATTAATATTTGTAAATTGTGCGCAAGAAAATTCTCTCGGTTACTTTTTGACCATTTACGAATTGCTGTTCATTTTCTAAATTTTTTTTTTAAAAAGAATGAAAAAAATTTTTGTAAAAAAAAACCGAGCAAAATTAATTTTGAATATCTCAAAAACGGATGATCGGGTTAATCTCATATATACACCTTTTTATAAGGAATGTTTTACTGCACAAAAGTTGTGAATAAAGTGTTAGCGTAATATTAAGTGATTTAATATATGGTGTCCAAAAGATACAATACAAGTGATCAGTGCACACACATACCAAAGTATTTGCTCTAAGATGCTGACATAAAGTAATATAAAATTAAGAAGTTTTTAAATATTCATTTTTGAGTAAACACACCAATTTCATTTTTTTGATATTTTTGCAATCACTTTTCAACATAAAACTCAAACTTTATCAATTTTTTAAAGATTATACTTAAAATGTACAGAAAATAAATGCGCAGATAGGTTTTTTTTTGTTTTTTGAAAACTTTATTCTGAATTTAATAAAGTCTACTTTGAAGTCCAATATTTTTGTTAAAAAAAGACATTCTTGAAAAATCTTGATATATCAAGAATGAAAAAATGCAATCAAACAATTTTTTGCGAGCATGTTCTAGATACAAAGTTACGTGTTTCTGCAAATTTTCAGATCAAAACAATTTTTTTAAAGACTAAAGATAGGTGATCATATTCGTCTTTTGTCCATGTTTGGAAAGTATATCTTAATAATGAGACTTCAGAGTTAAGTGACATTGTACAGTTTGCTAAGAAATTAAGTGTACTATGTATATTTTTTATTAAAAATTTAAAAATCTAAATAATTTTCAGGAAAAATTTTCTCCTCTAAGGGGTGGCGACCAAGGGTAGTGATTCAAAATGTTTAAAAAAAAATTGTTGTATCAGTTAAAAATGCCACAATAAGGAAACGTGGTGAACAGCTATGTTTATCTAAAAAAACTCTTTATGATGCTATATGTTATAAAATCAAAGTTTTCACTGCAAATCTTCAGTTGCATAAGAACTTCTAGTTATTGATAAAAAAGAAAAAGTAAAATATTTCATAAATATTTAATATTTAGCTGAAAATGAACGTAATTATATTGATATATTAATAGTTAGTAATGAAGAAAATTTATATTTAAGTAGTTTTGTAAGCAAACATATTTACAAGTTTTGGAATTATAAGCACAGAAAAAAATTCCCAAAATTCTGAATGATGGGAAAAATTTTACCGGAATATTTTTCCTTCACTTTTTACCTAAATTTTTTCCTGTAGTTACAGAAAATTTTTTCTTTCAAATTACTGTAGTTTAAAGACCTATTTCCCGCAAGTGTGAGGGAAAATATTTTTTGCAATGTTTAAGAAAAAGTTCCATGCTATACAGGATAAATTTTCCTTGAATTGCAAGAAAATTTTTCCTGCAATTTTTTTCTGTATAGTTTCAAGAAAATTGTTAAGAAACAAATGCAAGCCAAAAAAATCACATATTGATGTAAAATATACTCAAACAATATAATCGAACCATACTTTTTTTTTTAAAAATAAAGAGTAAAAATTTATAAAAACAAACAAACAGCAATATTGTTAAATATAAAGAAACGATTTAGTTTCTGAATTATAAATGTTGTCAAATTAAACATGGTCTCAACAAAATGATGTACCTACCTATATTATCCTCAAAACTGTTGAAGTATAAAAAATATTTACAAAAGGCATAATATTAAATCATTTACGTATAAATTAACTATGAGAATTTCCTAATTTAACAAATTTTATGTTTTCAAAGGAATCTCTCAATAATCGTATGTTTAGAAACAATCTTCAAACAATATGATAATTAAAACTCAATATTCAAAATGTTATCAACTTTATTGAAAAAGATATTTGTGAAATACTATGAATAATGTTAGAGAAAGATAATTATCCCAAAATAATATTCTGTAATTAATATTAACAAATCTACAAAATCAATAATTTTAACGATTTTAATATATGTTTTTAATTATATTTACTATTAAATATGCACAAGAGTTATTTAAATTGCAAAGAATGCTCATAGTAAAAGCGACTTCATGTAAATGTCCCAACACGTGTTTAAAAGTATTAAAATTGCATAGATTCTGAAATATGTTATTTAAGATAAGTTTCATTTTAAGTAAACATTAATATGGTAAAACAAACTTTAACAATCTTAAAAATTTGTTTAGAAGTTAAAAAATAATCAAAATTTTTTTTTAAAAAATTAAGATAATATAATTTCTAAAACACTTTTTTAGAATTAATTATTTTCTAATTGTTTTTAAATATTTAATAAAACATGTGTTAGGCATTAAGCCGAATATAATATCATAAATAAATATTATTAACAAGAGATGTTACATCATAATAAATACTGATAATGACTTTAAGAACACCATTTACAAGACATCTTATTCAAAAAACAAAAGATTGCAACATTGCTAAAGGATCAAAGATTAAACATATTTTTAAAATAATATCACATTAACCTTCCACAAAGAAATTTTTAAAAGTTGTAACATAACTTATGGAAGTAATTCTTTATCAATAAAAAGCATATTCACTTATGGTCTTACGAAACGTATAAATAGCTTCAGAAACAATAGAGAAAAGGACGTAGTTCAAAATACTTTAAAAAGTGTAGTTTATTGGTATTATCTGATTGTCTAATAGCATTTAATTATATTATTTTCTGCTAAATGAAATGTTTTTAAGGTATCTGTTTATATTTTTCGATTTTAATACGACAAATAGAAGTCATAACATCATATATATTAAAACATTCATATTTCTGAACATATAGTCATGGTAATTTTATTATATAAATTAGAAAAAATCCATACAAATTTATATGCAAATATCAACTTTGTATTTATAGCAAACTTTAAATTATTTTTTATTTCTAAGATTTTTTTAAATATTTCTTACTTTTTTCAATAATACTATAAGTGAAATTAAATATTTTATATAATGTACGAAAGCCAGATGATTCAATTAAATCTTACATAACAAATGTAAAAATATTATTTATAACTTTTTATTTGACTAACAGTGAAATTGAACAATCATTATATCAAGTACATTAAATTTTTCTATGAACTAATTAAAAAATCTAAGTAAGACAAACAATTACAATAAAAAATTAATCATCATATATTTCTTGACGTAAACACATTTATATTAAAATGTATTTAAAATTTTATTCAAGAAATATCTAAAATCGAAATAATGTTTGCATATAATACAAGCGTGAACCGTAGGTGCTTTATTAAATTATTACTTAAACAAAAAACAAGCCTATCATCCAAAGAAATGTTTTAGAGAAGAAAATAGATTAAATTATGAGACTTAATATAGATTGAATTAGAGCATTAAATGAACACTCCGTACTCTTTAGTAAAAAGAATGACTTGTTTTTTGTTTTAAACAGTCATCTTAAATGTTATGTCTCATGATGGTAAAAAAAAACTGTATAAATAGTAGCAAGTAAATAGCGAAATAAGTCATTTTTTTTTATATTCTATTATTGTCTTGACGTTTATTCGTCTCTCTAAATTAAAAAAATAAAGATCTATCATAGCAAGTAAGGGTGAGCCTTTTTAAATTATTTTACTGGTCAAAAAGAAGGTTTTTGATCATCTAGCTTGCTTGATAAGGTATCTACTAATTTATGAGAACTAACTCTTCACTGGGGAGGAAAGCTATTGTATTAGACTGTCTGGAGGTTCTGAACTCTCAACTAGCTGATTCACTCTCTAAAGCTGCTTTAGACAAAATAGCTGAAGACAATCTCCATTGTGCTGAATTTACTGACACTAAGAGAACTAGAATTCCTAGAAAACTTGCTGTTATCTGCATCTGAGGAACGACTATCATCTGAAGAAGAATTTGAGGAAACAAATTTTGCCAAATCACTGTTGCATTCTGCTGTCAATTTTTTGTCATCAAAAAAGTTATCCATTCCATCATCATCTGGTGAACACGTAAGCAACATAAGTAACACTGGTGGTAATTTGGAAGAAATGGCACGTACATTTCCACAGCTTGGCAAGTATGATGAGAAGTCTGGTCCAATTGAAAATTTTATTCGTGATTTTGAAGACTTATTAATAGTTGATAACATTACTGCTGATCAAGTTAAGAAGGCTGCATTAAGGTCTCTTCTACCATATACTGTTAGAGATTATTTGGAAAATAATTCTGATGACACTAGCACATATCAAGATATCAAAAGAACATTAATTGAGAAATATGATGGGTCAACTGCCCGTCGGATTGCATATGACAAAACGCGTTACTTTAAGCTTAAGTATTCAGAAACTGAGCTTGAAAGTTCTATTAATGCTTTGGGTAAACTTGTTAAAGAATCTTTAGATAGTACTGATGAAGATGAAATCTTGCGTAGACAACTGTACAGGCTAAAGGAGAAGTTAGAAGATAACTATGAATTATTTGTACATTTTAGGAGTAGAGAAGATCGATATTCTACCCTGGCTGAAGCTGCAAGTGATCTACAAATAGTGTTTAATGATAACATTAGACTGTCAAGGATTCATCGTCGTGATAAAGTTAAGATGAAAGAAAGTAAAAGATATGATCTGTACTGTAAAGGGTGTTTCAACAAAGGCCATAAAATAAGTGACTGTCGATCAAAGAATGTTGAATGTAGAAAATGTCATGGCAAAGGTCATTATTCTAATAAATGTCCTACTTCTTCTGATTCTCTATCAACCCATTCTTCAAATAAGTTGTGTGTGACGTCTACTTCTACCTCTGTATCTCCTGTTACCAATCCATGGGAGGCTTTAAAAAACTGTATGTTAAGATCTAGTGAGAATAATCAACCTGTTGAAATTGATGTATATTCTGGTTTAACTGTGAAGCAAAGTCGTGGTAATTCTGATGTTGATACTGTTGTAAAAAAGAATAGTGATATTTGTTCTGATAGAGCTGTCAATGAAAGTGTTGATGATTGGGATAATAGAAAATCATCTAAACGTGTTACTTCCAATTCATGTGACATGTATGTTAAAGTTGAATTTGAGGATGGATTCATTGCTCCCGGTATAGTTGACAGTGGTTGTCAAAAATCTGCTGTCTCTTTAAGTCGTGCAAATAAATTAGGTTTTAATTATAAGAAAGCTAAGTCTGAAAGAATATACATGGCAAATGGTAGTTTTATGATTTCATATGGTACATATAGAACCACATTGAAATTTGATAATGTTTTCGTGAAGACAGATTGTTGTGTATTGGCTGACAAATGTTTTAGTGATTTTAAACATCATTTATTTGTTGGTACTGATGTTCTAAAAGCTACTTGTAGTATAATCGACTTTGAAAAAAACACTTTAAGAATGTGTAATAGATATGTATCTCTTATTGTAAAGTGTAGTGCTGTGAAGAAGACTACTTTCTTGGTTGCTGATTCTGCTCAATCATGTGATATTAATATTGATTCTATTGAAATGATTAAATCTGAATTTTCTGATAGGTTTAGTAAAAATAAATATGATATAGGTGCTTGTACAATAGTGTGTCCTACTTTGTTAGTTTCTACTGAAGATCCTCCAAAAATTAGACGGTATCCTATTCCTGAAGGAAAGCGTTCACTTGTTTTAGAAACAATTAAGTTATGGGAGGAAAATAAGATCTGTATACGAGATGAGAATGTTACCTGGTTGATGAACATGGTGTTAGTTCCAAAACGTGATAATCAAGATAGAATTTGTCTAGATTCTCGTCCGTTAAACAGTGTGTTAATTGGTGATTCTTATACTACTCCAACCTTAGCTGACATACGTTGTAAATTGGTGAACGGGAAGTATTTCACAACTCTTGATTTAACTCAAAGTTTTTTGCAGATTGTACTTGATGATTCTTCTTCCAAGAAACTAGGTTTCAAAAGTCCTAATGGTCTTACTTATCGATTTCTTCGTATGCCGTTTGGCTTAAAGATTGCAACTTCAGTTTTTCAGCGTACGATTGACAGAGTTTTGTATGGTCTTGATTTCGCATTGTCTTATGTGGATGATATATTGGTGGTTACGAAAACAACAATCTCTGATCATTTTGTTCATATTCAGTTGGTACTTGATAGATTAAGAAAGTTTGATTTGAAGGTAAATTATGCTAAGTCACAATGGTGTGGTACTTCTGTGGTATATCTTGGGCATGCATTTAGTGCTGATGGTCAACGTCCATGTGATTCAAATGCTGCTGCTATTGTAAATTATCCTGCTCCAAAGTCTCTGAAATCTTTAAGAAGGTATCTTGGTAAAATTGGTTATTTTAGAAACAATATTCCCAAGTTAGCTTCTCTGCAGAAACCTCTTACGGATCTTCTACGTAATAAATCTGATAAATCACCTTTTTATTGGACGGAGGAAGCAGAAACTGCGTTCCTTAAAACTAAAGAAGCGTTAGTAAAGGCAGTTACAATTAGTTACCCCAACTTTAACCTACCTTTTAAACTATATTGTGATGCAAGTTCTGATTGTTTTGCTTCAGTATTAATGCAAAATTTAAGTAAAGATATTGATTCTCCACTTGGCTTCTTTTCCAAACGTAATCCTGATCGTAAGAAATTCATTCCTGCAACTTATCTTGAGATTAGATGTATTGCTGAGAGTCTTGATTACTTTAGGCAATATGTTTATGGGAATGAAACGCACATATATACAGATCATATGTCAATTATTAAAATTTGTGAAAATAATACTGATAGAAACTTGTTTCGGTATGTTGAAAGGATACTTGAGTACAATGTAGTCATTCATTATATTCGTGGTAAGGAGAATATTCCTGCTGATGCTTTGAGTAGAGCTCATCTTTTAAGGACTATGAGTAAGGTGGATGATAATGATGGTATTGTTGGTACTGAAAGCAAAGATAATATTATTAAAAATATTGCGAATGTTGATTGTTTAAAGTTACCTAAAATCTCTGATAGTGATAAATTAAAATACATGAAATCTGTGCATGATGATTTAGGACATATGTGTTATGAACGTTGTTATCCTCTATTGGTCGCTAGATACAAATGGCCTGGAATGTCTTTAGACTTTCGTAAGCACATTCAATCCTGTAATGTATGTCTTTCTCGTAATAATCCAAAGAAACGTCCATATCATTTTGAGCATACATCTGCGAATTTTCCTTTTGAAAAAGTTAATGTAGATGTTTGTGGTCCATTTCGTGCAACATCACGTGGAAATAAATATTTTATTGGTCTGATAGATGTCTTAACTAAGTATATCATACTACAGGAGATCGTTGATGCTGATAGTGAAGCTTTGATAAACTTCTTTAACAATAAGGTAATATTTTTGTATAGTTGTCCTATAGATGTTAAACTTGATAATGCGCAGTATTGTAAAGCACGTAAATTGATAAAATTCTTTGAAGATCTGAATAAGTATAGTTATTCAACGCCATTGCATCATGAAGGTAACTGTAACATAGAGCGTGTATTCAAAACAATTCATACGTTAATCAGTAAAGAACTTAAAATTAACCCAGATCTTGAATGGGACATGTGTTTGAATAAAATTGCTTTCTTCTACAATGCTACCGTTCACATGACAACAAAGTTTAGCCCATTTTATCTCATCTTTGGTAGAAATCCTGTGTTGAAATCTGATGTTATATTGGATGCTAATAAGTTAAAATATTTGGTCGATTATGATTTGAATGATGTGCTTGATAAATGTCATTTGTAAGCTGCTCATAATATAGCTAAAGAATTGTCTGACATAACTAGGGAGAGATTGAATGCTGGTTCATGTAAAAATGTAGCTAATGCAGATTCGAATAGTTATAACATTGGTGATAAGGTACTTATTAGGAGACCGAATTTGAAGAATGAAAGAAAACACGATTGCCCTTGGCAGACTGGTTATGAAATTACTGATGTTTATAAAAATTATGTAGAATGTAGAGTTAGAAATCCTAAGACAAATGGTTTCAAAGGTCGTCTGAGAAAGGTGTTTTTCACTGATGTAAAACTAGATACATCTTCTTAAGAATGAGGAAGTAAAAAGAATGACTTCTTTTTGTTTTAAACAGTCATCTTAAATGTTATGTCTCATGATGGTAAAAAAAAACTGTATAAATAGTAGCAAGTAAATAGCGAAATAAGTCATTTTTTTTTATATTCTATTATTGTCTTGACGTTTATTCGTCTCTCTAAATTAAAAAAATAAAGATCTATCATAGCAAGTAAGGGTGAGCCTTTTTAAATTATTTTACTCTTTAAAGTAAAGATATATTTTTATTATTTAATCATCACTTTTGTTAGATGAAAGGTTAGCTAATATTAGTTGTTATTCTCCCAAAAACAGAGAGCCTGCCTCAAGTTTTAAAGAATCTACTGAGATTGTAAAAGTTACTTAAAATATGACTTCCAATGTTTAATTGCGCAATAAATTTAGAACAACATTGTTTTATATTTTTAATAAATTTTATGCCTTTCCTAAATAAAGAATTGCAAACACAAATTATTATAAATATTTTAAAAATAATCTTCCTCTGTAAAACGAAAAAGAGTATTTAATTTCTATGAAAATAATTAAAAAATTAGTTAATGAAAAATATTTGTCTTACTATTAAAAGTATATCTAATGAATTCAACGACACTAAAATTTTATAATATTTGAACAAATGATTTTGTGTATTACTAGCAATGTATATTGATTCAAATAGTTTTCACTTTAAACAATATTATTGTGCTCTTTTTTACATAAATTAGTTTTTAATTTTGCAATAAAATAATATGATAATAAACAGTTTTGACAGAGTATTTTAACTTTGTAGAATAACTGTCATAGCACCAAAATTTTTAGTTGAAATTGATTTCTCTATTTCAAACTTTTCGATCTAATGTTATATGAACACCGATATTTCATTATTTGTGGAAATATATTAATGTTCTTTTTTGAAAATATCAATAGATTGTTTATCAGAAGTAAAAAGTTTTTTTTACGAAAAAGAATATTTAAATAAGACGTTAAATTATGATCTGAACCTAATTTCAATATAAGAAAAATTAGCTCTAAAGTTTCCTAGTATATTTTTGTTAAGCGAATTAGTTATTGTTGTGTTTTCTCTGGGTATGATAATATACTCATCTATTTGATTCCATGAGAAGTGTAAATTATCATTTCCTATCTGAATTATTGTTGCGTCAAACACTATTTTTTAGGCAAGAAAATAAATAAATATAAAGCAATCTTTGTAATGATTATTAAGTTTTTTAGTAATTGCAATAAAAGTTAACTCAAACCATTATTATATCTAAAGCGTTGAAAAAACACCACAATTTTGTAATTATTTGTTATTATGAAATTAAGAAAATATACGAATACAATTGGAATTTTATCTTTGAAAAAGAAAAAATATAGAACTGATATACTTATTCAATGAAAATGTCTTTATATACATTTAGTTGGTCGTATAATACACATGGAAAAAAGTCCATTTCTGAAATTAAAGAAGTAAAAGCAAAAAAACGTCCTGTCTATTTTATTCTTAAAATATTCTTATACACAGGCAAAGCAACATTATCACAATGAATGCAATGTTTTTCAAATCAATTATAACAGTAGAACAAAAGAAATAAATTTTAGATTCAAATTCAAATATAATTTCTTTTAACTTTGTTTAAATATTTTTCAAAACTATTTACAGAATGTTTATAAATTAAGTGCCTCATTTAAGTCTTAAATAATAAAAAATTATCTGAAATCTTTTATTTCCCTTTTTTGTACCAGATTAGAAGTATGTACATATACAATGTTCATATAGTTATTAAAAAAATATTACTAATTATTAATGCTAATTAATAGAATAAATAGCAGCCTTTAAATATTAATTTTTATATATATTGTCTTTTTTTGATGTCCACTATTTATGTTAAAAATAGTTGTTTTTAACTGCTTCTTAATTTAAATAAATTATATATTATGTTATGGCGATTTAACTATATGCATTAAATCATTGACGAAACTATTCACAGATTTTAATTGAGTATCATGATGTAATAAAATATTGAAGAACTTATATTTTAATAAATGAAATATGTTGCCGTACTTTTAAATGCTCAATAATTTATAATTAATTCTAAATATGGATCATTAAACAATTAAATCGTGAAACAATTCGTTTTTACATCATAATATTGTGAATCTTCTTAATAGTTCAAATGTTTTATTTATTTTGTATAAAATTAATACAAAAATTGTAAAAGATATAATTATGAGAATTTATGCTTTTAGTTCAAAAATTTGAAGTACTCTATGCTATACAACATAGAAGCACATTTAAACATAATATTTCATTAATTAATCATATATCTACGATAAAGATTTATGTTTAAATGATATTGGAGTTAATAAGAAGGTAACTATAAATTTCATACTCATTTGATAAAAATTACTTAGAATAAAATTAAAAGCTAATTTTACTAATATAAAGTCAGAAATGATGACATTTTGTGTATAAAAAGAGAGTAAATTATTATATCTCTTTCATTTATTGTAATTATTTTATTTTATTGTTTTACTTATTGTTGTAATCTTATAATTTTAGTTGTGTTAAACCAATAAATTATTTACTATAAATAGGAAACCTTATATAAATGATGATTTAAAAGACATAAAATTTCCTATGCTTAAAATCAAAAAATTGTAATGTGGAAAACATTATTATTCATTGTGTCCTAAGAGAACTCCAGACACAAAACATTTCCAACATCTTATTTCCAACTCACATCATTAAAAGCAATATAAAATACAAGACCTTTCAAGAACACAAAGAGTCTAGTTAAATAATTTCTACCATGTTGTAACTTTATAATATGTTTCTTTCAAATTAACTATTCATTATAATAATCATTTATATCTATTCATATTACAAAGTGTAATTTAAGTGATTAATAAATCTCGATTTATTTTCAACTAATAAAATATTTTAATTCCCTATGACATTAATATAAATATTTTCTTTATTATAGATATTTTATTAAAATTAATTTAAATCAGAATCATCTTCTGATGGAGTTGACTTGAGGTGGAGTCCTTCACCTTTATCTTTTGACTTAAAATCGACTTTTTTTTGTTTATTTGATATTTTATCTTCACAATTTCTTTTTTTGAGGTTATAAACTAATGGCTTGTCAGAGTCTAAAATATATCTTTTTTTACGCAATTGTAGATCCAAATCTGCATGATATCTAAAATCACCAGTACCAGCTAAACAATTTAATGCAAATGTTAATAAGATAACAATAAGAATAGACAAATTAAATTTAAAATTCATTTTGAAAAATAAAGCAATATAAATCTTATAATTTTGTCAAATAAAAATACCTTTATATACATATAAAAGATTACAGTAGAGTTTATCAAACCTTTAATAGTTATTAAATATTAATATGTACCTAATAATAAGATCCGCATATTCTAAGTCAAAAAATTTACTTTTATAAATAATATAATAAAAGTTAAATATTATTTTAAGACATAATAAATTTAGATTGTAAACAATTAAATGATATATATTTATTAAACAATAAGTTTAATATATTAGAATTTTAATTTGTAAATAGTATTTTATTTTTATTAAAGAATTTCAGGCAACTGAATGTAATTAATAAGTTTATTCCTCAAATATATAGTAAAGTTATTTGAAAAAATGGAATTATATTTTGTCAAATCACATTTATAATAGTTGTAACCTATTAAATGTTCATGTAGAACATTTCAAAAATGATTTCTTTGTACTTCTTTATCGATTTTTAATAAATAATATTTAAAACGTAATCTTTATATTTTTTAAAAATTCAGCTAGATAATGAATATATGATGACAAAACAAATTGAAAGTGGTATAAAATTTAAATTATTCAGATTGTTTTTTAATTAGCTTTTTAATATGTTTTATGAAACATTTTATTTTAAAATACACATTAAATTAAGATATAATCTTGTAAATTAACATGTGTAATGAACTGTTTTTAAAAATAAGAAATTAATATAAAAGACCACATAGGTATAAGAGAATTAGTAAGATGACTAAAAAAATATGATAGATATTATCATTAATTTTACACTTATATGAATTTTGAATTGTTTCTCAAATTGATTCACAATAACAAAAGTGTTGTTTTATTTTATAAGTAATATTAAAGCATTTTATGAACTCAAATAACTATAACTATTTGTTAATTAATTGAGATTCAAAAAAATATTAATGAACAGTGTAACTCTTATTTCTGTTTAATTTTTTTCTATTTTCGAATTTTTGAGCTAAATGAGTGATGCACTTTGGAGAAATAAATGCGATAAAGATAAAAAGATTTACAAACAAAAACATAATACCACCGACTCAAGATTTTTAGGATAGATACCATTGAAAAATCTCAATACCCAGATAACTTAAAAACGATTAAAACTTTTTTGTATTACATTGTAGATTGATAAAAAGGGATGGAAACGTTAAAAATCAATTATGTAATTAAAATAATTAATTCATATACTTTAAATTAATTTATTTGATAATTTTTATAAATATTTATAAAAATAATTATTGTCATTTGATTAACACTAATTGTGATAAATGTTCCACATGTTTGACATTTTTAGAGTGTCATTTTTTATGATAATAATAATTTCATGTCATTGATCTGACATTCATCTCATCATTTCACTTATCTGATCTAATGTTATATTTAAAAGCTTGTTTTAATATTCAAGCATTGTTACTTCTTTTTCTTAAATTATCAACTGATGAATTTTCAGTATTAAGTACACCCCTTTTGCTATACCATTCATTAAGTTCATCAGAATTTGGATCTATATATGGGGCCCGTGTTGTAGGTTTTCGGGTTGTTTTAGGTTTAATAATTTCATATTCACCAGAATCACCATAAGAATCGTCAGCATAAGAATTCAATGAAAATACTGCTAACATTATAGCAATAATAGGTAAAGGCAATTTAAGATTCATTTTGGAATATGAAGCAAGTGAAAGATAATGTTAATGCTTACCGGAAATACCTTTATATACATTTTTATGATTACACAAAAATTTATTCTGTATTGAATAGTTATTAAATATCAAACATGTAATTAGTTATTAAAAATAGAGAATCTAAGTAAAAAAATTAATTTCATAAATAATAATGACAAAAGTTAAACAGTATTTCTAATTATAATAAATTGAGGTTGTAAATGAATAAATATTAGATATCTATTGAATAATAAGCTCAATATACAAAGATTTTAATCTGCAAATAATATTGCAATTTTTTTAAAAGGACGTTCAGACAGCTGAATGGACTTTTAAATCATATTGTTTAAAAATATAATGAAATTATTAAAAAAAAACAAATGTATGTTTAATAATATTATGTTTATATTAGCTATAAACTAAAAAAATCTTTATGTAAAATAATGAAAATAATTCTCTTCATTCTTCTATATCAAACATTGAGAAACAATATTTAAAGCATAATTTCAATATTTCTTCAAAAACGAAAGTATCTATTAGTATATGATGGTAAAATAAGTTTGAAGCAGTACAAGATTTGAATTTAAAAATCCAAATAATTTTAACTAGTTTTTCAATAAGTTTAGTAAAGACATTTTATTTTTTTTCTACTCATGAAATTAAGACAAAATCTTGTTAATATAACGTGTGTAATAAAACAACTTTTAAATAATTAAGATTAAATGCCAGATAACATGAATCACCAAATATTAGTAAAATAACTAGGGAAAATAATATAGATTTTGTTTACTTATTTTTTAAATATACAGATGTTAATTTTTTTCTACAAATGCGATGCTGCATCACATCACTATCTTATTACTGAGTAATGTTAATACATTATAGGAGTAAGTTTATTACGTTTATCCATAAACTAATTGATAGATGCTAGAAAATTAAAACTAATTTTTTTCTGTTTAAAATTTTGTTACGTCAATTCTTTTTTAAAAATACAAACCCATTAAGCGTAAAGCGGTGAAAAAATTCTAGAAAGATACGCAAAACAAAAGAAGAAGACCTGTAGACACAATTATAATATGAACGACTAAAAATTTTGTAACAATTCTGCATATTTCTATGTTTCATTACCAAAAATCTTGAAACTTAGTTAAGTTAAAGAACTACTAGATTTTTTTTCATTACAGCAAGAAAAAAACAGAAATTTACAACATTTACGGATTGATAATAAAATTTTGATAATTATTACAATATATTTTTAATCTATTTAATAAGTCTTACAAAATTACTACGAATAATTCATCTGATATTATTGTGAAAAGTTTCATACAATAGATAGTATAATAATTCTATTTTTAATAGTATTTTATTGGTTGCTGTGGTCTTAGATATATTTCATTTCTTTGATTTGGCTTCATATCATAAGAATGTTGTGATCTTACTATTTTTGGATCTGTAGGACTTCTTTTTTCGAATGTTTCAGCAGAATACCATTCATTGCTTTCACTACCACTGGACTCTAGTGTTTTTGCAGTAGTTATGTCTTTTGGTGTTATTTCTTGTTCAGCACTATAAAAAACATCAGAACCATTATCTTCAAGTTCAGCAAAACAATTCAATGAAAATACTACTAAGAAAACAGCAACAATAGGATAAAGACAATTTAAGATTCATTTTGGAATATGAAGCAAGTGAAAGATAATGTTAATGCTTACCGGAAATACCTTTATATACATTTTTATGATTACACAAAAATTTATTCTGTTTTGAATAATTATTAAATATTAAACATGTAATTAGTTATAAAAAATAGAGAATCTAAGTAAAAAACATTAATTGCATAAATAATAATGACAAAAAGTTAAATAATATTTTTAATTAAATAAATTTAGATTGTAATTATAAAAACAATTAATATTTATTAAATTATAAGTTTGATATACTAGAAATTTAATTTATAGATAAAATATTATTTTTTATAATTATTTGAGGTAGCTGAATATAATTTTTCAAATTTATTTCTCAAAGATATAATAAACTTGTTTGAATAAAAGGAGATATGTTTGATCATATTATGTTTATAGTAATTATAAAATACATAATCATAAAGTAAACCATTTTGAGATTTAATTATCTTATATACCTTTATCAAACATTTAGAAGCAATATTTCAAGCATCATTTCTACATCTCTTCAAAAAATATTATGTACTAAAGGACATATAATGTCAAAAAAAATTTTAAGAGGTAAAAAACATAAGTTAAACGATTCAAGTCATTTTTTGAATTCTTTTCTAAATAAGTTTAATTAAAACATTTTATTTAATTCTGTTCATAAAATTAAGATCGAATTTTGTGAATATAACATTTTTAATAAACTGTCTTTCTACAATAAAATAATAAATAGATTTTTTCGTCTTTACCATAATTCTTTCTAAACTTAATTGATTTTTATGATTAAATAAACAAAAGATTTGTTATTTTTTTACCTAAAAAGGACTAAATAGGTTTCAGATATTTGCGGTGAAAATTATCTTTTTTGTTTAGAAAACCTTTCTTGAAACTTTTTTAGTATAGTCTTATAAACAAGATTACAGTCTTTTAATTGATAAAATGAAACGATTTATAAATATTAGAAAAATCTAATACCAAAATAAGGAGCAAGCATAATATCAAAAATAATGATTGTAAACGGGCCAAATCAAGAATCAAAGAGTTGTGGTAGTTTTTGTAATTCCATAATTAAATTTAAAATTTTATGAATTGAAAGGTTAAAAAAAACCAGGTGCAGACATGGCCTTCGACTTATTTATCAAAAAGTTATTTACAACCAAAGAGGAAATAAATTTTTACACTTTTTTGCCTTTAAAATATTTTTTTTAAAAAAACAAGATTTTGATAATTATCATCTAAAAAATATTAAAATTAACACTAAATTTCCAGTTGAAAATATTCTTTTTTAACAACAAAGAAGATAATTTGAAATTTTTTTCTATCATTAAACATATGCACTTTTACGTAGCACAATAATCTTCATCAAAATATTGTATAAGTTATGGTCTTTTGATAATTTTATGATAATGTTCCACAATAAAATTTGTATCATTATACTATTTTAAAACATTTAATATTAAAATCCAAATATGTACAATAATTTAAACCTATTATTACATTTCTTATGATTTTATTTGTTAATATCATTCATATAAATATTATATCAATTACAAGTGATGAACGTTCGTACCAGTGTATAGATAAAAAGTTTTTATACAAAATTATTATATAATGTTCTTTTATCCTCTTAATAATATAAATAATGTTAAATACTTCTTTATATAGGTAAAAGCCTCAAACTGTTTTTTAATTAGTTTTTTTTTTAAATCTGCAAAATAATTATAATAATTGAAGAAACCTTCAAAAAACTAATACACCGTGAATCTTATAAAGATTACCACATAAATTGTTTACCTCATCAAAATAACAATTAAAAAAATTTTATAATTATATTCAAAGAATTAAGTTGTACAGGAAAAACAAAATAAAACATAATCTTTATTTGGAAAAAGATTTTGTTATTGAGAAAAGAAAGAAAAGAAATGTACAACAAAACAATTCTCAAATAAATGAAATTGATAAAAAGATTTTTTTTAAAATACCTTCGTTCAACACTATTGTTCTTTTTTCCTCGAATTTTATATAATAATATTTGGTATTATTTCTAAACAAAATAAATATAATAATGATGGTAGTATAGTTTTTTTCCTCTTCTTTTATCAAAAACCCATCTTATTTACTTTTTTTCATCCTCAACTTTTGGTATTTCCATATTTGAGATAATGTCGTAGACGGATGAACGATTCTTCGAGATGTCTACTCTTGTGAGGAGAGAATTAAGACGCTCTTGAAAATCATTATCCTCCTGTTGATTTGATTGAAGTCTCTCATGAAAACTTCTTCTTCTCTTCTCTCTTTCCTCTTTTTGTTCTTTTAATGTTGCTAAAAGTTTATCACTATGTTCACGTAACCTCTTTTCAACCTTATCCATGTATTCATTAAGATGATCTAATTGTGAATCTAACCTTTTAATTTCTAAAATCAATACAAAATTTAATTTAAATTATTAGTGTAAATGCAATGTTTACCTTCGTTTCCTTCATCAACAATAGGGTCAGTTTCATGTAAAACATCCATTGTACGAGATAAAAGAGAACGTGTCCCACCATCAGGGATTGAATCATACATTTCATTATTGTTTGAATTATTAGTTGCTAAAGGAGAAATCGGTTGATTTCTCTCTCTTCTCATCTTAACAACTGGTGGTTTACCATTCATATCATCCATCTTTCTTACGTAATTTAATTTATATATATATAATATTTATAAAACCTAAAAAAATAACAATAGTAATAAGTATAGTGTAAAATAATTAATAATAGAAAAAGAGGATCAAAAATAATTAAAAGGTAAAATTATATATTTTTAAATAAGATTTATGTAGTATTGTCTAATCAACCAAAATCAATCCGACCTTCAAAACGAAAACTCACGATATAAGATGATACACATCATCTTTTTGATGTAAAAAGTAAGAAAATTCTAAACTTTTTCAATCTTATCATTTGAAAATACACTACTACTATATGGTAGGTTTAATCCTTTATGTAAACGAGAATTGTTTGAAGACTAATGGAAACTAGTTAATTATTTCTTAAAAACTTTAGTACTAATATTGCCGAAGGTTTTCAATTATTCTTTTAACTCTCCATCACGCTAATAGTAATTTAAAAATTATAGTTATAAAAACTCATTTAAATATATACATGTATATATGTGATCAAACAACAACAAAATTTACTCCTTCAACACATTTAAATAAAAGTTGAAGAAAGTATGAAAGAAGGGAGTTAGAGAGAGGGAGAGGTGTAAAATAATTTACAGATCAATCTTTTTATAAATAACCATTTATTATATTTACAGTGGACTAAATACTAATAATTTATTATTATAAAACTTTGGTAACGGAAAGTTGATCTTCAAACAAGGCTATTAAAGTAATATATACAGACACATTTATGACTAACAAAAACACTAATCATGTTTTAAAGGTAATTATTTATTTGGAAAGGTAACTAGAAACATGTTATTTTTACATATATAAAACTAATATTACCAACTAATATCAATTAACCATTTAAAAATTTCAGTCAATGAGTTGTGATAAATCATTATTAAAAACTAATAAAAATAAAAATATTTTAGTTGTAAAATTTTATTTTTAAATTAAAATTATTCTTTAAAATTTTCTAAAGTATGTGTCACCTAATTTTTTAAAATTTATATTAAATACTATTAATTTTAATTAATATTAACAAAATAATAAATTACAAAATAAATTGATATCATACAATTTTTATTGCAATTACAATTTCTATATAATATTTTTTTATGTGAAATCATTAAAAAATTCCCCACCTACCAGTGTAAAATTGTACTACTTACTTTTTTGTACAAAATTAAATACAAAGATTTAAATGAATACATTTTAAATTAATAGAACATTTCTTTATATTTTATATCTATATTTATTCTCTCTCTCTTACTCACCTAAATTAATTAATAATAGAAGTATATTACATAATTCAAATCAAAAAAATACTGCAATTGAAGACATTACAATTATTTGTAACACTTGTTAAAAAAATAAAACTCTCCAAAATACTCATCTTTTTATAAATAAAATCAAATTTTTAATAATATAGTTACATAGTAATGATAAAAATAAAATGAATGATAAAAACTTTTGACAGCACATAATAATCTACTTATCTACTATTAAAAAGTATCACAAAATAAGCACTCCTTTTTTAAGAAAGATTTTAAAAGCTTTTTTTTAAGTATTCGAAAAAATTTCTATATAAATATTAATTCAAAATATACACCATTAAAGTTCTAGATAATAATCTTTTATAACAAATATAATATGTATCAACTTAGAAAAAAAGAGTTAACATTGTTAGTTAGTTCTCATATATTATGTCAACTCAATCCATTTTAATAAAATTATGAATATACAATATTATAATAACAAAAACTATAAAAACTTTCTCTTTAAATGATAATAATTTCTTTAACATTTTAGCGTATTATAATGGAACCATAAAAGATTAATAGAGCAGAATTATTATTTATAGATACTTTGACTAGAAATTGATTATCAATAGGGATACATTGTTTGTCTTTTATCGTCATAATACCGCGTATATTTCAATCAGTTAATTTTTAATTACATTTTTATTATAATATGTAATATTCTATCTTACTTAATCATCAACATTATAATATTATTATTGGGTATATGACTAATTTGAGTATACTTTCATAGATAATATAAAGATAAGAACAACTTCTTCTTCCAATAACAACCTTTTCTTAATATAATTTTATTTATTTATCTCTATTTTTAAAATTTAAATACTATAAAAATATAGTTATAGATTTTATATATGAAAGCAATATAATTATATCTAACAAAAAAAATTTAAAAAATTAATTTTTTTAATGGTTGGAAAAAAAAATTTGAAGTACAACGCACACACACATTAATTAAAACAATTCATCTTCTCATAAATAACATAATTTCTTATACAAATACAAAAAAATTTAACGTTAACAATATATAAAACACAACCAAAGAACAAAATTTCTTCCAAATAATTTAACAAATGAAAAATTTTATCACACAAACAAATATTTTTTTAATAGTTACTTCGTCTTCTGGTATGCATATTAATTATTAGAATGTTACTATATAGGCATCTCCAAAATAGGTATATATTCGAATGATCAAAAATGTTGAATGAATATAATAAAAAAAATACTTGATGGGGCACATAAATAGTGTAACGTAATATATAACATGATCAAATATAATATTCTCATCTTTTTTTTATAAAGATCCTTGTAAAAATAATTTTTGTTCTTCGCTCAAATTGGCTGCCCCAACAGCAGCACTAAATAATTCTGCATTAGCTTTAACTGATTTAAGAATATTCAATAGTCTACCCTTTGTCTCCTCAGCTTCATTACCCTCTGGGAATGCTCCTTTAACAAAAGCTTGAGAAATAATGTAAATTAATCTTGGTATATTACTATTATTCTCTCCAACAACCAAAGGATGATTTGATTCAATTAAATCACACAAATATCCATAAACAAATGGTGATTCTTCTTCATCTTCCCATATAGGTAACCATGACAAGTAGAGGGGAATTATATCATTTACATTTATCAAACTTGAGTTACATTTTAATATTTTGGCTACAGATGATATAGCGTTCTCTGTTGCTGCACACTCCTCCTCGGTACTACGAGCTTCGGGTCTTTGAATTATATTAATTAAACGTGGTAGTGCTTGACGGCAGGCTTCAGCATATCCTGGACCACCTTTCAATGCCATCATACCACATCCGTAAGCGGCAGCTTGACGGATTTCTGGATATTCATCTTCAAGATAGTCAAGAATTGGTTGAAGGAACACTTCTTGATATTGTAAACTTTGTGGACCACCGTACTCTATGACATCATCAAATACACAAATAGCCCATTGTCTCTCATAAAATTGTCTCTTCTTATCAACAATAATATCAGCAAAGTGTTTTCCGATCTTCTCAAAGTATGGTAAATATTGTGTGCCGAATGTCTTGAATAGTGAATGAATGATATCTGAAGTCTTTCCAAGGATAGTTGTCTCATTCTCGAGATAATCATCAATTTGTTCTTGGGATTCCTCATCAGCATCCTCGTCCTTAAGATTCTCCTCATATAATTCTTTTCTCTTCTTATACTCTTCCATTTGTTCGTTGATTATTGTTGTAATAGTATCTAATTCACGAGCATTAACAACATTTGGTCCAATTGTCTCAACACATTGACCAAGTTCCTCAAGGAAGGTTCCAACAACATCACTATCTCTTTCATCTTTAAGAGCATCTTGCATAGCAGGAAGGATAGTCTCCCACATTTTTTTAATATAATCAGCTCCTTTTGGTAAGGCAACTTCTAAGAGAACAGGCATACATTCAGCAGCAGACATTCTTACAACATCATGGAACATAAATTTAAGTAATGGCAACATTAACTCCATAACCGGTTCAACATAATCAATGAAAGCACCCTTAGCTTCACGAGCATAACAAACAATCATCTCACAAGCTGTAGCTTTCTCCTCCAAACCACTAGTCTTGATACCAAGTGATTGATTGTCACCAATATTCATGAAACTCCAATTTTCACTATCACCAACACCATCATTGTTATCATCTTCAAATAACATAACATCAGGCTTAACTGAAGCAGCTTTCATAACAGCAGGCATGACCATTGGAAGGAATCTACCAAACTTCTCACCAAGTATCTTACAGATTCTAGCCCACGAGCTAATCATATATGAAACTAATGGATCATCGGGAACAGTTTCTTCATTTTGAGTTGTCAAGACAACCTCCATAATCTCATTAACATCAGGTTCAAACTTCTCGGCTCCAACAGCAAGTCCAATCAATGATATGCATTCAATAGTCTTTCCTCGTAAAATCTTATATTCTGGAGCGGTTGTATTTTTAAGAATGTACTTTAGTGGTGGGATAAGTCTATCATAATAAGCGATAAATTGTTCTTTGGCAGCATCGGCAACAGAAGCAACGGTTGTAATAACTTGTTCTAAGACAATCTTTTTACCCTTCTCTAGTAGTTGTCTAAAGGTATTCTCAAGAACAAATTCTAATTTAGCAATAACATCAGTTAAATAAATTGATATAATACTCTTTGGGCATTCTTCTGAAAAGTTGACTAATGCAGCACCAGCATGTGCAGAGACACGGGGATTAGCTAAATCGGTTAATGTTTCAAGGAGTGCAGGGACAACGGTAGCATGGCATTTCTTTTGGAGAGTAGGTCCAAAGTCGGTTGACATTTGTCCTATAGCGTTACAAGCAGCATATCTTACACGTGGGTGTTCATCTTTAAGGTAAGGCAAGATTGTATCTACAACATTTTCAATGTGTGGTTCCATTTGCCTTCTTGCATCCTTCACCGGAAACAGAGATAGCCATAATGGCGGCATGACGGTGTTTCCAATCGCTTGATTTAAGGTATTCACTAGCAAGAGCAAGTAAGTGTTGAAGAAGTGATTTTCCACCGAGGGCGCATGATAATCTATCAAGAGATGACTCACCGACACTGTAATCTTCCTCCTCATCATCACATATATCTGGGGAATCATTGAAACACCATTCGGAAATGTCGTCATCGATATTAGTCATAAATGTCATGCATATTCTAACCATTTCAGGTATAACAGGAGCAGCTCTCTTTCTAATAACACTAGCACTGGATTCCGTAAAAGCAACCATAACTTCCAAAGCACTATGTCTGAAGGAACAATCAATATCGCCACGAAGACAGGTATTATGACAAAATTCTAGAAGTGAATTAAGGTGTGGATTAATTAATTTGGGTGTTGCAGCAACAACATCGCATAAGTTTTGTAGAACTGTTACATCATCATTACCGGAATCAATGGTGAATTTACATATTTCAATGACAGCTGGTATCTGATCAGAGAGTGGTTGAATTATTTTTGGAAGACCTTCATGTTCTACAACAAATGATACAAAAGCTTTGACTGCACCAACACGGACGGGTGATGCACTATCACCGAATCCTAAGCATGAACTGAAAATTGTCTTGATATCTCCAATATAGTTTGGCATCTGTTCTCCAAAAATGTTTGGTACGTTTCTAAAAATAATGGTTAATAAGAAAAAATACGATAGATTGATAATTCTTATTATAACTTACTCAATGAGTGACATAGCAGCCTCTCTTAACTCAGCTGTAGCGGTAGGGACATGAGCAATGAACTTAAGAACTTTATCCCAAGTTTGACATAATGATTCTGAATTAATACCTTCTTTCGCAAACTCCGCAATAACCTCAATAAGTCTTTTTCTCAATCCAGAATTACCTTCAAGTGTAACAGCTTCCAAAAGTTTATCTCTAAACTCCTCAACTCCATTGGTACCCAAAGCCCTGGAGATCTCATTATAAGAATTGACAAGAAGACGGCGTAACAACACAAGAGCCATATTACGAGACTCTAATTCACAATCCGTCTTTGAGTACAATTGAAAAAGTAATTGACATCTTAAAAGAATAGATATTCCCTCATATGCGGTCTCGGCTTCCTTGCGAATTTCATTATCTGTGCAGAGGATTCTTTTAATCAGTTCATAAAATTGATCCAAATCTGCCATTCTAAGACTTTTAACTTAGTCACTAAAAATAATAAAATTATACTTAGATTTTTTTAATTAACATAGGGTACAAGAAATAGTAATACAAAAATATTATTAAATAAAAATATTTTTGGTTACAATTAAAGTAATTACATAATTATATAATATAAACGCTTTCCCAATACAATGTTTCTTGAAAAGAGAAGGATTTTTAAAGTGATACCGATTTCCGTTGTAGGAATATGAGAATTCAAAAAATTAATTGCTTCGGTTAAAGGTTTTTATAGCATCTTAGGGTAAATTTTTATGAGGAATAATGTAATTTACAATGTATAATGGTAGAAAAGTACAGGTTAATTTTTAAATATTTACCATGCAATTAATATTATGCTTAAAAATAATTTTATACAAACAGAAGATACAAATTGGGATATTTCCAACAAAAAAAATGAAATTTACATGTAAAAGATATAAACAAGTATAAAATTGGATGAATATGGTAAATAAAAAAGAATGATTTCATTAAAAATATAAATAAATTTTTATGTTCAAAGTACATTTGAGGGGAAAATAAATATGAACTATAACAATAAATAAAATAGTATGTTTTTATTCTTTAAAAAAGCTCAAAGTTAATTTAAAATGTTTTTTGTTAAAATATAACGATAGAGTAATATAATCAAAATAAATAAAAACTACGTATAGAAAAAGATTATTTATGACAATTTAAAGTTACCTTTTACAATAAATCATTGAATATTAATTGAAAGATAAAATGTTTTTTAAAAGTATATTTTTCTAGAATACTTTATTGTTATTAAAAAAAATATATGGAATATTATTTTAGGAGACAATAGCAAGCAATATTACATGAAAAGATGAAATAACTATACATATTTAAAAAATATTACATTGAAGAAATTTGCATTGTAAAATTGTTGTGTTAAAATCTAAAAATAATTTTTAACGAATTTTGTTAAGTATATGAAATAATTTTATACATTTAGTAGTATGTATTTAATATTGTATAGCAAATGAAAAAATGCAATTAAACTTGTGTTATAATGATTTATAATAGTAGATTAAATGTAAATATTTAAAACATTTTCTTGTTCAGATAAAAGTTGAAACTTTAAAAATTAATAATTCAAGTGTTATACCGGGTGGCCGGCCAATTTTTCCTTTTTGATGACATAAAAATCGTACATATTATTCCATTATTATAATTTATAAAAGGTATTATATCTATACTAGTAATTATAGTAATTTCAGGGTAATTGATAATTGAACTATAAGTAGTGAATAAATAAAATTAATATATTGTTAAACAAAAAAACTTATCATTGTGCCAAAAAAATTTCTTTTAAAATCGCCAACTATTCCCAAAAAAAAATAGGTAACAAATTATCATCAAAAAGGAAGAAATTTGTTGGCCACCCTGTATAAGTTAATAGTATGCAAAGTAGGTTTTCAAGAAATAAAAATGTTAGTATTATAGATTTTTTTTAATGATTTGTCGAAATAATTTTATAGTAGAAAAATGGTAAACAATTTGTAGCTAAAATAAACTATAATAGTTTTATTTGTGAGGTATAAATAAAAAAAGAATATAGAGAAGGATGGATTGAAAGTACATATTTATATAAGCAGGTTTTTTAAAAAAATAACGAAATTTTGATAGTATTATTAGTAATTTTTAAATTAAGATAGTTATTTAAAACTTTATTTTTATTTTTTAAGTTTAAAATTAGTCATAAAATTGAATTAATTACTTAATCTTTGAATCTTGCTGATGGAAAAGTTATTTAGTATGACTATAAAATTTTTATATAGTGTCCTTTGAACTAACTGTAATCTATCTATCATCCAAAGTCGTAATAAAAAGTCTAAAGAATTCTTCCTATATCAAGAAATTTGTTTTAAAATTTAAAATAAATATACAATTTACTATACAATGAAAAAAATATGTCATTCACTTTCAAGTACCAATTTTAATGATTTTAATTGACATTATATATAACAGTAAACAGACGTTCATTGATTAATCTTTTTATAATGAAATATAAAATATTGGAAGAAAATAAATTTGATTAGCCAATGATGTTTCCAAATACTTAAAAAATAACTATTGAAAATATATTTAAAGATTTTGCAAATATAATGCAAATTAATTGCACTTTCTATAGATAAAGACTTTCCTTAATATAAATATACTCATTGTAAAAAAATAGATATATAATGATAGTTAGGGAATATTTTTTATTACATTTTAAGTATTGAAAAATTCTAAATATAATGAAATAAACTTTATTATTTCGATGAAATATATAAATATCTTGAAAATATGTTGAATTAAATCTTGCAAATTAAAATATGGTTTAATAATTATTACATTGAGGTCATTTTATATTCATTGCACCACCTTGCCTTCTATAATCTTCAATAATTTATGAAGGCATATTCATCTTATCTTTGATAGTCGTAATGATAAGATCATACTTACTATCATTTTGAAAATATGTAAAATTAATCTACTTAAGAGTGCATTACGTCACATTAACGACTAAATTAGATAAATTTTTTTACGTTTTTTTTACAAATTAATTATATATTAATACAATTCAAAGAAACAATAATAAATTAGTAATTTTAAAATATTTTATTACACATATTACCAACATTTTTACATCATTTTTATATATTTAAAATTAAAAATTTATAATAAGAAATTTAAATTTAATAATATTTTCTTTATTGATAATTATAAACTAATAAATTCAATTTTTTATGGGTATGCATGCAAAAAATTAATGTAATTTCAACTAAAAATCATTAAAAGTGTTAACAAATAAATATATTTAAACATTTATACTAAAATGTGTAACAATTTTATGAAAAGAATAATTTTTTGAGAAAAAAATTCTTAATATTATTGAGAAATTAATGGATGTTCAAAAAAAAAGAAAATTATCATCACTGAAGCCGAATATAATTTGAAAGTTCAATTAAAATTCACATAATTAATGCTAATTTCTCTTATTTCTAATCAAATAATAAAAATGATAATTTATAAAATTAACCAAATTAATGTGTATACATTTCTTAAAGTTTTTGTGAAATGTAATTTATTTTTATAACCTTCTATATATAATGTAATTTTATTAATTTCTATCAATTATTTTTGATATTTCCTTATAAAAAGTAATAACTTCAATAAAATTGTTTCATATAACAAAATATTTATCCCATTCAGTGTAAAGAAAGTTTTATTGTTTTTTCATTTAAAAGTTGTTTTTTCTTTTTTTTAAATTATTTTTTAAAGGAAGATGTTAAAAATAAAAAACAAGTATAAAGGAAGCAACTCATTTAAAATTATTAAATAATAATTGGAATTTCGAAAAATAATTTAAACTGAATATTTATTAACATTTACTTATCATTAGAGATATCATTTTATTTAAAATACCTTTCCTTTATATAAAATGATTAACCATCTATAAATATATATGATGATATTAGTACATCTAAAAAAATTATCTTAAGTTTATTCGTTAATAAAAAGAGTATACAAAACATAACTGTAACTGAATTTTTCGTTAAGTGTCAATAAAACAAGTTTAAAACTTTGTTATCCATCTTATTTTGTATATAAAAATACTTTTATAATTTATTTCCTAGAAAACAAAGCTAATTATATTTAACTATTATAAAATTACCAATTTTTTAACCTTATTATATGAATGTCGATGAATTGATAAAATATTTATCCATAATAAAAATCCTTGTTATTTAGAATACGTAAATTCTTGAAATAAGTACGTCTATTCTAAGAAGACAAAATTGTTAATTAATTCTTCTATCTATTTAAAATTTACTACAAAAAAACATCTTTTCTAGTTACCATTCTTCATTATTTAATATATTTATGCTAAATTCATCTTAAAAGTTGAATGTTTACTTAAAAAAGTAATAACCATTAAATGATTTTAAATTAATAACCAGACGATGTTAGGCATTTTTTTTCTTTCAAAATTTTAAGGCTTATTTTTATAAGTAGGAGGAATATGACAAGTATTTATTTGACAAATGATATAATTTTATTTTAAATATACCTTTAGTTATTATTAATTCATTACTTCTATCTATTACTTTATAATTATTTTTCAACTTTTTATATAAAAATAAAACTAAATTTAAATTTCTTCCATAACATTCTTTTGATATTAATACAATAATGAAAAGATTATTTTTTTATTTTAAAAATATTTTTGTTTAATTATATCCTGTTTCCTGGGAGTGTTTTTGATACCGAGATTTTCTAGTTGAATAATTGTTTTATAAAAATTCGCTCAATTAACTAAATTTATCATTATATACTTTTTATTTGTAGTTATTAAAATAATTTACTAACTAATTATAAGAAAATGTTATAAAGTAATATTAGCTATTTTTAGTAAAGAATTTTTTTAAACAAAATATTTTATTACGAAAAACAAAAAATTTACTATTTAAGTATGTTGTTTTTAAACAAAAGTCTTTTATGTCATTGTTGTTGACAATTTAAGCATAATTTTATTTAAAATTGATCTCTCTTTTTTACTATTTTTTTTGGTTTGTTAGCAAACAAACTACAGTTTATTTAAAAAGTTTTGGAAAAAAAATTAATCATAAAAAGTTACAACTTTTATGATGTTATTTTTTTATTATATCATAAATATTTATTCATTTTCGTAAAAAACGGCAATGAAACTGTTCTTCTAATTTCTGATTCATGAAATATATGCCATTTCTAAATAAAACTTCTATTTCAAACATAAATAATATTATTTCTTTTTAATCATAAAACTATTTTTAACTTTTATAGCATTCAAGCATTAAAACAACTATTTTTTGCTATACATTTTTTTACATCAAGTAATTAAAGTACAATTTTTTATAGGATATTAAATAAATAAATTAAATCTTTTTTTTCATTTTATGACATTAAATAAAAAAACTTATATTTGACTAATCAGATTAGTTGCTATAATTTTATGCTAATATATTTTTAATGATGATATTTAGATTTTATAATTACATATTCAGTATATCAAATCTTTCAAAAATGAAAAATTGAATGTAATAGTTTTAATGAAGATTGATGTAATTAGTTGACGTTCATTTTTTTACTTAAATAGACTAATATTTTTACTTATTTTTTAAAATACTCTTTATCACATCCTTCTAACAAAAAATATAATCTCTTATTTCATTATCTAACAATTCTGTCTATCATATTATGATTGTTAACTTCCACCAAGAGAATCACATATTTTACCATAAATCTCATCCAAAAAAAACATTTTTTCAAAGACAAAAACATAAAATGTAATTTTTTTTATTATTTAACACTAAAACACATAACAATAAACATTTTTGAGAATGCATTTAACTTTATTAGCCAAATTTTAAATCAAACACAAAGCAATTAAAATGCATGTATTTAAGAAAAAATTTTTTACATGATTAAATGTACTTTTGTTATTACATTTTTAAGAGTTAAAAATTTATTTCTTATGGCATTTTTTAAATACCTTTTTATGGGTGTCTCTGTCATTGATGAGATGAGTATTTTTAAGGTTGAAAATTTTTGAAAAACATTTACTTTTTGTGATTATATATTTAATTTACTATATTGGGTAAGGGGTAATTAAATGCTACGAAATCTTGGTAGTATATTTTTGTTGCTAAATCTAGTAAATAAGGATCATTGAAGAGTTTTTCTCTTTGAGTTTCCCTTAATTTTGTTCCAGTTGTCGTGTGTTTCCAAGATTCTTTCCCTTAATCTCCTTCTCAATGAAAAACATATCATTATCTGGAATATTGCCATCCTTCAATTCCTTTATGAAACTGGTGTAAAAAAGTTCTTTTGTAGTACTAAAATTGAGATATCTTATAAATTGATTTCGTCCAGTATAATCACATAATCTATAAGATGTATTTTTTTTAAGAAATGGTAAAACAAAAATGATTAATTTCTATGCATTAAAGATGATAACGAAAAAAAACTTACGCCGTCTGAGGGTAAAAATGATTCTTAACTCTATTATTTACCAATTTTTTTTTTCTTTTTACTCTTAAAATATCAATATATAATCTTTCTAAGAAACATTTTAAATTACTATTACAATTGAAACAATCTTTTTTCCTATTTTTACTATCTTTTTTTGCACATAAGTGCGTAAAGGCACTTATAAATCTATCAATTGGATTTCTAATAATAACAATATGCCTCCACCTTTCCCAAAACTCTTTTTCATTCTTGTTTGTATAATCTTTAATAACCTCCCTTGTACTGAATGGTCCATTAACGTTATGGCATGGAAATGAATTCCATATCCCATTCTCTAGGTGTCCATATATCAATTTAAATTTTTTTTGATTAAAAAGATAACAAAATATTGCTGTTATGTAGGCACTAAAATTTTTTCCTATACTACATGTATGAAATTTGTATTTTGATACTAAATAGTTATTATTATTTGGTAATTGGAAATAATTCAATACATTTTGTTTTTTCAAATGGTGTTCTAAAACACCTAAATGTTTCATTTTTATATATAATCGAATCATTCTTTCTAATTACTCCTGATGACATGGTAGTTAAAGTATTTTTATTATTTAACTTCCTTGTTAAGTTTATAATACTTGAAGTAACAGTGTTTGTTGTTGAATTATGAATAGGGGATGGAGATGTTAAATTAAAAATACTATTAGATTTTTTTTTATTCTTCAAAAAATATTTTGTTTTCATTGTAACATTACTTGACGTTTTATATTTTCTCCTTTATCTGATTGTATATTTGGATTGTTTCCTTCATTGGAACCGAAAAAATAATATCCTTGAATATTTTTTCAACTTTACTATCTGTTTCTGTTTATGTTTGCACTAAAGACATCTTCAACAACACTAAATATGTCCTTATATACAATATGATTGTCATGGTATTTGGAGCCTTCTTTAATATTATTTATTTCCCCATTTAAGGGTTTATTGTCATCCTCTTTCAATGATATACTGGCATAAACTTTTAAAAACCACAAAAGTTGTATTAATAGGGTAAAATAATAAATATAATTTTTTTTCATTATTTTTTAGTTTTAATAATTAGAAAACAAAATCATTGAGAAAATGATAAAATTTTTTCTACTTTATTATTATATTAATTATGTATTTCACCATACTTTCACTGACCTATATTAAAAATAAGTTGGCATATCATTAATATATGAATAAATCATTTTTTTATCTCGATTAATACTTTATTTTTTATTAAACAAAAAGAAAAACAGAAGTATCTTTAATGAAAATAAACGTGATAATTGAATTTTTTTTTTGCTTTAAATGGAATACCTCCTCCTCCTATAAACAATATACATCTCTTTAAGTGAAATGTATATAAAAAATTAATGGTCTTGACATATTTTTTGGTTGTTATTTTTAAAAAGGATATTTTATTTTGAGATTCGTGAACTTTTTATCTATGATTATTATTATTCACGTATCTCAATGATGCAATAATAATAAGAACGAAATTCTTCCCCCACCCTATATTTATCATTTCACTAGTACTTGTTTTTTTATTTCAATCCCCTGTCAAGTACGAAATAATTAATATTAAAATTTATATTTGCTATATATAATTACTTTATGTATGTGTATGTGATGTGTGACAAATCATCTTTTTTATAATTTTTTTTATTCTCTTAAACTGAAATATACGTGCTTTTAGTTATATGTATGACAATTTCTTGAAGTGTTTTACATTATAATATATGTTTTAAAAGTATTATATGTATTAAACTTTTATTTATAGATGTCTCTTTAATATGATTTATTATTTTTTATCATTATAATCAACAAGAAATAAATTTTTTAAATTTAAATTTTATTATACGAGGTTTTAAAAATAATATAAATATCATTTATATTTTATGACATTACTGTGTTTTAAAATAAGAGAAAGAATAATATATTAAAGATAGTTTAAAATAATATAATATTATGAAAAACTCAATTGAAGATAAGTTAGATGGTGATAGTTGTTGTATGACTGAAAAGTGTGGTGAACAGCTTTTTACCATTTCTCCAAATGAGACAGAAGAAAAAGGAAGACAAAATAGCAATCAGTTGGTAGTTGGCAGAACAACTGTATTTCATTCTAAGTTTTCTCCAATTCGTAAACTAGTATTTTCTGTTTTACATACTAATAAAACTAAACATTATTCTATTGCATCAATGAGTAAGAATGATAATAAAAGACCTCTATTCATATGGAATAATTGTAATAATCAGAATGATGATGATAAAAGTACAGAAGATGAAAAGAAAAATTTATTAAAAAGTGGTAAAAAAAAAAACATTTTTTATATTACATAAAACCAAAAAGTTGGTTTAAACGTAAGGCACCAAAAGTAAAGGAAGTTTCAAGGAAGGATAATAAAATTTCAACTGATGAAAATTCAAATACTTCATCAAATTGTACTGAAAATGACTTTTCAAAGTATGCCTCATTTATGTGTTTCCCTGGTGAACCAATGAAAACCGTTAAAATGAAAACTTTTTCCTTACCATTAAATAATAACATTATTAAAAGTAAAAATGTTTCTCAGAAGTTTTATCACGATGATAAGAAGAAAGATGGAAATTTAACTGTTGAACAATTTGCATTTCCCAAAGTCAGTGGATATCAAATTACAAAACACATTGCTTATGGAGGTTTCTCATCAGTCTACAAAGCTAAACATCTTTTAACTTCTGTCTCAGTTGCTATAAAAAACATTAACATTCAAAAAATGGCATCAGATAATGGAAAGATCATTGATAATGGTGACGATGATGACGGTATACCTTTCCATGAGAAATATGAGAAAGAATTAAAAATGCTTCGAAATGAAAAATCAATTCTACAAAAAATGAATCACAAACATATTGGTATGTTTTAAAAGAATTATTTATGTTTTTGTATCATCTTTATATATGTTATATTTTTAACATTCTTTTATTTTATTTTAATTATAGTTAAACTTTTCCAAGTAATTGAAAGTCCTGATTTAAAATATTTTACATTAGTGACAGAGTTATGTGATGGTTTAGATTTGTTTGATGAAATATTGCAAAATGGTGCATTTAACTATAACGATACTAGACACATTTATTCACAATTTATTCTTGGTTTACACTACCTACATACACATAATATTGCTCATCTTGATTTAAAACCAGAAAATATTATAGTTTCAAAAACTGGACATGTTAAGATCATTGATTTTGGTATGGCTTTAGAGTTTACATATGCAGACACAACTATGGCGTCATTGGGTGACTTAAAAGTTGATGAAGTAATAAATGATAGTAATAGACATAAAATTAAGATTATTAGAGGATGTGGTACATTAAAATATATGGGACCAGAGATATTGAAATCTGAGCCATTTAATCCTTTTCAGGCAGATATATGGGCATCAGGATTAATTTTATACGTCATGATAAAAGGATCATTTCTTTTTGATGGTGCATATAAAGATGATGTACTGGAGGAGATAAGAAAAAAGTTTGATGTTATAAGAGCCAAATCATATTCACCTCATACAACAGTAAAAAGAGGGGGAAAAAGGACAGTGAATACAACATATTTATGTCATACTAGGTACCCAATATCAACTCCAACAAAAATAAAGATTAAAAACCATTCTCCAAAATGTTTGTACTTTACACATTATCGTGATATTGATGATTTATTAGTTAATATGCTTCGTGTCCATCCATATCGACGATGGGATACTGATCAAATTATTTGTAAAGCAGATTTTATAATTAAAGACCCTATAATATGTTATGAGATTGAGAAAAGAAAGGAGCGAAGAAAAAAAAGTAGTAAAACATCATTATGTGGTTTGATGGGACAAATAAGAACAGATAGTATTTGTGATTTGATTGTTGATGATAAAGTAAAACTTGATGATAAAAGATTAAAGCAAATGAAAGCATTAGGATATTGTGCACAATCAACAAAAGAATCAATAAAAAATAATTTATATGATACTCCACATTCAATATACAATTTATTGGGTTTTCAACAACAACAAAAAAATACTTCTACAATAATTGATGGATAATTTAATTTAATTTTGTTTATTTATGAATAACGTTTTATTATGAAATTTTATATTTTTGATGATTTACAAAATTTAATTTATAACATCACATAAAAGTTATAAAAATAAATTACACAATTTTATTAAATTTATTTTATTGTTTTGTTTTTGAGAATAGAGAATTTGTATGTGAAAAAACTAATGTACTTACATATGATTAAAAAATCTGTTAATTATTTATATAAAAACAATGAATAAATATATTAAAGAAATTTGATAATTAATCAAAGAAAAAATAATTTTTTAAGAATAAATAACGACTTTGCACTTTCTACAATTTAATTAATTAAATTTTAATAGCTATTTTCGCAAATAAAATATTACATGAGAAGATTCTTCCAAAAAAATATGATTCATCTTTAATTACAAGAAATTTTTAATCACAAAATACATACATAAATGAGTTGATAAAAAAGTTTCTTATTCCTTAATTAGTGCACATTAAAATAAAATTAAGCCATAAACATAACGATAGTCTATTTTTTATAACTCCCTTTGACAATGAAATCAAATACAGTTGCTATAATAGCAATATGTTTTTTAATTATTTTTTTTACTTCATCTATTCGTCTACTGATAATTGGTATTGAAATTAATGGTGAATGTTTTGAAAAAATTTATACATCAAAATATGGATTAATAGGGATAGAATTATTAATATGTGTTTATGGATGTGATTGTTTAGTATTTTTTAATATGTTTCATTTTATTTGTAAGATTTCTAATTCAAACAATATTGTTAGGGTTGCTGGACTTGAGGCTGTAATTGGGGGGACATTGTATTTATGGAGCCTTATTTTTATTTTTTATAGTTCTAAAGGTATGTTAAGAAAAATTATGAAAAGTTTTTTCATCAAAATTTTAAACCGATTTTCGTGTTGATAATGATTTAAAATTACTATTTAATATTTTTTTTTATCAAAAATAATATATCATTAGGGTTTAAATTTCTTAAAAATTATGATTAATTGTTTAAAGATACTAATTAAAATATAATTTACTGATAAAAGTTTCATTACAGATTGTAATATTGAAATAATTAGTTTAGCACTATGTTATGGTATTATTGGACAATTTACAATTTGCATGATTATTGGTATTACTTATTATAAGAGATCAAAAGAAATCCTTTATACATGATAATAATATATAAAATACTCTTTATTGTAATTTACAATTTAATACTATATATTATTTTTATTAGTTGTAAAAAGTTAATTTTTAATTTTATGGATATTATATTGACTGTAGTAAAATAAAAACGTATTATATCATCCTAGCAATACCAAAACACAAATAAAGCAA
This sequence comes from Strongyloides venezuelensis, assembly GCA_963280985.1. Classification (NCBI taxonomy): domain Eukaryota; kingdom Metazoa; phylum Nematoda; class Chromadorea; order Rhabditida; family Strongyloididae; genus Strongyloides; species Strongyloides venezuelensis. The sequence goes on from CAUJLX010000002.1 coordinate 22,691,099, forward strand.
GGCATTGGGGAAAAATAAACGATTTAAAAAGGTGTAATTACTATATTTGTGCATCAAGTATCAATGATGATTCATTGTCATCAATAAAAGATTCACAATATGAAGGATATTGACATGTTCATTTAACATTAACAATGCCTTAGCATGAGCTTTGGAAAAATATGAAGATGGGTACGATTATATGTTTATTTGATTTCATTTAAAATTTTAAATAGAAAAAAGTGTATAAATTTTATTTATTGTAGTGATAAATATGTCATGAGTATGAAAGAAACAAAGATTACAGTACAAAAGGATTTAACAACAGAAAATACAGTATACAAGAAAGATTAGTAATACGTGGTACAGATGTAGGGAAATGTTTAAACAGTATAAGAAGTCAATATAAAACATGAAAAATAATTATATAAAAAAATAGTATTCAATTCAAGTAGGGTGTTAAAAATGACTTTATTTAAACATGCTAAAAAAACAAATAATTTATTAAATTATCATGAAGATAGCTGTAACTTTTGAACAGATTTTTTATCTGATCTCATTGTTCATCATTTTGTTGACTGTTAAACAATGTTTCATTAAAATACCTTTTATGTTATATTGATGTTACACTTAGGATTCCAAGATTTTTTAGAACTCTTGATTATTATAGTGATATCACAGAATGGATAATAAAAGACTGGTAAAAGTGATAGAAGAATTTCAAGAAATTATTATTAATTCTTTATTTATTTTAATCTTAATATCAGATAAAGTTATATTAATCAAATAGTTGATTTATTCATAATTTTTATAAATAATTTACATTTTGCAGATATTGTGGTCATTTCAGTATTCTAGTTGTTTAATCATTTAAATATTTTGATATATCGATTTATTTTAACGAAATATAAAAAAGAAATTTGTCTTGAAAGTATGTGATTCAAACATTTTTCTAAGAGCGAGATATTAACTGTTTTCTCAAAACAATAATCCTATAACCATCATAATTCAAAAAATAAAATGAAAAAAGGTTATAAATTATATTTTTACGTCATCATAAAAAATATTATAAGTTAAATGTTTGTTTATTTGCCTTTACGATGTCTAACCAGAGATGTTTGATGCTATTCTGGCTAAAGATAGTATGCCAGGCATTTCAAATCACCTGCCAATGATAATAGAAAAAAAACAAATATCCATTACTTTTAATTTAGGAATATTCTTTATTTAAAAATTGCCTAAAGAAACTGTTTAAATCACCAACTTTAAAAATACTTTTAAATTTTGTTTCTAAATGATTAAAGAATATGATTAAAGTTTAAATAATCAGATTTATATTACTAGTATAATTGTAAATATAAAATTTAATACATTTGAACAAAACTCGTGAAAAAACATAAAGAAATATTTTCACAAATTTGATGCTACGTTTAATTATGTAATGTGTAGTCAAAGATTTTTTTGTGCCTATTAAACAAACCTAAATGTTATTAGTAATTAGTGATATACGATTATAGAAATATATTATCTACAAAAAAACTGTGATTAAACCAATATGACTTTGTGCAAACAGATTTACAAAAAAAACATTTGCGAAAAAATGAAAAACATATTTCATTTAAAAATACAATGATTAACATTTTTTAAATCATTATAAAAAAAATTAACATTAATAATTTATACGTAAAAGGGAATAAAAAAATTAATTCAATAGTAAGATTTCAAAAATCGCAATTATTAAATAAAACGGAATATTAAAAACTTGTAACATAAAATTTAAATTTATCTGATTATGAACTTAAAAAAGTATAAAACTAATAAAATTTAGTAAATCAAAGATTAATTTAACCGAGAAATATGGTTGAACTTATTGTTTATTTTAAACTCAGGTAAACTGTAAAATGGTATTTAATGGTAAATTTATTTCCTAATGACACAGTTTAAATTTCTGATATATTTTTAGTGGAATAAAGATTATTTATGAACTAATATTTATTCATTTCATACTAAATAATGTATTTAAAATTTCTTGTATTTTATATTATTGCCTTGGTAGCATTCTTACCCTACCTGCCTATTGATGCGAAAAAACCAAAAAAAAGTGAAAAAGCTGTAGACAAAGTTGATGATAAAGAAGTAAGTAAACAAAAAGGAAAAAAAAAAGGCGAAAAAGAAAAGAAAGGCAAAAAAAAAGTCTCACATACCAGTGTTCATGTTCACATTCACAAACTTCCTCCGCATTGTGCACCAATAAAACCAAAACCACCCAGTCATAAAAAAACAACAACAGGTTTACTAACAACAACTAAAACAAAAAAACCACCAAAACCAGGAAAACCATCGAAACCATCAAAACCAAAAACAACAACAGGCTTACCAACAACAACTAAAACGAAAAAACCACCAAAACCAGGAAAACCATCGAAACCAAAAACAACAACAGGTTTACCAACAACAACTAAAACGAAAAAACCACCAAAACCAGGAAAACCATCGAAACCATCAAAAACAACAACAGGTTTACCAACAACAACTAAAACGAAAAAACCAACAAAACCAGGAAAACCATCGAAACCATCAAAAACAACAACAGGTTTACCAACAACGACTAAAACGAAAAAACCAACAAAACCAGGAAAACCATCGAAACCATCAAAAACAACAACAGGTTTACCAACAACAACTAAAACAAAAAAACCAACAAAACCAGGAAAACCATCGAAACCATCAAAACCAAAAACAACAACAACTAAAAGAGGCAAACCACCAAAACCATCGAAACCATCAACAAAACCACCAAAACCACCAGTTAAACCTCCAGTACAACCACCAAAAACAACACGACCACCATCAGGCGGGAGAACAACAACAAGAAGAACAAAAAGAACAAAAACTCCACCAAGAACAACAACTCCTAAACATAATGAATGTGATGATTGGAGGGATTATTATTATGAGAGATATCATACTACCATCAGAATTAATGTAACAGAATATTACCAAGCTGAAAGATGTAAAAAACAATGCAGTTATAAAATTTTCGGAAAAGAAGTTTATGACTATTATCAAGATTTAGAAAGCTTAAAGAACATAAAAACTTCGAAATTCGTTACAAAACTTAATAGTATGTCTTACAAATACTTGAGCACCATAACAATTAGAAACTATATTGAGAGAAAAATTAAAAGTTTTTCATCTTATACCAAGCTTGGAATATTTGAAAAATATGGCCAATATGTATACTATAGATATCGTGAATCATCACAACATCGAGAGTAAGTATATATTGATATTCATGTATAATAATTATATTATTTAGTTCTATATGGAGAAGAGATGGTTATTTGGGTGCTGGAAAGGTATTCCTTGATATAAATAAAATCGATAGTACAGGAAAAAAAATAATTACGAAATATGTTTTCTCTAAAGATCAAAAATATATGGCTTATATACTTTGCACCAATGGAGATTCCTTGTGTACTATCAAATTTAAGGAAACTGAAAAAAGTTTCAAGAAAATTAATGATGAATTAAAATATGTTTATAGTCGATCTATGAGCTTTGCTTACGGAACAAAAGGATTCTTTTACTCAGCATATGCTGATAAAAACGGAAAAATTGTTTCTTCTTTAACTAGTACTAAGGGTATTTATCATACATTATTCTATCATAGATTTGGTACAAAGCAAGAGAAGGATATATTAATAGATGCAGATTATGATAAATCTAATGTTTATGTTGATGGATGGGTATCACCTGATGGAAATATGTTGTTTGTCAAATACTCTATAGAAGATAGAGCTCATGATCCTCTTCAAAGTATTAAATTCTTAAGATTATACAAACTTTCCGAAAGTAAAATAGTGAAAAAAATACAATTACAATCATTATTCACTAAATACGATGCACAATATACAATTGTTGATTCTTCATATGATCAAGCTATCCTTTTGACAACAAAGAATGCTCCAAATGGTAGAGTTGTTAAAATTAATCTTGTAACTGCAAGTCAAGGTGAAAAAAAATGGAAAGAAATTATCAAAGGAGACAAAAAGAAGGTTTTCAAAACAATTACAGCTGTTGGTCAAAAATACTTGTATGTCAATTACATTGAAAATGTTACAAATAAAGCATTCTTATATGACAAGGAAAATGGTAAAATGCTTACTGAACTTGATTTCGAACAATCTTATTCTGTTGAGTTTTCTGGAAGTATTTATACTAGTAGATTCTTTATTAGGGTTATGAATCAAGCTGTACCACAAATAATTTACACAGGAAATACATTAGATTTGAAGAAAATCAGTAAGAAACGACCATTTAAATTGAGAGTTGTTGAAAGAACAGAAATAAGTGGAATTGAGAAAAAAGATTACGTTATAAAGACAATATACTATCCAAGTTTCGACAAAACTATGGTTCCATTATTTATTTTCCACAGAAAGGGTATAAAATTAGATGGTCAAAATCCATTACTTCTTGAAAGTTATGGTGCCTTTGGTTCCTCATTTTTCCCAGCATACTGTCCTTCAAATTTGATGTTTGTAACACACTTTAATGGAATATACGTTGTTGCTGGTGTTAGAGGAGGTGGTGAATATGGTGAAGAATGGCATAAAGATGGTTCACTTCTAAATAAGAATAATACTTTCAGAGACTTTATCTCTGCTTCTGAATTTTTGATTAAGAAGAATTATACTAGACCAGCAAAACTTGTTATCCGTGGTCATGAAGAAGGTGGACTATTAGCAGCTGTTGTATCGCGAATGAGACCAGATCTTTTTGGTTCAGTTATTATGCGTAGTCCTTTATTGGATATGATAAGATATCCTAAATTAAACTTAGGTGTTTCTAGGCTTGCCGAATTTGGAAACCCAGAAAAGAATGATTTCAATTATCTAATTAGATACTCTCCATATCATAGCATCAAAATGCCTAAGAGACCAGTTCAATGGCCATGCACATTAATATCAACATCATTGGCTAATAGTAAAGAAGAAGTAAATGCAGCTCATACATTGAAATACACTGCTGAATTGTATTATGTCCTCCGTAAAGATGGTATAATATACCAAAGAAATCCTGTTTTAGTTTCTGTTAACGAGGAAGTAAAACAAACAACAACTGAAATTCAAAAACAAAAAGTAAAGACTATAGTTGATGAATTTTCATTTGTAAAAGAAACATTGAATATTAAATGGAGATATTCATCTTAATGTAACTATCTTTTTTTTGTGCAAAAATATAGTTTTATTCATAAAAATATTGTTTAAAATCTTTTATTTTGTTTCTTTTGAATATTTTAAATTATTAAAACATTTTTTTCTAAAAAATTAGAAAGATTGTGCCGTTAATATTAATTTTTCATTTTATAATTACCATAGCAATAGTTTAGAAAACATTTCGTTAACCTAAAATGTGGTATTATTTAATAGATTGGTAGTAATGATAAGAAATATATTTCGAATTTTCTGAAAAGCAAAAAAATTGTAATAAGATGTTAGTAGTTACAGTCATAACTCTCATAAAGTTTCAGAAAAATATCTTAATTATCAATTTATCAACTAAAACTATTAGAACCCTATAGGTTATATGAATGCTAATACCTATTTTGAGTACTTATAGTGACTTATCTATATGTTGTAGATGAATCCATGCTGAAACTTTATAGTAAAAACATGGAAATTTCTTTTACAACTTTGAATAATTATTTTTTTTGGTTGTTATAGATTGAATCGTCATGTTATAACTCGACATAGGTAACAAATCTTTACTTATAAATATGAATTTTAAATTTTTTGTGCCAATTTTCAAAATGAATAATGTCGCTAATGAATAAACACATGGATATTGAAAATTGTAACTATTATCACTAAGTTATCATTCTCGTTACTATAAACTTTACCAGTAAATAATGTTTGATAAGATTTTAATTTTAACAAAGAAAATAACAATTTACTTCATTAAATATAAATTTGAAAATTTTATCATTTCGTATAATGTACAACAGAATGTAATTTTACAACCTTCACTAGATGGTTAAAAAATAAAATTTTTCCAAAAAATATAAAATAATACATATTTTTTATCACTTTAAATTAAACAACATTCGCAAAAAAAATTATGTAAATATTTTATTTCATTATAGTTTAAATAAAAAAGTGACATTTGATTTTGATTTTTGTTGTAGAGATTTGAAAGCAATAAAGATTATATAAAATAATAAAATATTTCGAAATATTATTTGGTGTATTAACAAAATAAAAGTTATAAAATTCATTAACTACAAATTTTTCCTTCTTTGGTTTTCAATAACTATTACTTTTAAATATATTTACTGTTTTATAATTATTTTTTAAATTTTTACAAATTAACTTCTAGAAAAATTATTGATTCATTCCCAGAAAATATATTATAAAATCAATTTAATAATCGATTAAAAGTTTATTTGAATTCCAGTTTTATAAAATTTATAATTTTAAGTTTATTATTAGTACTTACTAGATTTCAAGCTTTATTTAACATCAAAATATTATTAACGAAAATTTCATATAAGTTAAATTTTCTATAAAAGTGGTTTTACACCTGTTTTAATCAATAAAATCATGAGATTACAAAAATTATTCTTCCTAGTTGTTATCAGTGTACCACTGACGTATTTTGTATGTTTAATAATAAGTTATTTAAATTAAATCATTTAGTATTACAAATTTTTTACCTATTTTTATTATAAAAAATATAAAATTTATGATTTTTCGAGAAATGGAGACTCAGGAAGTTTTGAAGAGATTGAGAATGAGGAGAAAACAATTGAGTCTTATGAAGATCGTAGTTATCATTCTGTAGAGCATGAATATGCTGAATCTTCAGAGAATAAAAAAAAATATGACTCAAGTAATATAGATAGTCAAGAAGGAGGAAGTGAAGAAAGGCGAAAGGAATATGAAAATGAAATGAAAAACAATAACAACGACGATATTTACAATAACTACGGAGAGATCAATAAAAAGGAAAAAAATATATATATTGACTATAGTGATTATCAAAACAAAGAAAAAATGCGTAAAGCAAAAATTAATAGTCAGAAAGAAAGTGAAGAAGCATCAATTATTTATGAAGAAAATGATGACAAAGATACAGATAAAAGTGGCAAAGAGGAAATTAAAGAAAAAAAATTCTATTCAGCAGAAGACTATAAAAACATGATCAATTATGATGACTATACAGGAACAGATTATAAACCAAGTAAAAAAGGTAAAAAAAATAAAAAAAATAAAAAGATAAATGCAAAATCTATAGAAGAATATGAAAAAAAAGAAAGTATTAGTGAAGAAGAGATAGTTAAAAGTGGAAAAGATAAAAAAATAAAAATTGAATCTGAGGAAGAATACGAAAACAAAAAAATTTTTAGTGAAGAAGAGACAGGGGAAAAAAGTGAGGAATATAAAAATCAAATTAAACCCATGAAAGATTTTGAACAGGAACAAGAAGAAAGTGGAGATAATGAAGAAGATAAAGAGGACGAAGAAAAAAAAGAGGATGAAGAAAGTGAAGAGGATGAAGAAAGTAAAAAGGATGAAGAAAGTGAAGAGGATGAAGAAAAAAAGGAGGATGAAGAAAATAAAGAGGATAAAGAAAATGATGAAAGCGAAGAAAAAAGTAATGAAAGTGGAGAAATAGAAGAAAAAGTGGAGAAGGAAGAGGAAAGTGAAGATACAGAGGAAAAAATAGAAAATTTTGAAAATAAAGAAAGTGATGAAAATTAGGAAAATGAATAAAAAAATAAATCTAATGAAAAAGAAAATGATAACATGTAAGAGTTCATAGATATTAAACAGAAGAAATTGAAGAAAAAATAATGATAATTTAAAAAATCCCCGAAAAAACAATAATAAGTTCATTAAAAATTTCTAAAATAATTGTTATTACAAATTTTATTAAAACACAAATAATTAAAATATTTTTATTCTTAAAACTACTTTAAGTACATTTTTGTTCAATAAATATTCTAAATCATTCTTAGAAATATCTTCTTCTAATTAAAAATAGAGATTAATAAAGAAATATTAGTTTATCGCGTATAAATTCAAAAAATAATCATGATGTTTTTTATACATATCTGTGTAATGACAAATAAATTCTATAAATGTCAATTATTATTTGTTAAACGTGATCGATTTAATATTTATATGAATGTTCATTAATCATTGCCAAATTTATTGAAATAATAAAATTAATATATAAATTTACGTAAGTTTTTAACAATTTCATTTATTATATAAAATGTATAACAAACTAATATTGTTTTATTGGATATATATTTTACTATATCTGTTTTACTTGATAACTAATTCGAATGCTCAAGAAGAACAACCATTACTTCTGTCAAGTCCAATAGTTCAACCAAAACAAGATACTTTATCAAATGCGATAAATTCCATAGGTTTTGTTCCTGCAAAAAAAAGACTTTATCTATCGACAATCAAAATTAATGTTTCAGAATATCCATTATTTCAAGGAGATACTCAATGTGCAGAAAAACATTTTGGTGAAATTGTCAATTGTCCTTACAGAACATTAGAAAATACAAAAAGTGCAAAAACAATTGATTTTATTAAGAAGTTTAATAATTTTTCAAGTAAATATTTGAAAGATATTAAAATTAGAGATAACTTAGAAAAAAAAGTCAGAGAATATTTACAATTTGAAAAGTATTCTTTATTTGAAAAACATGGAAAATATTTTTATTACTTTCATAGATCTGGTTTCGATAAGCACAGGTAAATGAAAAAAATATACTGCTAACGAAAAAGAAATTTTTAGCGTTATGATGAGAAGGAAATCTACTACTGATAAAAATGAAGTTTTTTTTGACATAACTAAACATTATTTAAAAAATCAAACAGTTTTTAATGGTTTTGCTTTCTCTGCGAACGGTAAAACAATGGCTTATATGGTAAAAACATTAGGTAGCAAGTTTAATATGATAAGATTTCTAGATGAAAATGGAAAACATTTAGATGATAAAATTAATAATGTTCAATTTTCTAGCATGGCTTTTGCTTTTGGAGGAAAAGGATTTTTTCTATTCCACATTTGATAGTCTTAAAAATAAACACGGTAAAGTTACTAAACTTGAACATCATTCTTTATATTATCATCAAATGGGAAAATCAGCAAATGACGATGTTAAAGTTGTTACATTTCCTGACAAAAAAAATGTAATAGTTATGGGAATGGTATCAAATGACGAAAGATATTTATATATTAAGGTAGCTGAATCCGATAAGCAGAAATTCCCAATAGTTTATTATTGCGATTTAAAAAAATATAAAAGTACTTCAATAAAGACAGAACTCAAAATGAAGCCTTTGCTTTCTGACCCTCCTGGAAATATTAATATTATATCATTCTTTAATGATGAAATTATTGCTATTTTGTCCACAATGAATAATCCAACCAATCAAATAATAAAAATAAAATTATCAAAAAATAAAAAAAATAAATGGTTTACTTTCTTGAAATATAAGAAAAAAAGGCCTGTTCAATATGTAACTTCTGTTGGAAAAAAGTATTTAGTTGTTTACTTTTTGGAAAATGTTGATAAGTATGTTGAAATATATTGTATGAAGACTGGAAATTTTAAAGCTGGAGTTGATTTCGATTTCGGTAAAATTACTGGTATTTCTGGTAACTATGAAAGTAATTACATTTTTGTTGGAATTTCAAATCAAGTATCACCTAGTGCAATATATTATGCAGATTTATCCAAAATAAAAAAAAAAACTTGCAATGTAAAAATGAAAATGGTTGTTGATACTTGCATCAAAGGGATTTTTAGAGATAATTTTGTTATGAAAAAAATATACTATCCTAGTTTCGATAATAAAAATATTCCAATGTATCTATTTCATAGAAAGGACTTAAAATTAAATGGTTTTAATCCACTTCTTCTTGAAGGTTATGGTGGATTTGGTTTCACGCCGTTTCCTGAATATGATGCCCCAATATTGACGTTTGTAAATAATTTACGTGGAGTGTATGTTCTTGTTGGTGTACGAGGTGGTGGTGAATATGGAAAACCATGGCATGAAGCTGGAAGATTGTTGAATAAAAACAACACTTTCCATGATTTCATTGAGGCTGCTATGTACTTAATAAAAAATAAGTACACCGTGCCAGCAAAATTGGCGATTCGTGGATCAACAAATGGTGCACTTTTAGCAGCTGTTGTGGCACAACAAAGACCCGATCTTTTTAGTACGGTAATTGCACAGTATGGTATATATGATATGTTGAGATATCATAAAATTGGAAATGGAGCAAGATATATTCCTGAATATGGTGATCCAAATAAATTTTTAACTTTTAGAAACTTGTTTTCTTATTCTCCACTTCATAATTTAAGAATGCCTAGAAGTCCTATTCAAATACCGAGTATGTTACTTATAGCAGATGAGACCAATCCACAAGTTTCATATATACATACAGTAAAATATGCTGCAGAATTATACAATAGAGTTCAAAGAGGTATATCTCACCAAACTAATCCAATTTTGGTGAATGTAAAATTAGCTCGGAAAATTACAACTGCTTCTCCAGCAGAAAAGACAATAGAAACAGTTGTTGATATTTTTAGTTTTATTAAGGAAACATTAAATATTACCTGGAATGCTTGAGTTAATAAAAAATAATTTATACTCAAATGAGAATAAAATGTTTTATTATTATAAAAAATTGAAATATTTTTTGATTTATTTTATATACATATAAGAGAATATTTAAAAAAATGAGTAGTATAAAAGTGCCAATTTTATTATATTAAAATTATTCATTGTTCTTTTATATTTCTTTCAATAATTATCATATGTAAATTTATTTATTGTATTGAAGAAGTATAAAAAAATATAACAATATTTGTATTCTTAGTCTAAATGTTAATTATTTCAGATCATTATTGCCATTTTAATTATTTACAAATCATTGATAATTAAATTAGATACCATTTTAACATATATGTATGCTTTTAATTATTGTCAAAATCAATATAGAATATTGTGATTAACGATTCAGAAGTTTCAAAGGGTCCAGAAAACTTGAATACAAATAAAATCCAAAAAGTATAAGCTAGAATATGGTTATAATATCATAAGCAAGAATTGAAATTTACCTGAGATGGTATTGTAGATTATACTTTCAAGATTTCGATAACTACTTTTTTGAAGTATAACCTAGCAATGATTATTTTCAATAAATGATGGAAAGGTTTATATCACATTGCTTAAATACATAATAGAAACATTTTTCAAGATTGCGAATTAAGTACATAAAACATTCTAAAAACTTTAAATCATGGTTAAAAATCCATAAACTAGGGTGCGGATAATTTAAGATATCAAAGATCAGTCTAATCATAAAACATGTTTGTAGTTTTGTGATTCTTCAAGTATTTAAAGAAAGGTTAAACAATATATATTAATTATTAGAAGTCACATAGAACTGAAAGTTTCTCTAAACTTTATCTTCTCTCCTTTGTTTAATAAATTTCCTTTGCAAATCACAAAAAAGTTATGAAAAAACAATAATTTTGCAGGAAACTAATGACAATAAATATTATCAATAGAAAAACAAATAGTACATTAGTTTTATATTATATTGTAGCTATGTTAATAATCATATTCATGAACCAAATTTGAGAGATTTATAATTTTTAAATTCATGTATAACAATTTAAAATATAAGAACAATTTTAATTATTTTCTAAAGCACTATAGTTTTTGGATACAGTATATTTCTGATTATCTTTTTTATAATTTATGAAATGTTTTTTGTTAATACTTTTAAAAAAACGAATAAAATCTTTAAAATTTATTCTTATCGTAAATATATTCGAAATTACTATAAATTTATATTTTATTGTTTCACTCAAATTTTCGTTTAAAACTTAAAGTAGTTTTATTGAAGCAAAAAAGCCTCTGCCCTTTATAGTGCCTTGCTAAATCTTGAACTCCAAGATTGTATGATTTGTAGATATTTTTTTTATTTCTTAAATATTTATTAATATTTAGAGAAATATATACTATAGCAAAACATTCTGGTTTTGAAATTTTACATTGATGTCTAACTTGTAAAAAACAAGCTAAAATTTTTAGTTTTAAATTTGACCAAAATTAACTTACAACTCATTCTGCATTGACTTCTTTGAACAGTCATTGAAAATTGACCCTTTGTAATTGGAGTTTCTTGGATTAAAATTTTTGAAAAGCCAAAAAATTTCCTGCCAAATGAAAGTTTAGCTTTATGATACATGACACCATTACAAAAAAATACTCCAGAAAAAGCAAGCAGATGTTTTAAAAAATAATGAGGAGGAAGAGGAGGAGCAGGAAGAGGACGATTGCACTGTAGAGTTTTAAAAATAATAAAAAGTACGATGCTTATGGCTAACCTCATTGTTATATTAAAAAATAGTTTTCATATTATGAATGAAAAATTTAAAATACCATGAATTAATATTATCAAATCATCTCAAACAATTGCATTAACAAATGAGTTATAAAACAATGGAAGGTTCAAAGGCCAATTTGAATGTTGATAAAATTCCGAAAATATAAACTAAAATGCTATGGACAAGAGTTTCAATTTAAATAAAATGGTGACCAATATTTTTCTTTCCGGATTTCAATAACTACTTTTTCAATGCATAAATTATCATCAATAATGTTTTTTAAAAAATAATAAAATGCGTTTACATCACATTGTTTAATATGTAATTGAAATATATTCTATTATCTCGTATTAGCACAGAAAACATTTTAAAAGTTTAACATAATTAAATATCGATTAACCAGAATGTTAGGAATTTAAGAAATCAAAAATCAATCTAACCATGAAACATGTTTGTTTTTTTAATGATTCAAGTATTTAAATAAAGAATTAACAATGCATATTAATTGGTATATTATTATTAAAAGTCCCATTGAAGTCAAAATTTAACTAACTTTCATTTTGTATCATTAATTAAATGGATTTCCCATAAGAAACATAAATAGATAGTGAAAACGTAATACTTTTAGAGCAAACTAATGAACATAGATAATGTCAATAGATTGATCAATAATACATCAGTTTTACATTCTATTGCATCTAAGTTTGTGATACAGATCCTGAGCTAAAAATGGGGGTTTCCATTAATTTTTACTTCGCATATACCAATTTCAAATAGAAGAACAATTCCAATTATTTTCTAAGATATTATATTTTTTAGATTTGATGCATTCTGATGATTTATAAAAATTTTTATTTTATCAATAGTAAAAATTCTTTATTTTTACAAATCTTTTTGTTAGTACTATTTTAAAAATTAGAGAATAAAATCATTCTCTTATTTAGTGACAATTTTTGATAAATATGTTCTTTAACAATTCCACTTATTGTAAATATATTCGAAATTACTATAAAATTTTTACTTTATTGTTTTACTCATATTTGCTGTTTTAATTTCGGTTAAAAACTTTATTATATTGTTTGCTACATAAAAATTGTTGTCCATTATAATGTTTTACTAAATCAATGTAGTTTAAATTATACGAATTTTTGGAATTTTTAATATAAGCGCCAATATTAAGAGGTATAAAAAATCTAATAAAACATTTTGGTTGGAAAATTTTACAGTGATGTTCAATTAGAAGGAAATATGCTAGAAGTTCAAGTTCTAAAAATAGATAAAATTTACTTACATCCTATTCTGCATTGATTTTTTCGTACATTGAAGAAAAATTGACCTCTTCTATTTGGAAATTCTTTAGCAATAAATGATTTTAAAATATTTTTACAACCAAGAGAAATTTTAACCATATTATCTGGGACACCTTTACACATGAGTGTTCCAGAAAAATTAAGCATAGTATTAGTATTCACAACATTTCGAGGACGATAATGAATAAGACGGTAACACTGTAGAATATTAAAAATATTAAAAAGTACGATGCTTATAGCCAACTTCATTATTATACTAAAAAATAGTTTTCATATTATAAATAAAAAATTGAAAACATCAAAAATTAATACTTTTGACTTACCTAAAAAAATGGTATAAATAAATTAATTATGAAATAATAAAGGGTTTAAAAGCCAATTTGAATATAGATAAAGTTATGAAAATACAAACAAAAGTATGGTTAGAATATTATGGCTAGTAATTTCAATCTTTCTTAAGATGATATTCTAGATCTTACTTCATGGAATTTGATAACTATTTCTTTATAATATAACTTAACAGTTATAATTTTCAATAAATGATTAAAAAGTTTATATCACATTGCTTAAATACATAATTGAAGCATTTTCAAGATCTCAAATTAACACAGTAAACATTTTGAAAGTTTAACTTTATGTTTAAATATTAATAAACTACAATGTTAAGAATTTAATAAATCAAAAATCAATCTAATCATGATATTTATTTTTTTAGGCATTCAAACATTTAAAACAGATTAGGTAATACATACTATAGAGTTATATAGTTATTTAAATTCACATTGAAGTTAAATTTTTTTAGCTTTTATATTTCGTTATTGGTTGAATCGATTTCCTTCAGAGTTCATAAAAGATAGTGGAAAAACAATATTTCTACAGAAAATTAATGATCATCGATAATGACAATAGAACGATCAATAATATATTAGTTTTATATTTCATAGAATCTAGATTTATAATCATTAATTAAAAATGATGCGTACAAAATTTTTAAATATTTTGTTTTCGTAATTTTAATTAGTTTTTTTGTTGATGCTTTTATGAAATCGAATAAAAGGATTCTTTTATCTAATGAAAACGTTTTTAGACAATATAACAATTTCTATAATCATAAATGTACTCGAATTTAGTGCAAAGTTTTTCTTATATTGTTATCTTTAAATTTTGGTCAAATATTTTATCAACCATTTTACTACATATAAATTGTTGTCCTGGATAATACTTTGCCAAATCAAAAGTTTCAAATTAATATATCTGATTGACATTTTTTAAATATTACATCAAGAGGGATATGTAATTTAATATAGCATTCTGATATTGAAACTTTATATCTATGCATGACTTTCAGGGAAAGCATTAAAGGTTTTACTTTAAACATTTGTTAAAATTAACTTACAAACCGTTCTGAATTTGCCATTAGCACATTGAAAGAAAATTGACCCTTCCTATTAGTAAATTGTTCAGTTAACAGTGACTTACTAATAAAGAATTTCCAACAAAGTGAGAGTTTAACATTACTATCCGGGATATCTCCACACATGAATATTCAACTAGAAACAACCTTATTATTAAAGACATATCGAGAACTATGACACTAAATAGTATTAAAAATAATAATAAGTAAGAAAATTATATCTAGCTTCATAGTTATATTAAAAAATGATATTTATATTGTGAATGGAAGTTTAAAAAAATTATAAATTAATACTATTAATTTACTTCAAACAAATGTACAAAAAATTTAATTTTAAAACAATCAAAGGTTGCAAACATCAATTTTTAATTTTCATTCAGATAAAATTCTAAAAACGTAAAATAAAATGTTATTTAGAATATTATGGCATGACTACTAATTTACCTAAAACGGTATTCAAGAGCCTTTTCCCGATTTTGATGACTACTCTTTCAAATTACAACTTAACAGTCACAAATTTGTCTTATGTAAAGATGTTAATAACAATAATTTTTGATAAATGGTGAAAAAGTTTATATCACATTGACTAAACACGTTAACGAAACATTTTCCAAGATCTCGAATGAACACACTAAACTTTTTCTAAAGCTTTACATCATAATTAAATATTGATGGACTAAGATGTTAAGAATTTAAGGAATCAAAGATCAATTTAATCTTAATGTTTATTGTTTTAGGTATTCAAGCATTTAAAAAAAGTTAGAGAATACGTTTTAATTATTATATAATTATTAAAATTTACATTGCAGTCAAAGTTTTTAAATTTTCATTTTATATCATTACTTAAATCGATTTCCCTTAGTAATTATAAAAAGGTAATGGAAAAATAATATTTTTACAGCAGCCTAATAATTTTAGATAATGTCAATGGTAAGTTCAACAATAAGATTATTTTACATTTCATAGAATCTAAATTTATGATCATAATCATAAACTAAAAATAGCAAATGTATATTATTTTAATGTATAATTTATTCTTAATTACTTTCCTCTAATTTTTATTTTATAAGTAGTTAAAATTCTTAATTTTTATAATGTTTTGTTGTTGATGCTTTAAAAAAAATAAAAGATAATATTATTCTTGTATTAAAAACCAATTTTTAATAAATATTATTTTAAACAATTCCTCTTATTGTAAATATATTCAAAATTAGAGCAAAATTCATATGATATTGTTTTACTTTAAATTTTAGTTAAAAATCCAACAATTTTTTTGCTAAATGTAAATTGTTGGCCTGGAAAATGCTTACTGAATCTTGAACTAAAAGATTGTATTATTGGTTGGCATTTTTTTTACATTTTTTCAAAAATACACTAAGACGGAAAACAAATTTAATATAACATTCTGGCATTAAACTTTACATTAATGGAAAACTTGATAAGAAAGTGCTAAAAGTTCTATTTCCAAATTTGCTTAAAATTAACTTACAGTTCATACTTCATCGACTTTTTGGGAAAATAAAATTGACACCATTTATTGGTAAATTGATTCTATAACGTTGATGTATTAAAAAATTTTTTCTTTTAACTGAAAATTTAACATGACTATCTGGAATACCTTTACACAAAATACTCCAAAAAAGTAATATTGGGATTTACAACCTATCGTGTACGATGACACTGAATAGTATTAAAAATAATAAAAAGTAAAATGGTTATACCTAACTTCATAATTTTATTGAAAAGTGATCATCATATTATGAATAATAAATTTGAAAAAATTATAAATAAATACTATTAACTAACACAAACAATCGTGTAAACAAATTAATTGTAAAACAATGGAAGGTTGTAAAATCTATTTGAGTTATATTAAACAAACAATAGAGAAAATAAAATACAAAAAAAATATAAATGAGAAAAATGTTTATTTTATAAAAAATGCAGGTAGTAAAATTAATGATAAATTTCCATTTTTATATATTTTTAAACATTTTTTGTAAACTAATATTTACTTACAATTAAAAAGGTTTTAAATGATTAAAAAAGTTTATATAAATTTCTTTAAAGACGTTTTAAGTATTGTTCAAATGTCCATAAATTAGAGAAAATACAAGCTTGTCATATTGAAATTAAATTTCCAATGCATTTTAATTTTTATAATCTAATTTACTTATCCACTTTTAATTGCTTCCTCCAAATTTTATAACGAAATTATTTTCTAATTCCGCTTAAAATAAGATATGTGGTCATAGAATTTTTAAAAAAGATTTTCTATTAATTTTATTAAAAAGATAAATATTAGAAATCTTAGAAGATGTAAAGAGACTTAGTGCTATCATTTTGAGAAACATATTAAAAATGATAGATAAATTAATTATTACCTGAGATTTCTTCAAAACATCGTCAACATCACTAGTAAAAATGCTCGGAATCTTTTAAAACTATATTCAGTCGTTAGTGTAGGACGTATTAAATCAGAGCGTTTTATTTAACTTAAAAGGCGTAATGTCAAAAATTTGAGAAAACAATAAAATGAACAAAATTATATTTTTTCTATATCGTCTTTTTTAAAAAATAAGTATTCATATCACAAGAATTAATCATTCGAATTTTATAAAATTTAATCAATTAATAGAACAAAAAGTTTTACACCAAAATTAATTGATACTTCTTCATGTGAATACAAAATCTTTGGGCTATGCTTCAAAAACTAAACACATTTTAATGCCGGTTTTCATGGTTTATATAAAAATGATTATATTGTAGTAAAATGTAATCAGAATCCTCAAATAATAGTTCTAGTAGATATATCATGAAACAGTATACTGAAAAGCGTCATTTGTTTGTTTAGTACAATATAAAAGTCTTGAGGAAGACATTTAAAACTATCATATTTAATTTTATTTTATTATTAAACTCAAAATATAGTTTTACATCTTGTTAATCCTTAAACGGATTTTTATAAAGCTTGTTTCACTTGATTGGGCAAAAAACACTCCAAAACCATTAATTTAATTATCTTTTTTACGTCTATATGTATGATATAAACGATAGAAATAGTTCAATATTAAATTTAATACTGTATCAGGTGTAATAAAAATTGTAAGTTAATGAAGTAAATTTAGTTGGAATGCAGTATAAATGAAATTGGATGGTTTGAAAAATAAAGTCTGAACAAACCTTGCTACTCTGTAGGCAAAATAAACATCTAGTTAGTAAAGTATAGAGCTTAGTAGACAATTTCAAATTGTACTTCCAAGACCCATTGTGATTAGGTACTTTTAGATCCTACTACAGAGCAGGTTTCAAAGGTTGAACCCCACCTAGGTGGGGCATGTGCTACTTATGGTTAGCCACTTACATGTAGGCTAATCTCCGTTTCTACTAAAAAGACTAGAATGTAAAACTGTCAAATAAGGAGGAATATTACAAGTTGGCATTGTTGCAAACGATACAGAAGCTATTTTTTTAACATAATAACCCATTAGATTTAGATAGTATGTTTCATAGAAGTTGTCACCAAGATAACATTTCTTATATAATGATAATTTTTGATGAATTAAAAACCACTTTTGAAGTAATTTGAGTCTGTCTGTCAAATTTTGTCATATTGTGGGGAGTTTTTTATAGCTCAATAAAAAAAATCTATTGATAAGGAAGACAATATTCTTAAGATAACAAATACTTAACATAGTTGTTGAAAGTTATATGTCCATAGTTATTAGGAATATATATAAAAAAAAGTAAAGTTTTAAATAACAAAAATAATTATAATATTTTATCTTTTAAACAAAGTTTTGTTAGTAAAATTTAGAAATAACCTAAACATTAAATATCTATAGTACCATCAAAAATACACATTTTTTTAAAATCTACAGAAAAAGCTAAGTTTGTTAACTACAAAATAATATACCTCAAAAATAAAACAATGTTATGAATGCTAAAAATTTAAAATTCATGTGCGGATGACCCCTGTAGACTACCAATAAAATACCTAAAATATTTATTTTACATAAGTAATCAATATTATAAGCAATAATGATATTTAATAAATATTTAAGGTTTTAAAATTTTTTTATATTCTTTCTACAAATTTTTTTTCATTAATATTTAAAAAAGTTTTAATTTTGACACCATTTTTTTAAATAACTTTTCCACAGCAATTCACTATTTCTATTTGTCATATTCATTGAAACTACCACGTCTGTTATAATTACCACTACCCATATTAGGACCACCTCTGAAACTATTACCTCTAAAACTATTACCACCCATATTAGGACCACCTCTATTAAAACCATTACCCATATTAGGACCATTTGGACCGTTATAAGGGCCATAGGGATTTCCTAAAGTTTTTTATTAAAATAGTTTTTTAAAATATTATTACCTTGATTAATTGGCTTACGACCTCTAAACAATCTTCTAAAGAATCCAGGATCTTAAAAAATTCATAAATATATAATTTATAAATACTTTTGAAATTTCTTACTATGTTCCCTTTTAAATTCTTTTGCCTGTTGTTTCATTTGTTGTTTCATCATTTTATTCCTTATTTCCATTTCATAAGGGTTTTGACCTAAAATTATAAGTAAAAAAAGCAATTTAGTAATACCGCGCATCATAGCCATCTGCTTCATCATCATTTTGTTATCTAGAAATTATGGGTAAAAAATTATAAGGTCTAATTAATATTACTTCTTTTTTGCATCATTTGTGACAAGCCTATAGCTCCTCCAATTCCAACACCTAAAATTTTATTTAACGTTAATTGAATGAATATTTTAATTATTATATATTACCCATTCCAAGTATTGTTCCAACCATTGGATTGTTAACGATTTTTTCTAGTGCTGAAAAAATAAAATATACTGCCTTATTAAAATTGTTAAATTACTGCTAGGTGGTTTTGGCGTCGGAGGATATATCATTCCATTACTCATTCCATTACCCATTCCGTTACCCATTCCATTATTCATCATTCCATTATTCATGCCTTGACCGTTATTTTGAATGTTATTACCATTTATTGAACCACCTTGACTATTTGGATAAACTAACAAATTATAAATATTTATTTTACAAATACATTTTTAAACATACAATTTGGTCTTTGATTTCTATGATCATTTGCAGGATATTCATCTTTAAAATAAAAAAATATTTAAATTTAATCAATTGTTTTTATTGTTTACACCTACTTTCATAACTATCAAAATTGTTTTTACCTAAAGTATGGTATTTAAACATGTTTAGTACATTTTATTACCCTTTCCATGTCGTCGTTTATTTTCTTACAAAATAATTATAATTAAAATAATAAATTTAATGCAAAACAATTTACCCTCTTCTTCGCTTACATCAAAACTGGGTTTGTTGGTTTTTTCTACAATAATAAATCTTAAAAGATTTTGTTATATCAATTACCATTACTTTTTCTTGGAGGCTTCTTTTTTCCGTTAGAATTTCCTGGACATGATGGTAGAATAATTTCAATATTTGTTATTACCTTTGACAAACAGATCATCATCATCTAGAAATAGAAAAATTATTTTAATAAAATCAATGAATAATTGTATTAATAATATAAAAAATTAAAGTAAAACTAATGTTAAATTAATTATATTTTTTACCCATTAAATTTTTACAATAACTGATTTATATGTAGAATGTTTTTATATTTCACTATTAGCATAACACTTTTTATTTATTAAAAAATTAAGCCTATAAATAGACAATTTTAAATTAAATTTCTTACCTTCCTCGCTAGATCTTCCAAATCCATTATTATCATCTATAAAAAATTAGAAATTCTAGTTATATTAAATTATTAAAAAAATTACCTGAGAAAGATTAATGTTTATGAAATGAATTAAAATTACCTAAATCCAACCGCCATTAATTTATTGTTTATCAAGTTCAGAATTCTTACCGTCATCATCTGGAAATTAAAGTTGAATTAGATTATACATGTGTATTCTGTTTCTAAACTACCTTTAGGCTTATGTTTTTTTTTATTTTTGTCATCATTCTTCTTATTTCCCTTTGAACCTTTATTCTTCGTTTGTTGTTTTTTCACTGTCTTATTTTCTTCACCTTTAAGGAATTAGTAATAAAACTAAAGGATGTCATAATTACCACTGTTACTTCCAAAACCATCTGAAGGAAATTCCAAATCACCTATAATATTATATTTAACATGATTTAAAGTAACTATGATTATTATCATCTTCATAAATAATACCTTCTGAATCAAAGTCCTTTCTTGATGGCTCTAAAATATTTTTTAAATATATTAAAAATATATAGATTATATAAAATTACTTTTTTTACTAGGACTTTTGCCTTTAGTACCATTACTGGAACCCTTTCCTTTTTTATCTTTTTTCTTTTTAGATTTTCTGCTAACTATAAATTTAAGAAGATGTTATCTTAATGCAATAAAAAATATTATTCTTATAATTTACCATTAAACCCTAAAGCATATAATATCAGGATAAAAACATAATTAAAAGTGTACTGTAAATTTTTTAAACAATAAATTATTACCTTCATCATCTACATTGCTATCGATGACATTTAAATCTAGATCTAAAAGTAAAATTAATTAAGATATTATTAAACAACCTAATTTATTTAAGTCACCTTTATTTTTTTGTTTTTTTGAATTATTTTTATCATTTTTACTATCATTTCCTTGACTGCTAGATTTTTTTTTATTTTTTCCATTTTTTATATCTTTAATGAGATGTTATTTATACTATAAAGATTGTTTTATCCATACCTGAAAATATACAAAATAAGACAAAAGCAATAAAATTAATAAGATTATCAAAAACCACTAAAAACGATAAATTGTTCAAGTTAAAACATTATTGAAAAATTAGTTGGAAATTTATGTCTAAATTTATAATTTTTGTTACCTTCATCTATTCCTAAGCTTCCGAGATCGTCAATATCTAAATTTAAGAGCAAAATTTAACTATAATATTATTTTTAAATTTGCCTGGTAATTGAGAACTATCAAATGGGAATTTAGAAACCTGATGATTATTTTTTCCTTTATTTTTCTTTGTTTTACTGTCTTTTTTTTTGTCCTTATTTTTGTTTGTACTTGGTTGTTTTTTATTTTTTCCACTAGCATCTACATAAATGAAATATTTTTATTAAATTTCAAATATTTTGCTCTTACTATTATCATCAAGTATACTGTCATCTGATGAGTCTTCTATATTTTTATTTAGAAATAAAATTAGTTAAAATAACATTATACTCAATTAGCTTACCATCCCATTTACCTTGATTACTCTTATTTTTCTTACTTTGATCTTTATTTGTTTTACTCTTTGATCCGTTTTTATTCTCATTCTTATTTTTTTCTTAAATGAAATGTTATTTATAGTATAGCAAAAATTGTTTTACACTTACTTTTTTCACCACGTGAAGAATCATCATTATGATCTCCTAAAATTATACGAAATAAGATAAATACATACGATTTTGTGTAATTATCAAAACCACTAAAAACGATAAATTGTTCAAGTTAAAACGTTATTGAAAAATTAGTTGCAATTTAAGGTCTAAATTTATAATTTTTGTTACCTTCATTTATATTTAAGCTTCCGAGATCATCATTATCTAAATTTTAGAGCAAAATTTAACTATAATATTATTTTTAAATTTACCTGGTAATTGAGAGCTATCAATTGGGAATATAGAATCAAGATGTTTATTCCCTTCTCTATTTTTATTTTTCTTTTTTTTACTGCTACTTTTATTCATAGATGACCCCTTTTTTTTTTTTCTCATAGTATCTTCTTTAATAAAATGTTATTTTTTTGGTTTGAAAATATTTTGCTTCTTACCACTATCACCCATTGAATCGTCAATAAGTATGTTTGCTTAAAATAAAATAGCAAAATAAATGCAAGAAAAGTTAATATTACAACCGTCAAATTCAAAAAACAAAAGATTTAAAAATCCAAATAACAATAATAAATATATTATGAAATTTTAACTAAGTTGATATTTTATGCTTACCTGAATCAGAATTTTGATCGCCTATAAAATCTAAAAATAATTTAACTAGTATTCAATTTATTTAGTTTACCGTCTAAATTAGAATTACTATCCTGTTTTTTAATATTTTTTTTGTTTTTACTTGATGCTGTTTCTTTGGATTTCTTTTTTTTTGATGCTTAAAAATAATAAAATTTGAAATTTGACGAAAAAAAATTACTATTCTTTTTTGTTTCGCGAATCCCACTATCTAAACACAAAATAATTGTTTGATTAAAATAAAATTTTTTGTATTACCATTAATACCTAAATTATCTAGTTTAGATTCATCTGAATCTGAAGACAGATTTTACTATGAAAATAAATAGTGTTAAGCTAACCATTTATAACATTCTTTTGTTTTTCCTTCTTCTTTTGACCTTTGTTACTAGGCTTATTTTTAGCAGGTTCTTAAAATAGATATCGAATCATCAAATTAAAAAGGGAAAATAAATCTACTTTTCCTAGGTGAAACAGGCTTCTCAAAGTCTAAAAATTATACAAAATTTAGTTTAATTTTGATTAGTTTCATTTGATACCATCTCCAATCGTTGTATTAAATATATCTCCATTCAATTCTGAAAATAAATTTAGTTACAGAAATGATTAGTAATAGATTAATTAGTATTTGTATCACCTTTGGTTTTTCCTTTGCCTTTTTTTTTACTTTTAGATTTTTTGTTAGGTTCTAAAAAGTAATAAAAAATACAATTTCAATAATTAGAGTCAAAAAAAGGATTTTAAAACTACTTTCAGTAATGGGCTTTAAGAAATCATCATCTAAAAAATTATTTAAGATTTGATTAAATTTATTATCTTTTACCATAAGATCCATTTGCTGTATTTGTTGGAAACTCATCTTGATCTAAAAATATTTCAATTTAAAAATAAATAAGAATGAATAAACCTTTATTAGACCCATTTTTTTTCTTATTCTTGTTTTTTCCATTGCTACCAGATTTTTTTTTAGATTCTTAAAAAAAGATAAGGTTATGAAGTTATTTAAAATAAAATAAAATTATTACTACTTTTAGATTTCGATTGAGTCTTTCCACTACCTAAAAAAGTAGATTATAATTTGTCTAAAACTAGTTTTTTTAATACCGTCCATATCAATAGTTCCCGACCAATTTTCATCTGAAAAAAAAATTAATTATGGTAGTAAATAAAAATGAGTCAACCGTTCCATGAATTACCATCATCTATTTGACCTAAAAATAGTTTAAATGTTAAAGAAATTATCTACTATTTTTTATTGCTACCGTTTCCTCCATTAAAGTCTAAATTTAATCAAATATATTAAAATTATCTAAAGATTTGTTTCTTACCAAAATTTCCAAAATTTTCATCAGCTGAAAATAAAATAATCTTAATTTTTGCTTTCAATCTTAAAATCTTTACAAGTAGTTTTGGGTTGTTTTTTCTTTCCTCGTTTTATACGATCCAAAAAAATCATTCAGAGTATTGATTTCTCTTTTAGCTACTTCAACCTATAAATCAATAACATGAAAACACACTCTTTTCATTTATCTTACATTATCATATAAATAATTTTTAAGATTCCCAAAATTATTCCGATAAAAATCAGACCCATTTGAAGTAGATATTATAAATAATAACAAAAATAAATTTAATATAGAAAGTAAAAAATTCATTTTTTGATATTAAAATTAATAATCACAATATAGTACTATTTATAATAATTTATAAACTTTTGTAAATCAAAATTAAACATTTATAGCAAATTTTAAATAAATATCATAATTTTTTAAAATTATGCTTTATAGATTGATTGTTAAATATCAGAAGAATAAACATTACGCAATGAATATAAAATATACTGTAATATCCATAAAAGAAGATAGTAACACTAACAATTTGTAGCTCATTTTTTGGAAAGTTATCAATAAATGTTTCGATGTGCTTTAAAAATTGAACATTAGGAAAGAATATTTTCTACAACATCTTTTTTAATAAATATGAGATTATTAATGTTTCATAGAAATTTCACTAATCTAATGGATGATTTTTGAAACATTTATAGTTTAAATTAAGTATCATAAAAAAAATCAAATATTTGTATTCAGTAAAAATGTTGAAAAACAATTTTTGATTTTGTAATTTAATATCAATAAATGTCTTTCCTAGATATGAGAAAAAAAATACAATAAAATTGCTTTATTTTTTGTTTTACTTATTGGAAATTTTAATAGAAATAAGAACGGATTTCATTGTTTTTACTGAGCCAAATTTGTTTAATTATTTAATAGTACTTTTAGTACTGTCACGTGAAAATTTTTAAAACAAATTTTAATATTTATTATATAAATGCTATCAAAAAATAATGGTACAAAATATGTTAACTCTGGGTCTTTTAGAGTTAGGGGTTTACTATAGTGAAAGATAGTAAATTACTTTAAAATATTTTATTTCACTGGCAAAACAATTTTTAACAAAAATACTAATATATAATTGAGATAGATGTGTCCTTTTTTTGTTACTCCAACTGGAATTTATAAGCCCAGGGGCGGGTTTTACAAATATTATATAACAAAAATGATTACATTAATGAATCTTAATTTTGTTTCCGATTATAATGTTTATTTTTTATAAATAGGAATTTTTAACATTATGAATAGCTTTTTGTACTAATTACGTAGTATTAATGATTTAAAAAATGAGCTAAAATTTAAAAAAAATTTTATATATTATAAATATTAAAAATTAAGTTTAAATTTTTTCGAGAATATAATGATCTGAGGTTTTTCTTTGATGTATAGAAAATTTTTTGGTAATCATTTCCTGGTTAATTTTGTAATCCAAAATATAGAAATTGTATGTTTCATTATTTTTAAATTTTCTTTTCTTTTTTCTTTAAAGCTTCATTAATAAATAACATGTAAAACTATATATACAAAATCAAATTTACATGTAAAATATTATATTGTAACATCTTTAGATTTTTTTTAAATTCCAATTAATCGATTGTAAATATTATTTATAAATAAATTAACAATAAATGATTATATTCAAATTTTGTAATTCTTGGTATACATTGTCTTTCAATAATTTTTTTATAATTTTTCGTATGTTTTTGCATGTTTACTCGAAATTTAACGTTATATGTAAAAGTTTAAGTTTCTTAAGTTTTTTTGATTATTAATTTTCTGATGTGACATATTAACTTATTAAAAAATATTTTTAAGGTATTGTTTGAATCGATGTTGTCTATTCATTGTGGACAAAAAAATGTAATATAAGATTTTAAGAAATATATAAGTTTATGATATGCTTACCAAGTTTTTGGATCTTAGCAGTTCTGACAAATTTAATAAAAAATCTATTTAAAATTTTAGTTTTATATCATTACTTCCAAAGAATTAAAGTTTTGCTTCGTATTTTTATACAAAACTTCAATAATCATTAAATCAAAGGTTAAAATAAAATTAAATTTAGGAGTTAATTATTTAATTGACTTTTAATTACAGTAATATAGAATACAAATAAATTACTTAAAATATTTATTTCACATAAATGATCAATATTGTCAAATATTAATAAAAATTCAAGATTTTTAATATATTTTTTTCTTCATGAATTTCATTTAATTCTCATTAATATTTAAAATAGAATTTAAATCACCGGTAATTCATATATTATTTTCATAACAATTCACTATTTCTATTTGTCATATTCATTGAAACTACCACGTCTGTTATAATTACCACCACCCATATTAGGACCACCTCTGAAACTATTACCTCTAAAACTATTACCACCCATATTAGGACCACCTCTATTAAAACCATTACCCATGTTAGGGCCATTTGGACCGTTATATGGGCCATAAGGATTTCCTAAATTTTTTTATTAGAACATTTTTTCAAAATATTATTACCTTGATTATTTGGCCGACGACCCCTAAAGATTCTCCTAAAGAATCCAGGATCTTAAAAAAATTCATAAATATAAAATTTATAAATATTTTTGAAATTTCTTACTATGTTCCCTTTTAAATTCTTTTGCCTGTTGTTTCATTTGTTGTTTCATCATTTTATTCCTCATTTCCATTTCATAAGGGTTTTGACCTAAAATTATAAGTAAAAAAAGCAATTTAGTAATACCCTGCATCATAGCCATCTGCTTCATCATCATTCTGTTATCTAGAAATTATGGGTAAAAAATTAAAAGGTGTAGATAATATTACTTCTTCTTTGCATCATTCGTGACAGGGCAATAGCACCTCCAATTCCACCAGCTAAAATTTTATTAAACGTTAATTGAATGAATGCTATAATTATTATATATTACCCATTCCAACCACAGTTCCAAACACTGGATTGTTAACGACTTTTTCAAGTGCTGAAAAAATAAGATATATTGCCTTATTAAAAATTGTTAATTTACTGCTAGGTGGTTTTGGCGTCTGAGGACGCATCATTCCATTATTCATTCCATTTCCCATATTTTGACCCATTCCATTGCCCATATTTGGTACCATACCATTAGGCATATTTTGACCATTACCTTGCATATTATTACCATTTATGCCACCACCTTGACCATTTGGATTAACTGAAATATTAATAATAATTATGTTATAGGTACATTTCTGAACATACTTTGACCTCCTGGATTCTTGACCACACCATTTCCGTAGCCACCGTCTAAATAAAATAATTATCAGAATTTCAATAATTTATGCTGACTGTTTACCTCCTTTTCCATAGTCATCTGGATAATCATCTCCTATGTTATCTAAAGTACTTTATTTAAACAAATTTGGTTTATTTTACTACCTCTTATATCACCATCTTCAGATTATAATTTATAATTAAAATAAAAAAATAAGTTTAATGTAAAAATATTTACCATCTCCTAATCCTTTTTGACCAGGTTTTTTCTTATTACCTATAAAAATAAATATAAAAAATATTACATAATCAATTGCTATTTTTTTTGACGGATTATTTTTTACTTTAGAGTTTCTTGAACATGATGGTGAAAGAATTTCAATCTTTGTTATTACCTTTAGTGGGTGGATAATTAACTAAAAAAAAAGAAAAATTATTTAAAAAAATTAGTGATTTATAGTAATATTATCAATAATTAAATTAATATTGCAACTTTAATATATGAAAAGTTTTAAAAAGTATAATAAAAATTTAAGTAAAACTAATGACAATCTTTACCCCTAATCTTTTTATTATAATTGATTAATATATATGATTTTTTCATATCCAACTATTAGTATAACACTATCTATTGATTTTAAAAAATAAATTTATGAATGAATAATTTTGAATTATAATTCTTACCTTCCTCACCAGAATCTTCAATGCCATTAATAACATCTATAAAAAATTAGAAATTCTTTGTTATATTAAATTATTAAAAAAATTACCTGAGAAAGATTAATTTTTATAGAAATAATTAAAATTACCTAAATAAAACCGCCATTAAATTATTGTTTATCAAGTTCAGAATTCTTACCGTCATCATCTGGAAATTAAAATTTATTTATAAATGCATTTTCTATTTATGAATTACCTTTACCCTTGTGTTTGCTTTTATTTGTGTTACCTTTATTCTTTTTTTTTTTTGAACCTTTTTTACTGCCTTGTTTTTTCTTCCCAGTTTGATTTTCCTCGCCTTTAAGAAAATAGTAACAAATTTAATAGTTATGTTACAATTACCACTAAAACCAGCAGAAATTAAATCATCATCACCTATAATATTATAATTAATATGATTTAAGTAACTATGATTATTATCATCTTCATAAATAATACCTTCTGAATCAATTTCATTTCCTGGTTGATCTAAAATATTTTTTTAATATATAAATAAAATATAGATTATAAAAAATTACCTTTTTTACTGGGACTTTTGCCTTTAGTACCATTACTGGAACCCTTTCCTTTTTTATCTTTTTTCTTTTTAGATTTTCTGCTAACTATAAAATTAAGGAGATGTTATCTTAATGCAATAAAAAATATTATTTTTATAATTTACCATTAAACCCTAAAGCATATTATATAGGAAAAAACATAATTAAAAGTGTACTGTAAATTTTTTAAACAATAAATTATTACCTTCATCATCTACATTGCTATCGATGACATTTAAATCTAAATCTAAAAGTAAAATTAATTAAGATATTATTAAACAACCTAATTTATTTTCTAAGTCACCTTTATCTTTCTGTTTGTTAGAATTATTTCTATTATTTTTACTATTCTTTTCTTTACTGCTAGATTTTTTTCCATTTTTCCTATCTTTAATGAGATGTTATTTATACTATAAAGATTGTTTTATACATACCTGAAAATATACAAAATAAGACAAAAGCAATAAAATTAATAAGATTATCAAAAACCACTAAAAACGATAAATTGTTCAAGTTAAAACATTATTGAAAAATTAGTTGGAAATTTATGTCTAAATTTATAATTTTTGTTACCTTCATCTATATCAAAGATTCCGGAATTGTCCATATCTAAATTTAAGAGCAAAATTTAACTATAATATTATTTTTAAATTTGCCTGGTAATTGAGAACTATCAGATGGGAATGAAGAATCACTATGTCTATTCCTTTTTTTATTTTTCTTTGTTTTACTGTCTTTTTTTTTGTCCTTACTTTTGTTTGTACTTTGTCCTTTTTTATTTTTTCCACCAGCATCTACATTAATGAAATATTTTTATTTAATTTCAAATATTTTGCTCTTACTATTATCATCAAGTATACTGTCATCTGATGAGTCTTCTATATTTTTATTTAGAAATAAAATTAGTTAGAATAACATTATACTCAATTAGCTTACCATTCCAATTATCTTGATTACTCTTATTTTTCTTACTTTGATCTTTATTTGTTTTACTCTTTGATCCGTTTTTATTATCATTCTTATTTTTTTCTTAAATGAAATGTTATTTATAGTATAGCAAAAATTGTTTTACACTTACTATTTCCACCACGTGAAGAAGCATTATTAAGATCTCCTAAAAATATAAGAAATAAGATATATACATACGATTTTGTATAATTATCAAAACCACAAAAAATAATAAAGTGTTCAAGTTAAAACGTAATTGAAAAATTTGTTGCAATTTTATATCTAAATTTATAATTTTTGTTACCTTCATTTATATCAAAGCTTCCGGAATTGTCCATATCTAAATTTAAGAGAAAAATTTAACTATAATATAATTTTTAAATTTGCCTGGTAATTGAGAACCATCAATTGGGAATGAAGAAGCTTGATGTTTACCTCCTTTTTTATTTTTATTATTTTTACTGCTACTTTTATTCGTAGCTGACCCTTTTTTATTTTTTCCCATAGTCTCTCCTTTAATGAAATGTTATTTTTATAGTTTGAAAATATTTTGTTTCTTACCCCTATCAACCTTTGAAATGTCATTAGGAAAGTTTGCTTAAAATAAAATAGCAAAATAAATGCAAGAAAAGTAAATCTTACAACCGTCAAAATCTAAAAACATGAGATTTAAATGTACAAAATATCAATAATAAACATATTATGAAATTTTAACTAAGTTGATATTTTATATTTACCTGAATCAGAACTTTGATCGCCTATAAAATCTAAAAATAATTTAACTTGTATTCAATTTGTTTTGTTTACCATCTAAATTAGGATTATTATCTTTGTTTTTACCATTTTTTTTGTTTGTATTTGATTTCGTTCCTTTAGATTTCTTTTTTTTTGAATCTAAAAAAGAATAAAATTTGAAATTTAACAAAAAAAATACTGTTATTTGATGTTTTGCGAATTTCACTCTCTAAACACAAAATAAATATTTGATTAAAATAAAATTTGTTGTATTACCATTAATACCTAATATATTTAGTGTAGATTCATCTGAATCTGAAGACAGATTTTACTATGTAAATTAATAGTGTTAAGTTAACCACTTTTAATTTCCTTTTGCTTTTCCTTCTTCTTTTGACTTTTATTACTAGACTTATTACTAGCAGATTTTTGAAATATATATCGAATCATCAAGTTTAAAAAGGAAAAATAAACGTACTTTTACTAGGTGAAGCAGGCTTTTCATTGTCTAAAAATATAAGTAATTTTAGTTTAATTTTGATTAGTTTAATTTGATACCTTCTCCACTCGTTATATCAAATATATTACTATTCATGTCTGAAAATAATATTTAGTTACAGAAATAATTTGTGATAAATTACCAGTATCTATACCATCTTTAGGTTTTCCTTTGCCTTTTTTTTTTTACTTTTAGATTTTTTGCTAGGTTCTAAAAAGTGATAGAATATAAAATTTCAATAACTAGAGTCAACAAAAGGATTTTAAAACTACTCTTAGTAATGGGCTTTAAGAAATCATCGTCTAAAAAATTATTTAAGATTTGATTAAATTTAGTATCTTTTACCATCAGATCCATTTCCTATATTTGTTGGAAACTCATTTTGATCTAAAAATATTTTAGTTTAAAAATAAATAAGAATGAATAAACCTTTATTAGAATCTTTAGTTTTCTTTTTATTGCTTTTTCCACTGCTACCAGATTTTTTTTTAGATTCTTAAAAAGAGTAAGATATTTATATTATTTAAAATAAAATAGAATTATTACTACTTTTAGATTTCGATTGAGTCATTCCATCATCTAAAAAGTAGATTATAGTTTGTCTGAAAACTAATTTTTTTGTTACCTTCCATATTAAAAGTTTCCGACCAATTTGCATCTGAAAAAAAATTGAGTACAGTAGTAAATAAAAATGAGTCAACCATTCATGAATTACCATCATCTAGTTGACCTAAAAATAGTTAAATGTAAAAGAAATTATCTACTATTTTTTATTACTACCGTTTTCTCCATTCATGTCTAAATTTAATAAAATAAATTATAATTATTTAAAGATTTGTTTCTTACCAACATCAAAATTTTCAGCCGCTGGAAATAAAAAAATCTTAATTTTTGCTTTTAATCTTAAAATATTTACAAGTAGTTTTGGTTTGTTTTTTATTTCCTCGTTTTATACGATCCAAAATATCATTGAGAGTATTGATTTCTCTTTTAACTACTTCAACCTATAAATCAATAACCTGAATACACACTCTTTTCATTTATCTTACATTATCATATAAATAATTTTTAAGATTCCCAAAATTATTCCGATAAAAATCAGACCCATTTGAAGTAGATATTATAAATAATAACAAAAATAAATTTAATATAGAAAGTGAAAAATTCATTTTTTGATATTAAAATTAATAATCACAATATAGTACTATTTATAATAATTTATAAACTTTTGTAAATCAAAATTAAACATTTATAGCAAATTTTAAATAAATATCATATTTTTTTAAAATTGTGCTTTATAGATTGATTGTTAAATATCAGAAGAATAAACATTACGCAATGAATATAAAATATACTGTAATATCCATAAAGAAAATAGTAACACTAACAATTTGTAGCTAATTTTTGTAATGTTATAAATTAATGTTTCGATATGTTTTAAAAATTGATAGTAAAGAAAAAATTTTTCTACGACATCTTTTTTAATAAATATGAGATTATTAATGTTTCATAGAAATTTTACTAATCTCATGGATGATTTTTGAAACTTTTATAGTTTAAATTAAATATCATAAAAAAATCAAATATTTGTATTCAGTAAAAATATTGAAAACAATTTTTGATTTTGTAATTTAATATTAAATAATTGTCTTTCCTAGAAATGAAAAAAAAAATACAATATAATTGCTTTATTTTTTGTTTTACTTGTTGAAATTTTTATTAAAAATATTAAAGGATTTCATTGTTTTTACTGAGCCAAATTTGTTTAATTATTTAATAGCACTTTTTAGTACTGTCACGTGAAAATTTTTAAAACAAATTTTAATATTTATTAAATAAATGCTATTGAAAAATAATGATACAAGATATTATATGAACAAAAATGATTGTATTAATGAATCTAAATTTTGTTTCTGATTACAATGTTCATTTTATAAAAATAGGAATTTTTAACATAGTGTATATCTTTTTGTACTAATTACGTAATATTAATGATTTAAAAAATGAGCCAAAATTTAATAAAAATTTTATATATTGTAATCATTAAAAATTAAGTTAAAATGTTTTCGGGAATATAAGGATCTGAGGTTTTTCTTAGATGTATATAAAATTTTTTGTTAATCATTTCCTGGTTAATTTTGTAATCTAAACAGAGGTTGGTTGTTTTATTCTTATAATAACTTTTTTTTCTTTTTCTTTTTAAAGTCTCGTTAATAAATAACATGTAAAAATATATACACAAAATCAAAATTACATGTACACAGAAAAAAAATCCGTGACATTACTTTGCGTGACATTTCGTCACGAAAAAAAAGTGTTACGGATAAAAATGTCACGGATACTTAATCTCCTGAATATTTTCGCGACAAAATGTCACTTTAAGTAAACGTGACATTTTTTCACGTTTATTTAAGAAAAATTTTTTCCCACATTTTTCAAAGATACAGCACAAAATGTCACGCGTATGCGGGAATTCCATGCGAGTCCTGCAATTTCCGTGACATTTTGTCCCGAAAAAATTTTCAGTGTAAGATAATACATTGTAACTTCTTTAGACTTTTTTAAATTTCAATTAATTGCTTGTAAATATAAATATTCTTTAAATAAGTTAACGATAAATGATTATATATAACTTTTTTGATTATTGATATAGCTTGTTCTCCGACAATTTTCTTTATTATTTTACATATGTTTTTATATTCACACTCAAAATTTTATGTTGCATGTGAAAAGTTTATGTTTCCCGATTATTTTATGATTATCAATTTTCCGATGTTACATTTTGACCTATGAAAAAAAATTTTTAAAGGTAATGTTTTAATTATTGTTATCTATTCATTGTAAATGGAAGATTCTATTTCAAGATAACAATCATATATGACTTCATGACATGTTAACAAAGTTATTTGGTTTTTGATGTTCAGAATTATTCAACAAATATTCTATTAAATTTTAATATCTCTACTTCAGATAAATTAAAGTTTTAGCTCATATTTTAAAATAAATTCAAATAATCATTTTAAACAAAAGTTTAAACAAAATTTCACTTCAAATTTATATTTATAAATCAATTATTTGTGTTGATTTGTAACTAAAGTATTATAGAATACAAAGTTATTGCTTTAAATATTTATTTTACATAAAGTGATCAATGTTATAAATCATTAAGAATTTTTATCAACATTCATAATTTTTAATATAATTTTTCTCTAAGAAATTTTTAATTCTCATTAATATTAAAAATTTTTTTGATTATATTAACTGTTATTGTTATAATATTTTCATGATTACCTTCCTTTATTATTAGCCCATTCTTCTAAATAGACCACGTCTAGGGGGAGAACTGTTAACATTTCCTTCATTAAAACTACCGCCTCTAAAGCTACCATCTCTAAAACTACCATCCCTAAAACTACCGTCCATATTAGAACCAGGTGGACCATTATAAGTTCCATAAGGGTTTCCTAAATTATTTTTGATTAGATCAATTTTGAAAATGTTAATACCTTGATTATTTTGTCGACCACGTCTAAATACCCTTGTAAAGAATCCAGGTTCTTAAAAAAATTCTTATAAATTTAATTTTTATAAAGATTTGAAAATATCCTACTATTTTGTTTTTAAAATCTTTTGTTTCTTGTTTCATTCGTTCTTCAGACATTTTATGTTTTAACTCCGCTTCATAGGGATTTTGACCAAAAATTATGTATAAAAAAAGCAATTTGCTAATACCCTGTGCCATAGCTATCTATCTTATCATTTGCTTGTTCATTAAAAGTTATGATATGGAAAAAATAAAAATGTAGATAATATTATTTCTTTTTCGCATCAGTTATTGCATTTTTATAGCAGCTCCAACTCCAACTGCTTAAATTTTGATTAATGTTTACAAAATAGACATTATATTTTATTATATATTACCCATTCTCAGTACAGATCCAACCATTGGATTAGAAAGGAATTCAACTACTCCTAAAAAGTGATATATTTTATCTAATTAATAATTAAAATAATACCACTTGGCTAATGTTGGCGTGGATTTTTTGTTTTCATGAGGCATATTTGGATTCTTTCTAGGGATTATTCCGCCATTTGGGGTTTTGACTCATTCCATTATTCATACTTTGGTAGTTATTTATACCTTTAACCATTGTTTTTGCATATTATTACCATATACATCACCTTGGTCATTTTGATTATCTGAAGATATTTAAAATAATTGTGTTATAGACAAATTTTTAACATACATTGGCCTCCTAAATTCTGGTTCATATTACTATTGTAGTCGTCTTCAAAATAAAATTAATATTGGACTTTCAAAATTTTATACATATATTCTACCTCCTCCTTGATGGCCACTTATATAATTTCCTACGTCATCTAAAATAAGTTATTTAAATAAATTTAATAAATTTTATTACTGTTTCCTTTAAAACCTCAACCGCCCTCAAAATCTAATTTATTATATAAAAATAGAAAATCTAATGTGAAAAAATCTACCATTTCCAATTTCGTTTTTATTACTGTCTTTTCATTCATTATCTACAATGAAAAATATATAAAAGTATATTAAGTATACGAATTACCATTTTTTTTTATTTGATGGCCTTTTTTTCTACCAGGGATGTCTGAACATAATAATAAAACAATTAACAAACATTTTAATAATCTACTGCAAATGTTCATTTCCTGAAAATAAAGAAAAAATTATTTATATAAGATCAATGAATGATTATATAAATATTATCAATAATTAAATACTATTGCGGCTTAAAAATAAGAAAAATTTCTAAAAAATAAAAAAATTATCTTTATGCTAATAAACTTTTTATCCCAAAAATTGTCATTACTATGTCCAGTATGAAAGAGATTTTTTTATTCATCACTTTTAGTATAATACTATATTTTTTTTAAAAATTATAAAGAATTCTGAAATATATATCTTACTTTCCTCACTAGATTCTCTAAATGTGTCACTAATATTATCTATAAAAACAAATTAATTCTTTAGTTAGAAGAATTGAAATTACTTAAACTTATCAATAAATAATTTTTTGTCATCAAGTCGTGAATTCTTACCTTCATTACCTGAAAGTTATAAAAGTATTAGATTAAAAAAATATCCTCTGTCTAAAACAACCTGAATGCTTATCTTAGCCTTTCTTTTTGTTATTTTTTGAATTTTTATTGTTTGAATCTTATTTGTTATTTTCCTTGTTTGGTTTTTTCTTCTCAGCTTCAGTTTCTTCACCTTTAAGAAGTAAATAATAAAACTGAGGAATGTCATACTTACCATTGAAGCCTTCAACACCATCGAGAGATGATCTCCCATCATTTATAATATTATAAATAATATTATTTGGATTATAGCAATTATGATTATTATAATCTTTACCAATCATACCCTCTAAATAATTTTCTTTTAATGGTTCTAGAATATTTTATAAATATATCAATTAAAAGATGATTATATAGAATTACTTTTTTTACCATAATCTTTATCTTTAGAATTTTCATTGAAATGTTTTCCTTTACCATTCTCAGAGTGGTTTTGCGTTCCATTTAATTTTTTTTATCAATTATTTCTTTAATAAAATATTATTTAAATAAAGAACGAATATATAATCCTTGCTTTCATTATCAAATTCTGAAAATGTATAATATCAAAATAAAAAAGTTATTAAAAAATATGTTATAAAATTTTTTAACGGGTAGATTATTACCTCTATTTATTGCATTACTGTCTATGTCGTCTATATTTGGTCATAAAAACAAAAATAAATTATTAAAATTTAACTTAGTTTAGTTTACCACCCCTTCTGCTTCATTAACCTGAATTTCATTTTTCTTGTTATTCTTATTTCTACTATCTTAATTACTAGATTTCTTTTGAGTTTTTTCATTTGTTTTACCTTCAATGAAATATCACTTATGTTTAAGTAAAAATCGTCTTACCATTACTACTTCTACTAAGTGAAGGAGTATCAAAGGAATTCTCTGCAAATATAAAAAATAAGACACACACAATGAAATTATTACTATTATAAAATAAGCTGGAGGATATGATATTCAAGGTCGAGAAATTATTAAAATATGTATTATGAAATAAAATTGATATTTTTATTACCGTTATCCCACTCACAGCTTTGAAAATTATTTGGATCGAAACCTAAAAATAGAAGTAATCTAGTTAGCATTTGAATTTCCAGATTTACCAGATAAGTCAGAACTGTCAGTAAAAGATGTAGATACTTGTTTTTTTTTGTTATTTACACCTTCGTTGCTTTTTTTCTTTTCACTTTTATCTCTACTGGTTTCTTTTTTTTTGCTAAATTCCTTAATAGTTCCTTTATTGTTTTCATTCTCTACAAAATGTCATTATATCATAAAAACTATTTTGTCCCTACCATCACCATTTGGTGTAAAAACACTAGATAATTTATCTTAAAACAAAAAAAAAGCAATTAAGTTAAAAATAAACCAATATTATTACCATCTAAACCTAAAATCATGAAATATGAAGGTTTAAATGGTGTTGAAAAATTATGATGAATTCCTATTACCTAATATAATAAATTATGTTATTTTTACCTGATTTATAGTCTTGATCACCCATTATATCTAAATTTAAAAGTTAAAATAGTTTACTTAGTATTTAATTTTTATACTTTACCATAAAATCATGATTAGCGTTCTTATTGTCAGTAAATTTATTCTTTTGTTTTTTTTTCTTTTGATGTCATTTTTTTCTGTTGGATTTCTTTAAGGTTGGTTAAATAAACATAAACATATTTTATTATATAACTTCAAAAAAATAAATTGAAACAACTTTTTGTTGTTGTTTGAGAAATTCCATCATCTAAAAAGTGAATTCCTGTTTGAACAAATTTATTTCTTTTATCACCATCCCAATTAACATTTGTTAGATCACCATTGCCTTAAAATATATTTGATTATATAAGTAAATAATGACAAATAAACCACTCCATATATTATTTTTATCTCTATTAAGATCATTTTCTAAAATAATATATATTTATAGAAAAAAGTGAATAATCCTTCCTGAATTTTGTTTACCAAGATTTAATTGTCCAGAATTTTCAAAAGCACCTAAAAAATTAATGAAATTTACAATAATTATCTATATAAAGGAAAAAATATCAAGATTACAACTAGAATTGCTATAGTCACCAAAATCAAAATGCATACTATCATAATAATAACTTGTTAATTTTTTTATTACCACCATTTCCTTCAGCAATATCTAAATTTTAAAACATATGTTAAAGTTGTTTAAAGAAATGTCTCTTACATAAATCGTTTCAATCTTGAGAAGGTTCAGTTACTAAAAAGAAAAAAAAACAATTTAATTACCACTTTCAATACTTAAACACTTACCTCTAGCTGTTGAAACTTTTTTTTGCTCTCTTGATACGATACAAAATATCTATTGATTTCTCTTCTAACTACATCAACCTAAAAATCAATATTATGAATAAACATCTTTTTTAACGAATCTTACTTTATCATAAAATATCATTTTTAATATCTTCGATGTTGTTTACAACAACACCACAACTATTCTAAGTAGATATTATAAATAATAACAGAAATAAATTTAATATTATAAGTAAAAAATTCTTTTTTTGAAGTAAAAAGTAATAATCAAAATGTATTATTATTTATAGCAATTTAACTAATTTTCATATTTGATATAAATATTATTGGCACTTTTAAAACAAATATTATAATTTTGATAAATTATAATTACACTTTATAAATTGATTTTAATATTCTATGATAAATTTAAATTATACTATATTGTTTATAGAACTATCAGAAAGTAATCAATATATGCTAGCGTTTATAAATTTTCTAAGTTAATGTCGTTGATAAGTTTTTTTAATTGGTTTTTTAAAGTGGTGTTTTCTTTTATACAACTTATATAAAAAGCATAAAACTAATAAAGATCTATAAAATATAAAACTCATGAGTGATTCTTGAAAATTTTATATTTTTAATTAATAATCATAATAACCAGATATTTATTTAAAATAAAAATTTCAAATAACATTTCTTGACTTTCTAATATAGTATTAAATATTTATTTTATTTCAGATTTGAGAAGCAAAAATAAAACTATTTCAATCGTTTTACTTTAAAAAACTTTAATAAGTAAATAAAGGATTTTTTTTAGTTTATTATGTTGGATTAATTCCATTCATTTGATAAATTTACTGCACTTCTTGTTATGTTACATGAAGTATTTTGACAATTTTTCTAAATACATGTATTTTTTTAAGTATTGCAAAGTATAGTAAAAGTGACAGAAAAAATGTCTTTACTCTATTTTATGTTCCAAAAAAATAGGATTTATTTTTTCATTATTTAATTATTTTGGTTACCTCTTCTTATAAAATCTTTGTGATTGACTACGCCGAAAAATGTAAACAAGGTGGCCCATATAAGACTCATTAGACATTTGCATATGTAGCTCTTTGTGTAGTTAAGCTACAAATATAGTACTATGTTTTTTTTTGTAGCTGAGATACATATAATGCTAAAAATATAGATTCCACAACAAAATTTGGATTCTGGGTTGAGTTATAGACCTTCAATATTAGGGTGCATTTTTCGAATTTAAGCTTTTGTAATTTTTTATTTAAAGAGATTTTTTTTAAAAATTGTTGCAGATTCTGAAAGTACAAAGTCATTTATATAAACTTCCAAAAATTTATAGAAATTGAAGTCTGGCAATTATGTTAAATTTTTAAGAATAAAATTTTAATTAAGTAATTCCTAAAAATGATTTTTTGATATTCTGATGAAGTAAGCAAAATTCTATTGAATAAGCATAGTACAACAGGATTTAACCAAGTTTGGAAAAAGTTATGAATAGTCAAAAATTGATCATTTTTTAGAATAATTCTAGTAAAAAATGAAAATATGTTTATTTTTTTAATTTTGGATAGGAATTATGTTTTATTTGCAAAAGTATTCAAATATTATCTTATCTTTATTATTACTCGCTGATGTTTAAAAATTGAGGGTATAAGAATATGAATGAATGTACTAAAAATTTTAAGGGTACATAAAAATTGTTTTTGCAGGGCAATACCTATACAAGATAGCATAAAATGATAGTAAATGGTGTGGAAATATTGAAAAAATTATTTTTTCTTAAAATATGAGTAATAGTCAATATAAGAGTTTTTTTAGAAAATGTATATACAAATAAATAATAATCTGTTATCAACTATACATACGTAGTAATTTTTTTGCTATTGTAATATCATAAGGGCGAAAAAAGATTTTTTTGTATTTTAATTTTTAAGTGAAAGTGTTAAAAAGTCGACTTCGGAAAATCATAACTTCTGTCAAAGTCAACCACTTAGAACGGTCATACACTCATTTGATAGAGCTTTGCTTATCCTATCAGAATATTAATAAAACATTTTTAGAAATTACTTAATTAAAATTTTATTCTTGAAATACATCGATTTTTTGACAAAAATTGAGATTTTTAACTTTTATTTAAAAATTTTACATAGTTCTCGGATTTCAATTTTTATGAAATTTTGAGGGTTAGTACAAAAGGCTCTGCACTTTCAGAATCTGTAACAATTTTAAAAAAAAACAGTTAAAAAAATAGAAAGTCGAAAAATGTACTCAAATATTGAAAGTTCATACTTCCGCCTAGAATCTATATATATAGCATTTTATGTATCTCAGTTACAAAATAAGCATAATACTATATTTTTAGGTTAATTACAAACAGAGCTACATATGCAAATAACTGGGGAGTCTTATTTGGGCCATCCTATACACAATGTTAAAATTGTATGTACAACATTATAATGATTTGTCTTTAGAGTTTTTTTTAGTTAACTTTAACTATCCATACAATCCAATAGTTAATCTATTGAATGATTTAAAATTTAATCTATATTTCAATGCAAATAAAAGTTTATTTCGTATTTTTATATAAAATTCCAATAATGATCCAAGCTATCTGTCTGAACGGAATTTTACTTAAAAATGTAGGAATAGTTTGATTGTAACTGATTATTAACTAAAGTTATGCAAATCACAAATTTTTTTATTTGAAACATTTATTTTACATAAAGAAATCAATATTTTAAAATATTTAAAAAATTTTATAATCATTAATAAATCAAAAACATTTTTATATCATTCTACAAAACTTCTTTTAATTCTCATTAATATTTATAGTTAATATAATTTTATCTTTTGTAATTCTCAAAATCGTTTATATATATTTTCCTTTTTTTAACCAAGTCTTCCAAAAAAGCGACGACGACCAGGAGGCGGAGGGCCTCTAAAACTATCACCTCTATAAGGACCCTGTGGACCTTGATATTGTCCATAGGGATTTTCTAAATTTTTTTTATCAAATTAAATTTTGAAATTATTATTACCTTGACCGTTTGGTTGGCGACGTCCAAACATTCTTCTAAATAATCCAGGATCTTAAAAAAATATTAAAACTCTTATAAACAATGAATAACTTCTTACTATTTTGACGTCTAAATTCCCTTGCTTCATCTTTCCATTGTCGTCTCATCATTTTTTGTCTTGCGCGCATTTCATAAGGGTTTTGACCTAAAATTATGAGTGAAAATAATAATTAAGTAATACCCTGCGCTATAGCCATCTGCTTCATCATCATTCTGTTATCTAGAAATTATGAGTAAAAAATTATAAGATTCATATATTATTACTTCTTCTATTACTCCAACGGCTAAGTGCATACATTCCTCCTACTCCAGCACCTATAATTTTATTTAATGTTAATTAAGAAAATGTTGTAGTTTCAATTATATTACCGATTCCAACTACTGATCCAACAATTGGATTAGAGAAGAATTTAACTACTCCTAAAATGTGATATATTTTAACTGATTAATAGTAAAAATAATACCACTTTGCTGATTTGGATTTCCACCATTCCCGTTTTGTAAATTTCCATTTCCCGTATTTGGATTAAATTCATTGTTTGTACCTTGACCATTTCCTTGATAGTTAGTAATATTATTATTCATA
This sequence comes from Strongyloides venezuelensis, assembly GCA_963280985.1. Taxonomy (NCBI): domain Eukaryota; kingdom Metazoa; phylum Nematoda; class Chromadorea; order Rhabditida; family Strongyloididae; genus Strongyloides; species Strongyloides venezuelensis. The sequence goes on from CAUJLX010000002.1 coordinate 22,733,447, forward strand.
TCGGCACCTTGAACATTTGGATAATCTAAAAATATTATAAATAATTTCTTTTGATACATTTTAAAATATACTTTGTCCCCCAGGATTTCCATAATTAACACCATTGTAGTTACCTTAAATTATTTAATAAATAAAATTTTAAAGAATAATATTATTTATTTACCTCCATTTGAAGGATAATAATCTGTGAGACATAAAATAGGTTATTTAAATAAATTACTAGATTTTTATTGTTACCAAGATATTGTATATTATTATTTTGTCCATTACCATTATTCTGTCCGTAGCCATTATTTTGTCCACCACCATAATTATCTAATTTATAATTAAAAAAGTAATAAATTAAATATGGAAAACTTACTACCTCCATTACCCCCTTGATTAAATGATCCACCATTACCTACAATAAAAAAAATTAGCTAGACTTATTAATTAATACTTCCTCCATCTTGCATCGTGTTCTTTGTATCAGGATTACCTGAATTTACTAGTAAACAATTTCAAACATTGTTATTACCTTGGGGATACTGATTAGGATAATCTGAAAGCATAGAAAATTTAATTAAATAAAATTAACGGGTGGTTATACTAATAATATAAACTTTTAAAGTATAATTATAATCTCAAATAAAACAAAAAGATTTAAAAAATAAATTAAATTTATCGTTATACTAATATCACTCATGTACTCTTAAAATTTTATCGTCACTGATTAATATGTTAGAAGCTTTTTTTATATTTTACTATTAGTATAACGTCAACTGGTAAAAAATAATGAAGTTATAAATAAATAATTTGTAATTATATATCTTACAATCTCCTCCCCTTCCCACATTATTACCACCAAGATCATCTAAAAAAAAATAAAATTCATTGGGTTTATTAAATTATTAAATAAAATATCTAATAGCATAATCAAAAAAGTATTCAATTCAAAATAGAAAGAACTTACTATTTCCTCTTTGACCACCAGATCCAGTATTAGTACCATCTACAATAATAAATATAACATTTACTAAATTTTTAAAATACCATAATCTCCATATTGTGGAACTTCGTATGTTGAATTTGTTTCTATATGTACATATTAGTAAACGATGAATAAATTATCATTACCTATGGGATAATCATATGGACCTGAAAATATAAGAAAGTTATTTCAATAAGATTATCGGATGACTATATTAATATTATAAGCTTTTAAGGTATTATTGTAATTTTTGATGTAGAAAAGGCCTAAAAATAAATAATTGTAATGTTATGTAAAATTCCTCATATAATCCCTAAAATTTTTGAAGTCATTAACAAATATTTAGAAAGCTTTTTTATAATACGCATTAGTTAACTTTTATTATTTAGAAAATAATAAATTAACTTTTCTGATGTATTAAAATATTAAACAAATCACCTAAATAAGATTATGTGGCTTAAATGATTATTTTTACCTAGACCAATTTATCATTAATTAGATAGTTATCAAGTTCAGAAGTCTTACCTTGATTTCCTAAAAATTACAAATAAAAAATAACTTTAATATAAAATTACCGTCTGTATATATATCACTTGATTGTGCAGGTGTGGTTTTCTTTTCCTTTTCTTTTTTTTTTTTCTTCTGATTTTTTTGTTGACTCTTCTTTTTCGATTTCCCTTTTTTATTGTCATCTATATTACCTTTAAAATAATAACATTAAAAAAAATTCACAATTACCACTTGAATTACCATCATCAGGAAATGTTTCATAATCATCTACAATATTACAATTAGTTTAAGTTAGATTCAAAATGACTATTATTATTACCACTTCCCGGGGTCGTATCGCCTGTCTTGTTGTCAGATCCTTGGTCTGATTTATTATTTCCTTTATTTGGTTCTAAAATATGTTTTAGATATGTTAATCAAGTAACCAATATAATAAACTACTACTTTTTTTTGGACTTTTATTTTTAGGTTTTTGTTTATTTTTCTTTTTCCCTCCTTCAGGTGGATTGTTAACGGAAGAGCCTTCTAAATGAACAAAACAATAATCTCATTAGTATTAATATTACTTCCTTTACTACCTGAAAATAGTATATTATGCTGCGAAAATCATAATCAGATATATGATGGAATTTTATTATTAAGTTGATATTTTTTTATTACCTTTATCCAGGTTAGGATCATCAGAAACGTTTGTATCAAGTCCTAAAAGAGAAGTAATTTAACTGGTGTTTAATTTTTAGTTTACCGCCTGAACTATCATTGTTATTTTTATTAGTTCCTTTCTTTTTTTTCTTTCCTTTGCTTTTATTTTGTTTTTGTTTAGACGCTTAAATAAAATAAAAAAAATTTAAGTATTTCCAAAAAAATAAATAGATTAAAACTACTTTTAGTTCCTGTTTGAAACGTTCCTCCACCTAAAGTGTGAATTATAGTTTACATCAAAAAAACTGGTTTTATTACCATTTCCATCGTCATAAGTTTGTGCATTAATACCTCCTAAAAACATGCTTAGTTGAATTAAACAATGATGAGAAATTAACCATTGTTGTAGTCATAACCTCCTATATTTGTGTTACTTCCTAAAATAATATATTCATAAAATTTAAAAAGTCTTTATAAAGAAGGTTTACCTGAGCCATAAAAAGGACCAGCCCCTATGTTAACAAAGATAGATAAAATGCTTGAAATTATTGATAATAATTAAAGTTACCATAACTATTAGGAGAACTATATTGATAATCACCATAGTCTAAAAGTATAAAAGCACAATAATAATCTTACAATTTTTATATTACTACTATTTCCTCCATTATCACCTAGATTTACTCAGATATAGCATTATTAATCTAAAGGCGTTTTTCTTACCGTTATTTTCCACATATACAGAATCTTGATTTGCTAAAAAATATGAAAATTTAAATGTAATTTAAAAAAACATGTTATTTACTGGGACTTATTGAAGTTTGTGTTTTTTGCTTTTTTGCTCGTTTAATACGATCCAAAATATCATAAAATTTACTTATATCTCTTTTAACTACTTCAACCTAAAAATCAATAACTTGAATAAACACATTTCTCAAAACTTACATTATCATAAAAGTAATTTTTGATATTCACAAAATTGCTTCTATCAAAATCATATCCATTTGAAATAGATATCACAAAAAATAACAAAAATAAATTTAATATTAAAAGTAAAAAATTCATTTTATGATTAAAAAAATAGTAATCCAAATCTATAACTATTTATAATAATCTACCAACTTTTATATTTGAGATTTAAATATTAATAGCACTTTATAAATAAATATTATAATTGTGAAAAATTATAAATACTCTTTGTATATTGATTTTTAAATATCAGCGAAATAAATAATACGTTAAAAACATAAAATTTACTGTAATGCATATACAATTAATACATAATTATTAGTTTTTAATTAGTTTAATATTATAATTTTGCAATATTGTAGGCACGTTTATTATGTAATAACTCGAGTTTATTTATTTAAAACGTTTATAAAAATATGATATATTAAGGTTCCATAAAATTTACTGATTTCATGAATGATTTTTGAAAAATCTTTAATTAAAAATCATTAAAAGCCAAATATTTGTACATTTAAAAATTGTTAAAAAGCAATCTTTGATTCTCAAATTTTAAATTAAATAATTTTCTTTACAGAAACTAGAATGTATGAAAGCTAAATTGTTTCACTTAGTAAAAAACTTTAATAATCATATGAAGGAGCTTTATTTTTCTTTATTGAATAAAATTCATTCAATTCATCTGTTTATCATACTATACTTTAGTAATATGACATCGATTTTTTAAAGCGACCCTAAGATTAACATTATCAATGGTTCCGAAAGATAATAATATAAAATAATTATCTATAATTTTAAAAAATTCCTTGTATAAACATTGTTGAATTTCGTATGTGACTTTTAGTTTACATAAGTATTATATGTATATTGAAAGCTTGAATAAAAGGTATTTACTTTCCCGCCTATTTATAAAGTATCAGAAGTTTAAAAAATGAGAAAAAATTTAAACATAAATCTTATATATTGAAAATATTTAAAGTGATTTGAAGAAATGCGGAATACAAGGTATTTGTTTTCTATTATGATAAATTTGATTACGATCAATATAGCTACAAATAATAATATCATACAGATTTCTATTATCTACTATAAAATTTTATCATCTCGCTTAAATTTGTTAAAATAATTATTCAAGAGATAGTAGTGATTAAAAACAATTTTTAAACTTAGAAATCTATAATTATTAAAAAAATTGTAATAGCATTAATGGAAAAAATCAACATAAAAATTAGCAGAGTAATTTTAAAAATAACCAAATTTTTAACGAGAAAAAATTTAGTAGTTATAACAAAACAAATAAAAAATAATTCTAAAATCAATAAAATTCAAGTTACAGTTAAAAGTATCAACTATTTTTATAACAAATAAAAATCAAAACTTTTAAATAATTTAATTCAATATATAATATAATACTTTTAAGCAAAATCAACTTTTAACGTCTTAAGTTCCATTGGTTTTATATCAACATATCCATTATAGGTTATATTGTTTGATTCATGTAACATTGTCAAAGATGTCTTTTGATAGGAAGTAATAAAATCACTACCAAAATAATTGTTCATATAAAGTTCACCATTTTTTATTCTTAAATTATAATCAGTTTCTCCAATACTTTTATCATAAGCAATATTTTGTAGTATCATTGCAGCACTCCTTAAAGCTTTTCTCTTAACTCTTGCATACCCATAATCTGCTTTACCACCTCTTCCGTAGTTTTCTGGTTGTGTTAGAGTTCTTAATGTCACCAAATGTATATTATGAGGAAGATCTCTTTTTAATATTGATAATCTATAATTCATATTTGTAATATCTTTTGTAATTTGCATTTGAATGATATTGTAATGTAATTTTTGATTTGCTTGGAAAGCTCTTGATGATAGGTAGCCGGTAACGGAATAATCGTCAACTCTTCTTCTTCTTCTTTCATTACGGAATTTGTAATTATTCTCAATTAAAATTCTAAATCTACTTCTAGTAGCTAAATTATCCGTAACACCTTGTTCAAGACCTCTAGAATCATCAAAAAAATGTCTCCTATCCAAAATTACTTCTACACTACCCTCTTCTTGACTACTACAACCTAATGGTTGATTTCCTAATAAAGTTAATCTTTTTCTTCTATCTTCTATGTAAATTGTCGATGGCATTGGGTAGAAATTTCCTTGTATTGGTAAATTACTTAATTTTTTTCTTTTTATTATTTGATAACCATTTAAATCAGTGAAAAATACATTCCTATTTTTTATCATTCCATCTATACCCTTGATTTTTGTCCTTATTTTCATCGCTACTTCAATATCTAAGTTTTTTTTTATATCAATAATATTACTTATATCAACATAATGTGGTGAAGTTACCATACAATCAATAGAATGGATTAATTTAAAATTCTCATTACCATTAATAACGACTTTCTGATGTAAGTTTCCTTTTGATATTATATAAGAATTACCAGAAATGTTTAATGGTTTAGAAGGACCATCAGGGTGGAAAAGGTAGGCTCCTGAATTTTCTAAATCCTTATTATCCACATAATATTCATAAGTAATTGATACAGGTGAATTTTTTATTGCAACAACATACCCATTTTTTTTATTAATTTGTAATCCATGTGCTTCACTAACAGTAAAATATCTATCATTTAAACTATAACGTAAATGTTTATATTTTTCAAATATGACACTTGTTACAATAGATGCACTAGAGGTGTAAATTTTTGCAATATTTGGTTCTACTCCTGTTTCCTCAGGGTTAATTAATTTGAATGTCTTTACTTCTAAAGCTTCTAAAGAAGTAATGAAACAAAGCTTGTATGATCTATTAGTTATCATTAATTTCCCATCTTTCTTCTTAATTGTTGGATGTACCTCTTGGTCATTAAGGTCAATACCCTCAACAATATATATTTTTTGACCACCAATTTTCACACATATAACTTCTCTGTCTATTTTTGATGTATGAGGATTAAAAATAAGAAGATTGTTAATTGTATTAAATTTTTTTATTCTTGTCATTTTATTAGGTTTATGAACTTTTGCTAATATCATTATTTTTTTACTAGAAGATGAAATTCTTGTCATATCAAATTGTAGACTTTTTTCAATAATCGAATAACAATTTTCAATAGCTTTAAATAATTTTTTACCATAGTCAATAACGACATGATCTCTAGCTGTTCCCGTAACACCATCATGATGTTGAAATAATGATAAAGCTCTCCTGGCATATACTAATTTATTGTAATCAACTGTTTTCAAAAAAACACCTGTTTCATTTCCTTTTGTTTTCCCTAATACAGATGCGAAAATAATTTCTGCTGATCTTAAATGATCCATTAAAACTCTATCAAAACGTTTGTAAAAAGGTCTTGATGTATAGTATCCACTCCAGTAATCTTCATTTCTATCGGCATATGTAAAGAAGTCTCCTGAAATGACGGGAATATTAATATTTTCTTTTATTATATTTTCATCGTTAGCTCTAAAATAATCATCTAGTGTACCAAAATGAACCTTCATATTATATTCTGGATTATTATTAATTTCATTTATTATTATTTTATAATTTTCATAAACATTCTTCCATTCATATGCTTGTGAAAATGCAAAATCAGAGCCAAGCGGCACAAAAATGTTTGATCCCCTAAAGATAAGAGCTTTTTTTCTAAATTGATCAGCAATGTCTCTTGCTGCAATTTTTAATGTTTTCTTATCTGTATTTAGAAAGGAATCATATTGTTCTCTAAAATCAAATATTTCACAAATATCCATATCAGGTCCACATGTTTCCCTTGTTGTATACCCAGTATAAGGAAGAATGTGCGTAAACATATCGGTTTTAGCGGAATCATTTTGATATCCACCACTCCATAATTGTCTCCATTTAAATTCAAGCAACTTTCTTTGAGCAAAATATTGTTTAACTAAAAAATGTACTCTTTGGATTGCCATACGCCTAAAACCAGATTCTTTTATGAGGTAAGCCATTGTTGGTGACAAACCGAAAGGATCGATAGACCAATGATTCCTAGGTATATATTGCAAATTATTCTTCAAAAATTCATGACCCTCAAATAATTCAATAATTTGAGTAAAAAAATGACTGTTTGCTTCATCTGTCATTACCCAGCCACCACTTAAAATTTCAAATTTATTATCATGTAATAATTTTTTAACTTTTTTCCTTTTTATTGGTGTAAGTGATGAGTAAAATAATTCAAAGAAAGACATCTCCACATAGACAAATTTCATCTCATTTTTTTTAGATAAGTAATTTAACATTCCATTTAATATCCCTGAAACATCCTCATTATAATACTCTTCAAATGTCTTTAGCCATCCCGGGTCATCATGTGAATGTGGTATTAAAAACACATTAATTTTCCTCATATCTTTTTTATCATTTACATTATATTTAACATCCAAATAATTTTTCCGTTCAATTTCGTATGCATTTTGAAAATGTATATTTGAATAAACTTTCAGCATCTATTTATAGTATTTAATAAAATATGATAATGAAAATAGTTTATAAGATTACCTGTTCATCACCATGAGGTTTAAAATAAAACTTATTTATCGCATAATCATTAATTGTTGTTGTTAAATAAAAAGATAAATAAAAATAAATAAAAATTACAATAGAAATAAGAGCAAATGCAAACTTTTTTTTTAGAAATTTTACTTGAAATAAGTTAGAAAATCCATTCCAAAATTTCATATTTACAAATAACCTTTAATTTTTTATATTCTATAGTTTTATACTTGTTACTGACAAAGTATTATATCAATAAGATGTATATTTTTTCGAGAAAATAAAATTTTGAATTATTATAATAATATAAATAAATCTTTATTTAGTACTATAAAGTTAAAACTTACTGTAATACTTTAGTATTTTAAAAAAAAAAGATCCTAAAAATATTAATAATTATTTAATGTAAATTTATATATAAATATTATTATTTTTTAAAATTCGGAAATTGTGTGTATAAAAATATCAAAAATGATGTTTTTTACATTATGATAGCAGTTAAAATATTTATTAATTCCAAAAAAAGTTTCCTACAATTTATACAACATAAAGAACATAATTATTTTATGAATCTATGACAAAAAGTTTTTTGATCTATCTAAAATAAATTAATATTAAAAAACATCTAAATTTATTTATAAAACTTGTAATGATATAAAAATCATGTTCAATATAATTTTCCTATAATGTACGAAATCTTTGATACATATTTTTTCAAAAAAAAATACATATATTAAGTTCTTTAAAATGATAAATTCAATATGTGTTAAAATAAATATAAATATTGTTATACAAAAAATTATAGTACAATTCTGATGAGGTAATCTGTTTTTTATCCAAATATTTTTTTAATTTATTATCACAATTTTGTTTTATGTACTTTAATAGATTATAATTTAAATCAATTTATTTTAGTAAATTTTATGAAGCTATTCACAACACAAATTATTATGATTTAGATTTTTATACAATAAAAAAAACGTGATTTTGTTTTTTTACCATTGTAAAAATCATAATTTTTAATCATCTATACATTTATACAATCTTATCGTACTGGAAATATTTTTTTCCATGGTATTTAACACCAACTTAATACTGTTTATTTCACAAATAAAAGGTGATAATTAACTTTGTTAAGGAGTTTTTTATCACCTCACTTTACATGACTGTTTCATGATACAATCAAATAGTCAAGATTAATTGTTTACCATGATGTATTTATTTATAAATACTAACAAAAATATAATCACACTCTCTCTTAGTGAATTAATATTAACCTCCTCATAGTGCAGAAAGGGTGAGTTTTCCTTTTTATTTATTATATTATTGTTTAGTTTTTTATATCTTCCTCATTTGTAAAATAAATTATCAATTTAATCTCTTATCTTGAAACATAGCGCTCCCGGAACATTATCCTTTAACATAATTTGGTGACAAACAGTTTTACTCTAAATTTCTTAATCTGGTGACATTGCATATGGCCGAAGATGAAAAGGTAAATTGCCTTATGCAAGCATTCCTAAAGAATGAAAAAATATTTCTTAAGAAAAACTATCCAGATAGATAAAGATGCTAAGTTAACTAGTAATGGAATTCATAAGTTAGTTGAAGAAGAATGCAAGTATAAAATTGAATCTGAATCCGTTGCAGTTAGAGTAAATAATTTGTTAACAACTAGATTTCTTTTTAATGAAAAAAATGCTTGCTCTAAAATCATTGATGAATTTGAAAATTGCTTGTCTGATCTAGTACCTGAATCGTCTAAAGGTGTATTTTTTAGCATGTTCTTCATTCAGAAGATACCATTTTGAATGAAAAAGAGTTTAAAAATTACATGTTACTCTCAAAAGAAGAGATCATCAAATTTGTCAGAGAACAAGACTTCCTCTTCGAACATTCAGCTGCCTTTGGTAAAGATAATGATAAGAGAAAAAATTTTGATGTTAAGTCAAATAAGTCAACGTTAAAGAAATTTACGCTTTAATCTGTTGAGACTAAAAATCATCGTAAAGCATCAGATAAAAAAAATGAATACAATGAGGCAAATATTAAGCCAACCAAAAATGTAGAAATAAAATTTAAAAATTTATACTACGATGAAACATTATATGATATTGCATACACTCAAGCCTACACCGGAGATTCTCTAATTTTTCTTAAAATAAGTCTAGATTTATGTGCAGCTATATCTAGTTTATTTTTATTTGACTTTAACAAACTTCCCGAATTGATCAAATCTTCAATTATATGTGATGATCAAATATACGAATTAAAATCTGTTCACAACACTTCTAGTGAAACATTAGGTCTCATATATACAACAGTATCACTTTCAAATTACAGTTTGTCAGATGCAAAAGTACAATTATTTATTGATTCTCAAGCTTTATCTCACTACTTTCTTTTTCCTTCCTTAAAAACTATAACATCAATCCTTGTCTAAATCAGAAATTAAAGTCAAGTCTGAGGAACATAAGTTTATGAGTATAAGATTTGGTCAAGAGTACTTGAAAACAAAAGAATTTTTCAAGATGATTGAATAATCTTAACAAATAAAGACTTTGAACCCGGTAGTAAGATTTTTGTTTCTTTCTCAGTTAAAGGCTTATTCCAATTTAAACGATATCTTTGCTTTCCTGTCTCTTAAGAATGTAAAGTACAGTTAGAAGCATCGTTGAACGACCAGGTTTCCGAAAATTGGCTTAGAAAAATAAACTCAAATGAAATCGTTGAAGGTTGAAATCAATGCGTTAATATCCTGATAAACTTCCACGAATATGTTTTTCCTTATCAATCTCAATAAACTCATTGATCTCCCTGACATGCCAAATTTTCCAAATTTAAAAAGATACTCTTTAAATCAAATATTGACGTATACTCCTGTTGTGACAAAAATTTTGAATTTTGTCGTATATCTCTTGATTCATATTGTAGAAAATTTTGTAATATTCTAACACCCATAGGTTTATATCAAAGTAATGTTTTAGTGTTTGGATTAAAATCAGCTCCGGCTATATATTATGCCTCTATGATGAAAATTCTTGAAAGCCTTTAAAAATATCTTTTTGTATATTTATGTGTTATTTTAAATATTTCCTTTTAACTATCCACGAAGAAATTAAAATTCAATTTTTGTCGCGACTTCGTAAATTTAATTTCAAACTTTCACTCAACAAATGCTGTGTAGTAAATTTTTATTAGATTAGGATATAATAATAAATAATTAAGACTAGTGATAATGATTTTAATCTCTAAAATTTAATAAGTTAATTATAATTATAAATAAAGATTCAGTTTTTGGGGAAATTTCAATGTAATACAGAAAATATTTATATTTTTTTGATGTAATCATTTTATTTTGTCTATTTTTCTTGTCAGAATTCTCTGTGTATCAGTTAGTAAACTTAAATTTATTGGTTTTGAAATTGAAGTTGGTAGAGATATTTACATTAATCAAATGAGAATAAATGCTTTACTTGGAATTAAAACTCCAGATACAGGCAAAGAGTTGAAAAGTATTCTTGCCTAATTTCAATTTTGCTCAGATTTTATTTTAAACTACTCAATAAAGTTAGACGACTTACACGATTACGTTAATTGCAAAAGCTCAATAAGATAACTTAATCAAGCTAAATTTCAATCTCTTCTCAAATATGTGACTAAAGCTATATGTTTCTTTCCTGCTCCAAAAAATATTATGAAGTTAGAAATATTCGTTGATTGCTCAGAAAAAGATATATCAAGTATAATGCTTTGTGTATCTAAAGGCAGAAATTATCCTATTCATGTAAGAAGACATCTCTTGAAAAAGCATAAAAGAAATTATAATGATGGCATTAAATGTCTTCTCTCAGCTCAAGAAACCTTAAAGCAAAGCCAATATTTGTGTTCAGCATTTCAAACAAAAATATTCTCAAAGATTAAACATATTCATAATCTTACTGATTTAGCTTAAACAGTCATTAAAAACACGTTTTAGATAATTATTCTTAAAGTACTTCCGTTTGACGTATTTTTTCATTACGTTGACACATCTGAAAACCTAGTCACTCTTATGACTTACTCAGATTTTCAAGAAAAGAAATCTTATAGGTTAATGTGCATTGTATTTTTTAATGCTCCACTCTCCTATCTTGGTATGGATCAGCAATTGGTAAAAGAAAGTTATAGTATAGATAAAGACACTAGCTTACTTCATAAAATATTCACCAAAACAAGATAACCAACATTTGAGTAAATGCTTAGATGCTATCTTATGTAAACATATATCTTCATTACACATTGATAATGGGCTAATATATCTCAAAGGTAGGCTTTATATTCCTAAAGAACTCATTCCAAACATTGTTTCTAAACATGCTTCAACATATTCAATGGTAAAAATAGCTAAAATTTTTACATTTTTAATAGCCTATATTCTCGATTAAAAAATGTTTATGATTTTTGTGAACTATGCATAGTAAATAGACGAAACAGAAATCAAATTGTTAATAGTTGGCCCGATACTAACCAATCCCATAAGAGATTCTATTTAGATATTGGTGAATTTTAAAAAAAAATTCCTTCTTGTTGTCGATAACTTTTCACAATTTATTATATTTAGAAAATTAAAATCACTTTATTCTCAAGAGTTGACAGATCGACTAGAAGAAATTTTTGCTAATTTTGAAAAACTAAAAATCTTTGTTAGTGATAATGCGACAATACATGCATCTCAAGTCACAGCAGAAGCATTAAAAATTGGGGTATTTATTAGTCTTTTAGTGTTTCAAGTGGTAGTGCTGAAAAAGCTATTGTTTTAGTCAAAGACTACCTTAAAAAAATTCATTCAGTATTAAAAAATTTTGATTTTGCCCTTAAATCTTTACAATTAACGTTAAATGAATGAATAATCAAAGATACTAAGAGTTTTTTTGAACTGTTTTTTTTTATAACAACAACTATAGAAGACATCATTTCAGATTATGAATTTGAATCCATTCCTTTAGATCTTGATTGTTTGTTTAAGAAAGATAAAAACTCATATACATTGTTTTATGGTAAAGTCACTGAACAGATTCACAATAATATTTTTAAAATTCATCATGATGATAGGTATTATGTTAAGAAATCCGACTATATTAATGTTCTGTCTAAGGGGAAAGTGATACCATTTAAAGATGCTTTAAAAAACATGAAGCCGGAAAATGATATAAACCAGAGCCTCTAACAAAAACATTTCGATGACTATCCGATTTCATGCTCACTGACAATTTCTATAATACAATATATAGTCCTTATTTATATAAATTATTATATTCTGATAAAAACCTGGTAGATAATTTTGGAAATAGTATAACTCAATTACGTAATCTAGATGTCACACAAGATGTCAATCTTTCTTAAACATTATTACCCGCCGACTTATCCATAAATAAAGATAATATAAATACTGTAGATACACCACTTTTAACCTCTTTTGAATCTTCAAATTCAATATTACCTTTACCAATAGTCGATAACATACCATCTTATGTCAAATTAAACTCTCGGTTATTGGTTAAGCAATGTGTTAAAGAAAATGATATGTCTAATGTTTGCGCTACGGATGGTAGTTGTAAATCAGGAAGAGGACTTTCGTATTACATAAAATACCCCAAAGGAGAAATAGAAAAACCTCTCATAGCAGGAAATAACAGTTATGCTCAAAATCTGGAGATTACGGCTTTACATCAATGCCTAGTTGAGTTATCTGAATTAGATCAAAAAATGAGTTTCCATCTTCTTCTAAGAAACTTATTATTATTGACTCTGATTATGGTGTTCGTGCTTTAGCTACTGATTTTAAAAAATGATTGTCGTGTGGTTTTCAAAAAACAGACGGTAAAAAACATACTCATGAAAATATAATTAGAAGTTGTTGTGATTTTATTGCTAGTTTAGATTCATCTATCATTATTGGTAAGGTTCCTGGTCATAAAGGAATGTTCTTAAATGAAAAAGTGAACACTATGGCAAAAAGGGCAACTGTTCGCCCAGTTATGCAAGCAGTATCCTTTAATTTTTAATCAAGTTATATTGATATTTGGCTTAGGTCTTGAACCTCATATTCTTCATCGAATCCAAAAAGGGATGTTTCATGATACAATCAAATAGTCAAGATTGATTGTTTGTCATGATTTTTTTTATTTATACACATAGAGACAATCTCATCATTTTCTTTCCAAAAACATTATTCAAATTTAACTATTCATATCATTTTTTTTCCTATCCAATCATTTTATTTCCTATTCAATCATTTTGTTTACTAAAGAATTATTTTCATCCCTGTGCAATCATTTTTTTCTCTGATAACTTTTATTTTGAATAAAATTAATTAAAAATATTATTTTGTTAATATTATCTTTTCACGTTTATTAGCTTAACATAAACAATTAAAGTAAAAAACATTCCAGACTAACAGTCATTGAGGATTACTACTATATTTTTGAAATAATTAATTAAAAACCAAAGAAGAATTACAGAAATTTTTTATTAATGATTTTGTTATTGTTAGATAGATTATATACTTCAAAAGCTTATGTATGACACTTTATTTTGTTTGAACAATAGAATATCAAAAACTTTATCAAAATAAGTTGTTTAATTCTAATCGTTAACTTATTTGTATAAAGCAAGCTAAGCAAACTGAAGAGTATAACAATATAAATTTCTTACAAAAAGTAAAAAAGTTATAATACTCAGAAATGTGATAATATTTTAAAGGTAAAAAAATAGTCTTTGAAAAATATCTATATCTTTATTCTAAATATTTATAAATTTTATTTTAAAATAAAAAGTTTTTTATATAGGAATAAGATTAAGCTTTACAATAATTTATTTCAAATGTAGATATATAATGTTTAATTACTATGACCAATGATAAAAAATATATTTCAAATAAAAATATTTATAGTTTTAAATCGCATATTGATATGAATTGTATAAAAAAAAATTATTTTTTAATCATTGTAAGTTATATTGTTATGAAAATATTTTATGATCAATTATACATCCAAGAAAAAAAATGATTTCTTAGGAAGAAAAATAATTTGTTGGGAAAAAAAAGATTTTTTAAAAAAGAAAATGATATTTTGGGAAAAAAATGATTTTTTAGAAACGAAAATGATATTTTAGGAAAGAAAATGATTTAATAGGAAAAAAAATAATATAAATAGGAAACAAAATAATTGGACAGGAAAGAAAGTGATTGGACAGGAAAGAAAATAATATTTAAGGAAAGAAAATGATAAGATTGTCTCTGTGTGTAACTACTAACAAAAATATAATCGTACCTTCACTAATCCAACTAACATTAATCTCCTAAAAGTACAGAGAGCTTGAGTTTTCCTCTATAATTTATTAACTTATTATATATTTTTTATATCTTCCTTATTTAAGAAATAAATTATCAATTTAATTTCTTATTTTTAAACAATGACCAAATAAAAGCCTTCAAAATCATATAATCAAGGGTTAATAAAAAATTAATCTTTACAAGTATTTATAACTAGAAATATATTTTATATTAGAGCATTTTAACTTTTTTAATCATGAAATAAAAAATTATATAAAATAAAGAAAATTATTAAATTATTTTCGTAAAAATTTCTTTTCTTTAAAGCTTTGTTAAGAAATATTTATTTTTGAGAAGTACCTTAGTTACGATCTCCAAGATACAAGCATAACATAAGAAAAAGAGTAGAAACAATAGTTCTATTATTTATTAGGATCCAAAATTTCGTTACCAAGCATTTCAGTATATAAATACTAAATCATTGGTATTTTTCCATTTTACTTTCTCCAATATTACTACTATTTTCTTCAGTATTAAAATGAGTTTAAGAGAAATTATAAAGGATTTTTCTAATTGGAGTGGTGTAAACGTAGTTACTCAAGCATATTATTCACAAAATAAAAAAATACTTTTTTTGTGGATTTTATTTATGATTTCAATGATAACGTTGAATGTATTAATAGTTTTGCAAAAGATACATGCTAAAAAAATAGAAACTAAAATTTTAACAACACGGAGAGTGAATGAAGATTTTTTTCCTAAAATAAGTGTATGCTTTAGTATTCTAAACAAGTATGATGAATCATTTTTCTATACTGACCCTAAATATAAAAGCGAATTTTTTGGGCGACAGTTTAATAACAAAATGAAAACGAGTTCATTTTATGGTCCAGAAATGTATATTAATAATCTCCTTAGAAATTATCAAATTTTCTTAAAAGAAGTAAGTTAGATATAATGCTTAATTTTATCGTTATAAGTATGAAAGTGGTAAAAATATTTACGCAAATATTTCTGTTCTCGAATGTACTTATCTTGGCAAAAATTGTAATAAATTCATGCCAAATATTTTTTATTATGATAACTGGTTTGGAAAATGTATTTTATTTCAAAGTAAGAAACAAGATTTTGGTGTAATTTCAAGAGCTGGTAAAGAATTTGGTTTGTCTGTCATATTAAAAAGTCAAATTAGCAATATAAAGTAAGAATTAATTTTTAGTTATCATTTATATCTTTAGAAACCATTTTCGTAAAGTTTTAGGATTTTTACCCTATTTATCAATTCAATATCAAATTTTAAATCCTAAAGATAAAGAAAACAAAAATCACCTATTAACTTCTTTTCACACTGATGTTTTACCTCTTGGTCATGAAGTAAACATACCAATTACAATAACAAAGGAAATAAAAAATAAAAATATGTCTAATTGTTTGGATTATAATTTTGAATTACCAGATAGTCTCAATAAAACTGGTATATACTCATACGATTCTTGTTATACAAACTGTTTTAAAAATTATCAAGTGTCACAATGTCGATACGATTTGCCATTTTTTCCTAGAATTTGTAGTAAAGGTAATTTATTAAAATATTATTTTATCTAGTTTATTTATATTTTTAGAAAGACCTTGTGACTGTGATGAAGTAAGTTGTTTCAATTGTTTTAGCAATGTATTATTTCCTAATAATCTGAAGAATGGTATTTTACATCCGGAATTTAAAGATAAATGCTCTTGTCCTCCACCATGTGAAAATTTTAGTTTTAAAACAATTCCATCTTTCAGTAAACTTCATACAAAAAATATGGCTGAAATGCTTGATCTTAAAGGGAGCGATGAAGATTTAGAGAATGATATTAGTGCAAATTATGTTATGTTGAATTTTTTCATTAAAGAGCTCACAGTCTTAACGAAAAAAGAAGAAGTAGTTTATCGTTCTGCCAATTTGTTTGCAGAAATTGGAAATACTTTAGGTTTACTTTTGGGTTTGGGAATGATAAACATTGTCGAAATATTTTTCTGCTTTTGTTTGGTTATAATAGATAGAATTCGGTACTTTATCAAGTTTCGTCGTTTATATTAGAATTTTTACTTCACGACTTTTTAATTGACCATCTCAAAATTATAATATCAATTTATAACTTTTTTATTTATATCAAAAAAATGTTTTACAAGAAAAAATCGTTTTTTATTTTTAATTAATTTTACTAAAAATAAATACAAAATACTATATAGTTTTAGTGATTTCATTTTAAGCAGATATTTTTTTATATTATTTTTTTATAAACTATCATCTTTTTTTGAATAAAACATTTTCATGTTTTAAAGAAATTATATCACAAATATATTACACATTTCTGTCGTTAAATTTCTTTAAAATTAAGCTAAAAGTGAATACTTATCTGAAAAAAATGCAAAATTGTCTTCTTTAGATAAAAATTAAATTCTTAACAATAAGAATGTATATCAACCTTCTTTAACTCTGGAAAATATTATAATTTATTAGTAAAAACTATATTACAATAAAATAAACAATAAGAAAGATTACATAAAAACATGATTATTTATGATGTTAGAGTTATTGAGATATTAAAGCAACGTTAAAATCATTTAATAGATAATTTTTAACTTTTTCAAATTTTAAAGCTTTGTTAAAAATATTTATTTTTTAAAAGTATCTTAGCTATAATCTCCAAGTTACAAACATAACATAAAAAATGGGTATTAACAATAGATTTATAATTTATAAAAATCCAAACGTTTGTTACCAAGCATTTTAAAATATATAAATACTAAATCATTGGTATTTTTCCATTTTACTTTCTCCAATATTACTACTATATTCTTCAGTATTAAAATGAGCTTCAAAGAAATAATTAAAGATTTTTCTAATTGGAGTGGTGTAAATGTAGTTACTCAAGCATATTATTCAAAAAATAAAAAAATACTTTTTTTGTGGATTTTATTTATGATTTCAATGATAACATTGAATGTATTAATAGTTTTGCAAAAGATACATGCTAAAAAAACAGAAACTAAAATTTTAACAACACGGAGAGTGAATGAAGATTTTTTCCCTAAAATAAGTGTATGCTTTAGTATTTTAAATAAGTATGATGAATCATTTTTCAATAGTGAGCCTAAATATAGAAGCAGATTTTTTGGGCGACAGTTTAATACCAAAATGAAAACGAGTTCATTTTATGCTCCAAAAATGTATATTTTAAATCTCCTTAGAAATTATAAAATTTTCACAAAAGAAGTAAGTTAGATATAATGCTTAATTTTATCGTTATAAGTATGAAAGTGGTCAAAATATTTACACAAATATTTCTGTTCTCGAATGTACTTATCTTGGCAAAAATTGTAATAAATTCATGTCAAAAATTTTTTATTATGATAACTGGTTTGGGAAATGTATTTTATTTCAAAGTAAGAAACAAGATTTTGGTGTAATTTCAAGAGCTGGTAAAGAATTTGGTTTGTCTGTCATATTAAAAAGTCAAATTAGCAATATAAAGTAAGAATTAATTTTTAGTTATCATTTATATCTTTAGAAACCATTTTCGTAAAGTTTTTGGATTTTTACCCTATTTATCAATTCAATATCAAATTTTGAATCCTAAAGATAAAGAAAACAAAAATCACCTATTAACTTCTTTTCACACTGATGTTTTACCTCTTGGTCATGAAGTAAACATACCAATTACAATAACAAAGGAAATAAAAAATAAAAATACGTCTAATTGTTTGGATTATAATTTTGAATTACCAGATAGTCTCAATAAAACTGGTATATACTCATACGATTCTTGTTATACAAACTGTTTTAAAAATTATCAAGTGTCACAATGTCAATACGATTTGCCATTTTTTCCTAGATATTGTAGTAAAGGTAATTTATTAAAATATTATTTTATCTAGTTTATTTATATTTTTAGAAAGACCTTGTGACTGTGATAGAGAAAGTTGTTTTAGTTGTTTTAGCAATGTATTATTTCCTACTAATCTAAAGAATGGTATTTTACATCCGGAATTCAAAGAGAAATGCTCTTGTCCTCCACCATGTGAAAATTATAGTTTTAGAACAAATCCATCTTACAGTAAACTTCATACAAAAAATATGGCTGAAATGCTTGATCTTAAAGGGAGCGATGAAGATTTAGAGAATGATATTAGTGCAAATTATGTTATGTTGAATTTTTTCATTAAAGAGCTCACAGTCTTAACGAAAAAAGAAGAAGTAGTTTATCGTTCTGCCAATTTGTTTGCAGAAATTGGAAATACTTTAGGTTTACTTTTTGGTTTGGGAATGATAAACATTGTTGAAATATTTTTCTGCTTTTGTTTGGTTATAATAGATAGAATTCGGTACTTTATCAAGTTTCGTCGTTTATATTAGAATTTTTACTTCACGATTTTTTAATTGACCATCTCATAATTACAATATCAATTTATAACTTTTTTATTTTTATCAAAAAAATGTTTTACAAGAAAAACTCGTTCTTCATTTCAAATTAATTTTACTAAAAATAAATACAAAATACAATATAGTTTTAGTGGTTTCATTTTAAGCAAATATTTTTTTACATTATTTTTTCATAAACTACTATTATTTTTTTTAATAAAACATTTTCATGTTTAAAAGAAATTATATCAAAAATATATAAAATATTTATATCGTTAAATTTCTTTAAAATTTAGTTAAAAATGAATACTTATCTGAAAAAAATACAAAATTGTTTTTTTATGGATAAAAATTAAATTTTTACAATAGGTATGTATATCAACCTTTTTTAACTCTTGAAAATATTATAATTTATTAGTAAAAACTATATTACAATAAAATAAACAATAAGAAAGATTGCATAAAAACATGATTATTTATGATGTTAGAGTTATTGAGATATTAAAGCAAACGTTAAAATCATTCAATAGATAATTTTTAACTTTTTCAAATTTTAAAGCTTTGTTAAAAATATTTATTTTTCAAAAGTATCTTAGCTATTATCTCCAAGTTACAAACATAACATAAAAAAAGGATATAAACAATAGCTTTATAATTTATTAAAATCCAAAATTTCGTTACCAAGCATTTTAGTATATAAATACTAAATCATTAGTATCTTACCATTTTACTTTCTCCAATATTACTACTATTTTCTTCAGTATTAAAATGAGCTTCAAAGAAATAATTAAAGATTTTTCTAATTGGAGTGGTGTAAATGTAGTTACTCAAGCATATTATTCGAAAAATAAAAAAATACTTTTTTTGTGGATTATATTTATGATTTCAATGATAACATTGAATGTATTAATATTTTTGCAAAAGATACATGCTAAAAAAACAGAAACTAAAATTTTAACAACACGGAGAGTGAATGAAGATTTTTTTCCTAAAATAAGAGTATGCTTTAGTATTACAAATGATTATGGTGATTCATTATTCTTTAGTGATCCTAGATATAAAAACTATTTTTATGGGCCAAAATTTTCAAACCAAATGAAAACGAGTTCATTTTATGATGCAGAGATGTATGTTAATAATCTCCTTAGAAATTATAAATTTTTATCAAGAGAAGTAAGTTAGATATAATATTTAATTTTATCATTATAAGTTACAAAATAGTCAACATATTTACTCAAATATTTCTATTCTCGAATGTACTTATCTTGGCCAAAATTGCAATAAAGTCATGTCAAATTCTTTTTATTATGATAGCGGGATTGGAAGATGTATTTTATTTGAAAGTAAAAAAAAAAATTTTGGTGCATTTTCAAGAGTTGGCAAAGAATTTGGTTTGTCTGTCTTATTGAAAAGTCAAATCAGCGATATAAAGTAAGAATTTATTTTTAGTTATCATTTATATCTTTAGAAACCATTTTCGTAAAGTTTTTGGATATCTACCTTATTTATCAGTTCATTATCAAATTTTAAATCCTAAAGGTGAAGATAAAAAAAACCACCTATTAACTACTTTTCACGCTGATGTTTTACCTCTTGGTCATGAAGTAAACATACCAATTACAATAACAAAAGAAATAAAAAATAAAAATACGTCAAATTGTTTAGATTATAATGCTGAAAATCCAAATGACCTTCATTTATTTGATTCATATACATATGATAGTTGTTATACAAATTGTCTCAAGCTTTTACAACTGGCACGATGTCAAAATGATTTGCCATTTTTTCCTAGAATTTGTAGTAAAGGTAATTTATTAATATATTATTATATCTAGTTTATTAATTTTTTTAGAAAAACCTTGTGACTGTGATAATGTAAGTTGTTTCAATTGTTCTAGCAATGTATTATTTCCTGATAATCTAAAAATTGGTATTTTACATCCGGAATTTAAAGATAAATGTTCTTGTCCTCTACCATGTGAAAGTTATAGTTTTAAAACAATTCCATCTTACAGTAAACTTCATACAAAAAATATGGCTGAAATGCTTGATCTTAAAGGGAGCGATGAAGATTTAGAGGATGATATTAGTGCAAATTATGTAATGTTGAACTTTTTCATTAAAGAGATCACAGTCTTAACAAAAAAAGAAGAAGTATTTTATCGTTCTGCTAATATGTTTGCAGAAATAGGAAATACTTTAAGTTTACTTTTAGGTTTAGGAATGATAAATATTGTCGAAATATTTTTCTGTTTTTTTTTTATCATAATAGATAGAATTCGGTACTTCATCAAGTTCCGTCGTTTATATTAAGATTTTTACTTAAAGATTTTTTATTCGATCATCTTATAGTCGTATTAAAATTTACAATCTCTTTTTACAAAAAAACAATATGTAGTATAAAAAATTCTCTCTACTATTTTCTGGTCATTGATATAAAATTAAATATACTTTGAATTCGTCCTTTCTTTATTTTACCATCTTTCCAATAAAAAAATTTTTCTCTTTTGTTAGATTTTATTATTTGTTATTGACTATGAAGTTTCATTTGCATCAACAAAAATTTGCTTTGGAACTTTGTATCTTTTTTTTTAACTATTTCAAAACAGTGGTTTAAATTTTTGTATATAAAGGAAGTTCTAAATTATCTAGATAGTTTATTTTGTTTTTGCTATATCATATTACACAATGGATTGCTTTAGTCAATTTCGTAATACTATTAGTAAACCAACAAAAGTAGAAGGTTATTCTGTATTTGATCATGGTGGAATACTGAAGAAAGGATTGGATAATCAAGTTTACGTTAATAGCAAGATTTTTAATGTTAGAAATATTGATATCCAATTAAATAAGGACATTGATCTTTATAACCACAATCTTGAGGAAAGTAAGGTTTTATTAAGATCAAAGATATTAATGGATCTCTATAAAAGTGGTGGTAACAACCTTAAGAAAAAATTAAATGGAACAGACTTTTTCTTGTCCCGTGAAACAATGTGCAACATTGGGAATGTTTACGGTTGCAGCAAAACAACTTCATGGGCATTTGTTTTGGACGACGTTATTATTATTGTTAAAGAATATAACAAAGGTATGTGGATATTTTGAAATTTTAATTTCTTTCTCATTAGATAAGGATATATATAAAAATATTGAGTTAAATTATTTTGACCATTACTTTGTAAATGTAATAACATCAAAGGATGGTTTGGGAAAATTGAGCTATAATAAGCGTGTTAGCAACCTCGACCATTATTATGAAGTCTCTACTACTAACATTTCAATGCCTAAAAAAGGTACTTTCAAAGTTGGGCATTACTGTAAGGTTGATGCATTCGACAAAGAGACTAATTTACCTGTTAAAATTGAAACTCAGAACATCTCTCAATCGTCATCAAAATGTTTGACTCTTCCTAAATTGGCTTCTGTCTTTTTCAAGTGTTTAATTGGAGACATACAAACAGTTGTCGTTGGATGTAAAAAAGATAGAAATATTTGTGAAGTAAAAAAATATTTACTTAAAAATATCATGCATTGCGAGTTGCGTGGAGATGTCATTCATTGTTGGCAAAACATTTACAAAAAGTTTGAAGAAATAAAGGAATTATTTCATAAGCATGGCAATAGAGGATGTATCAGAATTCAAAGAGATATGGGAAAGAATATATTATCTTTAGATTATTTCGATGAAATTCAACCAGAAGTAAGAAAATTATTCACAAATGAATTTTGTAAGATATTTTTTTTAAAATGTTGAAAGTTATTTGGAAATTCGATACTATAATTTTTTGTGTTAAATATTTATCCTCTTTGTGGAGTATGAAAAATTTTATCATAAATGCTGTAATATAAATGTTATAAAATTTATGAAAAAATATCGAAATACATCTATAAGCCACCTATCTGACAATGATAAAATTCAAATATTAAAATTTATTTTTTTAAATTAGTAAAAATCATGCGTTGAGAGTATAAATAAGACAAATGACACGTAGATATTATTTTAAAACAATGAAATGTTGTTCTATAGAATATAAGCTATGTTTAGATTGAAAGTAAACATTCAAATCACCACATTACCATGTAAATTATTCTATGATAAAATAATATTTATAACATTATCATATTATTTATATAAAAGTCTTTTATATATGTATATACCTATTTTATATAATTGTAATTATCAAAATTGAATATCAGTGAGTTAATATTTAGTATAAATTGTTGAACATTCTAATCATTCTATTAAATAATATTGTTTGATTAGATGAAAGATGTTATATCCACCTCAACAAAAGGAAAATATTTATACAAATGTTGAAAAAAGAAGAAATTTTGACTTTACTCAGAAGTCTCAATGTAATTGTAATCATATAAAAAATGTTAATGATTTATGGAACAATTTGTTACATAAAGCATTATTACTAGGGATACCAAATGATACAATATTATTGGCGGAGAAAGTTACATATAGTTTACTGACTGAGGATGAGGAATGGACTAAAAATCAACTCGAAGAGAAAAAAAAGGCACATGGAGAGAATTTTTGGTTGACAAATAATACTGATCACTGTCAATGTTTTTATAGTACAAATACAGCCTTGAGGAACCTTCGACCAGGTTAGTCTATTTTAAATTTTAACAACATATTTTTAGTGAATCCAAATTGGCCAAATACTAAAAATGAATTGAAAAAATTCATAATTGGTGAAATCAACCTTCTTTATAAAACATGGTATTACTACATAAAATACCAAGCACTAGAGAAGGAGAGTAATGAGGAACACCAAAAATTGAAAAATGAGTTGCGTAGTAAAAAAAAACCAAAATCTGATAGAGAACGTGGAGCTGTCAAAAGGAAGTACAAAGATAGAGGTAACAGAAGAAACATTGATATTAACTATCAAGAAGATATGGAATTTTTCGATCGTTTCCAGAAGTACTCCCAAAAAGTTGATACAATATTTTTTTTGAAAAATGCTCACAAAAGCAGAATCGATTGTCTTTTATCAAAAATATTTCAAATGTTATCGTGTCTTGTTGAGTTAAATTCAGTTCAATAAAACTAAACGAGAAATTTATATAATAAATTTTTTATCTACTTCATAGTTACCTAATATTATATGTTTTATTATCACACAATATTTAAACGAGTAAATTACCTTATTAATATAATTCTCTTTTATTAACTTTTTATTTATCTTTTTTTATAATTCTATATGTGGAAATACACTTTTTTTATCATTTGCAAAATATTTTTTGAATTATCTTATTTCAAATATTTGTTAATAAAATATTTTTGTTTGTACTTTTATGTTGCATGATACACGTTTACAAATAGGAATAGAAAAATTATATGTTACTGATTGTACTATTAAACATTAAAGTTTTAGGAATATAAAAAAAACCACAAGTGTGTTTTAAGAATGAAAGTGTAAGTATATTTATTGTCTTCGGAAATTGATAAAAGATTTTACCCTTTAGAATGACACTAAATAAATTATTTTTGTTTTTCATAATGTTTGAATATAACTTTAAAATAACTTTATTTTTGTTTGAATGAAAAATATAAACTTCCTAAATATAAACTAATAGCACGTTTTTATTTTATTAGGTGTATTGGTATGTGTTATGAGACAATAAAACCACTATCACTTTTTATAACTACAATCAGTCCCCATGAAAATACACGTAATACTTCTAATTATAATTTTATCTGTTTTCTTACATTATGTGAGTTATGGTTCATATTTCGCTAAATGAAAAAAGTTTAGGTTACCGCTGACAATTATCTCAAAAAGATATATAAAAAAATTTTTGAAAAGAAGAAAGTAATTTCTGAAAAAAACAAAATGACGAAATCCAACAATGAAAGTACTACCACTAAACATCCAATAACAACTGTAAAAATCGGCACAATTGCCAACAAAATAAAAAAGGAAGAACAAAAGAAAACAAAGCTTAAAAATACTCTGACTTCAACTATTGCTACAACGAAACCAACTACGGAAAAACCAACCAATAAAAGTGTAATTGATAACAATAAAACTGTTACAAAAGACATCGGAACGAAAGCTAATTTAATTAATAAAAATAAATTTAATGAAACCAGAACTACAAAGAAGGTAATCACAAAAAAAGGAATCAACGAAACTTTTAGTGATAACAAAATGAACGCCATAGGAGAAAATATAAAGAATACTGTTATAATTGGTAAAAACATATACAAATGGACTTTTCCAATTTTATATACAGTTGCCAAACCTGTAAATGAAACATTCGTTGATCAAGGAATTAAATTTTTGATGAAACAAACTTGTGTAAAATTTAAAAAAGTTAAAAATGTGATGAAAACAAATGGTATAAGATATGTTAAAAGAGAAGGATGTTGGTCATATATTGGAAGGAGTAAATTTAATAAATTTCAAGACATTAGCATTGGAACTGAATGTCAAGAAAATTGGATAATGCACCATGAGACAATGCATGCTCTTGGGGTTATCCATGAAATGAGTCGACCAGATAGAGATAATTACTTGAAGATAGTAAAAAAAAATGTTAATCCTCAAGAGTACCATAATTTTTTAAAGGTTACATCATATAATACTTATAACATAAGATTTGATTTTGGATCAGTAATGCAATACTATATGTATGCGTTTAGTAAAGATAAGAAAATAACTATAATTCCAAATAACCACCATTATTTGAAAACATTAGGTCAATCAGTTCATGCAAGTTTCAATGATCTTAAGCTTGTTAATAAATTTTACTGCAACAATGTTTGTAAGAAAAAGTTAAATTGCCTCAATAACGGATATACTAATACCAAAAATTGTAAGGTTTGTATGTGTCCAAGATTTTATAGGGGTAAACTTTGTGAAAAACTCAGGAAGTCACAAAAACAATGTCCAAAACAAATTCATATTGCTAGATCTACATTTAAAACACTTTACGTTCGTGGTATCAAAAAGTGCTACTTTAAATTGACTACACAAAAGAATTTCAAAATAAAAATGGTTTTAGTTGATTCTAATCTACCACACGCAGAGTTTTGTTCACCACACATAGGACTTGAAATAAAATTTCTTCTCGATAAAGGAGTTTCAGGTGTCTTATTCTGTGCAAAAGATAAAAATAAAACAATTACCTCAAAAGGAAATGAAGTTACAATGTATTACGAAGGCCTTAAGAAACATCAATTCTTTAAGATTAGATATATAAAAGTTAAAGTTTAATAGAAATATTCATTATATTCTTAAAAAAATCATTTTTTTTTTCGTAAAATTTAAAATTACTCGTTACATTATTATACTAACAACTTTTATGAATTGGATAAAAAATTTTGATTAAATAATAAAATTTAAATATACAAGTACATTTAAATAAATTTGCATTATTAACTTAAAGTACATTTTTAAAGAACACTTAAATTAAAATATTCTGATTTATCAAATAGATTTACCTTTTTCAGTATGCTACAGGATTTTTATCTTTATATTTTAAAATTTACTGGTTTTTTTATATTTATATTTCATATTATTTCATTTAATTCAATTTTTTGTGACAGGGTAACCGAACAATAAATAAATAAAATAATATTTTTTCTAGAGTAAACGATCAATATTAAATGATCCAAAATATAAATGGAATCTTCCAATAAAATACAGAATTGATAGTGACAAATATAGAGAATTAATACAACATAGTATTGATAATTTAGAAAAACAGACTTGTATAAGGTTCCAAAAAACTAATGAAACAGAGTTTGAAGGTTTTAAATTTATTGAGGGTGAAAATTGTGTGTCTGTTGTTGGTAAGTTAGTTGATAAAAATCTTTATGAAAAATATCAGGAAAAAGTTCAAAATTAAGGCCACAAAATATCTCAATTAGTGATGACTGTATTACAATGGGTGGAATTCAACATGAAATAGCCCATTCTTTAGGGATCCTTCATGAGATGTCACGGAGGGATAGAGACAAGTACATTAAAATTTTTAAGAAAAATATAGCAAATTATGCTTACACTAATTTTGTGATTTATGATAACTTTAAAACAAATTCTTATGGAATAAAATTTAATTATGGATCTGGTATGTTATATGACAGATTTGCAGGTTCTAAGAATTCAAAGCCAGCAACATCAGCGAAAAAGAAGTATTACTCAAAGACGATGGGACAAATATTTGATTTAGCTTTTACGGATATAAAACTCTTGAACTATCATTATTGTAATCAGACTTGTGAAATAAAATTAAATTGTGAGAATAACGGATATACCAACCCCAATAAATGCTCTGCTTGCAAGTGCCCAAACTTTTTCACAGGAAAATTATGTAATGAAATATGGCCATCTCCACCATCTTGTGGTAAAACAAAATTATATGCAACATCACGGTACAAAAAATTATATGTATATGGAAGGAAAAAATGTTTGTATGAAATATATTCACAAAAAAATAAGCGAATTAAACTGAAAATACAATATGCTAGCTTAACTAGATTAGACCCATGTCAACGCAATCATGGTCTTGAGATAAAATACCTTACAGATAAAAGTGTCTCAGGTGCAATGTTTTGTGGTGTTTACAAGAAAGCCTCTATAACAACACTTAGTGACAAAGTTTTCGTTTATTATGTAGGATTAAAAAAATTTCATAGAACTAAGATTATTTTTAAAAGTTTTAGCAGAAAAAAGAAACATTAAGGAAATTTTTCTCTCCTCTTGCATATTCTACCATCTTCTGAATTTTTATAATAAATTTTTATTGAAATGCAAAAAGTTTTTTGACACGGGAAAATTTCTACATAAAATTAATCATTATTATAACAATTTCGCTTATGCGATTAGTAATAATAAAACTAGGTAAATCGTGATTAAAAGTATGTCATTAAAAATTACATACTTTCATTTTTTCCAATAGACATTGAAAAACAGGAACAAAAAAACTTTTAATTTTAATGGTCATGAATTTTGACCGTTACACAATGATTATTTCATATATACGTGTTGAATAAAGATAGTGAAAAAATAACCTAATAAAAGTATTAAGCTATTATGATAAGGATTTCCAAGGGATAATTTAACTAAATATCTATTTTTGTGAAGTTAAATATCAAACAAAAAACATTATATATTTAGTACTATAATTATACAATTATTAATAGTAATTTTTTTAAATTTTTTTATGTATTTTAAAATTATATTTGTATATTTAATCATTTATTTCCTAATAATTTCTTTACAAAATTCAGTTACTTTTGGAGAACATAATAAATTGAAAAATAAACAATATGTAATAAATTTAGAAAAAATTAACCAATTTTATTATTTAATCTCAATTAAAACTATTTTAAAGGTAAGAATAAATTTGGTTCTTGATAATTTGATATTTTTAGAATAAAGCTAAAAACATTTTAAAGAAATTACCAATAGGAGAAAGTGTTGTGTATAACATTTGTTTATCAGATGCTAAAATAATGAAAGATTTAGTTAAATGTACTGTAAATGTCATCAAAACTAGGAATCGTTATGAAAAAAACAAAATTTTAAATAAAAAAATAAGAAAAGTAGAGACAAATAAAAAAGATGCGTTAAAGATAAGGGTTATTAAAAGAGTAAAAACAATTAAAGAAAAACATAGAAGAATTCGTAGACCAAAAAATTGTGTTTTTTGTAAAATGTTAAAACAAAGTTTAGAGAAGAAAAAGAAAACATCAATTAGAAAAAAGCGTGAATATAACTCATTGAATTATGAGAAAATACATGAAAAACAAAATGAAGATTTACCATATTACCTCAAAAGTTTACATCGTCTTCAGGAATACAGAAGAATGCATGAACATGTAAATAGATATATCGCGAGAGTAAATCAAGAAAATGAAAATGCTCTGAGTAAAATAGATTATTTCGTAAAATATAAGTTTCTTCCGGATAAAAAAGAATCTCTAAATGATACTATTTCAAAAATAATAGAACTTTTTAATAATTACATCACAAAAGTACAAAAACAAAAATTTTTAATATTATCACCAAGATTATTCAATTTATTCCCATCATGTGAAACAGTGGAATGTAAAAAGAATAACCTTTTATCACCAACATTTTTTAGCTTCCATAAAAAAGATGGCATTTTATCACTTCCAGATATTTTAAAAGTGACATCATTAAGTAATACAGAAATTAATAAATGGATTAATTTGTTAATTGATTTTAGTGGTGCTGGAGAAGTTCTAAATAAAACTATTAACAATATGGGGAAAAAAATGGATGAAATGAAAAATGTTATATATCCAAAAATTATTGCTATGGAAAGTAGGGAAAGAGTTTTTAAAAAATTTGAGAAAATGCTAGATGATGAACAAAAGAATGATTATATGTCTAATGGGTATTCTTTTTTAAATAAAAGACAGATTGATATTTTATTTGATAATAAATTATTTAGTAAAGAAAATGAAAAACTTACAATGTTAACATTTTTATCAAAAGATAAATTAGAAGAGATGTTAGAAAATAGTATATTGAGCTTAGCTCAATCATCTGAAAAATCAAGTTTATGGAAAAATGAAAACTTTAATTATTCTTACGCTAAAAACAAAGGTGTCCGAATAAAAAGAGAAGGTGAAATTGGAAATGGCTTAGAAAATGAAAATAAAAATAGCACAGAGAACGGAGAAGGCAATAAAGGTCCTGAAAAAAAAGAAAGAGAAGATCACCTTGTACTCCTACGGCCAACTGCATTTTCAGTTGAAATTATGGATCCATATTTCCTTGGTTTAATAGCATTATCACCAGAGGCATTTACAGCAGAAATCTTCTCACCAAGAGCGGGTTATCTTGAATTACTTAATCCACAAGCGTTTATTGCTTCTATCCTATCACCAACAGCGATATTTGCAAGAATCTTAACACCTGGTTTTTTTAGAACAGAGATCTTATCACCTACTGCCATTAATACTTGGGTTCTCTCACCCGATATATTTATGGGAGAGGTTTTGTCACCAAAATTATTTGAGTCAAGAATATTATCGCCACAATATATGTTTTTAGAGGTATTATCTCCAGGTTTATTATCACCAAATGTCTTGTCACCAGATACAAATGGAATAATTATTTTATCTCCAAAAATCTTGTCTCCGTCTATTAAATCAGAAGAAACAATGGTCATTAAAGTTTTATCACCAGAAATATTTAGTGGCGATTCTGAAGGTACTAAAGAAAAGGAAACTAAAAAATCAAATGTCACGGAAAGTGGTAAAGATTCACAAACCCAAATTGAAAATGTTATTTAAAAAAAATGGAGTTAAAAGGAATACAAATGCATGTAAAAAAATATAAATGACGCATAAAAAATTTTTTAAAATATCAAAACACAAGAGTACGTAAATTGTTTATTAAATTTTTATAACCTTTATTATTTTTTCTGAATTATCATATTTTCTATAAACGCCATGAGGTATTTCGACTTATGTCTTTGTCATTTATTAATTTAAAGTAATTCCTATATTTTTGATGGGTGGATAACTGATTTGCTTTTGTTGATAATAAATTTCACGTCTTTTTTAATTTCTCTTCTAATATCCGAACTGAAAAAATATTTTTAATGAATAAAGTAATTTAACATGCCTTGTTATGATTAAAAAATAAAAATCTACAAAAATACAAAAGTCAACAACCCAACCGAATGAACGAAATGCTATAATAGATGGTATCCTATATTTCCAACAATTGGAAAAAATTCTTAAAGCAAAGTATATTATCATGATTGATGAACATATTAAAATAAATCCCGTATACAAAGCAATTGATACATT
This sequence comes from Strongyloides venezuelensis, assembly GCA_963280985.1. Classification (NCBI taxonomy): domain Eukaryota; kingdom Metazoa; phylum Nematoda; class Chromadorea; order Rhabditida; family Strongyloididae; genus Strongyloides; species Strongyloides venezuelensis. The sequence continues at coordinate 22,764,606 of CAUJLX010000002.1, forward strand.
GATAAAACGTCTTTCTCTCTTTATTTTCATCATAAGTAATAAAATTAATCCATATATATTTGATATTAAACACAATAACATAAGTATAATAAGAAATACAAGTACAGCAACAGGGTACCATAAAAAACGATAATCTTTTCTAAATAAAAAATAAGATATATGATATTCTATATTATAATCGAAATTAGAAGGAAAGAACAAAGATAAACCTGATACTACAAAGCTTCCAACAAAAATAATTATCATCACTTTCTTTAAATTACCATAACAAAAAATTTTATTATATTTCATAGGATATTTTATTGCCACAAATCTTGATATACTCATTACGGTGAATGTCAATTCCATATTAAGCATATTAAACGTATTTGAAAGAAATTCCAATTTAGCTAATACTTCATTTTTGTAGAATAATTGTCTTACTTCAGTTAAATCAGGTAGTTCATGGACAAAGAAATTTGTTAACCAAAATATTTCATTTGATATTAATTTATAACATACCAATGGATAAAATTCGTTTTTAAATACAAGGTTTTTTTGTTTAATTTTTTTAATTAGTAGAATTATGACACAAATCATGAGGATTAAAGTGATTGGTACATATAGTAATTTGCACACAAATATCCAATTAACAGTTTTAAATTGAGTAAGTAACATTATATATTGAGAAAATACTATAAATACTTTTTTCTAAAAATATAGTCGTTAAAATAATAATTTACTATCACCATTACACTTTTATAGGTAGACGTATTTTTTTGTTGTTTTTTTTCATAAAAACATGTCCTTTTAGGTGAACTTTATTTAAAAAATTAATGTAATTTTATAACAAAATTGATAAATAACAAATGTATAGTATTTAATCCAAAAATATCATTACCTTCTGATTAACATTTGATGTTCTATCAAGATCAATTACATAAAAACATTTTATTAATGCTAATTTATATTGTTATACACTTAAAAGAAACCACTAGTCCCGTTGAGGATTCAAATTATTTTTACCATTAAGTATCATTTCTTTTGTTCTGTTGAGAAAACATAAATTAAAGGTAAAAGTTTAGCTTATGAAATTTGAGCGAAATAGTAAATGTTTAATTTTTTAAAATAATACATTCGCATGGATAGTTACATAGACATATAATATTTATTAAATTTGAGATTAAAGCATACAGGTACAATTTTAAAATCTCATAATAATTTAAATTTCCACCTTTTCCTATACATTTGTTATTTATATAAATTGATTTATTCATGGAAAATTCTTATCAACAGATGTAAAGTCCATTTTTTTAATGTTTATAAGCTAGATTTAAAAAAAAAGCAAATGCGAAAAATAAATTGTTTATTAAATATAAAATGATAAGAATTTTTTTAAAAGTTATTTACCAAAATGTTTATTGAAAAATTGACATTTGTCGAAAGTTGTATTGGCACAATATTAAATCTACTAGCATTTGTACTACTTAAGTACAATTATTCAAATAAAAGTGATAAATTTTTTTTATTTTTAAAATGGACGAGATTATTAGATATATTGTTACCTTTAACAGCTGGGGTTATGACAAATTTAGTTAATTTATCACCCTTTTATGGAGACGCTTCTTCAGGAGTTTGTTTTTGGCTTCAAAGTCCAACTTTATGCAATTACATGATAATATTAAATCTCATATCAATTACAATAAATAATGTTGTAAGAAAATTATCATACATGTGTCGTTACAATGTTTTTGTTATTAATAAGCCAATATTTTATTGCACAAAATTTGAGAAATTTTTTACTATTTTTGGGTTAATTTTAGCATTTATATTATTATGTATCACTCATACACTTCCTCTGAAAGAGCATGAATATAGAAATTATTATGAAAATGTAATTTAAAACTATTAAAGATGATAATCTTAATTTAAATTTTTTAGATTGATGTAATTGTAGAAAATTTTCCGAATACCTCTTATATAGTAGTATTATACGATTCTACAATCTCTTTAAAAAATCTTCTAATGGTTATTTGTATTCTTGGCTTTGCATATGTATGCACAACAATTTTCATAATGATATTTTGGTATGCGATACCGTTAGAAAAAAAACTTAGACAATGTAAAAAAGAAGGAAGAAACGAAACAAAAAGTAAAATTACTGTAGCAATTTTTTATTTAAGAATATCAATAATACTACCTGTGTTTTGTTCACTGATTCCAACCAGTATTCTATACTACTACAATATATTATCGCATAAATCAATTGAAAATAAATTTTTACTGGCAACTTTTATTCCATTAATATACCAAACTTACTCAATAATAAATCCCATTATTATTATGATACAAAGTAAAATAATTAAAATCAGATCAAGAAGTAGAGTTTCTAAAGTAAATAATCTTAATTTATTTATTGTTAATAAATTCTATGCTTGACTGCTGTTATTAAAAATTTAAAGTTGTTTAGTGTCGTTAATTTCTATTGGAAAAAAACTCAGACTTGTTTAATAATATATAAAGTTAAAGTAATTTTGTATTTTTGCCACCTAAAGTGACACATACAATATTAAGACATAGATAATAATACACTTATAAGAATAACTAGTTAAATTTTTAACTTGATTAATTGGAGATTTACAAATTAAACATATTACACAATTTATGTTTTATAATGAATACACAATAGTAATACTAGAATATAAATTGTTATAATTGAAATAAATCTTTTAATTTTTATAGTCATTAATTTTTCTATTCCATTCATAACCAAAACATTTTATGATAGTAAAAAAATATAGTTTAAATAAAAGATGAAATATTTACTTTTGTTAAATTTTTTAGCTTTTAAAAAACAATTCCTTGAAAAAAATTAACTTTAACATGTCATTTTTTAAGATACTGACTACCTACTAGTAGTTGTGAATATCTACCATTAGCATTTTTAAAACATTTTTAATATTATATAATTAATCATTGATATACATATTTATAACATCAAATTGAAAATAAAAATATTAAAAGATTATTAAAAATACACAACAAAATTCTTCATTGTCATCTAGACAATTCTCATTGGAATATAAAAAGTCTCCCTGTGAGAAATTAATACTTTCAATGAAATTAAAAAAAAAAAAACTTTAATCATGCAAGAAGAGTAGATATAAAATGATAAGTAAAAGATTATAATAGGATACCATATAAGGTTTTTACAAAAAATAATATTATTTGTAAAAATATTTATTATGAAAAGATTTTTAATAGAAACCATAATTTTTTTTTAACATTGGTTTCAAACTATTTCTATAAAAATACATAAAAACTGTTTATCAACATCATAATGAGATCGTTGCCTTTTGTTATCTTTATTCTTTTGGTTTTATACTCTATAAAAAAAAACTAATGAAAGAGAATTAAAAATTGGATTTCTCTTTAATAATTTAAGCGGCTATTATGATGATAAGATAGGTTTTACAAGATCAGCAGGAATGGCAACTATGGCTTTTAAAAGGATTCAAGATGAACAATTACTACCAAATATCACTAATTTAACAATTTATTATGAATTTGATAATTGTAACGAAAGTAAATCAAGTGCATTAGGTTATAACTTATCATATATTGATAAAGTTGATGTTATATTTGGGCCCTCATGTACAAAATCTGTAAAAAGAACTTCGTTTTCAACACAATTGTTCAACACACAGTTATTTATCTGGGGTATTGTTAGTTCATCAAATTGGTTAAATCATAAAAAATATCCAAATGTATATTCTATAATAGCTACATATTATTCTTTATCTCATGCTGCACTTGACTTTATAATATCAAATAATTGGACAGATATTGCTTTTCTTTCGGTTCCATCAGTTGACAAACGTTGTAATAGAATGTTTTCAGATTTTAAAACCACAATGGATAATTATTATCCTAGTGTGAATTTAAGAAGTTCATTAATTACCTCAACCCCACCAAGAAAAACTGATTTTGACTATTTTTTTGTTTTAACAAAGCCATTTTCAAGAATTATTGTGTCTTGTTTTGATATGGACGTATGGAAAAGAGATTTTTTACTATACATGTATGATAGTAATTTTACTAATAATGAATGGGTTCATATTAATTTAGAATTTAGAAGATTAAGTTTTATCGGAGAAAATTATGATAAAAATAACCAACAGCAATTTTTTTATAAAGATTTATATGATTTAAATGATAATCGTGATGATGACGCATTTAAAATGGCTAAGCGTATGTTTATCATTGATGCATATTTTAAAAACGTAATACCACCAGAAACTGCACTAGAAATTTTAAATCAAGTTAAAGATTGGCCATTTTATTGTAGTGATTGTGTTATAAACGATTCAACTCAACTATCAATATATTCTTCTTTTCTTTATGATGCTGTATATTCTTGGGCAAATTTATTGAATATTTCTATGGAAAAGTACGGAGAAGAAGCAGTATTCAACAATTTTTCACTTCTTAAAAATGGTTGTAATAGATCATTTGAAGGAGTTGTAGGAACTGTAAGATTTGATAGTGAATGTAATCGTTTAACAACATTTCAAGTAAAAGGAATTAATAGATTTGGTGAAGAAGTAATTCATGTTAACTATACATTTGATGGTGTTTTATCTTTTAAAAGATCAATGAATGATGTGGGATCAAATAATACAATGTTTGAAAATTGGGACTACAATGTACCATTGAATCAACCATTATGTGGATATAGTGGAAATCTTTGTTCAATAGATTTTTTTAAAGAATATCAAGAATTAGCTATTATTATTATTGTAGTAACTATAATTGTAATAATTGTCTCAATTTTATCAACAATTTATGTAGTAATCAGGTATCGTAGGAAAGCACTTGAAGAATTATTACAATGGAAGATTCCAAATGATAAATTGACTAAGCCTGAAAACAATGATTCTCAAGTAAATCAATCAAGTTATTCATTTCACTCTGGAAAAACTTCTAAATCAAGTAAAAATTTTACTACCAAAGAGGATAGTAATAGATATATGTACGTTGTTCATGAAACTGATTTAGTTGTTGCTGAGAAACATACAGTAATGTATTTTGAAAATAAAGAAGACCTGAAAGAGTTGTCGGAGATATTTTTATCAAATCATCCAAATATAAATAAGTTTTTTGGAATGTCTGTTGATGGAAGTGTTCCTTTATCTGTATGGAGATATTGTAAACGTGGAAGTATTTTTGTATGTCTTCATTAATTTATGTTTATGTTATTTTTTAGGATATCCTTCAAACTGATTCCTCATTATTTGATTCATTTTTTCTCATGTGTCTGATAAAAGATATCGTTGAAGGGCTTCATTTCATTCATAATGGCTTCATCAAATTCCACGGTCAATTAACTTCAAAAAATTGTCTCGTTAATGATAGATGGGAAGTAAAACTTAGTAATTTTGATTTAAAAAGTATGAGAATTAGAGAGAACATAAGCAATGAAAGAAAATTATGGATGGCTCCTGAACATTTAAGAAATGACACTTCTTTAGGAAGTCCTGAAGGTGATATTTATAGTTTTGGTATTATATGTAGTGAAATAATTTGTAAAACAACTCCATATAATATTGAAATGGAAGATGATGATATTGATGAGACAGTGTATTTTGTTAAAAGAAATTCGATACCACCCAAAAGACCGGAACTTATCCCATATGATGGTATTGAAGTAAATTCAGCTTTGTTACTTCTTATCAAAGATTGTTGGAATGAATTGCCACAAAACCGACCTAATACAAAAGATATTAAAAAAGTCATGACAGCTATTAGTGATAAAAAAAAGAAAAATTTAATGGATCACGCTTTCTCAATGTTAGAAACTTATGCTGGAACTTTAAGTGAAGAAATTCAATCTAGAACAAGCGAATTAATTGAGGAACAAAAGAAAAGTGATATGTTATTAAAAAGAATGTTACCAAGTTCAGTAGCAGAGAAATTGAAATTGGGAAAGGCTATTGAACCTGAAAATTTTGATTCTGTCACAGTGTTCTTTGCCGATGTTGTCAAATTTACAATATTATCTTCAAAATGTACTCCGTTACAAGTTATTGGTTTCGTGAATGACCTTTTCACAACTTTTGATAACATAATCGAATCACTGGATGTCTACAAGGTTGAAACTATTGGTGATGGTTATTTATGTGTTTCAGGACTTCCAATACCTAATGGTATGATGCATGCTGAAGAGATTGCATTGTTAGCATTAGGTTTTATGAATGCTTGTAATAAATTTAAGATTGCATCACTACCGGATGAAAAAATAACTGTTAGAGTTGGTTGTAATTCAGGACCTTGTGTAGCAGGAGTGGTCGGTTTATCTATGCCGAGATACTGTCTTTTTGGTGATACAATTAATACGGCTTCAAGAATGGAGAGTAATGGTAAACCTGGAAGAATACATACAACAGAATCATACTACAATACGTTGACACAACTAGGAGGATTTGATATGAAGGAGAGAGGGAGTGTTATTATAAAAGGAAAAGGTGTTATGACAACATATTGGTTTAATGGAGTAGTTGGAGATTTACAGTATTCCGATAACTCTCATAAATTTGAAGACATAATTGAAAAAGTAGAAGATGATGATTCAAAGAATGACTCGTAAACCTAGAAAAATTATATTCCTTTATTGTGCTTAATTTTTTAATGGATCTTTTAATATTTTATTTAATACTTTGACTATAAGTTTAACTTTTACATAATCCCATAGTAAATAACAACATTTATGGAAAATTTAATTATACTGAGTCTTAGATAATCAAAGTTTTCATTAAAGTTATATCTAAATCTAACACCTGATTGTTATTTTTTATTAAATTTAATTATATTACCAGGTAAAAATATGATATAATTGAAATAACAATATGAATATGCAATAATAAATTTGGTATTTAAATTGTTATAAATGAAACAAGTCTCCTAATATTATTTACCATAAATTTTTTTGTTTCATTCATTATCAAAACACTTTTTAATACTAGAAAAATAATCTAAAAAAATAGGAATATTGTTACTTTTTGCTTAATTTTAAAGCTTTTGAAGATTAATTTTTAAAATAAGTAAAACATTAGCATCAGAATTCAATGATAATATTTGCAATAAGTACCAGTTACTTTTATTATTTTGTTAATAATTTGTCATTAAAATTTGTATAACATTTTTTTTATTTATTTATAATTAATCATTGATAAAAGTACTATAACATAAAATTTAAGAGAAGATTATCAAAGATTTCCGAAAATGCACAATAATTATCTCTCGTTATATTGATAATTATTAATAAGCACAAAAAAAAATCTCCCTATGAAATGGAAGTTAATACACTCAATGGATTTAAAAAACACTTTGTAAGAATTTAAATCATTCAATTTAGGTAAACATTTAAAGGCGTTACTTATAACTTTAAATTATAAAAAAAAGACAATAATGCGATACCATATAAAGTTTTTACAAAAAATAACATTATTAGTAAAAATATTTATTATGAAAAGTTTTTTAATAGAAACCATAATTTTTTATCAACATTGGTTTCATACTGTTTCTATAAAAATACATAAAAACTGTTTATCAACATCATAATGAGATCGTTGCCTTTTGTTATCTTTATTCTTTTGGTTTTATACTCTATAAAAAAAACTAATGAAAGAGAATTAAAAATTGGATTTCTCTTTAATAATTTAAGCGGCTATTATGATGATAAGATAGGTTTTACAAGATCAGCAGGAATGGCAACTATGGCTTTTAAAAGGATTCAAGATGAACAATTACTACCAAATATCACTAATTTAACAATTTATTATGAATTTGATAATTGTAACGAAAGTAAATCAAGTGCATTAGGTTATAACTTATCATATATTGATAAAGTTCACGTTATTTTTGGACCTTCATGTACAGAATCTGTAAAAAGAGCTTCATATTCAACACAATTGTACAATACACAATTATTTATTTGGGGTATTGTAAGTTCATCAAGCTTGTTAAATCATAAAAAATATCCAAATGTATATTCCATAATAGCTACATATTATTCTTTATCTTATGCTGCACTTGACTTTATAATATCAAATAATTGGACAGATATTGCTTTTCTTTCTGCCCCATCAATTGAAAAACGTTGTAATAAAATGTTTACTGATTTTCAAACTATATTGGATAATTACTATCCAAGTGTGAATTTAAGAAGTTCATTAATTACCTCAATCCCACCAAAAAAAACTGATTTTGACTATTTTTTCGTTTTAACAAAGCCATTTTCAAGAATTATTGTATCTTGTTTTGATATGGACGTATGGAAAAGAGATTTTTTACTATACATGTATGATAGTAATTTTACTAATAATGAATGGGTTCATATTAATTTAGAATTTAGAAGATTAAGTTTTATCGGAGAAAATTATGATAAAAATAACGAACAGCAATTTTTTTATAAAGATTTATATGATTTAAATGATAATCGTGATGATGACGCATTTAAAATGGTTAAGCATATGTTTATTATTGATGTATATTTTAAAAACGTAATACCACCAGAAACTGCACTAGAAATTTTAAATCAAGTTAAAGATTGGCCATTTTATTGTAGTGATTGTGTTATAAACAATTCAACTCAACTATCAATATATTCTACTTTTCTTTATGATGCTGTATATTCTTGGGCAAATTTATTGAATATTTCTATGGAAAAGTACGGAGAAGAAGCAGTATTCAACAATTTTTCACTTCTTAAAATTGGTTGTAATAGATCATTTGAAGGAATTGTAGGAACTATAAAATTTGATAGTGAATGTAATCGTTTAACAACATTTCAAGTAAAGGGAATTAATAGATTTGGTGAAGAAGTAACTCATATTAACTATACATTTGATGGTATTTTATCTTTTAAAAGATCAATGAGTGATGTGGGATTAAATAATACAATGTTTGAAAATTGGGACTACAACGTGCCATTGAATCGACCATTATGTGGATATAGTGGAAAGCGTTGTTCAATAGATTTTTTTAAAGAATATCAAGAATTAGCTATTATTATTATTGTAGTAACTATAATTGTAATAATTGTCTCAATTTTATCAACAATTTATGTAGTAATCAGGTATCGTAGGAAAGCACTGGAAGAATTGTCGCAATGGAAGATTCCAAATGATAAATTGACTAAGCCTGAAAACAATGATTCTCAAGTAAATCAATCAAGTTATTCATTTCATTCTGGAAAAACTTCTAAATCAAGTAAAAATTTTACTACCAAAGAGGATAGTAATAGATATATGTACGTTATTCATGAAACTGATTTAGTTGTTGCTGAGAAGCATACAGTAATGTATTTTGAAAATAAAGAAGACCTGAAAGAGTTGTCGGAGATATTTTTATCAAATCATCCAAATATTAATAAGTTTTTTGGAATGTCTGTTGATGGAAGTGTTCCTTTATCTGTATGGAGATATTGTAAACGTGGAAGTATTTTTGTATGTCTTCATTAATTTATGTTTATGTTATTTTTTAGGATATCCTTCAAACTGATACCTCATTATTTGATTCATTTTTTCTCATGTGTCTGATAAAAGATATCGTTGAAGGTCTTCATTTCATTCATAATGGCTTCATCAAATTCCACGGTCAATTAACTTCAAAAAATTGTCTCGTTAACGATAGATGGGAAGTAAAACTTAGTAATTTTGATTTAAAAAGTATGAGAATTAGAGAGAACATAAGCAATGAAAGAAAATTATGGATGGCTCCTGAACATTTAAGAAATGACACTTCTTTAGGAAGTCCTGAAGGTGATATTTATAGTTTTGGTATTATATGTAGTGAAATAATTTGTAAAACAACTCCATATAATATTGAAATGGAAGATGATGATATTGATGAGACAGTGTATTATGTTAAAAGAAATTCGATACCACCCAAAAGACCGGAACTTATCCCATATGATGGTATTGAAATAAATTCGGCTTTGTTACTTCTTATCAAAGATTGTTGGAATGAATTGTCACAAAACCGACCTAATACAAAAGATATTAAAAAAGTCATGACAGCTATTAGTGATAAAAAAAAGAAAAATTTAATGGATCACGCTTTCTCAATGTTAGAAACTTATGCTGGAACTTTAAGTGAAGAAATTCAATCTAGAACAAGCGAATTAATTGAGGAAAAAAAGAAAAGTGATATGTTATTAAAAAGAATGCTACCAAGTTCAGTAGCAGAGAAATTGAAATTGGGAAAGTCTATTGAACCTGAAAATTTTGATTCTGTCACAGTGTTGTTTGCTGATGTTGTCAAATTTACAATATTATCTTCAAAATGTACTCCGTTACAAGTTATTGGTTTCGTGAATGACCTTTTCACAACTTTTGATAACATAATCGAATCACTGGATGTCTACAAGGTTGAAACTATTGGTGATGGTTATTTATGTGTTTCAGGACTTCCAATACCTAATGGTATGATGCATGCTAAAGAGATTGCATTGTTAGCATTAGGTTTTATGAATGCTTGTAATAAATTTAAGATTACATCACTACCGGATGAAAAAATAACTGTTAGAGTTGGTTGTAATTCAGGACCTTGTGTAGCAGGAGTGGTCGGTTTATCTATGCCGAGATACTGTCTTTTTGGTGATACAATTAATACGGCTTCAAGAATGGAGAGTAATGGTAAACCTGGAAGAATACATACAACAGAATCATACTACAATACGTTGACACAACTAGGAGGATTTGATATGAAGGAGAGAGGGAGTGTTATTATAAAAGGAAAAGGTGTTATGACAACATATTGGCTTAATGGAGTAGTTGGAGATTTACAGTATTCCGATAACTCTCATAAATTTGAAGACATAATTGAAAAAGTAGAAGATGATGATTCAATGAATAACTTGTTAACTTAAGAAAATTATATTCCTTTATTGTGTTTAATTTTTTAGTGGATCTTTTAGTGTTTTATCTATGATTCAACTATAAATTAAACTTTTATACCACTCCACGATGATGTTTAATATTTCTACGAAATTTAACTATACTCTGCAGCATCAACCAATTTATGTATAATGATTTGTTTCTATATAAATCAATCTAATTTGTCTACAATGATTTATTTGGATATATATAGAAATTTACAATCTTTTAAATAGTAATTGAAATTTTTAGTTAATTTTTAGCTAATTGTCGATTAAATTTAAAATAAATATTTTATTAATAACTAAGCGAAATTAAATTAGTTAGATAAAAGAATAACAAAAGTGACTATATTATAAAAATGATCTTAAATGACAGAAGAAGTCTTTATCAAAGTCATTGGTTTTTAATGTCAACTAGTTATTTTAATTAAAAAACAGTTCGATCACAATTCTTGAGAATAGATAGAAGGAATTTAGAAAAGTTATACGAAGCCTCTAATGTAGCTTTAACTACTATAATTTTAGTATTTTTCTTATTAATATATTTTCTAAAGTCTATAAAACAATAAAATAATTCATAATCTCTATTATAGAGCCGTACTGTCTATTTTAAATTAGAAACTTTAAATTACAACTATATTTTAAAGATCCTTTAAAGGCATGAATTTCCACCTTTACTGGTCCTTTTTAAATTAAATTTACTTTATGTATTCATAAAAAATTTTAAGGCAGGTTGTAAACCCAGAGAAGCTGTAGTAACAATATCCAGTGGAAAGAGAAGACAAATGAGAGGAACGAAATAACTATAATATAAGATAAATATGTAATTTGATGTAAAAGATAAATAGATAGTTTTGGTTGTAAATAGAGATATAATATTTGTCTTTGAATAAAACGTTTTAATTTCATATACTCAGTGTTAATTCTCATATTTGGGACACCCTTTAGGGGTTCCCCTGAATCCAACCGGATTACAAGTGTGGTACTGCTCATTTTTTAAATATTTTATTTAATTTAAAAAGTATGAGTTCAATTTTAAAAAATAAAATGTTAATACAAGTATATAGCTCTAACAACTTTTTGAAAGTTATTTAGTTTAATGTATATTAAAAAATAATATTTATTGAAAGTTGAATTGGTATCTATCAAAATTGCTAGCATTTATCATATTTAAGTTTAAAAATATAATTAATGATGATAACTATTTTTTATTATTAAAATGGACAAGATTAGTAGACATCATATTTCCTCATCAGCTGGATTTATGACAAATTTGATCCATATATCACCAAACAATAAAATGGCTTCATCTGGAGTTTGTTTATGGCTTCATAGTCCAATATTTTATAATTACATGATTATTATATATCTCCTACATTTGACAATAAATAATGTCATAAAAAAATTGTCATACATGCTTCGTTACAATGTCTTTGTGATTGATAAGCCAACATTTAATTTTACAAAATTTGAAAGATTCTTAACTGCCTTTGATTTGATTATAATACCATCTACGACACTGTCTCTTCCTCATATACTTCCTCTAAAAGAAGATGAATATAAAATTGATTATAAAAATAAAAGTCTATATTTTTAGAAAATAATAATTCTGGTTTAATTTTTTATAAGTTGATGATGTTTAAAATTTTTTCCAAATACTTCTTGACCAGTGATATTATACGATCCTATAATATCTTTAAATAATCCTATGATTGTTATTTATTTCTTTGGTAGAATAAATTTAGCTATAACAATTTTAATAATGATATTTTGGTACGCACTACTGTTAGAAAAAAACTAAGACAGTGTAAAAAGGAAGAAAGAAATGATAGGAATAAAAAAATTAATAGAGCAATATTTTATTTGAGAGTTTTAATAATTTTACCTATTTTTTTCTCATTAATTTCAAGTAATTGTTTAAATCTGAATTTAATATTTTCAAAAAAATCAGTTGAAACGTGTTATATACCAAACATATTCATTAATGAATCCTATAGTTATTATGATGGAAGGAGGGTTAATTATAATTAGACTAAGAAATAATGAAAGTGAAGAAAGAAGATTTTATCAATATTTTATTAACAAAGTTTATCCAATTTGATTAATGTTATAATTTTTTATTCATGGTGTTTCCACATTTTATAAACAATGACAAAAATATTAATTATTTTATTTTTATGTTGATGAATAATATATATTGAAACACTAAATATTATTCACATAAAGAAATACCTTATAACAGGAAATCTCAAATATTAATCTTTTCAAATTTTTAAAAAATTAAATCCCTATATAAACAAATAAAAAATTATACTCATTTGAAATTTATTGAAATTATTACGATGCTTAATAATTTAATATATATTTTTATTATTATACAATTTTATTTTATTATCAATTGTTGTACTAAAACACAAGTAAATTTGGGATTTTTGTTTGTTAGAAATTCCCCACTTCTCTTGGGGTCCTCTGGATATCTTCAATCTGCTGGAGTGGTAACATTAGCTCTAGATCAAATAAAAAATGAAAATTTATTACCTGATTATAATTATACATTTCACACTTTCTATGATGATTGCCTCCTCTCTAGAGCAAGTTCCGGAGCGTATGAATTAATTCGCAAACATAACGTTGACGTTATTTTTGGTAGTACCTGTAATTCAGCAGCAATAAAGTCGGCTATAACAGCAAAATTTTATAGTGTACCAACCTTTGTTTGGGGTACTGTTTCAACATCTGATGTTGCTAATCTTAATAGATTACCAAATTTTTTTTCTACCTCTGCTATATTTTTTTCATTAGGATTAGCTACTATTGATGTATTGGAACATTTCAATTGGACAACTGTAGCATTTATCTACAACACTAATTATTTTGAAAGATGTCAAAAAATGTTTATTGACTTTGAGAGAGTATTGAAATACACGAATTCTCATGTTCAAATTGTACAATCTTACAAAACATCCTTCGATCCATCATATGAAGAATTTGGACAATTCTTAAAGGCAGCAAATGAAAAAACAAGAGTCATACTATCATGTTTTGATGATGATATGTATAAAAGAAAATTTTTAATAAGTATGTTTGATAATGGTTTAAATAATGATGAATGGGTCCATATAAATATGGAATATAGAAATTTTGGTTTTAATACTAACGTAAAAGATCCTACAGGAGAATATTATCTTTTTTATAAAGATGTTTATAATACTACACCAGATGGAAGGAGTGACGATGCTTTTCAGATGGCTAAAAAAATGTTTAGTATAGATTTAATCAGAGGACCAACAGCATCACTAATTGATGATAAAGAGGTCCTAGAAAATATTAAAAAATGGCCATTTTATTGTAGTGATTGTGATGTATCCAATTTAACAACATTATCAAGATATGCTTGGTATTTAAATGATGCTATCTATTTTTGGGCATCATTAATTAACAAAACACTACCATTATATGGTGATGAAGCATTTACTAATTATAAATTATTACGTAAACATTGTCCTGGGAAGTATTCAGGTAAAACTGGTGAAATGATATATGGAAAAAATTGTATTAGGACAGCTTATTTACAATTACGTGGTTTGGATGAATCAGAATCATCAATAGTATACCTGACATATAATTTTTCAAGTATTTTGCTTTATAATAAAGAATTGATAGTTGATGATTTTGCAAGAACAATGTTTGCTAATTGGGGAAATAAAATTCCATTAAACGTTCCAATCTGTGGTTATAAAGGAAATTCATGTCCTATTGATATTTTCAAAGATCACCTAACGGAAGTAATTATTGTTGGTGTAATAATTATAATCTTTCTAATATTTTTTGCAATTCTTATCATATATGTTATAATTAAAACTAATCGTAAAAAGAATGAAGAGTTAAAACGCTGGATAATACCATACATCAAACTGGAGAAGCCCTTGCCTGCAAAAAATGAAATAGATAAGAGTTTAAATTCGTTTGTCTCATCTGCACCTTCACAAAATAGTAATAATATAATAAATACTAAACGAGAAACTGGTAAATTTATGTTTGTTTATCTTGATGGGGAAGCCGTAGCAGGGGAGAAACATTTATCAATTTTTGAACCATCAAAAGAACAGAAAATTGAACTAAGTAAACTTCTATCATGGGAGCATGATAATATTAATAAATTTCATGGAATGTCATTAGACGCTAAACACCCTCTCTCTATATGGAAGTATTGCAAGAGAGGAAGCCTTTATGTAGGTTTCAATTTCTTTACTTTTTAATTACATACTTTTTATAGGACATTCTTCAATCAGACCAATCAATTTTTGATGCATTTTTCTTAGTTTCTTTAATCAAAGATCTTGTTGAAGGTTTACATTTTATTCATAATAGTTTTTTAAATTATCATGGAAGGTTAACTTCAAAAAATTGTCTTATAAGTGATCGATGGCAGTTGAAAATTAGTGACTTTAATTTATTTAGTTATCGAAGTTGTCAGAAAATGAAAACAAAAGATAAATTGTGGACAGCACCGGAAATACTAAGAAATGATAATTTAACTGGATCAAAGGAGGGTGATATTTATAGTTTTGCTATAATATGTTCAGAGATACTTACAAAAAAATTCCCATTTGATTATAATAACAGAAAAGAAAGTATCGAAGAGATAATATATCTCGTTAAAAGAGGTGGACATAATCATTTAAGACCTGATATTGAAATACCACCGAATATAGACATTAATATGACTTATGTAACAATTATCAAAGATAGTTGGAGTGAAGAAACTGATAAAAGGCCTACAATTCAACAAATTAAACATATAATAGGAACATTAAAAGACAACGGTGCAAAAAATTTAATGGATCATGTTTTTAGTGTCCTCGAGAATTACGCTTCAACATTACGTTTAGAAATAGAGGTAAGATCAAGAGAATTAAAGGAGGAACAAAAGAAGAGTGACCTATTACTTGAAAGAATGCTACCACAAACTGTAGCAAAAAAATTGAAACTTGGTAAAATTGTTGAACCAGAAAATTTTGATTCAGTAACAATTTTCTTTGCTGATATTGTTAAATTTACTGATCTCTCCTTGAAATGTTCACCAATACAAATTATAACTTTGGTTAACGATTTGTATAGTTTGTTTGATGGTGTTATTGAAAATTTGAATGTTTATAAAGTTGAGACAATTGGTGATGGATATTTATGTGTGTCTGGACTTCCAATCAGAAATGGTACAAAGCATGTTGAGGAGATTGCAGATTTAGCTTTAAGTTTTATGGATATATGTGATAAATTTACTTTACCATATTTACCAGGATACAAAATATCTCTACGTATAGGTTGCAATACAGGACCATGTGTTGCTGGTGTGGTTGGTTTATCAATGCCTAGGTATTGTCTATTTGGAGATACAGTTAATACAGCATCAAGAATGGAAAGTAACAGTAAACCAGATAGAATTCATATTACTGAAAGTACATATAATCTTTTGAGTGAGACTCATAAATATAATATAGAGTGTAGAGGTGAAGTTATTATTAAAGGGAAAGGTGTCATGATAACATATTGGCTAAATGGAATCATTTGAGACTTTAAATATTTTGGTAACTCTTGTTAATACAATGATATGATTAGAAAAATGAAAGTTAATGGTTCAAAGAATAATTTGTTATCGTAAAAAAAATTATATTTCATCATTATACTCATGTTTTTCAGTAGAATTTTAAATTTCTATCTTTACTTTAACTATAAATTTAACCTTTACATAATCTCACGATAAATAATAGAATTTATGGAAATTTAATTATATTTAGCAGAGGGCAAGTAATTTATTTATAGTGATTAATTTCTAGATAAATGTATGTAATTTATATACATTAACTTATTTTTGACATATTTACAAAAAAAATGTATATTCATATTTGTTTAAATACTAATTAAAATATATTTTTTAAAATTTACCTTCTTAACAAGTATATTTGAGAAAATATTTTATAAATAAAGTTAAATCTGTTTGAAAAAAAAATGAAGAAATTCATTATATTATTTAAAATACTTTAAGTAACCGAAGAAGTCATAAGCAAAATTGTTTTATTGTCTCAATTAATCATTTTAATTATAGAACTACTTAATCAAAATTCTGAAAATATCTGTGAGGAATTGATAAACGTTATATAAAATCTCTAATGTATATATAATTAATATACATTTAATATTTTTACAAGCAGCAGCCACGCTTCGTTCGTCACTGCTTCCCTTCAGGGCTAGCCTTTATTCCATGGATTGAAACTCGCTGCGCTCGTCGCTACATGCAGGAATTTGTAAAAATATTTAAAATTTAAAAAACTTTAACATCTTTTAGTTTTAGTAGCACAGATTTAAAATTCAAAGTATTATACTTGTTTTTACAATGTTTAAAATTATTATTAAAATTTTATAGATTTTTGAGTTTTAAAAGTTTATAAAACATATTTTAACAAAATTGTTTTATTACATATCTCTATGATTGTAGACCCATTTGAGATTCTAAATTTGAATAATTTTTACAATTCTTTAATATAGAAATAAAAATTAAAAATAAAGTTTACATTAAATTTTTAATAAGTTTTAAATATGCAAGTTGTAAGTTTTTAAAAATAATTTTAATTTTAAATACAAGTAGTTTTATGTTTGGCTAATTTTTAAAATATTAATAATACTTAACGCTGGTCATGAGTATTTTATAACTAGAAGATCAATTACATGTATACTCAAATCGGTAGATTTTTTTTATAATATAATTATTATTAAATAATTGGTTTTTTAATAGAAAAAATATTGTTAATAGTTGTGTTTTCTAATAAGAAATACTGCTTAAAATTGTGTTTTTTGAAAAAAAATAATTTTTTAAAATTATATTTTTTTTAATATGTATAGATACTAATACGGTTATATCGTGTTTCATGTACATTTTATATTAGTGTTTGATAAATACGATATAATAAGGCTTTGAAGCACAATTAAATCGTGTTTTAAAATAAATTTTATTTTGTAGTCAAAGATCTCTAGAATCACGAAAAATTCGTATAATTAATGACAAATCCTAAAATTCGTACAGTTAAGTACGAATTTAACTTGTTTTAAATTCTGAGTGAAATATATTAAAATTGACAATATTTTACCATCATCGCAATTAGATAAAAAAAATTTTTTATAAACAAAATAATTTATCAAAAATACATGTAATGTAACCTATTTTTGAAACCTTTTCTAATTTTAAAACATTTAAAAAATTTAATTGAAAATATAAAACAAGACTCTAAAAATATTGATATATCACCTCGTTTCTAACAATAAAATGTTTATTTAAGATTAAAATATTAAGTTAATTTATTAATAATTAAAATGTTAAAACTTTCTAATTTAATTATCATATTTATTTATTTATTTTACCTAGTAAATTCTATTGAAACTGTTCTCATAGATGAGAACGATGAGACATTCAAATCTGAAAAGCATGATATGTTCAAAAAATCATATAACAACTCAGGTAAGTAATTATATAATATATTGAGATAAAATTCTTCTTTTAAAGTATTTGAGGGTATATCACAAAAATTGCAAGAAGATATTCGGATATTTTGTGTTATTTTGACATCACCAAAATTTAAATCTAGTAAGTGTATTCCTCAAAAAAAGACATGGTTGAAAAGATGCAATGGATATGTTTTTGCTTCATCTAAAGATGATCCAACATTACCATCAATAGAATCATTTCCAAAGGATGAATATAAATATTCATATGGCAAAGTAAAAAATGCATTAAGATGGGTATGGAAAAATCATAACAATGACTATGACTATGTTTTAAAGGCGGATGATGATGCATATCTTGTTATGGAAAATCTAAGAGCATTTCTTATTAATGAAAATCCAGATGATCATAATTATTTCGGTTTTACAGTATATAATCCTCCTGGAAATGATGCAAATGGATACATACAAGGTGGAAGTGGATATGTTTTTAGTAGAAAAACATTTAACAATTTAGTTGAAAAAGGGTTAAGTAATAAAAAATATTGTACCCAAAAAGATGATGTTCTTGATGATATGGAAATTGGAAGATGTCTATATAAAATGGGTGTCAATCCAACATTTTTAAGTGATGATAGAAGTAGGTTCGTATTTAATCCTGAACGGGTGTCATCGATTCTTGATAAAAAAAAGGGAACAATGAATTTTTATAAAAGATTCTCATTGTTTCAACCTGAAAAAGGTATGAACTCTATTGCAGATTTTCCAATAGCATTCCATCGTATTAATTCAGATCTCATGTATTTCCTTGAATATTTATTTTACCATGCTCAAGTTATCGGTACAAATTCTCGTCTCTTTAGGATGGAAGACAATGATGAAAACAATAAAAACGAAAAAATTAAAAAAAGAATGGAACTAATTAAAACATTTTCAAAATACAACTATAAAAAATTTTAATTGCAAGTAAACGAATAACAAGCAGTAGCCTCGCTTCGCTCGTCACTGCTTCCCTGCAGGGCTAGCCTTTTTTCCATGAATAAAAATTCGCTGCGCTCGTCGCTGCATGCATGAATTTTTAAAAATATTTAAAATTTTAAAAACTTTAACATCTTTTATTTTGTAGTAACACACATTCAAAATTTAAAATATTATACTTGTATTCATAATGTTTAAAATTATTAATAAAATTTTATAGATTTTGAGTTTTAAAATTTTATAAAAACATATTTTATCAAAATTGTTTTATTACATATCTCTATGATTGTAGACCCATTTGAGATTCTAAATTTGAATAGTTTTTACAATTCTTTAATATAGAAATAAAAATTAAAAATAATGTTTACATTAAATTTTTAATAAATTGTAAATATGCAAGTTGTAAGTTTTTAAATATAATTTTAATTTTAAATACAAGTAGTTTTATGTTTGGTTAATTTTTTAAAATATTAATAATGCTTAACGCTAGTCATGAGTATTTCATAATTATTTAACTGAAAATATTTAATTTTAGCGATTGTTATTTTGTAATTTCACATTTTAGTTACATAAAAAATACAATTCTACCAATTTAATGCATACTTTTTATTTTTTTTTGAAAAAAAAACTTTAATAATGTATTATATAAATTAAAATACAAATTTCTAGTATATTTAAAATGATAAAAATATTTCTCTGTTTCTCTAAGTTGATAAGATTAAAAATAAATCAAAATAATTACTCGGAAACTTTTCGTATTAAAAAATTTATCTAGGCTTTAAAAAAATAAAAATATGTTCAAATCAAAGTATTGGTGATTTTTTTTAATAAAATACTACAAAATTTACTTTTAAAATGCATTTATGAATAATTTCGACTTAAAAATTTAGGTTAATTTTTTTCCTGATTTTTACAAAGCATAGCAAAACATTTAGATATTTTTACATTTTTTAAAAAATAAGTATGGTTTCGCTATATCATAAATTTTTAAACAATTTTTAGAAATTTTAACTGAGCATAGCTAGATTGCGGCATTTTTAAACATTTTAGTTTAGATCATTTTAACACAAAAAGATTTGGAGAAAAAAAATCTATTTTTTTCTAGAATGTATGGTATTCAAAAAAAATTTTATTAAATTTCAAGTAGCCAAGTATATTTTGATTTTAATATTTTTTATCATTTCTTAACAATTACCATAATTTGTACTGATTAAAAAAACTTTTAATTGACATAAAAATTTTATATAATAAAATAATAATTAATTTTTTTACCTATCCTATATACTATATTTTTAGGAATATAAATTGATATTTAAAATTGTTTAAAACAATTAATTCATCGATTTTTGTGAACATTTGTTTTTTGATTTTCTTTAAAAGAATAAGTTGTTCTTGTAAATTTTTATTTTGGGGGATTACAAATTTCAATATTATTCTCACCTAAATATATGTATCTCAAAAGCAAAAATTCAAATGAAGTTAATATTTATTTTTTTATCAGAATCTTAAAATATAATTTTTATTCTAATTTCAAAAAGTGAATACAAATAAACCTCTTTTAAGAGGTAAACTTCTCTTTTAAAGTAAAGGGGGAATTTTCGATCATTTAATATTTCTCAATAATTAGGCCTTTTTTGATTAATTTTATTATTATAGGCATTAAACATTTAAAATTACATCTATGTGTATAATATCAACTATTAAAACAATTAATAATATATGTTTAATATTTAGTACCTTTACATTCATATATGTTAAAAATGCAACTTCGTACTGAGGTGATTTCTACATGTTTTTAATTTCATTTTCTAAAAATACTTTAAAAGAAATCTAAAGTTTTTTTTTTGTTTTAATTTCTCACTCTACGTATATATTTGTAAAAGATAAAATGTGTTGATATAATATTAAAATTTTTTAAATAAGTATTGTTTTCTTATTTCTTACTTACAAATTAATCTTTATTTTTGAAAGTGATTTAAGATTTAGTTACAAAGTCTTTTTTGATTATTACATTGCTATTTTTATTCCTCTAAAAGTTGTGTTTCTTGACTATCTTTGTTATATACCTCAATAATTAATTTGAAATTTAAGAATTTTCCTATTATGCATGTTAAGAAAACGTTACTGAGCAAAAAATCTTGAAAATTTTCATAGGTTATTTCAAATTATCTCAAGAATGTATTTTAATAGATTTATCGTTAATATCTCATAATGTGCGTAGAAAGGTTTCCTCGGACAATTTTGAGATTGTGTGAATACATGTTCATTTTCTAAAATTTTTTTTAAAAAGAATGGAGAAAAATATTTTTCAAAAAAAAAACATATTAAATATAATTAAAAATATTTCGATAATAAATGATCGGATAAAGCTCATATATACCATTTGATAGAGAATGTCCTACTGCAAAAACGTTGTAAATAAAACTATATGAAATTAAGAAGTTTTAAATATTTATTTTTGAGTAAACATACGAATTTCAGTTTATCGATATTTTTGTAATCACTTTGTAACACATAACTCATACTCAAACTTTACCAATTTTTTTGGAATTATACTTTAAATGTAGAGAAAATAAATGCGCAGATGGGTTTTTTTTGTCTTTCGAAAACTTTATTCTGTACTGAGATAATCCGTTTTGAAATCCCAAAATTTTGTTGAAAAACGGCATTCTTGAGAAATCTCGATACCTCAAGAACAAAATAATAGAGTCGAAAACTTTTTTGCAGACATGTTTTACATCTAAAATTACATGTTTCTGCAAAGTTTTAGATCAAAATAACTATTTTAAATACCAACGATAGGTGACTATATTTGCCTTTTTTCAAAGTTTGTAAGAGTATATCTTAAGAATGAGACTTAAGAATGATATGATATTCTACAGTTTTTTAAGACTTTTAATGTACTATATATATTAATTATCCAAACTTTCAAAATCGAAAATAATTTACAAACGAAATTTTCTCCTCTAATATATGTTGATTATTAACTTAATTTTAAAAATAGATAAAACATTTCACTACAATGATCATAGTGACAAAATTTTTATTTAAAATTATAAACTTTTTTTTATAATTACAGGATGTCCCATATAGGGCTTCCCTGATATTTATATATATAACTCTGTGCATTGTTAAGCTACAAATTTTGCATTATACCATTTTGTAGCTGAGATACATATTATTTTAAATTTAAAGATTTCTTAACAGAATGTGTGTTCTGGGCGGAGTTGCAGACTTTTAAAATTTAGGTCCTTTTTCAACTTTTAATTATTGTAACTCTTTTATGTCAAAAAATACTTTATAATTGTTGCAGGTTATGAAATCCCAACTTCTTTTATGCTTATTTTAAGATTTTATAAACATTGAAGTCCAATAACTATGCCTATTTTCAAGTAAATGTAACAAACACAATTTTTTTCATAATTTTGAAGTTTTAATAACAACAAGATTTTAGTCAAGCAATTTTTAAATATTTTTACTATTATTCTGATAAATAAAGTGAAGTCTATCGAAGGAGTATATTAGCATTATCTACAATTAAATGTAGAGAAAATTATGATTTGTCATAGACTATTAATTTCATACTTTTGATAAAAAATTTAAAATAAACACAATATTTTTTCAACATTTATGATATCCAATGTCAGTAATAACATTACTTACACCCAAAAATGAAAACTGTTGTTTTAACATGTGCTATAGTACTCTCCGATGTAGTGATAAAAAAATAATATATTAATTTAATTCATTAATAAATGTTAGTGATCATAAATTTTCTAAATATACTCAATTTAAAAAAATTAATTTATCAATTAACATAAATGTAAAATCATTTAATAACATAATGAGATATCAGTTCCCATAAATTCATATACCTTTATCTATTATTGTTTGTGAATTTCTCAGAAAATGCATTGTATATTTTTAAAAAGAGATATATATGATGTTTTGACTGTGTATAACGTTGAAACGACTTACATATTTGTTGTTGTTAAAAATACGGAATCTTACATTGTCTCCGGTACCTTCCTCATCATTACCCTTACTTCTGGTCATCATCGTTAAACTAATATTTTATTTTATACTCTAAAAAAAATACAATAAAATGGTATATCAAATAGTTAACTTACAGAGCTTGTTAACTAGTTATTATACAGGTGTTAGTAATGCAATAAATGATTGGCAAGCTCTAAATGTTCTTTTTATATTCTTATTTTGATGACACTGACGACGTGCCACATCTAACAGTTATATTAATTTTCCATGTTTTTTTATAGAAATGTATATACATTTCTTTTAAAATGTGCATATCTTGTTAAAACGACATTACCTTTACATTTTATGTATACATCCACATACATTTTTTATAACTTACCATACATTTTTTTGAAAGTGAATAGTTATACTACCATAAATGTATGATTATTCTTATAAATTAGATTTGATTTTTTTTTAAATTAACTATACAAAAAGATGATTTTATACAAGTTAAAACGACTAACACAAAAAAAATAATGCCAAAAATTCAACATTTTAACAGAATTTGTTGATTTATTTATATTTTTCATAAAATATACGAAATATCGTAAATTATAAACACTAAAATAGTAAATTTAATATGTAATAATTATGTTTTTACAATAAATAATGTCTTCAAGTAATTTTGTATTCTTTTTAAATATTACTGCACTTTTTTTATTTTAATTTAATCTATTTCTAACAAAAATATTTATGAATTAACAAAATTCAAGAACGTGAGTAATTTTAAAAATTTAAAGTAATTTTTTAAAACAATAAATATTTATTTTGTTATTCTAATAATTATAAATATTTTAAAATAACTATTATTTACAATTTTATTAAATTATAGTATGCAAATCACAAAAAAATGTTTCAAAGGATTCTACAAGTTTAAAATAATAATATCCATTTTTTATTACTTTTGATGATTAATTATCGTCTACAACAATCTTAATTAATAAATTTTTTCTTAACCTAAAATTTCTATAGTAGTTAAGGTTTACATTTATAATATTTTCTTTCCACTTCAAATCTTTCTTAAGTCGTTCCTAAAAATCATATGGTTTCACTTTATCATTAGTAGTTTTAAAAAAATTAATATACATTTTTATAAAAATTATATATCAATACACAAAAAGAAACTATGTAGTTTGCATTAGTTATACATGATCTTATATTTAAAAACAACCTTACAATTTAAAAAAAGTATAGTAAATTATAAAAAAAAGGTACATATATCGTTTCGACTGTATATACATTCTAAATAAAAATGCTATAAAATTTTTAAAAATGATCAGTACTTTTTTTAAGAAATGTATGTACATTTTATATTAAAATATATGAGAAATAATAAAAAAAGTATGTTTATCATTTTGACTGTATGTACTTTTCTTTCAAAAAAAACATGCCGTTTACAAAAAATGAATAAGATTTCCTAGAAAATTGATACATTTTTTAAGTTTATTATGTATGCACATTAAAAAATAAATTAATTGGTAGTCAAAATGACGAAAAGTTTCTATAGTACCCATGATTACATAATGTCTGTCAAAACGAGAGTTTTAATTTTTGAGTGAATATATTATTTTTGAATCTCGATAATTTTACTTGCTTTTTGCCTATTAATTCTAACTATTTCTTTATATTTATTATTTTAAAAAATCAATTAAAACGAATTACGTCCTTGCTACTTTCATGCCGTCGATATACCAGACGTATTAAAATTCAATTAAGAAGTAGTGATAATAGAGTGAGGAGTTTCTGTCTATATTTTATTAACAAAGTTTATCCAATTTGATTAATCTTATAATTTTTTATCCATGGGGTTTCCACATTTCACAAACAATAACACGAATATTAATTATTTTATTTTTATGTTAATGGATAATATATACTGAAACACTAAATTTTATTCACACGAAGAAATACCTTATAACAAGAAATCTCAAATATTAATCTTTTCAAATTTTTAAAAAATTAAATCCCTATATAAACATGTAAAAAATTATACTCTTTTGAAATTTAATGAATATATTACGATGCTTAATAATTTAATATATATTTTTATTATTATACAATTTTATTTTATTATCAATTGTTGTACTAAAACACAAGTAAATTTGGGATTTTTGTTTGTTAGAAATTCCCCACTTCTCTTGGGGTCCTCTGGATATCTTCAATCTGCTGGAGTGGTAACATTAGCTCTAGATCAAATAAAAAATGAAAATTTATTACCTGATTATAATTATACATTTCACACTTTCTATGATGATTGCCTCCTCCCTAGAGCAAGTTCCGGAGCGTATGAATTAATTCGCAAACATAACGTTGACGTTATTTTTGGTAGTACCTGTAATTCAGCAGCAATAAAGTCGGCTATAACAGCAAAATTTTATAGTGTACCAACCTTTGTTTGGGGTGCTGTTTCAACATCAGATGTTGTTAATCTTAATAGATTACCAAATTTTTTTTCTACCTATGCTATATTTTTTTCATTAGGATTAGCTACTATTAATGTATTGGAACATTTTAATTGGACAACTGTAGCATTTATCTACAACACTAATTATTTTGAAAGATGTCAAAAAATGTATATCGACTTTGAGAGAGTATTGAAATACACGAATTCTCATGTTCAAATTGTACAATCTTACAAAACATCCTTCGATCCATCATATGAAGAATTTGGAAAATTTTTAACTGAAATAAGTGATAAAACAAGAGTTATATTATCATGCTTTGAAGATGATATGTATAAAAGAAAATTTTTAATAAGTATGTTTGATAATGGTTTAAATAATGATGAATGGGTCCATATAAATATGGAATATAGAAATTTTGGTTTTAATACTAACGTAAAAGATCCTACAGGAGAATATTATCTTTTTTATAAAGATGTTTATAATACTACACCAGATGGAAGGAGTGACGATGCTTTTCAGATGGCTAAAAAAATGTTTAGTATAGATTTAATGAGGAGACCAACAACATCACTAATTGATGATAAAGAGGTCCTAGAAAATATTAAAAAATGGCCATTTTATTGTAGTGATTGTGATGTATCAAATTTAACAACATTATCAAGATATGCTTGGTATTTAAATGATGCTATCTATTTTTGGGCATCATTAATTAACAAAACACTACCATTATATGGTGATGAAGCATTTACTAATTATAAATTATTACGTAAACATTGTCCTGGGAAGTATTCAGGTAAAACTGGTGAAATGATATATGGTGAAAATTGTATTAGGACAGCTTATTTACAATTACGTGGTTTGGATGAATCAGAATCATCAATAGTATACCTGACATATAATTTTTCAAGTATTTTGCATTATAATAAAGAATTGATAGTTGATGATTTTGCAAGAACAATGTTTGCTAATTGGGGAAATAAAATTCCATTAAATGTCCCAACTTGTGGTTATAAAGGAAAATCATGTCCCATTGATATTTTCAAGTATCACCTAATGGAAGTAATTATTGTTGGTGTAATAATTATAATCTTTCTAATATTTTTTGCAATTCTTACCATATATGTTATAATTAAAACTAATCGTAAAAAGAATGAAGAGTTAAAACGCTGGATAATACCATACATCAAACTAGAGAAACCTATACCTGTTAAAATCGAAATTGAAAAGAGTTTAAATTCGTTTGTCTCATCTGCACCTTCACAAAATAGTAATAATATAACAAATACTAAACGAGAAACTGGTAAATTTATGTTTGTTTATCTTGATGGGGAAGCCGTAGCAGGGGAGAAACATTTATCAATTTTTGAACCATCAAAAGAACAGAAAATTGAACTAAGTAAACTTCTATCATGGGAGCATGATAATATTAATAAATTTCATGGAATGTCATTAGACGCTAAACTACCCATCTCTTTATGGAAATATTGTAAGAGGGGAAGCCTTTTTGTAGGTTTCAATTTCTTAATTTTTTAATTACATACTTTTTATAGGACATTCTTCAATTAGACCACTCAATTTTTGATGCATTTTTCTTAGTTTCTTTAATCAAAGACCTTGTTGAGGGTTTACATTTTATTCACAATAGTTTTTTACATTATCATGGAAGGTTAACTTCAAAAAATTGTCTTATAAGTGATCGATGGCAGTTGAAAATTAGTGATTTTAATTTATTTAGCTATCGAAGTTGTCAGAAAATGAAAACAAAAGATACATTGTGGACAGCACCGGAAATACTAAGAAATGATAATTTAACTGGATCAAAGGAGGGTGATATTTATAGTTTTGCTATAATATGTTCAGAGATACTTACAAAAAAATTCCCATTTGATTATAATAACAGAAAAGAAAGTATCGAAGAGATAATATATCTCGTTAAAAGAGGTGGACATAATCATTTAAGACCTGATATTGAAATACCACCGAATATAGACATTAATATGACTTATGTAACAATTATCAAAGATAGTTGGAGTGAAGAAACTGATAAAAGGCCTACAATTCAACAAATTAAACATATAATAGGAACATTAAACGACAACGGTGTAAAAAATTTAATGGATCATGTTTTTAATGTCCTAGAGAATTACGCTTCAACATTACGTTTAGAAATAGAGGAAAGATCAAGAGAATTAAAGGAGGAACAAAAGAAGAGTGACCTATTACTTGAAAGAATGCTACCACAAGCTGTAGCAAAAAAATTGAAACTTGGTAAAATTGTTGAACCAGAAAATTTTGATTCAGTAACAATTTTCTTTGCTGATATTGTTAAATTTACTGATCTCTCCTTGAAATGTTCACCAATGCAAATTATAACTTTGGTTAACGATTTGTATAGTTTATTTGATGGTGTTATTGAAAATTTAAATGTTTATAAAGTTGAGACAATTGGTGATGGATATTTATGTGTGTCTGGACTTCCAATAAGAAATGGTACAAAGCATGTTGAGGAGATTGCAGATTTAGCTTTAAGTTTTATGGATATATGTGATAAATTTACTTTACCATATTTACCAGGATACAAAATATCTCTACGTATAGGTTGCAATACAGGACCATGTGTTGCTGGTGTGGTTGGTTTATCAATGCCTAGGTATTGTCTATTTGGAGATACAGTTAATACAGCATCAAGAATGGAAAGTAACAGTAAACCAGGTAGAATTCATATTACTGAAAGTACATATAATCTTTTGGATAAAACTCATAAATATAATATAGAGTGTAGAGGTGAAGTTATTATTAAAGGAAAAGGTGTCATGACAACATATTGGCTAAATGGATATTATCGAGAGTAATCAGTGCATGAAATATAAAAATAATTTTTATCTTTTTAAAGTACTATCATGTTAATTTTTAATAAAATCAAAAAATATTGTCCATTACTGTTTTTCTCATATCAAAGTCCCACATACTTATTATTCCATGAATAGTATTGTTGTAGTGTTTCCATGTTGTTGGAACACCAGCTTTATCTAACCTTTTCTTATATAAATATCCTTCATCACGTAGTATATCTATACCACATGTTACAATCATTGATGAAGGCAATTGTGCTAAATCTTTTTCATCACTCAAGATTGGTGATATTTCTGGATTTGTAACTATATTTTTCAATTTTTCAACTAATTTTATATCAACATCTTCATTATCATCATAAATTTCATTGTTATTATTATTATTATTTTCAATATTATTTCTCCATTCATCAGGTAAATTATCAATAGATAAATATTTGAGTGACTTAACCTCTTTTGGTACATGACAATTATCCATTATCTTGCAAATTTCATTTTCCGTTAATTTAATATTCGCATAATACATTAACATAAGAGTTTTAAATCGTGGGCTTAAAAACGAGGAACCATTAAAATTATTTCTATAAATTTGATGCGATGGTGATGAGTAATTGATGTATGATAAAAGTGGATTAACCAAAATCTGTTTACAAAAGTAATTCCTTTTATTTTTTTTGATAAGACGTACAGCTAGTGCTGCAGCTAAATTTCCACCTGCTGATTCTCCGAAAATTATAATTTTATTTCTATTAAAATTATACATTTTATATGATGTTTTATAAAGTGTTTCAATAACAGTGAAGCATTCATCGAGAGCTGCGTTTAACGGTGCTTCGGGACTTAATGAATAATCGATAGAAAATACGATAGAATTTGATTTTTCTGCCAACTCCAGACATGTTATATCAAAATACTCTGGTCTAAGGGCTACGAAACCTCCTCCATGGATGTAAAGAACTGCATTTTCAGATCGTTCCTTCTTCTGATAAATTCTACAATTAACATTCCCAATCTTATCATTGCTTATCTGAATGTTGTTAAAATTTTCTTTACTTTTAACTTTACCAAATATTGAGATGAAACGTAGAATTTTGTAATTAATAGAAAAATTGAATATAGGTTCTAGTAATTTTGCCTGAAAAATCTATAAAAAAATAATAACAATAAAAACGTACAGGATATTCGTAAGCAATCCTAACAAGCATCTCATATTTCTTAATCTTCTCCCTATCGGCAACATCCTCCGGTAAATTAACAGAACGAAAAATACTCAATACCATTCTCAGAAAAAATGATTTATAAATAAAATTTTCTGTCAAACTACAAAACGAAGATTTAAAAGAGAAGTGATCTATAAAATATATAAAACGTTATATTTAACAATTTCATCATTATAATTATTTCAGACAATTAAACTTTATAATACATCATATGTACTATTTTTAAAATTACAGTTATTAAATATAAATAACTATGAATAAATTATTGGTTGGAGTTTAAAATGTCATGATATGTTTTGTAAGATATATATAACATATACACTTTCTAGATCTATTTAATATAAGAAAAATCAATGGAAATAACAAGTTTGCGGTAATAAACAATTTGATTAATAAGGATTAAGACAAACGGATTATTTTTTTTTATGTTTTTGATATAAATGAAAAATGTTCAACTGTTACGAGAAGGTGAAATAATCTTTTTTTAATGATTTTAAATAGATAATTATTTTAAAACTTTAAAGTATGTATGCTCACATACATGTGGTAATTAGTTTAATAAAATGTTTATTTTTGCAAATGTTTTGTGTTTTGTTGTTGTTTACGTGTATAATTTTATATTACTAAGAAATTCATTTAAATTATATTATATTTCATACCACAACCTTATCGTTCATGAAAATATTTTGAACTATAAATTATAGCTTCTTTGTTTTATAATATAATGAAAATAATAAATAATGTAGATGATATATTTCTTGTCATATAACATCCGTCACTGATAAATGACCCTTTTTCTGTGTACTCTGATATTTCTCCTAATATATAATTTTTTTACCATTCCAAAATATCTCTGTTTTATAAATATTTAAAATAATCTATAGCAATCTATAAATAGTTTAATTAACAGTTATATTATTTATATCTTTTTTTATTTTCATTAACCTTTGTCACGTACCACCTATTATAATTACACTCTGAAAAGGTTAGCTTGAATCTCGTGCTTATTGTCTTATAAATATTTCGTATTTGTGTTTTTTGGTATAAAAAAAGAAAAGATTAAATAATGTTTAAATCCTATTCATTATAATTTGATATCAAACTCGATGGTCACATTTCTCATTGTATCTCTTTAAGTTAGATAAATAATCTTTAAAAATTTTTTTTTACATTATTGTTTTAATATTGAAATTGAATATCAAATTATTTTAAACAAAACATACTTTTAACGAGTGGTGATAACATAATACAATTATTAAATATTTTAAAAAGTTATATTTAAAATGATTTTCTTGTTAAAGTTCTATCTTTCGTTAATGCTATGACAAAGAAGCCTCCAAAAAATATATTTCTTAATTTAGTTATAAATATAATTGAAAGAAAGACAGATGTTGAGTAGGAAAAGGTATTTAAAACGTCACAGATTATAATTAATGAAATTTGAGGTTCAATTCCTGAAAAAAGTTTCACGAAGCTTATACTTAACATACCTGATAGTCTTAATATAAGAACATATATCGAGGGTAAATGCAATATAATTGGCATCAAAATCTGTATTGTCATACTCCAAAATAATTGTTTTTGTTCCTTCTTTTCCTCCATCCGACCCATCTTATCATATATACGTAAAGTTTTATATAAAATTAAAATATTAACAATAATACCTAATATAGGGAATAAAAATTCCGTTACTATAACAAAATATCTTAAAACATTCATAAATACATCATTTATATTCTTAACATAAGGACATGAATAATTTTTTTGGTTAAATGAATTTGAGGAGATTGATGGATAAATTCCACTCATTATTTTTATCAATACAATTTGAGAAAGAAACATCCAAAATATCCAAAAATGTTTGGTACGTTTCATTATTATTATATTAAATCTTACTACTGAAAGAGTGAATGGAATTAAATCAACAACACTATGTACTGAATTGGCAAAGTTTTGAAAGGAAGAACAAATATTTTTATTGATAGAATCTCCCCATGAATAAGAATGAAGGTACAATAATATTGGAATTATTTTGAAGATTGACTGGAACATATAACTGATTGTTAGTGCCTCGATATTAATCTTTATCAGTGGCATTTTTTTTAAAATTGGATTCATGAACATTCTTATTAATATAATAGAATTGCATGCAAATATGATAAATTGATAGACACCAACTTGCGAATTATATACAATATATTCCCTATCTATCGAATTAACATTAGCAGTTGTAGTTTCTAATTTTGAGTTATTCATTTTAAAAAAATAAAAAATGAATATCGTTATGGTAATTTAGAAAGCTATATAATAATTTATTTTGCAATATTTACATTATGAAACGGATAATACTTATCATTTTTTAAAAAATAATTATTTAACATTATAAAAATTACCCATTAAATATTATTTTGTAAAAATTGTTTACACAGTTTGACATTTATTGCGTTAAACAAAATATTAAAATCCTTAAAAAACTATTGAACTTTATTTAATATTATTATAGATTTCTGAAAAATTTTATTATTTAAATTTAATAAACTTTATCAACGAACTTCTTTATTTATAAAAAAAATAATAAAAAATAAAATTATCGTTTATTTATAATTGTAAAGCGAATAAATGAAAGTGTATAACAAAATAAAGTTTATCAGTAAACAACGATTTTATTACAAAAAAAAATTGCTAATAAAAGTACAATTATTAAAGTATAAATTTATTAAATATTATATTTGATATACGGCCATCAACAAGATATATTAAAAAGATTTGATCTTAATTTTTTTATAAATATAATTGATAAGAATACTGAGGATGAGTAGGCAATTGTATTAAGGGTATCAACAACTATTACTTGATAAACATTGCTTTTAAAACCTAGAAAATATTCAATTTATTAGAAATATTTTAATGAAACTTACCAGTCATCCTTAGAATTTGTAAATTAATAGATGGAATGTGAAAAAAGAATGGTATTAAAATTTGTATCATCATGCTCCAAAATAATTGTTTCTGTTCATTTTTCTCATTTTCTTTAGCTGGTATCCTAAGATTAATCAAAACTTTTTGTAATATGACAATATTTATAATAAATGCAATTATCGGAAATATAATCTCTGAAGTTACAGAAAAAATTTGTAAACCTAACATAAAAGGATCACTATTTGTTTTAACATATCCACAAGATGAATGTTTAACATAATATGAGTTTTTTGCAATTGACGGATAGATACCATTTGTGAGGCGTATCAATACCAAAATTATCTGTGATATCCAAAATAACCACATTTTCTTATTTTTTTTACCAAAAATCAAGTTATATCTTATGACGGCAAGACTAAATGGTATGAAATCAACAATACCGTGGACAGTGGTACCAAATAATCTTATAGCTGAACATATATCAATGTCTATTTTTTGATTTAAAAGATAAGAAAAAATATAGATATATGATGGGATGCCTTGAAGAATTGATTGTACTAAGTAGGCAATTGATAATATAAGAATATTAATACGTAATAAAGGCATTTTTAATAGATAAATTGATAATGCTGTCTTTAAGAGTACATATACATTGCAAACAAGAATATATATTTGAAATGCCCCAAAAATTATGTGATAAAATAAATTATCCTCAGTAGGAGAATAATATTTTTCAAGATCACTAGACTTATTCATTTTGTATTATAATAATAGAATTATTTTCATAAAAATAAAAAGTATTAAATATTTTTGAAATGCTTTTCTCATAGACAATTTTTGTTTATATATAAATTTTAGGCATCCGTTATTTTCAAATAAGAAAATTGATTTATGGATACTTTTAATTATATTTTAAACGCAGTATTATATTACTTATTTTATATTTACTGTTTTTTTCTTTTTTTTTTAACTCAAAATTTTATAATTAATCATAATTACACGTAGAAACCGTTTATTTCAATAGTATTATAAGCCTCCATATTTTCGAGTAATTATTGAACAGTTATGAAAAAGTAAATTTTTATTTTAATATCAATTAATGTTTAATTTTTTTCTCATTTAGTATAATCGCCTTCAATTTAAATGGTATTCATATTAAAACTTTTTACGATATATTTAATAGGTATAATTTTAATAAAAATATTTCACATACTTGGAAAAGTTAATCATCTTTATTATTAAAAATGGTATTAGATATGATTCAATTAACCTGTCCAAAACCAGTTTCTTGGGTCACTTGATTTCAAATACCTAAAAAAATGAAATAGTAGATAGTTACCATTTGGAAGTTTAATAATCGTAAATAATCAAAGATACTTAATGAAATGTATATAATATGGTATTTCTTCAAACTTTTGTAAGTATATTTCAAAAAATAACATGTGAGGTGGTATGTAGAATAAAGAACAATTCATTGATATAAGTATGTAAAGTAAAATTTTAATATTAAAAATAAATAGAAAACAAAGTGATGAAAGAAACATTTTTTTTAACAATTTTATACTCACGTTCCACTTTGAAGAATATAATATTGACATCAGACTAAAATGACATTTATAAGATATCGTTATTACATACCATTTTATTAATATTTTTTGTCTTTAACAATCCTTAATAATTAATCATTTACTGATTACCTTTAATACTTATTACCATTAGACATCTTTAAAATATAATTTAAAGGAGAAGTGGTTTGCTAATATCACCCTATTATATTTTAAATTATTTTATTTCATAATAGCTTAATAATTATAATACATTTGAATGAAGATGTTAAAGTAACGAAAGTTAATATTTGGTAGAAGGTAAAGACGTATGAAGAAAAGAATCTCAGTTACAAAATGTTTTACATTTGGAAAACAAATATTAGTGTTAACCTTTAAGTGTACATATAGCTAGTGAAGTATACTTATAAGATGACCACTTCTGTAAATACATTTTTATACCACTACCATACAGAAAAAGAATTCACAGAATTTAATATATTCTCGCTTCACTACCATTCTTTTACGTGCCCAGATAAAAATAAGTATATTCTTATATTTTAAATGATTAACAACAGAAGCATATCATCAGATGATTTGATATTTCCATTTACATAATATAATATATTCCCTCCTTCTTCAAAATTATCCAAAGTTAATGTAGAATTACTTTTTCAAAAGTTATTAGTTTCTTTATTATAAATCGTATTTCAAAATTTTTACAATATTATCTCACCAAACTAATATATATATATTCTGTATATATATATAATTCTCTAATATATATTTATTATATATTTCTTTTTAATACCATTCACATTCGGTAACCTGTTAATCTTTGAGTGATAAGCTTACAGACACGAATTTTACCACCTAAAAAAGGCTTATTTCATCACCTTTAAACTCAAAATCATTTTAACCTTCTAAAATAATATTTTATAAAAATTCTCTTATACATTTTTAAATTTTGGGGTGGTTTAATTAGTAAAGGAGATTAAATTTCTCATAATATTTTTTAATTTATAATTTACCCTATCAATTTAATTTTGTCATTCTATTATTTCTTTAGAATATTTTTAATTTCTTAAATTATTAATTTATTAAAATAATATTATAATTTATTCTATTAAAAAAATAATAATGTTGAAAAATATTTTTGCTCTATTATTATTATTTATATCAATTGATGGATTTAAATCCACAGATTCACTAAATGATGAAATTATATGTAAAGGTTTGTTTATTATTATTAATTATCTATGATAATGAAATACTTTTTTATTTTAGATTTGGATCCAGACTGTCCATCCAGAAAAATATTTTGTGATCATGAAGCATATAGAGCAGTAATGATTTTGAAGTGTGCTAAGACATGTAATGCTTGTGATGAAGTTAATAAGATGATTGAAGAAATGGAAAATGAAGAAGAGAATGAGGGTAAACAATTACCATGGACACATGGTGGTGGATCAAATGAAAAAGAGATTGATGAAGATAATGAGGAATCCGATAACGGTGGTGAGGAGAGTGAGGCAACATTAAAAGAGGTTGAAGAAGTTTCTGAGAATACCGAGGAACCCGAGGTAACAGATATCGAAAACATTGTTGAGGAGGAAGAAGTTGAAGAGGAACCCAAAAAAGTTGAAGAAGAGGAGACTTTAACTGAACAATCAGTTGAAGACAACAAAGAATCACAACCTTTAACTGAAGTAGAAGAGGAGGAAGAAGAAGAAATTCATGAACTTCCAGTCAATAAAATCAAGTCATATCCATTTGGACAATTTAATAAGTACAAACAATTACCTGAAAGAATGTTAACTAAACAACCAAGAACAACAACACCAAATCCAAAATCTAAAACAGCCACTGAACTTCTTAAACGCATAGAAAATGAGAATAAGAGACGCTGCGTTGATGATGCCACTGATTGTGAGGAGCGTAAAAATCTCTGTGTTGATAATAAATATGGTCCTATTGTAAAGAAAGTTTGTAGAAAAACGTGTGGTGTTTGTAAACCAGTTGGAATCTCCTCAAACACATATATGTCATTATCCTCAAAGTCTAATAAAACCAAAGTAAGGGGTAGCGATTTTTACGCAAAATGGAAAGAAAGTAGAAAGACAACACCTAAACCAGTTATCATTACTATGAAACATATGAGAAACCAAACTAGGAGCATGAATAACAATAATAATAATAAAAATACATTTGCTAGGAAAACGATAACAAAAAAAGTTACATCACAAACATTACCAAGAGACAGAAATCCATACAGCAATATCTTATCTGGCAGATATGGTAGCCGCGGAGCAGAATCCACCGATGCATCATCAACAACAACAATTGTTGATAAAGCAATTGATTGTGTCGCCAAACAGGCACTCTGTAATCATAAAGGATATAAAAATCTAATGGAAAGAATGTGCCCAAAGACATGCTCGGCAACATTTGCATACTCCTCACTATAATCATCAAAAAAAAACAATTTTTTTTCTTGAAATTAAAATAATTAATATGGTCTTTCAATAACTCAGTTTAATTATTAATAATCTAATATTTAATAATTTTTTTACAATAATTAATAATTTACCAAAGATAAAGTAATATTTATTATTTAGTTAAAAAAGTATTTCAATAAATAGTGTTTTTCTTCATATCCAAGCATCTTTTAGTTGGTTAAAGTGCGCATCAACTTCTTTGACGTAATTATTGTGTTTCGTAATGTCTTGGGAGATGGTATTTTTTTGAAATAATGAGTGTACATAATCGAAGATAGAATTTTTCATTGTAAACTGTAATTTATAAAATTTTGATAGGAAAAAGTTTAATATACTTACATTTAATAATATGATACCTGTAAAGATGCTCCTAGATACGAGGATAACATTTGTTATTATTCTTATAACCACCAAAAACATTGTATCTTTTGTCTTATGCCTAATTATTGCACACATAGCATTAAGAAAGCAACATGAAGCATAACAAAAGATAAAGGGTATCATCTTTTTAGCTATCTTAGAATTTTCAAAATTCTGATATTGTTGTGATAATGAAAAAACTGCATCTTCTTTAAATTTGTTGCGTGCTTTATCAATGGCTACCCTATGTAAATGGTAATGTATTGGAAATGAGATGGTGGCAATTATTAAGATACACTGGTCTGTGAAAAGAGGAACCAAACTGGTTGGGAAATCAAAAATAACAATAAATATTGTTAGGTATGCTACAATATTGAACGCTACCACAAATTTTTGTGCGCTAACAGATTCGTAGCGCTTGCTTAGGATGACAGCTAAGAATCTCTCAAAAATGAGTAATGCACAATTTAATGTGGCTACATTATTACCACAGACATAAAAACAGAAAAACACTTTATATATTGTGAAAGTAAAATTCATTTGATAGTGTCCTTCAAGAATTAGGATGCCTATAACTCCAATACTTGTTGATATACTGAGTAATAAAATAAACTAAAAACAATATATTATTATTTTTGCAAAATCACTCTTAAACTTACAAATATAATTGACTTTACATTAATATGGAAAACATTGCTTTTATAAACTTTGTATATTGCAAATAAAATAAATATGCTTGAGATTAAGAATAAAACAATAAACAAGTAGGTTAAACCCAACATGATTATAAATTAGTTTATTAAAAACTTTCAATCTTCAGTGATACCTTAAAATAAATGTTAAAAACAAAAGATTACTCTATATGTAAATAAAGAATAATACAAAATAACAAAATTGTTTATTCTAGTTAATAATTCATAAATATACTATAAAATCTATATATGTAGTACAAATAAAAATTACTGTATTAATAAAATAAAACCATAACATAATTAAAAATTTTTTTATATTCTAAAACGTTTTGTATGTCAATAAAATTTTGTATTTAATGTGTTATTATTAAAACAATTCCCATGTTTTAGTCTAATTTATATTTATTGTGATTATTATAAGATTCAAAAAATAAAAATTATTTTTTATTCATTTTCAGTATTCAATGAGATATTCAGAGATTCCAAATAAAGACAATATGAAAATATACAAGATATCTAACAATAACTCAGTGATAAAGTCTCAAGAGGTTAAACTCTATTCATAGTGTTATTATTAATAAATAACAAATGAGCACTTAATGAAAAAAAATGTACATGATAATTTAAAATTTTTCGCAATTATTTTTATAATCAAATATTTTGTGTTATTTTAAAAATCTAGATTTAGTACTTTTATACTGAAAATGAACTTTAATTTTCTGTAAATATAAAAAAAAACTTAATCTACCAAAATAAAAAACTATTAAATAAGGAAATAAAAAAAGAATTTTTTTATAACTTAGAAAAACATCAAAAACTTAAGCTAATTTTCTTTATGAGTAATTCAATTTTTATAAGTAGTTTAATCTTTTAAATTATTTTCACACGAACATTCTTTTTTTTTAAAATATCTCAGGTCATTAAGTTAAAATTATGATTAAAATTCAGTTTTAGTTTGTTTTTTTCTAAAAAAATCTTTGAAAATGTTCTGGGAAAATATGTAAAAAAAATATATTATGAAAATGATTAAATCAATGAAAAGAGTTTTATTTAAATTTA
The DNA here is from genome assembly GCA_963280985.1 of Strongyloides venezuelensis. Taxonomy (NCBI): domain Eukaryota; kingdom Metazoa; phylum Nematoda; class Chromadorea; order Rhabditida; family Strongyloididae; genus Strongyloides; species Strongyloides venezuelensis. The sequence continues at coordinate 22,803,586 of CAUJLX010000002.1, forward strand.
AGTAATTGTATGTATCATAAAATTTTAATCCTATTTTTTAGCATACTTGCAAGAGGAAATAAAATTCTTTAAGAAATAATTAATTAAGTAGTTAAATTTAATTAATATCTTAGCTATAATGATGTAATCATTAGATTCTTATATCTAAATAAATTGTTATAAATATTGCTAAATTATTTAAGCCTAATTTTTAACAAAATAATAACCTATAATTCATTAAACATAAATATAAAATTAATTTATTTATCCTACGCTGTTTATAAATAGAGCACTAAAGTAATCTATGAATAACTATTCAAGATAGAAATAAATAGATATGATAAAATTGTAAGATTCAAATACAATATATAATATTTAGAATTAATTTGCTTTTTCATTTAATAATAAATTCTTTAAATACTCTATTTTTTTTTGTTTTTTAAAAAAATAATTAAATTTCTTATTCTTTCTCTAAATATAGATTTTGTAGATTAATTAAATGGATTTTATAGCATCCAAACTAGCTCGTAGTTTTTAATAGTATATAATAAGTTTAATTAAATACAAAAAAAAATTATACATAAACTTTTTATTCCATATTATTTTTATGAAATTTATTCTTTAATTTAAAAATAAAATAAGAATTTTCACGTTACATAAATATTCCTGTTGGACTTCCAGTATTCATTCTCATGGCATTTGGATTTAACTCCTCTAGATCTCTTATCTCTATTAATCTTTCCTCAACAACTTCATAAATTTTATTTTCTCTTATTAACTTTATTACATGTTGAATCTCTGGATACATGTATCTATCATTCTCCAATGGTGGTGAAACTGTCCTAACTAATTCATATACCTTTTGTAATGGTTCAGTACTTTTAAGTGGTTTCAAAAATTCCATGGCCTGACAGGCTGCAAGTAACTCCATTGCTAATACTGCTTCAACATGCTCAACAACCGTTAATGCTTTACGTGCACTAAATCCACCCATTGATACATGATCTTCCTGGTTACATGATGTTGGTATGGAGTCAGCTGATGCCGGGTGGCATAATACTTTGTTCTCTGACACCAATGAGGCTGCACATAATTGCACTGTCATGAAACCTGAATTTAAACCACCATTCGGTGTTAAGAATGTCGGGAGACCTGATAGTTCTGTATTAACAAGTCTCTCCAGACGTCTTTCACTTATTTGTGCTAGCTCTTGAACTGAGATTGCTAAGAAATCAAGAGCTTTAGCTGGGTATTCTCCATGGAAGTTACCACCTGAAATTATTTCTTCTCTATCTGCAAATATTAAGGGATTATCGGTCGCTGAGTTCATCTCGATTTGTATGATACCGTGAACAAATGATATTGTATCATGTACGACACCATGTACCTGTGGGACACATCTCAATGTATACGCATCCTGAACTTTACCACAATTTCTATGACTTTCAGCAATTTCACTAGGATTATTATCGGAATGTAGTAATGCCCTTAATCTCCTAGCTGATATACCTTGACCTCTGTGTGGTCTAACTCTATGGACGTCAAAGTCGTAAGCGCGTGTTGTACCTTTAAGAACATCCAATGTTAGTGCTGCAATAATGTCAGCTTGCCTTGCTAAATTAAATGCTTTTGTTACAGCAAGGGCACCTAATGATGTTACCATTTGTGTACCATTTATTAATGCTAATCCTTCTTTTGGTCCTAATTTTATTGCTTCAAGATTATTTGCCTTTAACACTGTATGAGCATCATCCCAACCAGTTCTTGGTGACCACATTTGTCCTTCTCCTAACATTCCTAACGCTAAATGGGCCAAAGGACACAAATCTCCAGAACATCCTACAGTACCTTGTTGTGGGACAAAAGATACACAAAAAGCATTAAATGCCTTAATTAACTTCTCAATATTTTCTAATGAAATACCACTATGACCTTTAGCAAGTACATTAATTCTTAATGCAAGTAGCATTCTAGCACGTGGTGGTGGTAATGGGCTACCATAACCAGTTGAATGTGAACGTATTAAATTAACTTGTAATTGTTCAATCTCCTTTGGTGATATCTGAACATTGCTAAAAGTCCCAAATCCTGTTGTTATCCCATATACCGTCTTATTTTCGTCAACAATTTTTTCTAAAAATTTTCTTGCTTTATTTACCTTTTCTTTACATTCTTTACTTAATGCCAATTTAACACTCATATCACCGCACATGGATAAATCTTTAGGTGTTAAACTATTTCCATCAATAAGCAGTGTTATTGGTTTATCTACCCTATAAATTTTTAAAAACGGTGGTATTATTATACTAAATAACTTAAATAATACTTACATAACACAATCTCCTGTAACAGTTTGTTGAGACATGATTAAATTATTATTATTTTTTATTGATAGTTCAGAGGCTTTTTCAACAGCATAATCAATATTATAATTCGAATACTTAAAATTACCTTCCATCTTTTGATGTCAAATTGATAATAAAATATATTTAAAATTAAAATATCAAATGAAAGGTGCAGGTAAACTTATGAAATATATATATTAATTATTATGATAGAATATATTCATTAAATACCTTCTCATAATAAATTCCATCATCCACCTTCCATAAAAGAAGAACAATAATTTTCTTATAAAAATATAAAAGTATGACTTAATTAAAATTTTTATGCAGAAAAAGTTTGACTAATTTCAATAATTTATCTTCTAACATTGACATTATAAATCCTGATTTTTAGTTAAATTAACTTGATTATTTCAATGATATTATATTTTTATTATCTTTACCAGTATGTGCAAGTTTAGATAGAGATGAAAAAAATTTAAGGTATGACTTTAAGTGTCCACCATGTTAAGTCACGCTATCATCTTTAATCTACAATTAATTTGTTAAACTTTAAATATGGATGGTAAAAAAATGTGATTTCTTACCCGAGAGCACAAAATGAAGAAGTAAACACTTTTCTAAAGGCTATATTTATTTTGATATACATAAAAAAGTAAATTAGCATTTTTAAATATATTTTAAATTGTAGTTAAGTATTTAAATGGCATACTCATTGTTATTTCCCTCTTTTTCTCATTCTAGAGTCATATTAATGAGAGTCCCCCATATAGTGAGGGATGAATAAATTTACTGTCCTTAAATACTATTTATAGTATACACATGGGATTGATAAGCAGGTGCATTGATGCAAACAACAACTTTATCCTACACCCCTTTATCCACCACCATCAACTCCTTATTGAGTAGAACTTTTGCCGTTTTATAATATTTAAATGTATATATTTTAAATATATTTATATATGAGATATGTATATAAATATAAACGATCCTAGAGATCCATGGGCTTGGAGAAATAAATGGACTGGTGAATCAAGGTATAGTAATGATGATCTATGGATATGGGTTACATTATGTATTTTATTTGTTATTTTTGCAATTATTGCTATATCACCCTTATTGATATTAAAATATTGTCGCGGGAGTTGTCCATGTGATGTATGTTATTATCAAAATATTTAAAACCGTTAATCTTAATCTTTTTCCGCTTTTTTTTAGACATTCTTCAATCGGTTTGAGAAATTTCTATACACATTACATAACTTAGGAAATAAAAAGAAAAGTAGTCTGAGAAGGTACAATGGTTGTAGTAGACAGTCAAGGCGTATTATAAGAAGTCACGGAAATTCCCCACGTTCCATCAATGTGTATTATGTAGGACGAAATGAGGCAATCAAACCAGCAACGAAATATTCAACATCAACAACAGGAACGTCAATACCGAAAATTAATCTTAGTACCATCTCATCATAGTAAAAAAATATTATAAATCTAGTTATCCTTGAAATATCTCGTGAATTTTTGACGCATTCATAGTTTTAAATACATTGCTTTATTTTTATTGATTTTTTTAAAATATAATTTTTCAAAATATTTTTCATAAAATTTTAATAAAAGATAATTGCCTTTTACATTGTGGTTTGATGTAATAAAAGATACTTTGTGTTATAACTTTTTTAATTTAAATAATTACTTTACACCAACATTTTTTAGTCATTATTTATGAATAGTGAAGTTAATTGGAAATTTTAATTATTTTAATATAATAAAGAGTACAGATTATAAGATTATAAAATATATTTTCATAATATAGCTTATAATTTAAAACAAAATTAACAAAAGAAAAATAATAATGATGATAAAAAACTATTAAAAAATATAAATACCACAAACTAACTTATAAGTTAGATCATTTAGAAAAATTGATAGCAAATAATCTTCCAATTTTTTCTATTTGACCTTTATCTTCAATCAATCAAAAGCAATCTATATAACAAGTAACATTTTTAAAAAACAACATTTACTAAAAATTATATTCTGATAATTATTATATATCATGTCAATGGAACATGATAATATTCTAGAAGCTCAGGCAAATTTTACAATTAATATTTTGAATCAAATATTTACATTAGATGATGGAGTAGCCTTCTCACCATACTCTTTGACATTGGCTTTAGCTATGTGTTACATTGGAACGTGCGGAAAAACGGAAATTGAGTTTAAAAATCTTTTATCACCATTTATAGAGAAAGTTGAGTACTGTAAAATGTTAAAAAATTCTATTGGTAATGTTTATAATGATTCAGATGGAATTAGTAATATTTATATTGCAAATAGGTTGTTCATACAGAATGATTATGTTGTTAAAGAGAAGTTTAAGAAGGATATTGAGAATTATTTAGTGGCTACATTTGAGAATGTTGATTTCAGTGATCCTGTGACATCTGCAGAGGTATGTCAAAATAAAATTGTTTTTTAAAAATCATTTGATAGACAATTAATAATTTTATCAATAATGCTACACATCAAAAAATAAAAAATCTAATAAAACCAAAATCTATTTCAATGGATACGGAAGCCATCATAACAAATGCTTTATATTTTAAAAGTCAATGGAAAAAAAAATTCAATGAATTATTGACTATTGACGACGAATTCTACGTCACAAATAACGAGAAAAAAATTGTCAAAATGATGAGTAAAGCAACATCACTACTCTATGGAGGTGATAAAAATTTTCATATAGTTAAAATTCCATACACACACAGTGGTAATGAATTTATCCTAATACTTCCAAAAGAAAGGAACAAATTGCATTCTCTTCTCAAAAAAATGGACGGAAAAAATCTTTTAAAACTTATTAAATCAACTTATTATTACAAAGATGTAATATTAACAATGCCGAAGTTTAAAGTTGAGTCATCATATAGCATGAAAAAAGTTTTAACTAAGATGGGATTAGTGACACCTTTCAATGAAAATGCAAACTTTACTGGAATGACATCAACGGATAAGATTAAAATTGATGATGTTATTCATAAGGTATTTGTTGATGTTAATGAGGAAGGGACGGAAGCTGCTGCTGCAACTGCTATATTTATAGTAGGGTATTCAGCTCAAGCTTCTAAAGATGATGAGATTATCGTAAAGGCTAATCACCCATTTTTGTATATTATTCTTGATAATGAGAAGATTTTGTTTAGTGGAGTTTATCAGTAATTTTAATAAATCATTTTTTATTTGGTAAATGTAAGAAAATAAATTGAAGGGATATTTTTAAATAAAAAATTTATATAAAATTATGTTTAAAACATGTTCTAATTTAAAATATTTTTGCATCTTTTTATCAATCCTCGAGAATACCTTTATTTGACTGTCGTATACAGATAAAATAGTTATTACGATTAAATAGTGTAAAGGAATTTTCTTGATACATTTCTGTTTATAAAGATCAAAGTGGATATAAAAAGTTTAAAAACAACTTCGCTTTTTATGTTTAACAGATGCACGGGAAACATCGAAAAAAGAGAGCACATAAAGAAAGAAAAATTTAGTAGATAATCATTTTCGTTTTCAGACTCTCATTGTAACCTGTGTTTTAGAAAGTCTAAAATAACGTTTTAGTCATGTCCTAGAAAGATAACAATCGGTTGTGGGATGAAAGTTTTTTTGATTAGTATTGTTTTATCGGTTTAAAAAAAGTGTATTCTTTTTATTTTACGTGGTTAACTATTTTCTATAAAGATAACATATTGAATGAGTATTATTTAAGCTATTAATTATAAATCATTAATGTATATTTCATTCAGTATAACTATAATCGTGTGACTGCAATTTTAAATTTTTTTTGTGATTTATTATAACTTCACCGTGTTACACCTAATAACACATTTAAAATGAGTGTATTTTTCAGGTAAAAAGTTTAATAATAAACTTTACAAATTTTAAATATTTTTAAGAAATTATTCTCCAACTGGCTCTATAATCATGTCAAGGAAAGATGATAGTATTCTGGAGACTCAAGCAATTTTTACAATTGATGTTTTGAAACAGCTCATTGTGTCAGAGGATAAAATAGTTTTTTCACCATACTCTTTGACATTAGCTTTAGCTATGTGTTATCTTGGAGCACGTGGAAAAACAGAAACTGATTTCAAAAAACTCCTCTCACCATATTCAGAAAAAAGGGAGTACTTTAGAATGTTGAAAAATTCTATTGAAGATGTTCAAAAGAATTCATGTAATTTAAGTAGTATTTTTATTGCAAATAGGATATTTCTACAGAATAATTATACTGTTAAAGAGAAGTTTAAAGATGATATTGAAAATTATTTGTCTGCATCATTTGAGAATTTAGATTTTAATGATGGTGTTAAATCTGCAAAGGTATGTTAAAATGAAATTGTTCGTTAAAAATTACTTTAAAGATAATTAACGATTTTATAAGTAATGCTACTAATAATAAAATTAGAAACGCTGTTGGACCAAATTATTTTCCAAAGAATACAAGAGCCATCATAACAAATGCTTTATACTTTAAAAGTCAATGGGATTCAGTGTTCTCGGAACCCGATACTGTTGATGGTCAATTCTATATCACAAAAAATGAAAGAAAAAATGTCAAAATGATGAATAAAACATCGTTATTCCTTTATGGAGATAATAATAATTTTCATATTGTTAAAATCCCATACCACAATTATGATAGTGAATTCATTTTAATACTCCCCAAAGAAAGAAATAAATTACACTCCCTTCTCAGAGGAATGGAAAGAAATAGTTTTTTCAATATTATTAACCCAGCTTATTGTTTAAAAGAAGTATTATTAACAATACCAAAATTCAAAGTTGAATCATTACTAGAGATGAAAAAAATCTTAACTATGATAGGATTAGTGTCACCGTTCAATATAAATGCCGATTTTACTAGGGTAACGTCAATAGAAGAGTTTTGGGTTGAAGATATTGCTCACACAGTGTTTGTTGATGTCAACGAAAAAGGAACAGAAGCTGGAGCTGCAACTATTATAAGAGCAAGAGGTGGTGGTTCTCTGCCCAAAAAACCTGAAAGGATTATCATTAAAGCTGATCATCCATTTTTATATGTTATTGTTAATAAGGAAAAAATTTTATTTAGTGGTGTTTATCAGTAATTGTAATTAATTATCTTTCTATTTTTTTTGTAAGATAAGAAAATATATCAAAAGGTTTTTTTAAATCTTAATTTTAGAAAAAGTATTTTATAGCATGAGGTGACTAGATATATTTTTGCATGTTTTTTTTTACATTTCTTCAAGTATTTTGAAAACTATTGTTATTTATATGACAGGAAAGTGATAACAATTATGCTGTATAGAAGAATTATTTTGAAATATTCCTTTATATAACATCAATGAGGAAATAGACGTTACCAAACAATTTATGTTTATGGAGATAAACAGATATATTGGTAACTTCGAGAGAAAATAATAAGTATTTAAAGGCGAAATTATTTCTAGTAGAAAGTCATTTTTGTTTTTCGATTTTCACTGTAATTTTCATTGAAGCTGTAATAGAAGAAGGTTTTTAATCATGTCTCCTGAAGACAAAAATTAGTTATGAAATGACGGTCTTTTTGAATTTAAATAAATGTTTCATCAGTTGTGAAATAATTGTGTTTATTTTATTATAGGTGCTTAGATAACTTCTATACTAATAATCTCTGAATTCGGTATTAATTAATACTATAATAATGTCAACGTACCATGATGATATTTTAGAAGCTCAAGCCAATTTGGCCATTGATGTTTTAAAGCAGATACTTACATCAAAGAATGTAGTAGTTTTCTCGCCATACTGTTTAACTTTATCTATGGCTATGAGTTACATGGGAGCGAATGAAATAACAGAAAGTGAGTTTAAAAAACTCCTTTCACCATATACAGAAAAATGGGATTACTATAAAGTGTTTAAAAATTCTATTGATAGTATTTTAAATTTTTCAAGCGAGTGGGGAAAATCTTTATATTGCAAATGGAATATTTATCAAGGGGATGTGATATTAAGAAGTTGTTTAAAAATGATATTCAGAATTATTTAAGAGCTAAATTTAAGGAAGTAAATGATAATTATCGTTTTGAAGTTGTAAGGGTATGTGAAAATATTATTAATTGAAGTTTTTAAAAGATAATAATAAATCATACTAGTGAGGATAATCATCTGAAATCTGAAAAATTAATTGAACCAGACTCGTTCTTTATTGATACAAGAATCATCTTAACAAATACTTTACACTATGATAATCAATGGAAAATAATGTTTAATCTATTTTTTACTGTTGGTGATAAATTCAACATCACTAATAATGAGAAAAAATTGTCAGAATGATAAAAAAAGTAGAATTACTCGCATATGAACGTGATAATGATTTCCATATAGTAAAGATTCCATACGATGGTTGTGATTGTGAATTCACTTTAATACTCACCAACGAAAGAAATAATTTACATCCTCTACTCAAAAAAATGGATGGGAAAATTCTTTTAAATTTTATTTTACCAACTCATTCTTATAAAAGAGTAGATTTAATAATGTCAAAATCTAAAGTTGAGTCAACACATAATATGAAAAATTCTTTACTAAGATAGGATTGACAATACAATTTTATAAAAATGCTGATTTTATATGAAAACGTCAGCAAAAGAGTTTTGGGTTGAAGATATTGTTCAAAAAATGTTTGTTAAATTTAATAAGACTAGAACAGGATCTGAAGAAGGAGTTACAAGGCTTTTATATGATTTTTTCCTCAATCAATTGAGAGGGAGAGAGATTATTGTTAAAGCTGATCATTCAATTTTATATGTTATTGTTAAAAATGATAAAATTTTATTAAGTGGTTTTTATCAGTGATTTTATAAAATTTATATTTTATTCATTGATTATAAGTAAAAATTTTGATGTTGTTTTTTTTAAATATATAGTTTGTGGAAGATAATGTTTTTAGTGATCAGTAATTTAAACATTTATTTTCGTATTTCTTTCATTATTTATCCATATATTTTTGAAAGTATTGTTATTAACAAAACAGAAAAGTGGTAGATTAGAAGAAAACATAACGTAAGTATGAATTCTTTTGAAATATTCATGTACATAACGTCAATGAAAAAATAGATGTTACCAAAAAATTGATGCTTATAGAGATTCACAGATGTATCTGTAACTTCGAGAGAAAAAAAAGAGTATTTAAAAGAAAAAGTAACTCCAGTGGACAGTTATTTTTGTTTTGCGATTTTCATTGTAACCCGTGTTTAAGAGGTTATGAATAAAGTTTCTAATTATGTCTTAGAAAGATAACAATTGGTTATGGAGTGATAGTCTTTTTGAATTTATGTTAATATTTTATCAGCTGCAAAATAATTGTGTTTTTTTTTTTATTTTGGGCTATTAATTAACTTCTACTTTGATTATCTTTAGATTGGATAATAATGGATATAGTTAATTATATAAGAGAGTATTTAAATGCGATATTAGTTTATCCTATCTTCTGCTTTGATAATTAATCGGATATTACAGTTGATATTTTAAAGAAAATATCTAAATCAGAAGATGCAGTAGTTTTTTCACCCTTCGCTTTAACATTATCTATGGCTATATATTACATTGGAGCACGTGGAGGAACAGCCACTGAGTTGAAAATCTAATTCGACCATTTGAAGAGAAAGAGGACTACTTAAAAGCGTTAAAGAATTTTCTTCGAGAAGTTTATGATAATCTCAGATGAAGTAACTAATATTAGTAATTGCAATAAGATGTTTTAAAAAAAAATGATTGTTTTGTTGAGAAGAAGTTTAAGAATGATATTGAGAATTATTTAGGAGCTACATATGAAAGTATTAATTTTAATGATCTTATAAAATTTGCTGAGGTATGTTAGGGTAAACTTATTTTTCAAAAATTATTTTCAGATAATAAATAATTTTATTAGTAAAGCTACTCATAAAAAAATTAAAGACTTAATTGGACCTGATTCTCTTTCAATGGATACAAAAGCAATTCTAACAAATATTTTTATACTTTAAAGAGCAATGGTCAGAAATGTATATTGATCAATCCTCTACTTTTGTGGTAAATTCTTTACCACAAATAATAAGAAATAAATTGTGAGAATGATGCAAGGAAGATTAAAAAGCGGTTATGTTGATGATGATAATTTTCATATAATTAATATGAGCAGTAATGTGTCTCGAATAGAAAATACAGTTGAGAAATATAAAGGTGAAATACTTATATCAACTGTAATTAATTTCAAAATTTTGTAATCTAATTCTATAATTATAATATATTATATTAATATTTTGTACATTTTTAGAAAAAGGAAATACTTATTAAGATCTATAAGCCAACACAATAATTAGTAAGAAAATAGTTTAAGGGTAAAAAGTAAGTAAAAATTTTGAGTATTTAAAGTAATTATTGTAGTTGGCCAATTTTACCAATTTTATCATAATTTTACCACTATTTTAAAATTTTATTGTAAATTGTGTTAGGAAAATAAAGGGGTTGATTTGAAGTTCCTTATATATCCAATAATATTTTTATAAAAATAATACTGGTGACGTAAATTGAGTATATGAAGAACACCAGATCAAACACCCGCCTTAAATCAGGAGAAACAGAGTCAGAGACCTTTCAGAAAATCATAGAAGAAAGTTCCACTACTGTTAGCAATAAAAACATTATAAAAATGAATGATCCGGAGAAAATATCAGTTAAACAGGATCATACTGAAGATGAGTTACTTAACATAGAACTTCCACTAAGTGAAGGAAGAGAAACTCCGCAATCACAAGAAGTTCACCACAATGTACAAGATTATACCATTAACAAGTTATTATGTCAAATGGAAATGATGATTAAGGTTCAGATTGATACAATGACATCAGTTCAAGATGCTTTGAAACTTCAAGCAGACAACATCCAGTTCCTTTGTGAAAAACTGGATAAAGATAATAACTTAAAGAAAGAAAATGAGGAAAGTCCTACCATTGTGCAACCACCCGTTACGGAGAAGGAAAAGATGCCACAGGACAACTCAAAAACTATTATTCATTACGTAAACCCAAACTTTGCAAATCTGAAGAAATTCGATGGCAAAATGTCTTTCTCTACATGGCATAAGACATTTCTAAGTTATTGCAGGATCAACAGAGTAGATGAAAATTTACTGAAGGATTGTCTACTTATAAATGTAAACCAAAGAGTAGCACGTCATATTATGGAGTTAAGTGAGAACTTAAACTACCATCAACTGACCACACTTTTATCTGAAAAATATGATGGTAAATGTGCTATCTTAGAAGCTGAAACAAATATTGAGAAGATAAAAAGAATGAATCTAACTTTGGATAACGTCGACCAAATTAGTAATAATATTGAAAACAATATAAGAATCATATATCACGACCAAAATGAGGATAGAATTCTCAAGGAGTGTAAGAATGTGATCAAAAATATTCTACCTAACAACATCAAACTTTTTCTACGAAATGAAACCACAGACAACTGGAATTACTATGTGGCTAGTATTAAAGAGTGCATTGAACTCTCGAGAAGTAATCAACGAGAGAGAAAAAGTAATCCCGTAAATGGAGGGAAAGAACAACAAATAACTTGTAATAGATGTAATTACAGAGGACATACAGAAAAAGATTGTAGAAGTCGTACTAAATGGGATCCAACTACTAAAACCAGAGTCAACCTTCACATTGCTTCAAGGGAAAAAGAGGAGAAAAATCTATCATCATCTCCTACTATACTACATAAAGAAATCTTAATTAACGACTCTGTAGTAGTAAATGCTGCTTTAGATACAGGATCCGAAATTTCAATTATTGATGAGGAACTTGCGAAAACTTTAAAATTAAAGCTTTCTGAGGACAAGGTAATTCTAAAAACAATTGGAGATGGAGGAGTTGGAAAGTATGTAAGGGATCCAATTTCCATAAAAATTCACGATGAAGAATTCAAAATTAAAGATTTTGTCGTTATAAAATTACCTGAAGAGATGAAGTGTAAAGCTCTTATTGGACTTAATATTCTATCTCAAAGCAACAATGTTATCAATTTAAGGGAAAAGAAAATAATGACCATTAAGGAATTGATAAAAGAGAATGAGAAAAAATTAATTGAACCAGAGTTTAAAAACTTTTACATTGCATTTGAGAAACAATTCAAAGTTAACCAGACAAACAACGTGACCAATAATGAAGAAGCTGAGAAATACTTTCAGGAAAAATTTGACTTCTCAGATCGTACTCTTAATCCTTCTTTGATGTCAGGAGAACAAGATTACATACAAGAAAACTTACAGAAGAAGTTTAGATATTACAAAGTACCAATTAATTTGTTACCTATTGCAAATAAGATAATTCAAAAATACCTCGATAACAAAATGATACAAGTAGAGAGAAATCCAAAATTTGTTCACCCAATAATTTTAATAAGAAAACAAAATATTCAAGATCCAAAGAAAGAATTGAAACCTGAAGAAACGTACAGACTTGTATCAGATTTGAGACTTATAAATTCTCTTACTATAAAGCAGTATGGACCAAGTGCAAATACAGTTAACGAGTTTAAACGGATTCAAGGAGGAGGGAAAATTTTATACAGCCTTATTGACCTTTCTAACGCGTACCAACAAGTGTTAATACCAGAAAAGATGAGATCCAAATATTCCTTTAGTGCAGACGGTGTAAATATATATTCTTACCGAACATTACCTCAAGGAGCAACCAATTCTGCTTTACAATTTTCTTTAGTAACTGGAAATCTACTAATTCCATTTAAAGAGAAAGGTTTAATCATTCAACACATCGACGACTTTCTAGTCATAACATCAGAAAGCAAAAATACATCGGATAGTGAATTAATCCAGAAACATGCTAAATTACTGGAGGAAATATTTAACATATTTACTTCAAACAATTTACTATTTAATATACATAAGTCAAAACTTTTTCGTACGGAATTAAGATATTTAGCATACACTTTAAATCAAAATGGTTATACTCCTTCTTTACAAAGCATAGCCAACCTGATAAGAAAAACACCAACAACAAAAGCTGAACTACAACGATTCCTTTTTGGAACACAATATTTCAAACAAACATTACCTACATTCGCTCTATATTCAGAAAGATTGTTCAGTAAATTAAGCAAAAAGAAAAACAACTTCTTCATGGATAACATAGATGTTGTACATTACAATAAAATAGTCGAAGAATTGTTATCTTCTCCAACAATAGGTTTTCCAAGACAAAATTGGAAGAATATATTAAAAACTGATGCTTCTGAGCAAGCGTTAGGAGCAACATTGATCCAACAAAATCCTAACTGCCAAGAAGAGAAAATAATAATAGGTATAATGAATGAGAGATTAAAGAAAACTTTACGGAAAAGACATAGTAGCTTTTTAGAAATGAAATGTATATGTGTAGCATTAGACACGTTTTCATACTTGCTCAAAGGGTCAACAGTTTATATACAAACGGACCATAAACCGATAAAACAAATACAAGAAAATAGTAAGAATGATAGATATGCTGAGATGATAAACTATCTGGCAGGATATCCAGCAACATTGATAATCGAATACATAAAAGGTTCAGAAAATCAATTCCCAGATTATTTATCAAGGCTTATTGACCACTCTCTAGAAACTGAAGATAAAAAGATATATAATGGCGAAAATTCTATCATATTCGCCCCAGTTTATGAACAAAGACAGGAGAAGGAAATTTCAATAGACAATAAAGATTTGTTATGCAATTATATACAAAATATAGAGGATAAGGGAGAATATGATAAAGAAAATAAGAATGATGTTAAAAGTGATGAAATAAAAATTTCATCAACAAATAACCGTGGGAGACCTGAAGGTGCTAAAAAGAGAAAACCCGGCAGACCCAAAGGCTCTAGGAAGGAACAAAAGTTAATTAAAGAAACCGAAGAAAAATTAGATGACATTATGAATACACTTCATGAATATTCAATAGAGGAGATAATTGAACATCAAAGAAACTCAGAAGAAATCACCCCAAAATATATTGAAGATAACAAATTAACCTATCTAAACAATTGTTTAGGAAAAGTTGAGGGAGACAAATTTAAACCTCAAATACCAGAATCTCTAGCACCAAAGATAGTAGAGATAATACATCAACAAGGACATTATGGAATAACCAAAATGTTAAGACATCTACATAGAAAGTACTTCTCTAAACATTTCAACAAATATGTAAAATTATATGCTGAAAAGTGTGAAGAATGTATTTTAAGAAATAGTTTCAAAAGAGATAAATATGAAAGAACACTTAATATAATGTATCCAAATCAAATCTGGAGCTGTGATTTAACAGGAAAATTTAAATTTAAAGGAAAAGAGAGAACAGTACTAATTTGTGTAGATTCATTCTCAAAGTTTGTAATGTCAAAAGAGGTAAATGAAGATCCTAAAGACAAAGATATTATTAAAGCAATAAGTGGATTCATTTACTTATATTCAAAACCATTAATAATTATAATGGATAATGCGAAATATTTAAATAGTGAAGAGGCAATCAAATTCTTCAATTTATCACAAATTAAGGTAGTAAATGTTGCTCCTTATACACATGGAAATCGACTGGCTGAGTTGTACATAAAATTAATAGAACAAACATTTAGTAAATTGAACCAGAAGACTTTCGCTAATCTACAATTTGAGGAGTTATTGAGTATCTCAACCTACTACATTAATAAAGGAATACAGGCCAACAACTTCAGTGCATTCGAGATCTTTATGTTTAAAGAGAGAGATATCAAGAATATAGAACAACTCAATCTTAACAATTACGATTATGATATCTCAAAATGCGTCACTGAAATCTTCAACGACCAAGAAGAAGTCTATAATGCAGTATATACAAGTGACTTATACAGAAAACTATCCAGAAAGGATCAAGCATACAAAATTAATCAATTTAAAGTAGGAGATTATTTCGTAATGAGAAAGCAAAATGCTGATAAATGGGATAAAACAAATGAAAAGTATAAAGTACTAGCTGTCGATAGTCTTCATTGTTATTTTAAGAAAAATGAACCCAATTCACGTAAACTATTTAAAGTAAACTGGACTGATATCAGGAAAATTCCTGAATCACAAAACCCAGGTGGAGCAGTAATGTGTCTCGAATAGAAAATACAGTTGAGAAATATAAAGGTGAAATACTTATATCAACTGTAATTAATTTCAAAATTTTGTAATCTAATTCTATAATTATAATATATTATATTAATATTTTGTACATTTTTAGAAAAAGGAAATACTTATTAAGATCTATAAGCCAACACAATAATTAGTAAGAAAATAGTTTAAGGGTAAAAAGTAAGTAAAAATTTTGAGTATTTAAAGTAATTATTGTAGTTGGCCAATTTTACCAATTTTATCATAATTTTACCACTATTTTAAAATTTTATTGTAAATTGTGTTAGGAAAATAAAGGGGTTGATTTGAAGTTCCTTATATATCCAATAATATTTTTATAAAAATAATACTTATGTTTTACAAGTTTAAAAATGTTGTTTTCACTTTATTACTTCCAAAAAAGAAGAATAAGTTGCGCTCTCTTTTCCAGAAGATGGATAGAATAGCTTTTTTTAATCTTATTAAAAATGTTTATTTTAATTCTCTTTTTAAACATCAAAATATAATTTTTACAATGCCAAAGTCTGAAATTGAATCGTCGTATAGTATGAAAAACATCTTAGCCAAGATGGGATTGTCAACAACATTTAATGAAAATGCCAATTTTAAAGTTATGACATCAATGAAAAAGTTTTGGGTTGATGATGTTGTTCATAAGTCTTTTTTGATGTTAACGAGAAGGGAACAGGAGTTAATGAAACAGCTTCAATATTACTTGATAAATTTATTAAAATGACTACAGGAAGAGATATTATTGTCAAAGCTGATCATCCATTTCTTTATGTAATTTACGATTATTTTAAAATTTTATTTTGTGGTATCTATCAGTAATTTAATATTTTAGTTTTTTTATTTGTTAAATGTAAGAAAAAAATACTTTGGTGATTTTTTAAATAAAATATATACAAAAAGTTATAGTCATAACATGTTGTGATTTAATGCATTTTTGCATATTTTTTTATCATTATAGAGTATACATTAATTTGGCTGTCATATACATGTATAAAAGTTATTACAATTACCATTCAATCATAATCATATGTACATGAGATATAATTATATATTATTATTTTCATGCCTCTTATAAACTGTCAATAAAAAAAATAATCCTTTCTAATTACTTTAAATGATAAAATTAAACTTTTTTAGGTCAATTAATTGATTCCAAAAAATTTAATTGCAAAATATTTAATACAATTAATCTTATTTTTAATGATAAAGGTTGTTTATATTGTAAACACAACAAAAACATTCCTGTTAATCTACTTTCTTATACATATTTTTATTAAATAATCTAATTATATGATTAAACTTTAAAGATATTTTTTTATTGAAAAAGTTTGCATTGAAAATCTAATATTTTAATGAGTGTTTTGAAGATACAAAAAAGTAGAGCAATGTATTTTGATGCACAGTTTTTTTAGAAAAAATGACATATGTTCAGAAGTAATATTAATACCAACGTTTTATTACATTTAAAAACGATTAAAAATGTTTACAAGGAATATTGTGTGATTCAACCTGACTTTTCCATCATGTAACATTAATCTGTTCTTAAAGTTATAAAAATTTTCGCCTATATTTAATTACCTCTTATGTATATTAACAATAAAAATTTAACATATTTTAAAATATTAATTGTAATAAAAATACTTTATACATATTTAATACAGGCACTAGAAGTTAAATTTTATTGTAAGAACTTTTTCTTCGAGGAAAATGAAAAACAGGAAGAAGTGAAAAATAAATAATCTATAATAATTACTATTCGTTAAGAACAATAGTTTTGGTTCAATTATTTTCAAAAATTTTAATATCTTTAAAAGTTTTTTAATTTCCATTATCTTGAAGTTTAAAATTTTGTATTCAAGTAAAAGATTATTTTTTAATACTTAAATACTTCTATTTTCCTTTATGTATCTCGTAATTAAGGACATTATTAATTCTAGAATTTAATAAATAATACTTTTCATAGTTTTAAAACAAAAAACAATTTCTTTAATGACACACATTTATTTATTTTTTTCATAAAGAAAGTACAAGGTATTTAGTTTAAAAGTTCAAAAACCACACGAAAATAAAGAGAGTTTATTTTAATTTCCGCAATTAATCAGTGTGTACTTTTTTTGGTAAAAATAACCACTCATTTGGTAACTTTAAATCATAAGATATCGTTAATAATAAACAATATAGAGTAAAAGTTAAAGAATGTTGAAATCCTAGTGAAGTACATATTTTCATAACTTTTATTGCTTCGTTAACAAAATACTACTTTCACATTTGTAAAGCTGGACATAAAAAAACCGATGATTTTTTTGTTGGGGAACTAAAGAAATACTAGTGATTTTTGAAGAAATTATAAACCACCATTAATAATCTTTTTTTGAAAATCATTTCTTTAATTGTTAGATAATAAAACTTTTAGTTTATAATTAAATGCACAATTAACTCTCTTATTTAAGTGTTCATTAAACAATAATCTTTTATTAATCTTCCCATAATAAATACTTATTTTTTCAATTATGGTAAAACATAAAAATTTATTACATTAAACCATAAAAGTACAATTTTTCTTATAATTTCATCTAAACAACGATATCCACTACAAATGCTTTCTTAACAAAAACTACCAACATCTTTTATCGTAAAAGAAAAACATTATCTCTAATTCAAAATAAAGTCATAATAACAACATTTATCTCAAAATCAAAATCTAATTTAACATGTTATTCCTTACGTTATAAATAAAAAAAATATATATACATTATTTTTTATTTTTTGATTAATTATTAAGAAAAAAAAGTAATAAAAATTTAACCTCGTCTTATCAAAAAACAGCTATAATAAAAATTATACAAAATAATATTAAAAATAAAGTATATATACTTTTCTCTCTTAAATTGAGCATTCAATTAACATTCATTATAAAGATGTATTCTCATTTTTTTATATATTATTGTACATATTTAATACGGCCTATAATAACCTGATGGAGTCATTGGTGAATTTTGGTGTGGATGTCCATATCTTGGATCATTTGTCATTGAGTAGTATGTTGGTTCACTTGGATATGTTATGTATGGAGATGTTTGACGTGTTAAGGTTGATGATATAGCTGGTTGGTAGATTGTTGATTCTTGTACATGCGATGGAGTATCTTTCGAGGCAACATCTCTTTGCCATTCTGTATAGGTTGTCTCTCCAAGTCCCTCTGGAACATTTGTCATATCACCATTTGGTTGACTCTCTCCTCCAGTATAAATCGTCATTTGTTGGGTACCAATTTGTGATGATGGTGATGATACACCATTAGTCTTATGTACTTTCATTGTTCCATTTACACTTCCTGGAGTTGTTGAGTAAATTGGATTGACTGTATATGAAGCGGAAACATTATTCAATGATGTTTTGTATCCTTTATTGTCATACTCACCATATCCATAGTGTGGTATGATATCTTTCTTTTCACGTTTTTTACTTTTCTTTGAACAACAAAAGAATAGGCAACTTGCAAGACAACATAATAATAATAAACCAAAGATAATTAAACCAACAATTATCCAATTTCTTAATAATACCTGATCAATAGAATTTCCCTCACTATTATATGCTCTAACAGTATCCGGATCAACATTCAATTTTCCAATAGTACCTAATGTTGCAACTTGACGGATGTGATCAGACAATTCATGAATTGATGGGACAGTCTTCTGATCATCACTCAAATCACTCTTCTCCTTATCTGTTAATGATTGTTCCTCCAAGTGAACATAAGCCAAAACTGATCCTTTGTTATATTTAAGAACTCTATCATATGCCAATGTTGGGTATTTATCTTTAATTATTATTTGTACTGTTTCTTTTACTTCTTTGGTTAAATTTTTATATGCTTCACTATTTTTATCTAATAATGAATCATCCCATTTTCTGTTTAATATTCTGAGGATTAATGTTATTCCATCTGTTGGTTCATCAGAACTATTTATTATTCCAGCGTTTTGGATAGAATTAATTATATTCTTGTTTATTTGATCATCTTCATCATCAACTTCGCTACCTGGTTTTGTAACAGATTCGATACCTTCTTTAGGTTGAACAGTTGTCTTTTTCAGTTGTAAATATTCCTTCAGCAGATGTAATAGCATTATCATCACCTGCAATTTCTTTTGTAGTCTCTGTAGTTGTTGGAATAGCTTTTTCTGTAGTTGTAATTTCGGGTTCTGGAACACTTTCTGTTGTCTTACTTGGTACATTTTCTTCTGTTCCTTTGGATTCTACTGTTGTGGCACTTGCTTCATCAGTAACCTTTTCTTCTGTTACCTTAACCTCAGTAGTTGATTCAATCTTCTCAATTGTATGCTCCATTTCTGGTTCCTCAACTGGTGCTTTGACTGTTGTAGATTGTGCTGTAACATTTGGTGTCTTCTCAGGAAGATTCATATCTATATTCTCAAAGCTTATCTCATCTTCGGTTATTCCAGCAACTGTTGTTGGCTCATGTTCACCTTCAGTTTTTGCTGTTGAAGTTTCAACAATTCCTTGAGTTGTCTCAACCTTCTCAATTTCACCACTAACTTCAGAAAGAGTAGCTTTACTTTCTTCCTCACTTGGTACTGTAACTTCATCAACACTTCTAATGGTAGTTATTTCAACTTCAGGAGTGATTGGAATAGCTGTAACAGGTTCCTTCTTAACACTTCTAATACCACAAGCTTTAAGGCAAATCTTCTTCTCACTAACAATAGGAATCTCGTCATGAATTTGTATCTCAGCCTTGTCAACAATGCCACCACCACTAACAGGATAAACAAAGAAATTACAATGTTCACTCTCTAAATTAACGTCATTACTATTATCATTTGTCTGGAGTTCTCTACTAAATTTAGCATAAACATATCCATTCTCGTATTTTGTAACCAAATCAAAGATACCTTGATCGGAGTCTAATGTTGGTTTATTGTAATCTGGGACAAATTGATCGGTAATTGTTGAGGTACCATCATCTAAAACTGATACAGCAATAAGATCAGTACCAGACATTGAACCTTCTGGACTGAATCCAATACCAGTCCATCTATTGATAGATTGTTTAGCTCTTATTTGTACGGTAATTGTTCCATTGTCAACAATCCATTTTGCAAGGTATTTACAATCATCTTCACCACATGATGATGGGTATTTGAAGTAATCATCACAGTCATCAACAGCTTTAGGAAGAACTCTTCCGGATGCATTGGCAACACTAACGATTCCTGTCTTACTAAATACGTCATCAACTTTTTCACCTTCATCTTTGAATTGTGTAAGTTCAGGTTTCTTTGTTTCTTTAGGTTTTTGTGTTGATGTAAAGTTCTTACCAAATACATATAATTTGGTATCTGTCCCTGGAGCACCACCATTACTAACTAAAGTATCTAAATCAATTGTTTCTATCTTCTCTGGGTTTGGTAATATTCCTTGGGCAAATAATATAGTCATTGGTTGATTATTATTCAAGTTAACTGGTTGATCAGTAAAATCTCCTGTATCAAGCTTCCTTGAGAAGGATACTGTAACAATATTGTCCTTAACATAACTAACAACCTTATCTAATGATTGTTCTCCACCATAAAATTCATCTGGTCTAACAAAACTTGATGATAAAGCATAATAATCCTTAACTCTTGTTAATCCATCACTATTAGAGGAGATAAGAACAACATCACTACAACGTAGAGGATCTTCAAAGAATTGAATATTCTCTTTTGGCATTGGTGGAAGTTCACCAGTAGCAGAAATCGATGATTTAAATGGATCACTGACTTGTCTTCTAAATCTCTTTGGTGTTGGGATCTCAGCACCACAGATGCAGATTTTTTCTGAACTAACTATTGGTGTTGTGTCATGAGCTAAGATAGGTGTTTTTGGATTCTTGTAATCATTAACTGAGGTAGCCAAAATACGTCCTCCAGAAACTGGGTACAAGAAATAGTAACATTCATTCAATGGGAAATCTGTCTTTGTATCAGGGGTGATTATTTTTCTTCTGAATGTAATAGTTTGAGTATTATCTTCCATATCACCTTTAACAATGTAAACATCCTGGTTTCCAGATGCATCAATAACAGGGACATCCTTATTAAATGAAAATCTATCGGTAACAAAACCTTCACCATCATAAACCCATCCGAGAATCATATCAGCATTTGCCATGCTACCATCTTTACTGAATCCAATACCAGTCCATCTTCCAATACCTTTAGAAGATATCTCAAATTCAACCTCACCAGAGATTTTATCAACATTCCAGTTGGCAACATATTTGCACTCTTCGCCCTCACAACCTTGAGGATATTTGAATTCTCTAACACACTCTTTACATTTCTTAACACAAATCTCATTTTCAGAGACAATTGGAGCAGTTGGGAAATTTGTAATTTTACCATTTTCTAATTCCTTTCCAGCAACAGGGAAGATAAATTTGTAACAACTATTATCAGTAAATTGAGCATCTTCATGTTTATTACCAAACAATGAGGCACGTGGTCTAACAAACTCTGCTTTCAAGATACCATTAATATGTTCACCATGGAACTTGTTAATATTTTGATCTTTATCAATTTTTGGGTGTAATGTGGTATCTGTGTGTAAATCAACAACCTTCAAATTGTTGTTTATTGAGGTTATTCCAATAAAATCAGAATCTGCTAGGTGACCTGTTTTTGAAAATCCAACACCTGTCCAATAGTTGGTTGACATTTTTGCCTCAATTGAGAATTCGATATTATCAGTCAAGTCATCTAGATTCCATGATAATCTATAGTCACAGTCTCCAGAAAGACATCCAGCTGGGTATCTGAATTCACCAAAGCAATCATCTCCGAATACCTCGGCTTCATCTTCCATTACCTCAGCATCAGCGAATGATGGTTTTTTCAATTCTCTTAACATATTAACAGATGATTTTTCACCATTATTAACATTTGTAACAGTCTTAATTGCTTGAGCTCTAGCTGGTACAGAATCCTCTTGTGTTGGTACACTAGAAACAGTTGATAAATCTAAACCTTTTGTTGCTTCAACTTGTTCAGTTGTCAATGGGCAATCACCCCAATAAACGCATTTTCCATTTAATCTAGCATACCCTTGTTTGCAGGCACATGATTTTTCACCACAATCTGTACATTGTTCACGAACAAATATTGTAAGACAATCAGCTTCACAGATTCTACCACAATCGTTGATTGTTTCATTGACAGGACAATGTAAGTCACCATTAGCTTCATCTTTACTACTTGGTACTGGGACATTTGGTGGTGATAATGTAGTTGTTGTTGATAAGACATTATTCTTTGGTTTAACTCTCTCAGGGAAATTTGGTTTAATTGATTTTCCTGTTGTATTTGATAGGTGTACCATAAGATTTGAACAATCACCCCAGAAGATACATTCACCATTGTGTCTAACGTAATTATCAGAACAGGTACATCCTGGAGATTGGCAATCAGAGAGGCATTCTTTTACATCATACATATTTTCACATGTTGGTTCACAAGCAACACCACATTTGGAAAATGTAGTATTTTTTCCACATTCTTGTTCAACTTCCTCTTGACATTGTGAGAATGGTACACATGTATCGTTAAAGTTTCCAGCTCTAACAAATCCATCTTTACAAACACATCTTGGTTCCTTTCCACACTCTTTGCTACATTTTGGAATGGAATCAGGATCAGCTGTCCAATCACAAGATGCTTCGCATTCCCTACTAATTTCAGGGCAATCAAACATAACTTCATTCTCCTTACAAAGATTTGTTGTGTTTAATTTAACATCAATTTTTTGTAAAGGTTTCTTTGTCGTTTGACTATCTAATTTGAAGGCTGTATCCTTATAATTAATAGTTGGGCAAGTTTTTTTGTAATCAAAAGGTCTGATACCAGTAAGAACCCATGAATTAACTGGAAATTGTAAAACAAATTCAATTTCATTGTTATCATTAAATTTCCAATATAACTTATTACCGCCTTCAACGAAATCTTTTTCTTCATACTCTTTTGGTTCGAAAGATTCCTTAAAGTTATCAACATTGTTACTTTCTTCACATTTTTTACCATAAAAACCATTTAAACAAAAACATTTGTTATCACCATCACATTTTCCACCATTTAAACAATCACTGTTTTCGATACAGTCTTTATCAGTTGTTTTGAATGCTTGGTTTGTTTCAGGTTTTTTGAGTATTTTAATCAGTGAACATGATATAAAATTTAATGGTTCTGTATCTTTTTTCTCCTCTGTTGTTTGTACCAAACGTAAATAACATTTATCACATTCCTCAAGATCTTTGTTCAAAGTTATTGGTGATGTGAAGATGTATGAATCAGAATTGGATTGTGGAGTGATACTCTTGAGTGGTATTGATGTTTTAAGATCATAAGTATCGAAATCGAGAACCTCTACAGTATATAAACCATTTAACTTGGCAAGATCAATCCAACTAACATTGAAAGTCTCTCCCAATATTATTGTTTCCGTATTTGTATCTGTAAAAATATTTTACATTATTATCTTATTTTAAAATTTCCATGTATACAATTACTTTTATTATATTACATAATTAAATGTTAAATACCCATACTAATATGGTATCTTTTTATTTGTCCTATTTTTAATGCTTAATAAATTTTTTTACCTTAAACTAAAGACATTTACTACAGCAAGTATGTCACTAATAACTTTTAATACTATTAACATATTCTTGTTAATTGTAAAAATTAATCTTTTTTTAAATAAAACATTCTTAATTGTAATTC
The DNA here is from genome assembly GCA_963280985.1 of Strongyloides venezuelensis. Classification (NCBI taxonomy): domain Eukaryota; kingdom Metazoa; phylum Nematoda; class Chromadorea; order Rhabditida; family Strongyloididae; genus Strongyloides; species Strongyloides venezuelensis. The sequence continues at coordinate 22,827,933 of CAUJLX010000002.1, forward strand.
TAGGAATCTATCTTGACTGTGATGTCCTTGACTGATATATTATAATATGTTTATAAATTACAAAAATTTATCTAATTTATTAAAAATATTCCCCTTTTAAAGGTTAAATTAACCATTTCCTTCCTTTTCAAAATTTATCAAAAATCTTATTTAAAAATTTTACAAATATTTTATGATGAATTTTATTCATTGATAAATAGGTAGAGTGCATTTTTAATATAATGCATATTTTCAACCTATCAATTGTTAGATCATTTTGTTGAAAAATATTGTCAAAATTTATTGTTAAGAAAATTTTAAGAGACATTAAAGTATAAACAAAATTCAACCACTAACAAAGATGAACATTTGATAAGAAAAACCTTTTAAAAAACAATTAACATAAAAAAGTGAAAATGATATAAATCAACCTTGATAAAAGTAACAATTATCTATATAGTAAGAAAGTACTTATTTATAATACTTTATCACTCTAGATAAATTTATACTATATATTGTGCCATTTATGGTTACGTAACACCTCATCTTATTCCTAATCACTGCACATACACACACATCCTTCACTTTGGAATTTATCTTCAATTACCATAGTTTAATATAATCTTAATAATATTAAAGTACAAATCAAAAGTATATACAATCTATAGCACGTACAATCTTACAATCAAGGACATTTTTTTTTATTTTCATGATTGAGAACTTGCCATACAAATCGTAATATAACATACCATCAAAAAGAAAATAAGATGGTGTATGGAGAGTTGTGATGAAATTTTTACGGATAGTTAAGAGAATTGTACAATGGTGGAATGATCAAAAATTGAAGTGAATTTACAGTAATTAATTTAAAATATATTTTTTTACAACTACCTATTTGTTACTTTCTTTAGGATTTACATTTATGTATAACTATTGACAAATTTATTATGTGATTTTTAAAATTTACAAAATAATAAATTTTTTTTTAACCTTTCACTTTGTGAAAAGAGTACTTTATGGTAGACGTCTTTAAAAATTAAATAATGGAAGCTAGTTTAAGTAGACTCCCCTCAACAATTGAACTTTTCTTGTTTTTTATACTATTTTTACTGAGAGGTCTTTTATTTACCAATTTTTGTAAGGTTAAGCATTTTTTTTATAATAAACTATTAACGTACCTTTTTCTGTTAGATCATGACATTTAGCATTGACTGGTGATCCCTTAGAAAAATCAAAATCTTCTGAAATTGACACTGGTGATAGAAGACGTATATTTCCTTTAGCTAAGGTAAAGCAAAGGATCAATATCCCATAAAATAATAATTTCATTTTAATATACAATCAAATAAATATATATATTATTTTTATCACTATTCCTCTAATGATTCCCAGAGATCTATAATAGGAAAAAGAAATTGTAAGATAATTGGTAAAAAAAAATATTACAAAAGATATATACTAAAAAAGGATATAAATTTCTTTATAGTAATAAAATTTTGTAAACATATTTTGAAATTTTAAAAATCTATTAAAATAAAATACGTTTAACTTTTTGATATAAATAATAATAATAATAATAATAGTAATTTAAAATAATAAATAAAACATCATTTTCTATTCTCACATCTTATTGTACTAAAAAAAATATTTTGTAATAAGAAATATAATTATTTTTAAAGTATTATTTTTAAAAAAAATAACAGAACATATTAATGAAATAAGTAAATTTGTATTGTAATTTCTATAACATAATTAAAGTATTCCAATTTCATAGATATTTCTATAGGACATACAATAACCACAAAAAAAAAATTACATAGAAAAATGGAACAACAGTTGATAAATTGATGAAGAAAAAAAAGAAAAAATTTAATATTATAAAAGTCTTCAATTAATAAAAGTTGTTGTGTTACTTGAATATATTTATATTATAGTGGTGTATTTAATAATTATTTGATAGAATGGTAAGAAATATTGTTACAAAATTTTTATCTACATTACTTAATATATGGAGGAGTGTTACAAATTTCTCCTAAACAATATAGATTTATGTAATTCATTTTTCATCATCAACAGTTGATGATTTTGAGGGAGAAAATATAATAAAATAAAAGGAGGAATGGAAAATATTTTACGAGGCAACTAGTTAAGAAGGTATATAAATATATATTCATTTATAGAAGGACAAGGATAACCAAAAATTTTTGTTGAACATTAATTTTAAAATTTATTGTTATTAAAAATGGTATCTTTTCATCTAAAAAGAAATTTATATAATTTTAAAAGAAACGCCAAATAGTTTCAATGTATAAAATGTTAGAGTTTTATTTATGAAAAGGAGATAATAAATGAATGGATTGATAAACGTGTTCGTTATTATTAATCTTACGCAAACTTTCTAAAACAACATTTATGTTTTTTGGATGTTCCGGGAAAAAAAAAATGATATATTAAATATGGGTTGAGGTATCATGATCGAAGATATTTTAGTTATGAAGAAAAAATTTAACGACATATAAAGGATACAAGAGATTAAAATTTACAAACAAATAATTATCTATAAATTATAATTATAAAAATTATATTTTTATTGGCATTATTAAAAAAGTGGTTTTAATTTATTGTTAATACATATAAACCATTAATCTATCCAAAAACACGATCCTTTTTTTAAAAGATTTATTATCATTTTCACTAATAATATATAAATTTTAAAACAAATGTAGAATTAATCAGAAATAAGTAATATAAAAATATCCTAATAAATTTGTATGTAAATTTGTTAAAAATATATTTTTAATAAAAGAATGTGGTAAGTAAAGAATAATTATGCCAATCACCATTTTAATTAAATTGTAAGGCGTATTTCTTAATTATTATATGTAAACTCATCCTACTACACTCTTACACTATCCCCTTAATCATTTGAATAATAGTAAAATTCTTCATTTGCCATGATTAACAAACTACCTTTCTTACCGTTATACAAATGTTAAATATAATAGGAAGACTTTAATACTACAAAAGGAATTAATAGTTGCCATCTTGATACCTAAGAAATTTTTTTTTCTTGAAGGTCATCTTCTCTTATATAAAACAATATCAGTGTCATTAAAAGGTAAAACTCCTAGAGAGAGTACCGCTCATTAATCATAATGTCTTAGGAATGAACAATTTTAGGTAAGATGTGTTAGTTTATCATATTATAATCACAAACACTAAAACAATCGGGACATATTAATGGATTTTTGGTTCACTTTACATAACATATCTCATTACGTAATATTTAAGTTTGTAATTATCACACTGGTAATTAATTGCCTGCAATATTAAGTTGTGATATGTTAATAACCTAAATTTGGGTTCACGGACAAAGGTAATTATGTGTTAGCAGGTTAATTTTATATAATAATCTAATTAATATTTTATATAAATATATATTTATCATTTATCATAAATTAATTTGTTAAAATATAGTAAATAATTAAGTAACTTTTGTTGTTAGGGTATTGGTACTTGATGACTCAGGAATTAATTTTAATTTAATTAATTTCGTTAACATTCCATTAACAATCTTTGTTAGGATAGTTGAATTCCAGTCAACTCTTGTTACGAGCATCGTTAATTCAATTTTTGGATTTGGATCTTCAGTAATAAATTTAGCAGAAGTAGGTGTAAAATAAACTTTTGCAGCATCTGTAGCAGCACATGCCTCTGTACTGCCTTGAGAACCAATTTCTGTTACATAATAATCCATATATTTTGTTGCAATTGTCTTATTTGCTTTAACGGTCTCGGAAGCGACAAATCTAGAACATCCTTTTAATATTTTTGGAGTATAAGATATAGTTATATTTTCTCCATAACTTGATGCTTTTGCTTCACGTATTGAATCCCTTAATACAGCTGTCATTGTCCATTTAGCATTCCTAAAAGCACGATCACTACTTTGCTCCTCAGCCGGTAAATCCATACCATCAATATTAAAGACATTAGTCACATTATCATAATACAACCAATTCGTTGGTGGTGGTGTTAAAAGTTTAAATGTAACACTTTGATTACCATATCTTAAACCATTAATATTAAACACAAAAGGACCAAATAACTCTTTCCAATCAATTCCTCCATCAATATTACTAGCACATCCATAAATAAAAGGTGTATTAAAAATAATAAGACTTATTAAAATAATAATCATTCTCAATATTAAATATTTTATTATACATTTAACACAAATAAATAACCATGTTTATATATCTAATTTCAAATGAATCATACTATTATTAATAAAAAAAATTCATTTATAAGGTATATTTTATTAAATTAAAATTTATTATGACAAATAATGTGTTGTATTGTGATGTCATATAGTAAAACTGTAAAAATATTAATATAACAATACACAATATAGAATTTAATAATAAATAAGAAAATTTTACTTTTTATCAATTGATTGTAAAGATACTATTAACTTGATTTAAGTTTCAAAATTTATTTTTATTTATTTATATTAAATAATAATATGTTAATCATAAATGTTATGACATAACTTTCAATTGATATCTTGAAGATTGTTGGCTTTAAAATTTTATTTTACAATTAGTATTTTGGTATATAAGGAATGAAGATGAGCAGGTATCTTTATGGTAATAATAATGTTGAATATTTCAATATTTTTATTTTTGATATTGCCAGGAACATTATTAGCATGTTCTGGATCAAATAATGATTTTTCTATTGTTCAATCACCAACCCTAACATTACAATTTAATCCACCTGCATTGTGGACGTATCCGGAGACTGATGCTCAAGCAACATTATCATTCTTCCCCGGGCAACCATTAACACAAATTGAAGCACAAAATAATGCTCAAAATGATATTAAGAATGCTATTATTAATTCACTAACAGAAATTGGCATTGATCCACAAGGAAAAACTGTTGTAACAAACTACCAAGCACAAATGGTTCACGATTGTTACAAAGTCCTCCCAACAGGTGTAACAAATGCTGTTGGCAGTGTCTATGGAGTTCTCGAGAACGGTGCAATAACCAAACTGGCAACACTCGGTGGTACAGCTGCCCTCTCTGCTGATTCATGTTCAAAAAGAAACTTTGCTGCAAATCCTTTAACCTACGCAGAGAACGTCTTATCAGCCACAGTACAAATTAATAATTTAATAACAACACGTTATATATTACGTCAATTGGCAAATAGTGTCATGAGTAAACTTTCATTTGGTAATAGTGTCCAATTTGTTAGTGAGATAACCTATTAACAAAAGATTCATTTTTGTCACTTTTCAGACACCTATTATACAAATGTTTATCTTATTTATATGATATTTGTTTTACTTCTATTATAACATTGTTACATTTTTTAATTGCTTAATTTTATGCCCATTTCATTCAGTAAAGAGTCACTATAAAAATGCCTACCAAAATCATTTTTTATCATTTTCATTTAAACTTAACCTTTTAAACTAATTTTTATTCAAAAATGTTTCACCAAAAATTATCAATTATTTATGGTTTATTTCTCCTTCTCCATCCAATAAGTTCCTGTTCATCAGGTGGTGTTACTGGTACAAAAACATACCAAAATCCAAATATTCAAATGAAATTTTACACCCCAGTTACATGGACGTACCCATTATCAACATCAGAGACTGATTTAAGTTACTTTCCAGAACAACCATTAACACAGATAACAGCACAGAATAATGCAGTAAATGATTTGAAAAATGCAATGATGGGATCTTTAGCTGATAATCAGTATGATATTAATTTATATAAAATAACAGTACAGTACGCTGCTCCGCAGGTTAATGATTGTGCCAAGGCTCAAAGTAATAATGCTCCTATTATTTTCTGGATTGTCGAGGGTGGTTTAGTTACTAAGAAAGTTGGGGGACTTACACAAGCAGTTACACAACAGAATTGTATCGAAAAGAATTTGCAAGGTACCAATGGTGTAACGTATGAAGATTATCCGATGGAGGCTAGTGTTAAGATTGATGGATTGACTGTTGGAGAGGATCAAATGAATCAAATTGTTAATGGATTTATAACTAAATTAAGCTTTAATAATAATATTAAATTTATTGAAGAACCTCTTGTTTCATAATTTTTTATAATACTTATTTTTATTGTAACTTATTTAATCTTATTATTAATTTCAATAAATTATAATTTATCATTCTTAATGTTTATTTATTTTTTAAAAGTCTATGTATAAGAATCATATAATTAAAATTAAATTAAAAATCTTACATCAAATGGTAATTGATAGTATGAAAAGAACGATAACAATTGAAAAGACGATATTTGTCCAGTTATTTGATCTCCAAATGAATACCCATTATCACACCACCAGAAAGTATCAAAGTTCTTTTGAAAACCCTAAAAAGATAGTAAGATATTTTTAGCAAAAAAGAAACATAAAAGTAAAAAGATAAACAAAAAATGACCAATATATGTTTACTTTTCTCATTAAAAATTTAAGCCATAACTTTTACTATTCCTCATTCATGTTAACTTTTTTTTTCATTCATAAAAATATTATATTTATCATCTTTTGATGGAATGTTTAATTTAACTTTTTTATTACTTTTAATTCATGAATTTTTTAGTATAAAAGATGATGATCTTTGGGTAAGATATCATTTTCTTTTTGATAATTTTAAAATTACTATGTATCAATCAAAAGGAAGACTTTATACAATAATATTTTTAGTTACATTGTTCAGAAATTCTTATGAATGTTCTGGTTCTTATGGTGGAACACAAAACTACCAAAATCCAACAGTTAATATGAAATTCTTCACCCCAACAGCATGGACATATCCACCAAGTGATGCAACAACAATGTTATCATACCTCCTTGGACAGGCTTCAACACAAACCCAAGCACAAAATAATGCAGTCACCGACCTCACAAGTGCCATGACTTCCGCCTTAACAGAAAACGAATTAAATGCAGGTCTCTACAAAATAACAGCAACATACACAGCTCCATTAGTATATGATTGTGCTAAATCAAGTACAGGTACATCAACACTCCTGGACTGGTATGAAGTTGAGGGTGACGTCGTAACAAAACACGTTACCGGTGCAACACAAGCTCTCACAGGAGCAAATTGTATCTCAAAAACAGTCCAAGGTACTCTAACAAAAACTGATTTCATCTTAGATGCTAGAATAAGCATTGAAGGTTTGACTGTCAATACAATACAAATGACACAGATATTAAATGCATTCATGGCTCAACTTTCATTTGGAAAAGGTGTTAAATTCACTGAAAATCCAACAATTAACTAAATACATTATTCATTAAACAACTCTATTTATTAAAAGTATTTGTATATTTTATACTATACTTTTTGATAATGAGTAATCTTATTTATTATACCTTATTCACCGCTTAATTTATTATATAAAATAAAATTTTCATTAAAATTTTTATCATTTTTATTTTAAAAATCAAGTAATAATGTTTTATCAGTTAATAATATTGTTACCTATGTATTTTAAATGGACTAGTACATGTAGTGTTGGTGATATAGATTTAACAACTCTTCCTAGAGCAATTAATTCTATAGGAAAAAAGACAATGACCATAACTATTAAAGGACCACCACCAGTTGAATGGACATATTATGAAGAGAATATTAATAGAGCATTCCCTGGACAATTCCATCTCCCTGACATTACAAAATATATTATTGAGGAGGATCTCAAGAATGCTATGATATATGGAATGTTATCATGGGGTGTCAATCCAAATTACCACCCATTAACAACAACGAACATTGCCACATTTGGTCAAAGATGTGACAGAAAAGCCGAAGTTGGTCCTGGTTCCTCAAATCTTATGAGTGAATTAGAGAATGGTTTTGTAACTAAAAGGATTACTCTTTCTACACCTGTTACAAGTGAAGATTGTGTTAAGAATAAGTATGCTACCGCCAAAGTGGCTTCATCACAACCACTAATTATTGAGAACTCCATTAGTGCGGGTTTGATTAACTTAAGAAAAGGTGATGCTGAGAAGATTGTACAATTCTTTACTGATTATATGTTTGAGATGAAGAAATTACACTCAACGGCAGAGATTTCATACTCGATTAATTAAATTATAAATTTTTTTAAAGATAACATAACTAAATAAATTTTTTATATAAAAATAAAGTGATAATTTTACAGTAGATAAATCATAGTAGTTAAAATAAAATTAAATTTAAAAATAGTAAAATTAATTTATTGTAAAAAAGATGGAACTTCCTTATTGTGGAAACGTAAAAGCTAAAAAAAGATAAGTAAAAATGAACAACAAGCATAAAACTTACATCAACCAATTCCTCCTTTAAATTATAATCAACAGTAGGATCATAAAATGATGTAGCAAAGCCCTCACGGAGTCTTCCAGTACGCCCAACTCTATGGATAAAAGTAACAAACTCAGTTGGAAGATCAACATTTATAACATGATCCAAATCCTTGATATCAATACCACGAGCACATACATCAGTTGTTACAAGGACACTAATATTATGTGCACGGAAATTATTAAGGGCCTCCTCACGAAGTTTTTGTGGACGATCACCATTTAATGACAAAGCCTGGATACCTCTCTCGGAGAAGAACATTGACAACATATCAGCTTGTTGCTTCCTGGAAACAAATACCAATGTTCTTTTTAATGTTCCACCATTTGCCTCAGCTTCTCTCATCTCTTTAAGTAATATATCACAAACCGTTGTATTTTTTGAATTTCTATCAACTTCAATAATTTCATGAGTAACTTTCTTATTAGCTCCATTCATACATTTATTAACAATTGTTACATAACCTTCTCTTAAAAGTTCATTAGCAAGGTCATTGATACCAGATGGGAATGTTGCCGAGAAAAGCATATTAAGACGTTTTTCTTTTGGGGGAGCTCCGCCAATTAATAATATTTCACGGATTGTCTCAACAAATGAACCACCGAAAAGTTCATCAGCCTCATCGAGAACGAAATACTTAAGACACTCAAGGGAGATATCACCATTTTGAACGAATGATTTGAGTCTACCAGGGGTAGCTGATAAGATATCACATCCTCTCTCAATTTCAGCGATATTTTCACTAATCTTGTATTGACCATAACACTTAGCAACACTTACACCAGTATTGTTACAGAATTTACGACCTTGCTCGTGGGTTTGAAGGGCAAGTTCACGAGTTGGAGAAACTACAACGGCAATCGGGCAACGTGGTTTCCTTTCAAATTCATTCCTGATAAGATCATCAATTATTGGCAACAAAAATGCTGCTGTCTTACCGGAACCAGTCTCAGCTTGGCCCTTGATATCAAAACCATTAACAATTTGTGGCATAGTATAAGCTTGAATATTCCTTGGTTTTGCATAACCAGTTAATTTGATATTTGCCATCAATTGTTTGGAGAATTCGCAATCAGCCCATGAATCAAACTTAATTTGATATTTTGCACCCTCAACATTAATTTCATCATCTTGATCGGCGATTTGAGAGTAGTAAACATTGTTACGTTGATCCTCTTCGAGGAGGACATCAATTGATCGGTCAATTGGAACATGACTAGCTGGAGTTCTTGTAAGAGCAGAACCCATGTTTCCTAAGAAATCAGTTACATCTCCACCATCTTCATTGTTGTCGTGTCTAGTCATCCCACCAGAATATCCACCACCTCTTCCTCCGCGTCCTGAAGAACCGAAGTTTGATGGTCTTGAAGATTCTTCATTATTGTATGATGAGCCGAATGCTCCTCTACCACCACGTCCTGAGGTACCAAGATTTGAAGGTCCAGAAGATTCTTCGTCGTTTGATGCACCTCTTCCTCCGCGTCCTGAGAAACTAAAGTTAGAAGGTCTTGATGATTCATCATTGCCTGGTGAGCCAAATGCTCCTCTACCACGTCCAGATGTACTGAAATTTGATGGACCAGAAGATTCCTCACTGTTGGATGAACCGAAACCACCTCTTCCACGGCGTCCGGAAGAACCAAAGTTTGAAGGTCTTGATGATTCTTCGTTGCCTTGTGAACCAAATGCTCCTCTACCACGTCCTGGAGTACCAAAGCTAGATGGTGTTGATGACTCTTCATTGTTAGATGATCCAAATGCACCTCTTCTTCCACGTCCTGAAGAACCAAAATTTGAAGGTCTTGATGATTCTTCGTTGTTTTGTGAACCAAATGCTCCTCTACCTCGTCCTGGAGTACCAAAGTTAGATGGTGTTGATGACTCTTCATTGTTAAATGATCCAAATGCACCTCTTCCTCCTCGTCCTGAGGCACCGAAATTTGAAGGTCTTGATGGTTCTTCGTTACTTGATGAACCGAATGCTCCTCTACCACGTCCCGGAGTACCAAAATGTGACGGCGCTGATGACTCTTCACTATTTCCTGAACCAAATCCATTTGTAGCAGTATGTCCAGAACTAAATCCACCTCTTCCACGGGCTGGGCCTCCAAAACCACCACGACTTGATGTTTCTTCGTTTTGTGTTGAACCCAATCCACCTCTACCACCACTTCCAGGGGCAGGGAATGAGAAGTTAGAATTATCATTATTTACATTTTCTTTATTAAAATCATTTCCTGTGTTTGATAGGTTAGAAAATTGTTTATTGCTAAAACTAGTCGAAGGACCATTATTTTTATCATCTCCACCAACTTAAAATTTATTAATTATAATTAACTATTGATATGTTAAAAACTTACATGGTGTACTTGAGCTTTCTTTTTGTGTAGGTAATGCTTGAATAAATGAATTAAAACTTGCAAAAGGGTCTGATGAACCTCCTGTACCGAATCCACCGCGTTTCGACATATTTTTATAACTAAAATGATAAAATATTAAACGATACTTAGGTAGGAAAAGTGTCAAAGAAAGTAAGAAATTAACGTAAAAATTGTGTGACTGGACTGGATATGTTTAAAATTTTGGGTTGTCAAAAAAAAAAAACCCAAAAAGAATTTTCGAAATAGAAGAAAGTCGTTGCGGGAGTAGAACAAAAATCAGGGAATATCCAGAAAGTGTTTCATTCCCAGAATTAATAAGAAACGAAATAATGCATCGATCAAGTCATAAACAACGAGATATAAGTCTGTTTAAAGTATAACTAAGCATCAAAGCAAATCAAATATTGTAATCGTTTTTTTTATTGGGGAAATGATAGTGAAATCCTTAATTATAAAGTATATTCTAACGTATTATCCAGTAAAAATATATAATTTGAGGTATCGAATAGTTATTAATAATAAAGGTATAATCTAATAAAAACTAATAGGCATATTAATTTTAGATGATGTCGAAAGGGACTACAATATGACAACGTACTTATAAGAATTGTGAAAAAAGTAAGTATTAAGTTTCATCAAAATGAAGTATGATAAATAATTCTTCTTATTTATAGGTCAAGTAAAATGCATGATACATCTTCTTCCAGGATAAGAAGAAAATTATTGCGAAATGTTATTGGAAGTAGATAGTCTCGCTGACAGTTAACAGATTATAAAAGAACTTAAATACACTAGTTTATCGAAAAAGATACCTGTAATAAACTTAAACTGTTAACTTTACAGGATGTACCTTATCTCTCGACACATGAAAGAATTTTTTTCCCAACAATGTATCGTCAAAATCTGATATAACTTTTTATTACTTCTACTGAAGAGGTTTATAACAAAGAAAAGAATTTTAAAATATATTATCGTTTCTCGATTTTACAGGTGTATGGTCTTGTCAAAAGAACACCACCGAAATCAGAGGTTAAATCAACTGGTCCATTGGGATGAGTGAATTTATACTTTTGTAGGAATGAGGTAAAAAATAAAAACAATTCTGCATCAGCCAAACTTTTCCCTGCACACATTCGTTTTCCTTTCCCAAAACTCATGTGTTCATACTCAACTTTTAAACTTTTTTCGTCCTCATCCAAGAATCTACCTGGATTAAAAGTAAAAGGGTCTTTAAAGTATTTTTCATCCATATTAGCACCCCAGAAAAATGGTTGTGTAAGAGTGTCTTTAGGTATGAAATGTCCATCAATGACAACATCACTGGTACATTTATGTGATGGAACAAATGGAACCATATTCACATACCGCTGACCCTCCATAATGAATGCATTTGTATATGGCATTTTTTTCTTATCATTCAATTGTACTAAATGATCTTTTCCAATAACATTATCAATTTCATTGTGCAACTTTTCTTGTACATCTAAATGTTCCATTATAAGGAGTATAAACCATTTCAAGGTTGTTGCTGAAGTTTCCATACCAGCTATCCAGAAATCCATTACCATCCCTTCTAGATGATTTGAATTAAGATAACTGTATTTGGAATCAATTGATTGAATCTCCTTCATAACAGCATGAGTAAAATTTGGTGGTTCATTATCTGGATTGAAATCTTTCTTACACCTTTCTAGTTGCATTAAATTTATTTCTCTCAAATCATGTTGTGCTGCTGTTATCCTTCTGTATAAGAAATCTTTTAGAATAGGAATTTTATCAATAGCAGGAAACAATGTTAAAAGTTGAAATTCTATCTTTGAACTTGATTTAACAATTCTCTCTATTATTTCAGCAAATTTATAAAATTCCTCACTATCATTATGCCTATACATAAAACCAAATAATATTAAATTTATTACATTTCCAACAGCTAATTGTATAATTTTTCCAATATCAACATTGTCTTGATCATCTAAATCTTCTAAATATTCCCATGTATCCATGATTACAAGATGAATTTTTTCTTGTATTATCGTCCTACTCATACCAAAATTTCTTAGTATCTGTACTGATAACCGCCTTTGGTCTCTCCATTCCTCACCCTCAGACATTATAACACCAACGTTAATCTTATTATGCATTGCCTTCTCTGGATATCCATAAATATTCCTCCCTATAAAATGTTCACCATTTAACTGTAAACTTTCATTAATTGAATCATAATCAGCAAAGACAACTTGTGGTGCTGGTACCCATATTGTATAAACATTTCCATAAATTTTTTTTTGTTCATAAATCCAATGGTGCATATTTTTCAAGTTAAAAGACAACAAATTTCCTATAATCGGTAATGGTATCGGTCCAAGGGGTAATTTCCTTACATTTCTATAAAAATTTACCAAGTAAAGTATTAAAACAATTATAATAAAAATTATAAAAATCATTTTAAATAAAATACGGCTATTGTCAAAATATATTTGTAAGTGTTATTATATTTATATTATTGTTAAGTGATGTATTATTGTCTGTTTTTGTTAACCTAAATATAATTTATCAGTGATTGACAACTTTGTGGTATTTTTAATGTTATTTTTGTAGTAAATTTTTAATTGATATTTTTTATATCAACATTTATTTTAAACATAAAAAAACATTAAGTTTGTTTTTCTAACTGTCAGGTGTTTCAATAGAAAGAAATTACTTTTTAATACTTTATTTTTATATTAATATATGGCCATTTTAGTTTACTCCTTTAAGTAGATAATATATAAAATAAAATTTAAAGAGTAATTGGAGATGAATTAAGCATTTTCATTTGCGTTTTTCACTTCTCTAGTTAGAAGCTCAACAGAAGGACCTTCATTACTATCATTTTTTTCCGTTAGATGAACCCTATCAAGAGCAATATTCTTAGTTTCCTTCAAAAACAAAAATGAAATCAAAAGACTCATACTTCCAAGTACAGCTACTATTAAATACGTCATCGGTGACCAATAAATATTAAAATATGGTAAAATCGGTGAAATTATTGCTCCAATCCTAGCGACTAATGAACAACTCCCAACGGCACTAGTTCTAACATTTGTTGGCATGCTTTCAATCGTACAAATGTAACATACATCCCAACCGAATTCAATAAAGACAATACCAGTAACATTTAACAATAAAATAGCTAATCCCTAAAACAATTTAATTATTAATAAGAACATTTCTTAAAATTACATCATATTTAATTGTTACTAAAAAAACTAAAATACCAAAGCAAACTACAACGACAGCTTGCGATCCTTGATGAAAAAGCCTTCTTGTGAACCACTTGAATTTATCATCAATAGTTGGGATAAGTATTTTTGATATAAATATTGTGGAGGCAAAAAAATACTGATTTATGAAAAGATCTCCAGATATATCGTTACTACTTAAATCTATTCCATAACTACATAGTGATACTACAAACCACATAAACCAAAGAACAGACAACCTTTTGAAAGTTTCTTTTTGTTTCAACATCTCAAATAACGACTCTTTTTTACTTATTTTTTCATGTTGAATAGGTACATATTTTAAATGTGAATAATTTGCAATCTTTTTCTCACTTTCTATCATTTGTTCTTCCTTGTTTTTGTAGTGACACCACGTTGGTGATTCAGGAAAGTAAAAAATCAACAACAGCACGGCTGGTATCAATAATAAGCCATGTACAAATAAAGCCGAGTTATAATCATTAAAAAAATAACATATCGTCGTTATCAGGAGACGAGAAAGTCCCCAATTAAAGAGGAGCTTAACAAATATTCTTTTGTCGGATGGTAGGACTTCCATGCAATATGTTATACCACTGGTTGATACCCCTCCAACAGCAAAGCCTAGTATAAATCGTGAACCAGCAAAAAAATAAGGGTTTTTTATTAGACTTGAGATTAGTATTGTTAGACAACCTAAGCTAACGTTAACTACAGCGATTTTTCTTCTTCCGAAAGCGTCACTTAGGATGCCGAAAACAATTGTTCCAAGAAGGAGAGCAAAGAATTGTAATTGGGAGGAGAATGCCATTAAATAAGAAATGTCACTACATATCCAGCCAAAACTAACTGCAGCTGATTTAAAATAATTATTTTCATACTCAATTTGGCATCCAGAATTATATATAGTACAATTTTTACCAAAATCTCCAACTCCATCACATCTCCATTTGGATACATAGTTACTGAAGATTGGGAAGATCATTTGAACACTCATGAAACTCTGAGATTGCCAAAGGAAGAATACTAAAATATTAAATGGATTTATCCATTCTGGAAACCATTTTCTGCTAGTCTGGGTAGTCATCAAAATAAAATTTTATCAATAAAAATAAGTTTCTTCCTAATTTAAAATATTAACGTTTATTTGGTTCGTCAGTTGATATGTATTAAAGATAAATATCAATTCTTATGTGAAAAATAATCGATCACTTAATAAGGTAATTGATGGGAGAGTAGGGAAATTTAATTAGAATTAGTAAAAAAATGTTTAAAAAATAATTTTATACTAAGGTGGAAGTGAAGTTTACAATCAACGTACAGATAAGAATCTTTGATATTGTTTGGGAGGTATTTGATACCTTATCGTTGTTATGTTATAAATTATTGTATTTTGTACTTTTATGATAAATAAAATGATGATATTATAAAAATACTGAAGAATGTGAATAAATTAAAGTTATATTCTTGAATATTTTAATGTTTTGTTTCATAGGACAATGAATTTTCTGAGAATTACAAAATAAAAGAGTATGATTTTAAAGAAAAAATTTTCACATTTAAAATATATTCTATATTTCTTCTTGTTTGATCAATAACATGATCTTTTATTAAACTACTTTGACATAATACAGAAATTTATAGTAAAATTATTATTTATTTATTTGACAAATTTTCAATACAGTCATAAAAATGAAATGAAGTAAAAAACTTGTACTTTTGATTACATTGATTTGTAAATAAAATTGAAAATAATTTAAACATTTTCATTCACGTTTTTTACTTCTTTACTTAGAAGCTCAATAGAAGCTATTCTCATATCGTTACTATCATCTGTAAGATGAACTCTGTCAAGAAGAATGTTTTTTGTTTCCTTTAAAAATAAAAATGAAATCAACAGATTCAGACTTCCAAGTACGGCAACTATAAGATATATCATTGGTGACCAAAAGACATTAATATATGATAACATTGGTGAAATAATTGATCCAACTCTAGCCATTAATGAACAACTTCCAAGAACACTACTTCTAACATTTGTTGGCACGCTTTCGACAGTACAAACAAAACATGCATCCCAACTGAATTCAATAAAAACAATACCAATAACATTCAATATTAATATAGCTAATCCCTAAAATAATTTAATATTAAAAAAGTATAATTTTTTTAAAAATTACATTATATTTAGTTGCCACCAAAAATACTAAAATACCAAAACACATTACTATAAGTGTTTGCGAACCTTGATGTAGAAGTCTTCTTGTAAACCACTTAAATTTATTATCAATAGTTGGAACAAGTAATTTTGAAAAGAATATTGGAAAAGCAAAAAAATACTGATTTATGAAAAGATTTCCAGATATCTTATTACTGTGTAAATCTATTCCATAGCTAGATAATGCTGTAACAAACCACATAAACCAAAATACAGAAAGCCTTTTGAAAATTTCTTTATTCTTCAATACTTCATAGAATGAATCTTTTTTAGTTATTAAATCATGTTGAATTGGGACATATTCTAAATGAGAAAGTTTAGCAATCCTCTTTTCGCTTTCTATCATTTTTTCTTCTCTATTTTTGTAGTGATACCATGTTGGCGATTCAGGAAAGTAAAATATTAATAACATTACAGCTGGTACTATCAGTAGACCACATACAAATAACGCTGAATTGTAATCATTAAAGAAGTAGCATATTGTTGTTAGTATAAAACGAGATAACCCCCAATTAAAGAGGAGCTTAACGAATATTCTTTTGTCGGATGGTAGGACTTCCATGCAGTAAGTTACGGAACTCGTTATTGTTCCTCCATTAGCAAGACCGATTAGAAATCGTGAACCCACAAAGAAATAAGGATTTTTAATAAAACTTGATGCTAGTATAAATAAACAACCTGTTCCAAGATTAAGCATTGCCGTATTTCTCCTTCCAAAAGCGTCACTAAAAAAGCCGGAGACAGATGTTCCAATTAATACTCCGAAAAATTGTAATTGTGAAGAAAATGCCATTAAATAAGAAGTATCACTACATATCCAGCCAAAACTAACTGCAGCTGATTTAAAATAATTATTTTCATACTCAATTTTGCATCCAGAATTATATATAGTACAATTTTTACCAAAATCTCCAACTCCATCACATCTCCATTTGGATACATAGTTACTGAAGATGGGAAAAATCATTTGGACGCTCATGAAATTTTGAGATTGCCAAAGAGCAAAAACCAAAATATTGAAGGGATTGACCCAATCTGGAAACCAACTTTTTTAGTTGTCGTAACCATTGGAATAAAATGAAATTTTAGCTGTAAAAATAAACTTTTAATTTTAATTCAAAATATTTATGTTTCCTTGATATCTTTTTTGATATACTTAAAAGATAAATATAAACTCTTGTGTAAAAATAATCACATGTACAAAATCTGATCAATGTGTTGTTATCAAATTTGATCGGGATCAATAAAGAAAGTTTAAAGGGATCTATAATAGGGCAATTGAAGCAAAAACTGAAATTGATTTTTATTCAAAGTAAAGATAAGAATCTTAAATATACTTTTGAAACGATTGATAATTTTTCGTTGATTTTTATAAATTATCTCATTATATACTTTTATTAAGTTTTATTTATGTAAAAAGACATTTTAATTAAATAACCTTGATTTCAATTATTAGCTAATTTAATTATTTCTAAATCATCTCGTTGTTTAGAGAGTAAAAAATTTGGGTAAAATTATTGATAATTAATACATTATTATTTATACTTTAATTTAATTAAAATAAAACAATTTAAAAATAATAATCAATTTATTTTTATAATTTCTAAAATATAAAAGCAAATAGTATTTAAGATTTTTTATCATATAATTACTAATACTTATATAAAAAGTTAGGAAATTTAAATACCAGTCATCTTTATTCATTTTCAATAACAATACATTGTAAGTTCAATTTTTCTTCAAAATCATATACTTCAATAAGTTAAACATTTGCAGGATTGATACTTTTTGTTGAATTATGAAAAGATGCATCAAATGATGGTTTATGGGGAAGACATTTACTGTCTCTTGGAATTCTATTATTTTCGGAGAGGCAAAAATTTCTAACGTACATCCAAAAATTTACTACATACCAACGGTATCTCTTTAACATCAAACAATACAATATTGGATTAATACAATAATTTGCGTATGCCATTATTTGAAAAATAACTGTCAAAATCATATAATTTGCCTTTGATAAATGTTCCTTAATTGAATGATTATTAGGATAAGTTATTGCCATGTAAAAAATTCTTGAATTCTGTGGAAACCAACATATAGCGAAAGTTGCTATTACCAACCAGATTGTTTTTGTTATTCTTCTCCTCCATTGTTTATTAACAGCTGTCTTCAATTCTTTAGATTTTATCTTGTGGAGAAAATTCAAAATAATTGCATACATTATGATAATTGCTAACAATGGTATGATATAAGATGTTATATTAAATGTTAGGAATAAATGTTGAATATTTAGTTTGGTTTCAACGAAATCAGACATTTTATTAATATCGAAACATGGATGGATTGTTTTATTTCCATAATATCTATTTTTTGTATCATTATTTTTTATTATGAAAAATGTAACAAAATAAATTAAAAAACTTATTATCCAAACCACACAACATGAAATTATTGTATTTTTGAATGTCCTCATGTAAACAGCTCTAAGTGGATACACAACAGCAACCAACCGATCGAATGCTAATAATACTAAAGTATATGCTGATGCAAAAATACTTATATATGTAAGAAACATTTGATATCTACAAAAACTTTCTGGTAACAAATTTATATCAAATAGACTTGATGCCGAGTCTGGTATACAAACAATAATAAACAGTAAATCAGCAATAGCTAAGTTCATTATAAAAATATTCGTCGATTTTTTTGTCTTTTTCTCAAAATATATTATTGATAGTACCATAGTATTACCAAGGACACCAATTAGAAATATTATAGCATATACAAAAAGAATAACAACAGTCAAGTATGGCATTTTAGAGTTAAATAAAAATTATTAGTAAAAACAAAAATATTACACTATAAAATATTTAGTTAATCTCTAAAATTTTAAAAAAAATTATGGTATAATATTTTAGTTACAATGACACATAAACTATCTTGAGAATTGTAGAGATTTATAGTTTAGCTAATAAAAAAATTTTAAATAGAAAGTATAAGAATAGTTTAGAGATATAATTTTTCCAATAACAGCTAATTAATGAAACTCTTATAGAAACTAATTTTGCTATTATACCATATAGATCTCTGTTTTATCAAAATCATATATTATAAGAATTTTAAAATATTATATTTTTTTAAAATGCTTCATAGGAACGGAAAAGATAAATTATATATATTAATGATTTAACATTTAAGACTTTTCATACAAATTAAACATTAAATTAAATGCTCCATTTATATACAAAAAATTTGGATTAATAAAGTTTAATGAAATTTTATCATCCTTTATTCATTAAAATTGTTAAGTCCTCTAACTTCCTTTTTATTTAAATAAAAATCCGATTTATTTTTTACAACATTAAAGAATAAGTTTTCTTTATATTATTAATCATAAATCATAAAAAAATAACATGAATTAAAAGGAAGCTGTAATAGGTTTTAATGATGTATAATCTAAAAAATAAGGATAATGCATCATAGATTTAAGGTTTCGTAATCGTCTAGTGATACTTGCTCTAGACTTTTTAACAGTTTCATCCTCGATTTTGAATTTTTGTTATAAAAACTTTTATGGAAATGAATAACATCAGTACTGATAACATAAATAAATTTTGTTATGTCCAACATTCAAAAGTTAAGACTATCTGATTTTAAATGAAAGAGGTTTCTTTTTAATTATTAATTAAATCCTTTATGAATATTAATAATCAAAATAAAGTAAAAATGTTTTATTGGTATTCATGAAATAATACAAACAACAATAGATTAATAATATATAACATAAATATCATAAATCATATCTCCATTAGTATTTAAATTAGTTATACTTATAGAAAAATAACTTTGATATATAATTTTGATAACATTCATGGAATAATTATCCCCTTTTTCATGTTATATTGGTGAAAAATTTCATAATTTATAGTTTTATAGATTCATATGGTATTTAATATTAAAATATTGGTTAACTTTTAATGCGTTCTTGAAAAAATATACTTTTTAATAAAATAACTTTCAAGAATGAAAAGTAAAAAACGATTAGTTTTTTTTTTTAAGTTGATTTAAACAAAGATTTTCACACTTTTGTTAGTACTTTTGATAAAAATATAAGTAAAATTTTAAGTTATTATTTTTTAAATACTCCAATATTATCTATGATATAACACAACCTGATCTATTACTTTGATCTTTCTCAGTCTGATATAGTTGTGCCTCCTTAACAGGAGTAACTTGTTTAGTACTCTTTCTTATTTTCGAAAAATCAGGAGTCCCTGCTTTCGTGATATCAAATGCTTTATAAATGTTTTCATTCCATAATTCAGAGTCATAAGGCATTGTAAATGGTTCAGGTTTAGCTAAGCCAAATTCTGTCTTCGTTATCAATTGTGGCACTACACTTGGAATAGCTTGATTATATATCATTGTATTTTCCCTTTCAGCTTTCTCAAGGTGTCTTTGGAGAATCGGAATCATTTTTCTGAAGAATAGGTGATTTTTGATTTTAGCTGCAACACCTACACCCTGAGCTGATGGATATTTATCACATATATCAGCAGCCTTATCATAATGAATAATTCCTTCTTTACATGCTTTTATCGCATCACCACATTTATCTTGTGATAAGAGTAATTCTCCAAGGTATGCATATGCATAAATTGTGTATATTTCCGTTTTTATTTTGAAATAATATCTCCATCGATCAAATGTTTGTTTTGGCATTTTTTCAAGAATTGTATCTGATCAAAATAATAATAATATATTTATTTAAAAAATAATAACATGTCACTTACCACATTTTTTAAATATATTCGCTGTACTATAACAAAGTGAAGATATAATTTCAGAATTATGTTTCATTTCTATGGCTCTCCCAACAACAACTTCCTGTGCCTCACCAATGCATTGTTGTTTATATACCTCAATAACATCACTATCCAAATCACATCCTTGAATATCACAACCTGTTGTTCCTATAACCTTTTCTGAGTTATCCTGACAAAATTGAAAAAGTCCAGCAGCCTTCCTTAGACATGTATGTATCTTCTTAGCCTCCACATCATTGACATCATCCTTTGCTGAAAGGTACGCAGCATGTTTTGAGTAAAACAACGCCATATTAAATATGACACTTAAAACTTCATACCATGCATCAGATACACAACTTTAAAAAAACAAAAATAAATGTTATTAATTATTTTTACTTACTATGCATCAACACCTAACATAGTATGTCCCCAGGTGTATTTAATTAGATGTCTTAATTTACTATCTTTTAATTTACCATCACTTGACTGCCCAATTTCATAAATGAAACCATAAAGAAATTCCATATATCTCTTAAAATCCTCCTCTATCAATTGATAATCATTTGAAGCATTAGCAAATTTCTCAAAAAGTTGGTCACGACGAAGACGTAATTCACTAAAAATTTAAATAAGTACAACAATTATTTGTATAAAAAATATGATTAATCACCTGCAAATCTTTGATGCTCCATCATTTGAGAGAACTTTTTTCAACTCAAATTTAACATGTAGAGAGGCTTTTAAAGGATTCCTATGAAACCAATGTGTCATCTTTCTAAACTAAAAATGTTTAAAAAGTCGATAATATTTATAGATAAAATGTCTAATAGATACTTTTGATTACGAATCATACAAAAATTTAAAAGTTTTATCATATGATATGAATCATCATTTTCGTTTTGTTGTCTATTTGTTAAAAAATATAAATAAAAAAAATAATCAATGAAAAAATATAAAATTATATATATAAGTGGGCAACTAGTTATTGGGGTGCCAGTAATTACTTTATAATATGTATATTTGAAAATGTAGTTTTGTACACCAACAAACAAAGTAATAAAAATGTTGGGTACCTAATACCAATCTTAAGATGAATATTTAATATAAAATTTAATATAAATAGGTTTAATTTAAATTTTTTAAAAAATAATATATATATGTTTTATGAAATGATGTAAATATGACAATTAATATAAAAAGTCATTAAAACAAACACATTATAGTTTAATGTTTTAAGATTGACAATGCTTTCTGTAAATTATCGATTGCAGAATTTCTATCTTCATAGTCCATTGCACTTATAGCGTACTTGGCGAATTTCTTAGCATTTGTAAAATCGAGAAGATCATTTTCTGAAGAGTATTGTTGTTTGACGGGTGCACTTGGATATGAATTCAACGATGGTGGAACAAGAGAACCATTATTCAAAGGTATATTAGCCAAATCTGGTGCAGATGTAGGAGCTGATGGTAATGGTTTATTATTAAAGTTATTAGGGTCATGATTTAAATTATCTGCTGTACTACCACCACTACCTTGTGTTAGACCTCGTAATTCTCTCTCAAGTTCATCCATCTCCTCATTGGATCCACTCGGTGGTCCTGGTACTGGTGTTTCACCTGTCTTTAAACAATTATTTATATATGTTGCTTTCCATTTAGCATACTTCCTTGCTGATGAAATGTTATCATCTAACTCACCAAATTGTGTTAGGATGTCAAAGAGCAAACCACTTGTGTAGAATAATTTAATAGTCTTCATATCGAATATACATTTCTTATCGAGTTGGTCGGCGTATTCGAAGAGTTTATATGCGTTTTCTTCAATGTGTGCCTGACCGGCAACTGAATGTATTATAGAATCTGTAGTACTGAAATCTGCTTTCATCTATAGAAAGATAGATTTTAAAATAAATAAGAGATAGAGATAAAGTTAAAAGGGTACCTTTTCAAGTGTTGACAATAAACGTCCCAAATATCTATCGCCATCTGGAGATTTTGGGGATTTCAACCCCTGCTGCACACTATATAAAATACCTAATCATAAGAAATAATAAGATAAAGTAAATATTGTAAACATACACCAATAATAAATGACAGGATCCCTTGTAACATATTCCTTAGACAACTTAATATACGGAGAAATACTTTTCAGTGCAGGTGGAACATTAGACATTGTAAATTGATTAAAAATATAACTTTTTTTTACTCTCTAATTACAAAATACAAGACAAATATTATTTCTTCATAAACACTATTATGATATTCCACTATGTTTACATACAAATGCAGCCGCAACTCGATTTATAACTAAAAAAAGAGTTTAATACATATACAATTGCATTAATACAAAAATGACTCGCCATGGAAAAAATTCTACAGCTTCATCAGTCTATACCTACGCAGAAAGACAAAGAGATAAGAAAGAAAGTAAGTATGGATTAATAAAGGCAAGATTGGGTGCTGATAGTGTTAACAGTTTTGATTGTTGTGCATTGACATTGCAACCATGCAAGTAAGTTGTTGTTTATATCTATGTTTTCATGTACTTACTGTCTTTGTAATTTAATAGAAATCCTGTTATATCACCAGATGGATATATTTTTGATAAAGAAGCTATTGCTTTGTATTTTGAACAACAAATTAAGGAGAATAAAAGGAAGATGAAGGAATGGGAGAAGTATATTAAGGATCTTGAACAATCTAAGAATGAGAATGAAACAAATAAAGAATTAGAAAAGGAAAATTGAACTTTTCGAGAAATGTCATTCTAAAGGGGTAGGGGATGTTGAAGAAGGCCCTAGTACCTCTAGTACATCAAAGAAACGTAAACATATTTCTGTGGATTCAGATGACGAAGCAGAAGCAGAATTTAGGAAGAAAAAAGAAAAAATAGACAAGAAAGACAACGAAGGAGAGAAAGATAAAAAACATCCATCATTTTGGATACCAGAACTCGCACCATCAGCTGAAAAAACAATAATCGAGAAACCAACAACGAAAGTTATGTGTCCCGTTACTAATAAACCGCTAAAATTCAAATGTCTCCTTGATGTAATTTTCACTGAGATCCCAGAAGACCAAAAAGGAAAGGAACAACATATAGCAGGAAAAAAAATCCGCTATATGTGTCCAATAACCCATGATTTATTAACCAACACCACAAAATGTGTATATTTAAAAACTTCCAAAAATGTTATTACAAAAGAATGTTATGATAAAGTTATAAAAAAAGATATGATTGATCCTATAAACAACAAAAAATTAAAAGGAGGGTGATGTTATTGAATTAAAATTAGGTGGAACTGGTTTTGCGGCAACTAACAATCTTGAAGCACAAATAATGACACCTGCAATGCAAGCAGGTTAATTATGTAAACTTTAAAAATGTTGTCATCAATTTTTTTATCTTTTTATTAATTACCTTTATATTATGTACGTTTGTTGATCTTTCTCTTACAGCGTAATTGTTTTAATTTTTTTGTTACCTGCGACAAAAAGAAAAAAATTTTTATATACAGCCTATTTCTCTCTCTTTGAATTTCGATTAGATTATCGTATCTGTAAAAATATTTCTATAAAAGTTACTTTTTTCTTTCTCGTTATTATTAGTTTGGTTTATTTGTTATCATAATGGTATCGGGGAAAAAGGAAGTATTGATAATTGGAGCTGGAGCATCTGGTCTCCCGTCAATAAGGTTTGTTTAGCCTTTTTTTTAAAAAAAGTATTAAAATATTCTCTTTAACATAGATTTGCATTGTTAAATGATGTAACACCTGTTTGTTTCGAGGCTTCAAATGACATTGGTGGTTTGTGGAGATTCAAACCAGAGGAGTGTGATGAATCTTCAGTAATGAAAAGTACTGTCATCAATTCATCTAAAGAAACAACAGCATACTCTGATTTTCCTCCATCTCCAGAGGCACCAAATTTTATGCACAACAGAAAGTTACTTCAATATATTCGTGATTATGCTAATGAATATAATCTTCTCCAATACGTACATTTTAATCACCGTGTAACAAGAGTAAAGAGATCCCCGACATTTGATAATGATGGAAAATGGATTGTATCGTATACTGATGACCAAAATAATGAAAAGGAACGTACTTTTGATGGGGTATTAATGTGCAATGGACATCATACTCATCCACACTTTCCAGAACCATGGCCAGGACAAGAAAAATTTCAAGGGAAAATTATTCATTCTCATAGTTATAAGGATCATAAAGGATATGAAGATAAAACTGTAGTTGTTGTTGGTATTGGAAATTCCGGTGGTGATATAGCTGTTGAGTTAAGTAGAATAGCTAAAGAAGTTTACCTTGTCACAAGAAGAGGTGCATGGATTTTTAATAGATTATATACCTATGGTGTTCCCATAGAATTTGCCTTCTCAAGAAGAATCGATATGTTGATGAGACCAATATTCCCATTATGGGCTATTAATTTACTTTTGCAAAAAAGAATGAACGAAAAAATGGATCATATAGCATATGGTTTACAACCGGAACATAGTATTTTATCAGCACACCCAACAGTTAACGATGAGCTTGCAAATCGCTTAGCAAATGGTACAGTTGTTATTAAGAGAAATATTAAATCATTCACCGAGAAAAATGTCATTTTCGAGGATGATTCTATAGTTAAGGATGTTGATACTGTTATCTTTTCAACTGGCTATTCATTTAATTTTAACTTAATTGAGGAAGGTCAATTAATACCTGTTGAAAATAATAATGTTAATTTGTATAAGTATATGTATCCACCATCATTAGCATACCAAAATACTCTTGCTATTATTGGTTTAATACAACCATATGGATCAATTATGCCAATCTCCGAACTTCAGGCACGTATTTTCTTTGAAGCCTTGACAGGAAAAGTTAAGCTTCCAAATGAAAAAGAAATGATGCAGGATGTTATTTTTAAGAAAAAGGAGATGGCTGCAAGATATGTTGAGAGTCAAAGACATACAATTCAAGTTGATGGTCCAGCATTTATGGATGAGTTAGCTGATATTATTGGGTGCAAACCTAAACCATTCAAATACCTTTTCTCTGATTTTCCGTTGTTTAAAGCATTGATGTTTGGACCGAATGTTGCTTATGCTTATAGATTAGAGGGTAATCATCAATTTAAAGGTGCTAGAAAAGCTCTTCTTGAAGTTGATTATCGTGCCACCTACCCAACAACACATACGAGATTTATTAAGGAACATGTATGGTCTAAAGGGTATCTTTTGAAATGTTTTGGAAGTATTGAGCCATTTCTTATTTGTATTGGACTCCTTACTTTATTGAAATTTATTCTATATCTTATATTCTAGTGATGTTATTCATTATTTTTAAAATAAATCTTTAAAAGAATTTAATTATATAATTTTTGTATATTTTTGAAGTTGTGATCAATAAGTTTCACTCTACTTAAAGTGAGTTTAAAGAAATAATTTTACTAGAAGGGATACAAATTCTAAATCTCAAATACATCTACTTCTCGTCATTTCAAATACCCACATTTTGATTATGATTTGAAAATTAATGTTAAAAAATATTTACTTCTAAAAGAAGTCTAATGACTATGTGACAGAAGATCGGAAACTAAAAATTATAATAAAGCGTACCTTAATTTCATTTAATCTTCGATAAGACTAGTATACATACACCCCATGTGCTAGTATAAATTTTTCGTTTATATTGGTAAGGTGTTACCCCTTTCTTTAGAGTAGGACAAATTAGAAAAAAAGATGCTCCGGGTAACAACAAAAAAGGTAGCCACAGCAATTCTATCAACAACAACAATCATTGGAGGAGGAACATTTGCATATACTCTCCATCAAAATGAATATGAGCTTTCAAATATCGGTTTAATTAGATTCGCAAGGGCAGGGATTGTTGTAAGTAATATTTATTTTGAAACAATTAAACTTAATGGTAGGCTTCTAGGGTTTTTGTTGATTATAAACTTAGTCTACGAGGGCTAGAGAAAGATACTGATGATTATAATAAAAGTATCAAAGAGGTTCATAAAAGATCAGCAGAAAAAATTTTGAAATTGTGTCAATTAAATGGGGGGACATTTATCAAAATGGGACAGTTAATTGCTGTTATGGAGTATTTAATCCCACCAGAATATACCTCTACGCTAGGTGAATTATTTTCAGCTGCCCCAAAGACGGGTTTTGATGATGTCAAGAAGATGATTGAGAAAAATTTAAAAAAACCTATAGATGAGGTATTTAGTTCATTTGATCATGAACCAATAGGATCAGCATCACTTGGTCAGGTACATGTTGGAATACTTAAAGATACAAATGAAAAGGTTGCTGTAAAAGTGCAACATCCAAAAGTTTTGTTAAGGAGTAACATTGATTTAAAGACGATGGAATTTTTTGCAAATGCTGCTAAAACTTTATTTCCTGATTTTAATTTAATGTGGTTAGTTAAGGAGACAAAACAAAATCTTCCGAAGGAGTTAGATTTTTTACATGAGGCTAAAAATGCTGATGCTGTTAGGAGGATGTTTAGTCATTTAACATTTTTGAAAGTCCCCGAAATTAAATACGATTATTGTACGAAGCAAATTTTAACTATGGAATTTTGTGAAGGGAAACAAATAAATGATATTGAG
The DNA here is from genome assembly GCA_963280985.1 of Strongyloides venezuelensis. NCBI lineage: Eukaryota > Metazoa > Nematoda > Chromadorea > Rhabditida > Strongyloididae > Strongyloides > Strongyloides venezuelensis. Next base: position 22,855,584 of record CAUJLX010000002.1, read on the forward strand.
TATTTAAAAAGAGAAAATATTAATGTTCATGATATTTGTTCAAAAATAGGAAGATTGTTTAGTGAAATGATATTCTCTAAGGGTTATATTCATGCAGATCCACATCCAGGAAACCTACTTGTTTCCAAAGACAAAGAAACTGGTAAAGTTCAGCTAGTGTTATTAGATCATGGTTTGTACTCAACCTTAAAAGACGACTTTCGTGTTATGTATTCTGAATTATGGTTATCATTAATGAAACCTGATTTGAAGGAAGTTAAAAGAATTTCCATTGAAATGGGTGTTGGTGATTTATATGATTTATTTGTATGTATCATTACAAGGAGAAGTTGGGAATCAATCCAGAAGGGTATTAAAAAAACAAAACAAGATGACAAAGAAATTGAACATATCAAATCATTCGCAGCACAATTTGCTTCAAAGATAAATGAAGTCCTTGCAACTATGCCACGTGAAATGTTACTCATTCTCAAGACTAATGATCTACTCAGGAGTATCGAATATAGATTTAGGTGTCTCAAATAGAGCTGATAGTTTTATTGAAATGGCTAGATTCTGTACAAGTAGTGTATATGTAGAGAAGTTAAGAAAAGTTGACAATACATTTAGTTACTACAAAATGTGGCTTGACATGTATTGGAGATTATTGAAAATTGAAATATACAGTAGATTTTTAATGATAAAAGATTTTATATGGTTTTTGTAAAAAAATCTTTTTAGGTATAAATTTATAAATATTAATTAATAATTTTAACAAGTGTTTTATATAGATTAATAAATTTACCATCATTCACATAAAGAATATTTAAAATTAAAAGAGATTAGTATTTATAAAAATGTTTCAATTAGTAGGACTTTTTTTTTATTTCAAAAATTTATATAATGATATTCGTTTTTAAATATCATTTATGTGTTTATGTTTATTAAAACATGAATAAATTATTGTGTATTATTCTATTCGTACTTTTGAGACAGGGTAATTGTCAAGATGGCTCTTCTTTGATGAGTAAAGCTGCAACAAGATGGAGAAATTATGTTTCTGAATTTTTTGAGGATAGTCAAACGATTGGAGTAGGTGAAAGAAATGTATTTTATACAATTATTATGTTTAGATTTTTCAATTGTCATTAGATTTGATATATGATGAGAAAGATGTTAATACAATTGGTAGTGCTTTAACTGAATCATCTTATGAACAATCTAACAATTACTCAAACATCAAAAATAGCTGGATTTGGACTAGGTTTACCTGTATATTATAGTGGAGGTATTAATGGCTTCTTGGATGTATTTTCAACACACATTTCAAACAATCTTTCTCCATTTTGTTCACAATTACAAGGTGAAGTGATAAAAATGAAAGGAAAAGGGGATGAAAAACAATATATTTATAATCAGGGAACATATATGGCTCTCAATATGTTTACCTCCTGCCAAAATCGAAGGTATCTTTTGTAGGTTCAAGAAAAAAATGACTCCAGCTGTTTGGTCTAAACTATATAAAAGTGTTGTTAAGTATAAAATTTTAAAACTTGAATTGTATGAAGCTAATTGCATCTAATTTTCATATAAATTTGTTATCAGTTTTTTATTGAATCAAAGTTTAATTAAATTTTATTATTTAATTATGCATGTAATTTTCATGGGATATTCATGATATTTTATTCTAGTTTATCACTTAATGTGTATCTAATGTAGAAAGTGTACTGTTTATATACTACTTTTATTTACTTACTAATATTTTAATAACATTTAATAAATTAAAAATAGATATAAAAAATTTAATTAACATTATTTTTCATAAAATTTCTTCAGATTGAAATCTTTGAAAAAATTTTTCCTAATTTCTTTATTCGTTAATATTAAAGCATAAGGTGAGTAGAAAGCAATACATGACTGAGCAAGAGTATATATGGTTAATGAGTGAAATCCTAAACTATTTAATTGATTTGTAAAAAAGATGTAAATTAAAATTTCTAGAACCACAACAATGAAAAGCGTTGTAAAATAGAAAAATGCATATTTAGCCATTGTTGAGTTAAATTTTACAAAAAAATATGAATGAATACTATTCTTGAGATGATTTTTTATTCCCCGTATTACCATAATATTGAGAAATCCATTTATTATAATTGAAATTAAATGAATAGTTACTGTTATTTGCCATAATTGTAGAGTAACTCTTGTATCTAATACAATGACCGCCATTCTACCAGTATTTTGTTCAATTAAAAAAACTGTTTGTATACCATAATATATTATAAAAAGTGGAAATAAAAAGTATTGCTGGCCATATTGTTAGGAAAAGTAAGCGAAACCCACTCCAAAATTTATCATATTTTAAAGGATAAGCAATAGCATAATATCTGTTAAATGTTAAAGTTATTCCAGAAAGTGATACATATATTATATAAAATATTGAAAAAATGTATAATAGTCCAGAAATTTTAGTTTTTGTATAATCTCCTAGATAAAAATTTTGAAAAAATCCTATTAATGGAAAACGATTTGAAAAATATTCTTCAACTATAAATAGTATATCAATCATTCCGTTAAAAATACAAAGTGTATGAAACTGTTTTGTCACAATTTTGTCATTCTTCAAACGGTGTTTGATCATAAATATTAACAATAATATATAGAAAATTAATGAGAAAAGATCACATATTGCCAAAAGTCCAAGGAATATTCTTACAACTATAAAATGTATTTATTTATAAGAAATCACAAATTACCTATACTTGTTACAGTGACTGGAACCATCAAATAGTGATATACTAGCAATATGGACTTCTGTTAAGAAAATTTTTATTATACTATTGCAAAGATATGATTAGATAAAAATAAAAGATATAAATAATATATTGAAAATTCTTTGAAAGTTAAATTAATTGTGCTTTTCACGTAACGTATTTGGTTAGAGAGAATTTTATTAATATATTTATACACTTTTAAACATTTTTAGAAATAATTATGTCTGTTTTATAGAAATTCAATTACCTAAGTTTCTTACAATTCTTCTTTCTATCGTTTTTTTCAACTTAGACATTGGAAAATATAAAGTAAAAGTAGATTTTTAGTGCCTAGATATAATTATAAAAATTTGATATCATTATAAAAGGTTAAATTAGATTATTTATGTAATTACTTAAAACTTATTAAAGTAATATTAATTTTTAATTTCCTTTTCTTTATTCTAAACAAATTGAATGGTGATATATATATATATATATGTTTAATATTTTTCCTCTTATGCAATAAAATTTTATGTTTTCAACTCATGAAAACTATAAGTGTATCTAAAAAAGGACTGTTATTTTTTTCTTTTTTAATGACAATAGTATACAATGTATTTATGGTTTAATTCATATAATGACAATTGAACCATAAAATTTGTTAAATAAAACAACTTTGGATTACATTGTAGTATGTTATTTGTTGATAATTAAATTTATGAGTCATATTTATAAAATTAGTAACAATTTTTTAATTATTACAATTAAATTTGTTTGTCATTTCAATTTCGATTTACTTTTAAATAGTTATTTTACTTCCTGAGAGTTGTTATTCACCAATATTAAGGAAGTTAAAATTATTATGCTAATGAATAAAAACAAAATTTAAGTAAACTATCAACTTATAGAATTAATGCTTAATGAAATAAACTAATTTTAGCACATAAATAATCTAAATTTAACTTTTTTAAATCAATTATATAAAGTGTTAATAACATAATTCCTGATTATCTTTTAGTTACCTTTTTGTTGAGATATTGGTCACAATTATGAAAAAATATATTAATAATGAATCTTTAAATAAATTTTGTAATAAAAATGTACCTTGAATAATTAAATAAATATTTATTTTATAAAAATAATGGTAAAGTAATATACTTAATTAACATATATTCTAGAAAATAACATATATTGTAAATTTTATTAGTAAATTGATCTAAAGTTCCTGTTCTTATTTATTATGGATAGTAAATACATTCTCCATATAATCTTTGATTGTTTTAAAGAATACCAAATATAATAATAATGAAGATTGATTAGAATTATTTTTAGCTATATTATTATTACTCTCAACTTGCGGTGATGAATCAACATTTGTATTATTTATTACAGGTATTTTTGGTTGTGTTTGATTACCTACAATTAAAGGATTGTAACAATTAACATAAAAATAATATGAACGTGATCCGTTTATTACAATTTTTTAAAAGTATCCATCGACACACAATGTTCTCCAATAACAGAAAGATCATTTTTAAGTGAAGGATGTAACAGCTTATCACAGTTGAAATCTTGTAATAAATTAAACATTGAATTTGGACAAGTTACGATTGATATTCTTTGTTGATAATTTTCGGGTTCAGTCAAATACGATATTTGGAAATCTGAACAAAACCCTTCTGTACACGTTTTATAGTCTTCTTCATCATTATAACATAAAGTAGGTACTGCTGAAGATATTGGTGGTTTAAATTTTATAATATTTGTTTCATTAAAAATAGTATTTTGTTTATAACAATAAGTATAGATTTTTATTTTTCCAGACATAGAATTTCCTTCCCATACTTTAGAATTAAAATTTTTACAGAAATAATCAATTTCATATAATTTAGTTTTGTTATTTTTTATTTTATAAAATAAATCGAGGATATCTAAACGTTTATCAAATATTTTTGTTAGTATTTCTGATATTTTATTGGAGCATGACTGAAAACTACCAATTGCTAGAGCAGGGATATCAAGTGATATGTAGACACAATCTTCTTTCTTATCTTTACATTCCATTTCAGATTCATTCGTTTTTGTTAGATTACCGAGAAAATAATAATTTTGAAATGTAGAACAGTTAGAATCAATTAATGGCATTGTTAAAAGTATAATCAATGATATAAGAATAATTAGCATTTTATTTGAACGATTTTTAAAATTCGTAAATGTTATCAGTACAAAGTGCTAAATTTTTGATGTTAAAAATTTTATACAATTTAAGTGAATAGAATCAATCTGGAGGATGACGTTTAAATGTTTGCTTTTTATGAAATAAAATTATAATTGATCAAATAATAAAGTAATAAAACTTAGAAATGTGAATGGAATTAATGTTTGAGGTAATTTTATAAAAAAATTTAAATAAAACTTTTTAAGTAACGATTGTCCAGAATTTGTTATTCCATCTAAATCATTCGTGTTACTAAGATCAGGTGTGTTTGGAAAAATAAAATTATCTACTGAATGATTGAAACATTGAATGGACAAATAGAAAGAATAATGTCTATCTTTAACTAAAGTATGAAAGATTTTCATAATCAGCACATTTAGAGGATGCATACTTAATACTTTGACCAAAAGCTTTATAAAAACGATATTTTTGCATTTCTATGTAAAGGAAACTAATTATTTGATGAGTACACATCATTTTTTCTGCTGAAAATGTCGCATTTATATTCCGATCAAAAATAATTCTTTGATACATTCCACATGATCCTTCTCTACATAATATTTTACTATCAACGCTCCCACATTTGACTGTTTCCATTGAATGGGATGGAGATTTGATGTATGGTTGAATTGATATGTCTGTTATTTTGTTCACTGAACAAAGCAGGTACATCGATATTTTTCCTGTTAGTGAAAACTTTGTAATTTTTACATTTTTTTCATACTAAATTTAAAATAATGTTTTAAAAATATCGTAAAAACAACTTACTAAACAGATTTTTTCAATATCAAATAATTGTTTGTTTTTATCATAAATATATCTAAAAACATTTAAAATATCAAGTCTGGAAGTGATAGCATTATTAATAATTTTCATTCCAGTATCCAGACACCCACTAAACTGTCCGTAAGTTAATTTGTTAAAAAAAAACGTTATAAGAATATATTTACTGTCAGTACAATTATCATCCACATCATTAAATAATTTCTAATTCACCATTTACGTATGAAAAATTGTTTGTATTTTCGGTTTCTTGCTGTAATTTAACAATAACAATAAGACAATGTATAAAAATAGTTAATTTAATAACTGATTTCATTACTTTAAGAAGGTAAATATAATAAAAAAATTATTTTATTGTCAATGAAGTGAGGACATCTTATCAATTCAATCATTAAGAAATCTTAAAAAAAAAGAAAACTGATTTTTTATCTTTTAATCTATTGTATTTATGATTGATAACAACATTGACATCTCTCATCGATAAAAATATTAGCTCCAATACATTAGATCAATCATTGACTAACAATTTCAATTATGTTAAAATTGGAAAAAAAATTCAATAAGTAATAAATTTTAACACAAACAAATTTTAATAAATCTTTTAATCCTCAGAATTTTATTTGTCCATCAACTCTAACTTGTAAATAACTTTTATTAACATACGTCATTTTAAATCAGGAAATAGTATACTTCCGTTGAAATATTAACAATACATATAAACTATTTTTAACCATTAACCATAACAAAAATCAACTAAAGCATAACCAAATTTATTGGGATATCATAACAATCAAATTGTTATTACAATTTTATTTGTAATATCATTATCATAGTAAGTAAGAACATTATCACTTTGATACACATTCATTTAACACTAAAACATACATCAACTAATATTTTTTCTATATAAATTATATTATCTATTGTTAAGTATTTTACTCCCAAACAGCTTATTTTTTTCCAATATACACCACTTTACGTGATTTTTTTTTTAATTTTTTGATGACAAAAATGTTATTTTCATTTCAAGCATATTTAAGATTGATATTATAGTATTTTGTCACTACAATATGGCGCTTAAAAATGTTACAATATTCATTGAAGATAATGGAAATCAAAAAGCTATAAAAAATTATCCATTAGTGAATAAAGTTAAAAATAGTGATAAACAAGCAAATACAGTACTTTGTATTTGTTTGATAAATTTAATATGCCAACATGGTGTGTATTTTGTAAGATTTCTAATAATATTATTCTAATTTTTTTATATATTATCTATTTTAGTGCTTATTTAGACTTGAAGAGAATTCAATATTAATTGGAGGGATAGGGTTAGTAATCACATGCCTTTTTATTGTCATTTTTTATATTGGTTATTATAAAAAATTTAAAAATTATAAATATACAAATGTAGCGTACATTATATGTCAGGTATGATTTGTCAATTTCTTTCAAAAATGTTTCATTTTATATTTCAGTCTTTGTTAATGATCATAATTGTTTTAAGAATTTGTCAATATATATGTTATTCTACAATTCATAAAATATATGTTTTAGAAATCCAAGATCCTTTCAATAATGTTAATAGAGAAATTTTTACAAAAGGTATGAGTAAACATATAAATGTTTTAATCCGATCTTCCGGGGCAATAGTTTTCCTTCCTTTTTTGGACTTTAGGGTTAAGGAAATGTTATATATTGTATAAAGAAACTAGTGTAATTGTAAAAAATCGCTCAAATTTGAAAAAATTCAATAAAATGAGGACAGAACCAATTCAGGTTGGAACACAAAAAGCAAATTGGAATCAACCATGTATTTTTTAAATAGAAAAAACAAACTTTTTTAACTACGAATCTATCTATAACGCGGTATTATGTATCTAAACATTTTTTTTAGAGTAACCATTTATTATATAATAAACGATTTTTATTTATTTTATCGTGTTATTTTATAAAAGATGATTCAAATCGTTAAGAGGAAAAAGTTTTTTTCTATATTTTATATTGTCTAATTCTTCCATTTCCTCATCAGTCAAAGTAAAATCAAATATCTTTGAATTTTCAATAATTCTCTTAGGATTTGATGATTTTGGAATGACGCAAATATTTTTTTGTATTATATGTCGTAACAATATTTGTGCTGTTGTTTTCTTGTATTTATTGGATAATTTTAAAGCAACTTCATCATCCAATGCTACTTTACTCTCCTCAAATTTAGCTGCCGTAAAATTAAATCGTCCTGGAGAACCAATTGGTGAGTATGCTGTTAGGGATATGTTGTACTGTTTACAGACTTTTTGATGCTCAGTTTGAGGCCAGTAAATATGTAATTCAACTTGAGAGTTGTGTATTGGAATTTTGGCGATTTTCATAATTTTTTCAATTTCTTCATTTGAAAAGTTTGAAACTCCAATTGATTTTGCTAGTCCTTTCTCGTAGACATCCTCCATTCCTTTCCATGTGTCTTCCATCTTAACAGTCTCGTCTATTTTTGTAAATTCATGATCATAACACAATGGAACATGAATAAGGTAAAGATCAACATAATCAAGTTGTAGTTTTTTAAGAGAATTTCTTAATTCAGATTCCACATCTTCTTTTCGATTATGGGTACACCATAATTTGGTTGTTATAAAAACATCCTTTCTTTTTAATTTTCCTGATTCAAAGTATTCTTTAAGAACTTCCCCGATTTGGGTTTCGTTTTCATAGAATTTAGCTGTATCAATCAATCTGTAACCATTATCTAAAGCAAATCTAATGGCATTTTTACCTTCATCAGATAAAGCCTGAAAAAATGATAAAGATTTTTTAAATTACTTACCTGCCATGTTCCAAGTCCAAAGATTGGCATTTTAATGCCATTAGATAATGTAAGATTGTGATTAACTTCAGTAGTCATTTCAAAATTCTTAATATTTCTATAATCAGCAGAAAATAAAATATTAAAAGAAACTAAATATGAAAAATAATGCGAGAAATTGTTTATTTTATTGACAGCTTGCAATTATTTGCTCATACATACTCGTAAACAACCAAAGATTAAATTATCATAATAAATGTTTAAAGAAATAAACTACATACAGGAAAATTTGTGATCTATTAACGCAGATCATTTGTTCAATATTGTAATTTAAAACTAAAATTGCCTCTCATATATATTTTATATTGTATATTTAAGTAAAAACCTTTTGTTCAAATTTCTTAACGGCGAAAATGTAAAATTATCAATTTTTTATTTTATATTATTACACTGTAAATATTTAACTAAGATAGTTTTTAATTTTTAAAGATAATGTATTGTAATAAATTGTGTAGATTTAATTGATATTTGATCTAAAAAGGAGAAATTTTACTAAAGCATATTTATCATACAAACTTTTATAAGTAATATAAAGAAATGGAAATATTTAATTAATATAATAAGAAATTACAAAAATCATTATAAAAGCTTCTATTAAAATCTGGTTACATATAAACTTTTGCACTTCCGATACTTTCATTTACTATACTAGGGTATATGTTCGTTGGAATTTGTTTCAGGAAAATCTGGTAATGGTAGAAATTTCCTTTCTACATTCAGAATCGGATAATAACATGAAACCCACCAAAAAAATGAAAATTTTCCATGAATATTAACATTACCGTTACTAGAAAATTCCATACAAATTTGTGCTGCATTTAATACTGTAGTTGTATAACTTGCAACAAAAATATTATTAGCAGATTCAAAATTAAGAAAGTTATAAAAATCATTTGGACAATAATAATCTTGAATAACAGAAACTAAATTTGTCTCTCCTAGAAAAACTTTTCTTTCAAACATTACACAATACCCTTCTGTGCAATTAGATTTATTGATATAACAATTTACAGGAGTTTTTGATTTTAATGGAGCTGTAGAATTTATCAATTCTGGTAAACCAACTAATTTTGTACCATTTTTATAACACTGTATGAATAATGACATTCCTCCAGTCGTTGTGTTATGGTTAATAAATTGAGGGATATCAATAAAATTTAAACCCTAAAAATATTACTATTAAAAACTTAAAATTTATATATTTACCGAAACACACATGAGAGAAATGCGAAATGATTGAGTTGTTTTATAAAAATATCCACCAAATCTTGCAGCAATATCTTGTCTTGTAATAGCTATTTTATTAAAAATTTCATCAACATCATCTGAATGGGCATTAATATTTCCTTTCACTAATTCTGGAATGATTATAGACATAAATATCCATGTGCCATTATCATTTTTAGAATAGGTAGAATTATTATATAATATTACAGCTCCTAAAAGTTCGATTCTTCCAGATGGAGTAAATGGTTTATAATCTTCTTCATATGTTTTATTACATAGTAATAATATAAAAGTTATGAATAATACCTTAAACATTTTAAAATAATAATCATCATTACAATTTTATATAAAATTATACTATAAAAAATTGATATAATTCTTCTTGTAAATACATTCTAAAACTATAATCTACACCTACTTAAAACTAATAAATTAATACTAAATTTATTATTCTAAACATCATAGTAAATTTTTTTAATGATAATATTTAAAATTAAAGCAAAAATAAATTTTTTTTTAAAGATAAAATAATTCATTTTTGAATTACCACTCCCAACAGCTACATATGGATATCCTGGAGTAACATTACCTTCTGAATCAAATGTAGGAAATGGTTTAAATTCCGGTTTACCAACTGTAAATTGATTATAACAACTAAGATACCAATAAAACATTGGATAGGATCTCAAATTTTCATTTGTCGCTTCGGTTTTATCAATACAAGCAAATGAGGCATTTGAAAGTGAAATTAAATATGGTGCGGTGAACAAATTATTATTAATTTCAAAAAACAGAAAACTTATCAAGTCATTTGGACAATAATAATCCTCCTTTGTACTAATTGTATGTTTTGAATATATGTATGCTTTCCTTTGGAACATACCACAATATCCTTCAGTACATCTTTTGTCACTTGTACAATTTGCAGGTTCTACTGATACTAATGGTGCCGTAAAATTTGGTGATCCTGACCAATCAATTTTGTCAGTTTTTGTATCATAACACTTTATGAAAATATGGAACTTTCCTGTTAATACTTTACCTTGTATAATAGAGCTGTTAGATAACTATAATGTACAGTAATTTTTTATTTAAAATTGAACTTACATTACATAATTTGATCATATCGAAAAGATCAACAGTTCTATTATAATACACTCCTAATGATCCTGCAACATCGGGTCTCGATGTTAAAATTTGACTGAAAATAGCAGTTATCTTCGAAAAGTATCCATTAAAAGTTCCTATAGCTAATCCTGGAATATTAAGTGATAAAAATATCCATGTTGATTGTCCGTTATTATTATCAGGACTAGTTGCGACATTAGTGACTTGTCCTAATAATTGATATCTTCCCGATACCTTAAAGGGAATAACTTGACTCTTTGCGCCATAAATAAAATAAAATAATAATAATAGTAAATACAATTTTTGCATTCCTTATTTTCTCAAAGGTGTAAATTTCATGAGATTGTTCTTTTGCTTAAGTATCTTAAAGTACATAATCCTTCACATTGATAATAATTACTATTAAACTTTGTTTTAATATGTGACATCATTTTATTTATCAAATAAGAAAATTGATATTTTTGTCATTAGTAATTTTATTACTATAGTTTAACATTGGGAGGATGGAAAAAAATTTACCTAGAAAGACGGATAGGGTTTATTTTGACCTCTCACAATTTTGGCTTGAATTCTCCTTTTTTTCCTATTAAAAAAAATTTATATTAATAAAATAATATATATCAATTTGTTTATTTGATTTTTATTCTCACTATACTTTTAACTAATGTCAAATTCTGATATTAGATAGAAACATGTTTTTAGCTAAAGTCAAAAAATCTTATTAATTAATTTTAATGTTTAAAACATTATTCTGATTTAAAACATAAAATGTTTCAAAATTACCTTTTTCCGTTGTCCTAATGTTCATTTCTTGAAATTATTTTTGTAGCATTAGCACTACGTTTAAAGTATTAAAGCATGATAGTGCCTATATAATGTCTAAACAGCATAGTTTGCCTTTGAAAAAAAGTAACGATAAAAAGAGCTCATAACTACACACACAGCCTTGACACTGAAAAATTATTCAATTTTCGGCAATACATTTAAAAAAAGAGAAAAAATTTATCTTTTGTTTAAAATTGTCATCAAAATTATTAAAGTTTCAATAATATATCTTGATAAATTTAAATTCAAAAGCATCTTTCCTGTTTAATTCCTGTTTTAAAAAGTTTAAATAGTAATAGTAAAATAATAAATTTGCCAGTAAAATAATGTTACAAAAAAAATTGGAGTTTTATCAGCGTATAGCCAAGATAAATTACTAAATATTTATATTTTATTAATTTTTGAGGTAGTTGATGAAAATATTTTTATTGTTATAATAGATCATGAAGGGCCTCGTCAAACATGTAAAACAATACTAAATAATTTAAAAATTATCAAAACTATTTAAATATTTCAATTTTATTAATTTTTAAAAAAAAAAGTTAGCTATATATACAATTTTTTTAGAAATTTTATATACAGAATAAAATTGTAAACATTAATAAGATGAATCCACAGAATGTTTCTCATAAAACAATATGTATTTAAGAAATCTTACATTATTTTTTTAATTAAAATTTTTTAAAACTACTGTAATTTTACATAATTTATTGTTATTTCATATATCTCAGCATAATTATTATCAAATAAAGATGTTACTACGAATCTTTTAGATTAGATAGATATTTAATTTAATTTTTATACTTTTAAATTTCCAAAATACGGTAGATAAGAATCGAAAATAGTGTAACTATATGATTCCTTATTATTAAGATGCATTATTAATATTTTGACATACAAAAAGGCGCTTTTCATTAAACATTAAAAAATTATGAACAATAAGATGTATTTAACTAATTATATATTTCTTTGAAATTTTTTTATATAATCGGTGATAAATAATTTTTCGTTTGGTTTCTTTTTCTATATGGACATAATGATAAAAAAGTCAAAGAAATTTTTATACTAAAGTTCTTCATTAAAAATTTCATGTATTTTAAATACTTACACTTTCGTTTTTTCAACAAGTAATTAAGATTTGTAATGGCCATAATAATTTAAAACTTTTTCTAAAACTAAAATTCCATAAAATTATTTGAAACAAAAAGTTTTAATTTTATTAGTTACAAAAGTAAAATAATATCATATTTGTGTGTTAAAAAAATGAAGTTATTAATCTCTAGAAATTAAAAGATAATTCTCATGTTCATAATTACACATGGTACTATATAGAGTTAATGTAAAGGCAATTTTACTACACAAAAAATGTGTACAAATTATCCTTATCAATCGATCTTTCGTGGGACACCATTAGTTTTTATGACAACTATTGACAAAAGATATATTTCTTTCTCTTTGTCTAAAGGTACTGCCGAAAATCGAATTGTTTTTCAGTGTCAAAGCTGTGTGTGTACGATATATATGACAATGTATAGAGAAGATTTAAGAAAATTTAGAGATTTGTTCTATTCTGTCAAAGTATAATCAATCATTTAAAAATAAGTACGCCAAACAACGAGCATCAATAAACAGGTATTTCCTGGGACTACCCAACATTTTAAAAACTAAACATTTTTTTATATTTCATGTACTGATTATTCACGGTATTATCCATTAAGCCAATATGTTGTTATTACACCTTTACCTTTAACAATAACTTCACCTCTACACTCTAGATTATATTTATAAGTATCTTTCAAAAGGGTATATTTATTCTCCTGGCTTACCGTTACTTTCCATTTTTGATGCTGTATTTACGGTATCTCTAAATAGACAATATTAGGCATTGATAAACCAACCACACCAGCAACACATGGTCCTGTATTGCAACCTATACGTAGAGATATTTTGTATCCTGGTAAATATGGTAACGTAAATTTTCCACATATATCTTTGAAATTTAAGGCTAAATTTCCTATCTCCTCAACATGCTTTGTACCATTTCTGATTGGAAGTTCAGACACACATAAATATCCATCAACAATTGTCTCAACTTTATAAACATTTAAATTTTCAATAACACCATCAAAAAAACTATACAAATCGTTAACCAAAGTTATACTTTGTATTGGTGAACATTTCAAGGAGAGATCAGTAAATTTAACAATATCAGCAAAGAAAATTGTTACTGAATCAAAATTTTCTGGTTCAACAATTTTACCAAGTTTCAATTTTTTTGCTACAGCTTGTGGTAGCATTCTTTCAAGTAATAGGTCACTCTTCTTTTGTTCCTCCTTTAATTCTCTTGATCTTACCTCTATTTCTAAACGTAATGTTGAAGCGTAATTCTCGAGGACACTAAAAACATGATCCATTAAATTTTTTACACCGTTGTCTTTTAATGTTCCTATTATATGTTTAATTTGTTGAATTGTAGGCCTTTTATCAGTTTCTTCACTCCAACTATCTTTGATAATTGTTACAAAAGTCATATTAATGTCTATATTTTGTGTTATTTTAATATCAGGTCTTAAATGATTATGTCCACCTCTTTTAACTAGATATATTATCTCTTCGATACTTTCCTTTCTGTTATTATAATCAAATGGGAATTTTTTTGTAAGAATTTCTGAACATATTATAGCAAAACTATAAATATCACCCTCCTTTGATCCAGTTAAATTATCATTTCTTAGTATTTCCGGTGCTGTCCACAATTTATCTTTTGTTTTCACTTTCTGACAACTTCGATAACTAAATAAATTAAAACCACTAATTTTCAACTGCCATTGACCACTTAAAAGACAGTTTTTTGATGTTAACCTTCCATGATAATGTAAAAAACTATTGTGAATAAAATGTAAACCCTCAACAAGGTCTTTGATTAAAGAAACTAAGAAAAATGCATCAAAAATTGAGTGGTCTAATTGAAGAATGACCTATAAAAAGTATGTAATTAAAAAATTAAGAAATTGAAACCTACATAAAGGCTTCCTCTCTTGCAATACTTCCATATAGAGAGGGTGTTTAGCGTCTAATGACATTCCATGAAATTTATTAATATTATCATGCTCCCATGATAGAAGTTTACTTAGTTCAATTTTCTGTTCTTTAGATGGTTCCAAAATTGATAAATGTTTCTCCCCTGCTACGGCTTCCCCATCAAGATAAACAAACATAAATTTACCAGTTTCTCGTTTAGTACTTATTATATTATTACTATTTTGTGAAGGTGCAGATGAGACAAACGAATTTAAACTCTTTTCAATTTCGATTTTAACAGGTATAGGTTTCTCTAGTTTGATGTATGGTATTATCCAGCGTTTTAACTCTTCGTTCTTTTTACGATTAGTTTTAATTATAACATATATTGTAAGAATTGCAAAAAATATTAGAAACATTATAATTATTACACCAACAATAATTACTTCTGTTAGGTAATCTTTGAAAATATCAATAGGACATGAATTTCCTTTATAACCACAGATTGGAACGTTTAATGGAATTTTATTTCCCCAATTAGCGAACATTGTTTTTGCAAAATCACCAACTATCAATTCTTTTTTATAAACTTTAATACTTGAAAAATTATATGTCAGGTATACTATTGATGATTCTGATTCATCCAAACCACGTAATTGTAAATAAGCTGTCCTAATACAATTTTCACCATATATCATTTCACCAGTCTTGCCATAATACTTACCAGGACAATGTTTACGTAATAGTTTATAATTAGTAAATGCTTCATCACCATAAAATGGTAGTGTTTTGTTAATTAATGATGCCCAAAAATAGATAGCATCATTTAAATACCAAGCATATCTTGATAATGTTGTTAAATTTGACACATCACAATCATTACAATAAAATGGTCATTTATTAATATTTTCTAAGACGTCTTTATCATCAATTAATGATGTCGATTGCCTTCTTGTTAAATCTATACTAAACATTTTTTTAGCCATCTGAAAAGCATCATCACTCCTTCCATCTGGTGTAGTTTCATAAACATCTTTGTAGAATAGGTAATATTCTCCTGTAACATCTTTTATGTTAGTGTGAAAACCAAAATTTCTATATTCCATATTTATATGGACCCATTCATCATTATTAAGACCATTATCAAACATACTTATTAAAAATTTTCTTTTATACATATCATCTTCAAAGCATGATAATATAACTCTTGTTTTATCACTTATTTCAGTTAAAAATTTTCCAAATTCTTCATATGATGGATCGAAGGATGTTTTGTAAGATTGTACAATTTGAACATGAGAATTCGTGTATTTCAATACTCTCTCAAAGTCAATAAACATTTTTTGACATCTTTCAAAATAATTAGTGTTGTAGATAAATGCTACAGTTGTCCAATTGAAATGTTCCAATACATCAATAGTAGCTAATCCTAATGAAAAAAATATAGCAGAGGTAGAAAAAACGTTTGGTAATCTCTCATGGTTAGAAATATCTGATGTTGATACAGCACCCCATACAAATGTTGGTACGCTATAAAATTTTGCCATTATGGTCGACTTTTTTGCTGCTGAATTACAGGTTCTACCAAAAATAACGTCAACGTTATGTTTGTGAATTTATTCATACGCTCTGGAACTTGCTTTAGAGATGAGGCAATCATCGTAGAAAGTATGAGATGTATAATTATAATTAGGTAATAAATTTTCATTTTTTATTTGATCTAGAGCTAATGTTACAACTCCAGCAGATTAGAGAAATTCAAAATTTGTCAAGAGGGGTTTAGAATTTTTAACAAATAAAAATCCTTAATTTGTTTGCTTTTTTGGTATAACAGTTAATTGCAAAATATAATTGTATAATAAAAAAAATAAATATCAAGTTAATTATCATCATATATATTTTTAAAATTTCAAAAGGGTATAATTTTTTAACTATAAAAAATAAATAAAATTATCAAAAGTGTATTCATTTATTTAAAAAGGAATTAAATGTTATAAAAATTTGAAATGATTAATATCTGAGATTTTTTAGAAGTGATAAATATATAGTGTTTTAATATATATTACTTCATCAGCATAAAAAATATTCTAATTAATATTTTTTTATGGTTTATAAAATGTAAAAATCTTATGGATGAGAAATTTAAAAAATAATAAAATCATTAACTATAACGGATAAACTCTATTAATAAAATATCTTTTCTCAACCATCATTATTTCATATTATGATTTTAAATAACGTTCCTTTAATTATAATAACAATAGAATATATGATTGAATATGCTTAGCATATTAACCGTATAAAAAGTAGCAAGAAAATAACACGTTACAACAGATTTTTTTGAAAATATTAAATAAAGGTTTAAACAAATACTTGGAATTTATGTAAAAAAACCAAGTAAAATTATTGACACTAACAAATAACATATTGTTTTGTCATTTCTATCCTCTTTTTTATACTATCTCAGTGCTTTTTTCTAACGGTATTGTGTACCAAAATATTCTTCTATAAATTGTTATAATAAGATTTATAGCACCAAACGATAACAAGAGAATTTATCAATTTTTTAAAGACATTTTCAGGTTGTATAATATTAAATTGTATGAAATATTTCGAAAAAACTTCTAAAACTTCATCAACCAAAAAGAAATTTAAATAAAAAATATTTTATTAGTAATACCATCTTACATTTCTATAATAAACTTCTGTATTCACCTTTATTTAAAAAAAAGTGTGGGAGTGAGAGATAATCCTACAACTGGTAAAAAAATTAATCTAAAAGGAGTGAAAAAGTTTCAAATTTTGTAAAATAAAATATTAGTTTATCAATGACAAAATATTGTAATCATGAATGTTTGTTAATTTTCTTGTGACATTATTTATTGTTATTGTTAGGAGATGTATCATGACAATGTAATTACATAGTATTAGAATTTGAAGCCAAATACAAAATTCTTGATTAGACATTTCCATTGATTGATGACAAATAGATCAAGTTTGTTATAACTCCAGATAAAAGAGATTATATTATGTTTATTATTCTGTTCAGTTTTAAAATAAAAAATAATTATCATAATTAATATCTATATATATTATAGGAATATCTCAAGTATATAAATTATTTTTGATATTAAACCTTTTATCTATTATAATATATGTAACCTTATGTGCTAATTTCAGAAAACGAAAATTATTGTAATTTGAAGTCCCGTTCGTAAAATTTATCTACTTAAAAATGTTTAAGTGTGTTATTCTCGACCTATTTAGAGTTATTTTTTTATCTGAAATTTTGGAAGCACGTATGCAAGCCTTATTTTGAAAGAGGGTAATGTGGATTGAACCTGGAGTTGAAGCTATTATTACAATAGATCCAACACAACTTGGCTGCTGAGTTGGATGAAAAGATTAAGTGATCTTCATAATATAGGGAGAGTGTCTCAGTTTTACTATAAGGAGAATGTTCATTAACCTTAATTAAAAAAGAAGACAGTGTGTATATCCCTTATGAAGTTGAAAGTATGCTCACTCGTTTTCTCATAAAACATTACCAATACAAACAATATTTTTTTAGAAACATTTCTTAGCGGATTTGTAAAAATCGATTTTTCCACTTTGATTTAATGCTATAACTTTATCTCAAAGTTGAAAGTTAAACAAATTGTCGACATTTATTTAAGTGGTAAAAAATACTTTATTATTTCTAGTAAGGTATAAATACTATTCGTTATGATTTGAATGTAATTTGTATACACAAAATTTTTGAATTTTTTGAACAATTATCTAAGATATTTCTGTATATGCTTTTTGCATTTTTTTAATAAAAGCGTATACATATTAAAAGCATTTTTAAAATTCATATTTTTACTAACTTTTGTTAAAAACACTAAGAAAATTGAATCAATTTTGACAAAAGGTTTTTCTGTGTTCTGTAGTGTCATCAGAATTTTTACATTTAATTGCGGAAGACATTAACTGATTTACATCTATATATGTTAGAACGTGTAATATTTTGCAACTATAGAGTATTATTTAATCTTTTATCAATTTCTTGTAGAGAATGTTAGGCTTTTAAGGCTGGCTTTAATAGAAGATATTGCATTGTTAAATCTTATACTTTCTGTAAAAAAATATTTTTTTTTAATAATATAATGTAACAAGAAACTACATTATTAATATCATTTCATACGTCTCCATAAGATGTAACTATAAGATCATATTTTATTTTAAAATGATGATCCCAAATGTTACACTTAGCATTTTCAAATTTGACATCTTTAATTATTATTTTTAGTTTTTTTCTTTCGTATTTTTAATTTATGCTTGTTATTATCAAAAACTTTAGAAGAAAGAAAATCACCACTTATTACTTTTTCTATGTCAATAAAGTTGGGAACAAAATCTTTTTCGAATTTTATTTTTTTTGAAATATTTGCTTCAACAAAAGTTTTTTTATCATTCTCATAATCTGGTAACTTTGTAATATTATCTAGATTATGTCCTGGTGGAATTATTTTTTTATTTATATGTTCTTGTTTGCAAAACAACAGAACAATCTAATTTCGGAAGAAAACTTCATAATAACACTAGTTTTGTAATATCCAATATTTTCAAATTTGAGTCATCAATTAATGATGAATTAAAAGTTTTTTTTATCTAAGTCACAATAAACAAAGGTAACTGTTTTTTCCAGAATTTTCTGAAATCTTTTTTAGAGAATCTTGTGATTGTTCATCATTAAAAAATATTCCTAGAATATTTTTTTCTAGTAAAACATATTCGAAAAAAAATTAAAATAAGAATAAATTTTGCTAAAGTGTTAAAAATGTTCTGGTTATTCTAAAAAATGTTCGTTATCTTTATTAAAACATATGTGCATAAAATGAAGAATACATTTAAATTTTTGTCACAGGCATAAAAATATGACATTAATTTTGACAAAAATAATTTCTGTAAATACAATTACTTACGTGTTGTAAAAAAACCTTTCGTTTGTTTTCTAACATAAAAATCATCACTATTTTTTGGAGTTATACTGTTCAAACGTCTGAATTTCTGAATGTAAGTTAATTCACAAGCTTAATTCGGGCATGATCATATTGTTTTCCACTACATAAAATTGTTCGGATTGCGCCGACCACCTGATTTCTAGTTGAACTGCGTCGTTCAATACTAATTTGTATATAAATTATTAAAAAAATATAATTGTGTTTAAATTCGTTTTCTAAAGTAATTTTATATAAAAAATACTAAAAAAATGTTATTTATAGCAAAAATTTAATAGTCAAAAATAAACACAATAAAAATATTACTTGCCTTTCGAATAAATTTGCAATTATCGATTAAATAAAAAAATCATATATAAAAATGTATGAATTAATAATTTACAGAGTTAGTAAAAAATATACTTTTTAAGTTATTAAATTTTCCTAAATATCAAGATTTAGTATTTAAAAATTTATTTTAAATAGTCATAATAATCTTTGACATTAAATACCATAAGTTAAATTTTATAGATTTGTACTGGCCCGTTTCTATATTCATTCGAGAGCAGGAATATTTTTCAAATACGTAAATTTATTTAAATCAAACACCAAATTACAACACAATACGATACTATTTTATAATTGGGCTCACTAAAATTTAGTGAGGAAGACTACTAAATAAGATAATTTACATTCATCACTAATTTTAACTTGTAGCCTTGTAGATTTATCAGTGCACAAATATTAACTTAAACCCCTAAAATAGGCAAATACATTAGATTACAAAATACCTTATTAAAATACAATTAAAATGTAAAATAAAATACCTAAGCTTAAATACCAAATCTTCTGATTGGTAAAATGTAGTCTATTATCTAAGCTACCTAATTTTCGCGCGAGAGATAAAAGATTAAAAGAGAAAACATTACAACAGTACAAATAAGATATTTTTCTAAAATTATCTTACTTATAAATCAGAAACCTTTTATTTATGAAATAGTAGAAATATTGATTAGTGTTAATTAAATAATTTTTTATCTTTATCAAGTCATTTACTAAATATCTAACAAAATTTGCTTTTTTATTTGTGCATTTAATAAGGCGATTATAACATTTTTATTTAGGAAAAAACCACTACATTTTATAGAATAAATAAATTAATAGAGTTTAAATTTGTTTCCGTTTCGGAATTCTTTCATAAGTTTTAAACAATAGAAGAATAGATGACTTTAAGAAAACGAATAAGAACTTTTATAATGCAACAGAATAAGTTATTTTGATTGTTAACTATATAAATTTTGATAAGTTTAATATTTTTTGATATTTTTTTACTTTAAACCAACTAGAGATATTTATGTTGATGTAAGAAATCTCCAAAGTTTGTTAAGAGATCGTTGAATTGTAAAAAAATAAGTAAGAATTTATTAGTAATAACATTTTTTTTCAGTTAGTTATTTATTACAGGTTATATTGTTTGGTTAAATGAAGGTATTAATTAGTTAACTTGAAGGAAATACCAATGAAATACTTTAAATATTTTTCTAATGTATTTTTATGTGAAAAGGAGAGTATAAATTTTTAACTATTAAGAATTGATTAGTTAGTCAATAATATGACTATTATTGTCTTAATATTGGAAGTCAAATTATTATGCTTTTTCTAATGGATATACCTTATGCAATGGTATGTTTTATGCAAAATGACTGTTTTTTTGAAAGACCTTATTTGACTCGTGTTTTCTCAAATGATTGGTTGTGTTTTGGTATAATAAAACAAACTTTTAGATTTTTTAAAATTTTTTTCTACACGATGATACATATGTCATTTCCATAAGCCATGTTTATTATAACTTTTTTTAAAAACAAAAAAACTGTGAAAACGTGATATTCGTGCTATTATACTTTTTGAATTTAAACACTGTACTCATGCTTCAAAAACAACTCAACAATATAATAAAATTTCGAAAGAATTTTATTAATATTCCTACTATACAAAGTGGTTTAAAAAGCTAAAGAATTTAATAAAACTTCGAAAATGAAGAGCATGAAAAAACTGAATTTTTTCTTGATAATGATGAATTACGAAAAGCTGTTGATGTCAATCCACGCAGAACTATTAGAGAACTTGCAGAGAAATTAGATGTATCTAAATCGACAAATTTTCTTTTTTAAAGAGAGATAAAAAAGACAAAAAGTTTGACAAATTGGTATCTCACGAATATTAAAAATTATGTCGTTATAAAATTTGTTCTTCTCTCATTTTGAGAAACAAAAATAGAAAATATCTTTGACGTCTTGTTACTTGTATTAAAAAGTAGATTTTTTACGACAATCTTTAAAAAAGAACATTGGTTGAACATAAATAATGCTCTAAAACCCAAATTATACTCAAAGAAGGTTCTGTTGACTATTTGGCTATCAGTTGCAGATTTTATCTATTACAAATTGATAAAACCTAATAAAAACATAACTTTTAAGTTTTATTGTAAAAAAAATGTAATAATATATCAAAAATTGTTTTTACAAATGGCTACAGAACGCAATAAAAAAAATAATCTCTCTTTATTATAACAAAGACAGTATGTTTTAAAAGTGACCCTCCAAAAATTGAGTAAATTACAGTATCAAAATACGTTTCACCCAGCATATCTACTTGACTTTGCTCCAACATATTGTTATTTCTTCAATCATTTTGACAACTTCTTAAGAAAAAAATCTTTAGAAGTAGAAAAAACATAAATACTGTATTTGAAGCTTTTTATTGAATTTTTAAGCCCGGGTTTTGTACAAATTTACTTAATAAACATGTATCTCGTTGGCAGCACTTAAAAGATGCTAATAGTTCTTATTTCGAATAAAAATATTCATTTTTAATAGAGTTATACGCATTCAAAAATTTTAGTAAAATGCGGTCATTTTACAAAAGACAGTCTAATATTATAAACAAAAATTAACCCTTTTATAAATTATAACTTTATTTAGAAAAAATACAAAGGGCATTTATTTTTTTAACAATTAAATCATTTTTATATTTTGTATAACAATGTGTAAATATAGCAAAACCATGATTAATTTTTATAAAGGCTCTTTAAATTTGATTTTTACGAATGATTCTAAAATATGTTTTATAAAAGAAGTTAATTTACCAAAATAAACAGTAAAAACTTAAAAAATAGAGAAATGTCATTATTATTTTATCGTTAAAAGCACAATTTAGAATATTTATATAAATATTACACAATTATTCGAATTTTATGTTATACATTAATTAAGCCAAGCTTTAAGATATCATTTTTTCAATAGATTTGCTATATTGTTTAAATAGAACAAAAAAAAATGATTTTTGAATATTTTAACAGTTCTGTAAATAAAAAAATGTTTCAACTATATATATATAAAAAATTTTCCTTTTATAATTTTTTTTAACATTAAACATTTGAAATTATGTTAAAATGAGAATTATAAAAATTGTCACAGCTTTACTTCTTCTTATATCAAAATTGGTAAGTAAATAAAAACTATTAATTCGTTTCTAGCCTGTCGAATTTGTTACAATATAACAATTCAAAAATAAAACATGTTTTTATTTATTAACAAAGTTAAAATTTAATTTCAACAGTATATCGATATCGACTACTTAGTTTTCTTTTTTGTATATTTTCTTTCGTAAAATATTTAAAATATTAATTATACCGCTATATGACATTATTGTTAAACATTTAACCAGTTTATTGTAAACCAATAAATACTATAATAATTTAATAGTGAATCATAGATTTTCACATACTTTTTATACTATTTGTGGACGTGTCCAAGAGACGAAAAATGCAAAGTTATCATTTTTGACACCACAGATTTTAGATTTAGACTTTAAAATTTTTCATATAGGTAGATTCTAACATGCTCTATCACAATTTTTAAAAGTTTCTCCGAAGTGGAGATAATTGAGACTAAAATGCTAAAAAAATCGTAGTTTTCGCCATTAATGGCCGGTCGCATTTTTAAATTAATTTAACAAATACATACATATAAAATTTAATATGTATGTGTGTTATTAGTATGTATTTAATAAATCGGTTACAACACAGATAAAAAAACGTGTTTTTTTTGGCATTTTCAAAAGTTTTTCGTGACAATAATATTAAAAACAAGTTAGGCTTCAGAAAAAATTCAAACTTTTTTAATTAAAAATTTTTGAACACTAGTTTTTAACGTTTTTAATTTATTTTTTAGAAACAAAAAACCCATTTGAGTAGATTTTTTGTAAATTATCGTTTTTTTAGTGATGTAAATTTAAATTTTTTAAATTTTTACTCTTTTTTTTATATTTAATAATGATTTTTAGTAATTTAAAAACTATTAAGTGGGACGATTGAAAAGATGAATCTAGAAACTGTTAATTAGCCTTTATAGTAGAAATGTTTTTTATTATAAAGTTTATAGATAATTTTTTGTCACGAAAAACTACGAAAATAAATAACAGTACCAAAAACGAGGTTTTTGGTTAAAGATACTTTTATTATGGCATAAATTAACGTACTCAAAAGTATAAAAATAAATTTTAATCATCATATAATAGTTTATCTGACATAATAAAAGTATCACCGTAACAGGCATTAAAATATTTGTTGAAAGCTACAAAGATATCACTGTATATTATACAATAACAGCTTTTCTCATTAAAATAAAATAAAAAATAAAGATATATTGAATACACAGAAAAAAAATCCGTGATACTACTTTGCGTGACATTTTGTCACGAAAAAAAAGTGTCACGGATAAAAATGTCACGCGTATGTGGGAATTCCATGCGAGTTCTTCAATTTCCGTGACATTTTGTCCCGGAAAAATTTTCAGTGTATAAATACTACATTTACCAACAAGTGTTCACAAAAAAAAATATTTTAATTTCTAACAAGTAAAAGAATAAAGATATAAATATTTAAAAGAAATGTTTGCTATAACAGTAGTTCAATCAACAAGCGATAAAGTATTTAAGTGCCTAGGACGGTGATACTTTTATTATGTCAGGTAAACTGATAATATGATAATCAAAATTTATTTTCCTCCTTTTGAGTGAGCAAAATTTATTTTCATACTTTTTAAGTTCGCAAAATTAAGTCATAATAAAAGTAACTATAACCAAAAACAGTTTTTTGGTTCTGTTATTTATTAGATATAAAAAATTAACATTGAAAAAATCATTTACCCAAATATTTATTCCACGTAAAAATTTATATAAATCAAGGACTATATTTCTTTTAAGATACTTTCACAAGATTTGCAAATTTTTATTGTATTAAACAGATAAATGTTTATTGAAATGGCGGCATGGTCTAAAATAATCATATTATTAACTATTTTAAATAAGATTATTTAAAAAAATAGTAACAACATTATCATAACAATTTTCTTAAATACTGCTAAATCAAGTTATTTTTCTGTTATGTATTATTCCTTTACTTAGTCATTGTTTAAAATTTTTTAGAATTTTTATTCAATTTTTTTTACTGATTAAAAAGTAATTTTTAGTATTTCCATTGTATTTATTTGACATTTTTAATTTAAAATACCTTATGAGATAGATCAATGCTTATTTTTTGACACTACTTGTTTTCAAAAATCTACGATTTTGAATATTTAGATTCTTTTATTACACAAAACACTTTTTTTATAACAAGCAAAAAGAAATTTTAATCTTATAATTTATTGTTTTTATTTAAAATATTTATCAAAATTTAGCTTTTTGACATTTAAAAATTCATTAAATAATTCTACCTGTTTTTATGCTTTTAGTTACATTTTCAACATTATTAGTGTTATATTTATTGGTTTGTTCAATTTGTTTTTTTATAGTTTACGAAATAATTATATTTTTCATATTTTTACATGTTTTTGATAGTAACTTGGTTAGAAAATAAGATTTGGATCTTATGTAGACGTTATGCTTGATTTAAAACATTATTCTTACTCTTTCTCATTAATAACTGTTATTGTAGAAATCATTGCTAAAATATGTGAACATTTAGTTTAACATGTTCCTGTTATTCTTCAAATATCTTTTGTTTTTTGTCGCTATTATATTTCGTAGGTGGTCTTAAATTTAAAAAGTCTTGTATTCAACTTATGTTAGTGGGATATCTTTTTGAATACATTGAAATAAAAAACCTTAAAAGTTTTACTATTAAGCTGATAAAAATAAAAATTTTATAATTAGTTATAATTGTTTAAATAATTTTTAATATAATATATATTATTCCAAAATAAAACTAAAATTGTATCTTTTTAAAATTATATTATGTGACTTCTATGTTTTTATTAATTAATTAAATATTTTATTTATTATATAAATTTAAATTTAATTTATATATTGATAATAGCGATATAAACAACTAAAATGTTATTTTACTATAATGTTTGTTAAATTTGTTATTATTTTATTTAAGAATTTTCAACAATAAATTTATAAAAAAATTTAGATATTTTTACACAACTATTTTTTAGAAAAAAGCAGTTTTCATGTATATATGCAGTGACAGTAATACTTTATATAAAAGAGATATATTTATGTATGAACATATATTGTGGAAGTTTCCAATTAAATATACAATTGGAAGTGGACTTAATGGTTATGTTATCAAAGAAGCACTTGAAGAAATACAAAAAAATACATGTGTAAAATTTGAACATGTCATTTCATTAAATGATAATACCGAAGGTATAATCTTTGAATTATCAACGTCTTGTTCTTCGTATGTTGGACTTGCTAAAGTAAATAAAAGTCAAACAGTAAACCTGACTTATTACTGCACTCAGAACAAAGGTAATGTTTTACATGAAGTAGGGCACGCTTTAGGATTAGTTCATGAACAAACCAGAACTGACAGAAACAATTTTGTAACCATCAATTTCGACAATATTCGATATGGACGAAATATTAATTTTGAAATTCTAGAAGGTCAATATTCTAATTATTCAACTTACTATGATTACGGGTCCATAATGCATTATGGTCCATATGATTTTGCTTCCAACTCTTGGAGAAAAGTTCTATCTTCAAAACTTCATGAAGAATATGATAGAATGATGGGTCAACGTTCATATATGACTTTTAATGATCTCAAAAAAATTAATCTTCTTTTTTGTTCAAAGTGTAATAAAACTAAAGAAAAAGTTGAATGTCTTAATGGTGGATACATTGATTTTAAAAACTGTAGTAGGTGCATCTGTCCTTTTGGATACACTGGTGATTCGTGTAGTGAAATAATGAAAAGGCGATACAAGATGCAATACAACAACATTTAATGCAACTAATAAGATATTCTACCATTGGATTGCTGCTCCTTATGATTGTTTCTTTCATATAAAAGCTGGTGAAGGAAAAAAAATAGAACTTACAATTTATATGTCTAATTCACCATATGGAAGTATTTGCACTCAAGACATTAGCCATCAAATAAAACACTTAAAGGACAAAGGAACAACAGGTCTTCTTTTGTGTTCATGGCGTTATTGGCCAATACGATTTACATCAGAAAGTAACAATGTTCTAATTTATTTCAACGGCGATAACAATAACGCTTTTATTCAATTTGGTTTCAAAGAAGTTAGTTAAATAGTAAAATTTTTTATAAATAATTATTTATTTTTTATAACAGATAATTTAATCTGTAGCAAAATAAATAAAATAATTACTTTCTACGTATTTCTTTTACTACTTACTAATGAATCATGTAACATTAATCTTTTAAATATCATTGTTAATTGTAAATTCTTATATTATACAAGTTACTTGCAAATAGGTAACAGAAATTTTAAAGAAATTTGCAGTTAAGAATAGTAAAAATATTAAATCTTTTAATTCTCCATAGGTAAAAAAATTGACGTTAACATTTTTAATCAATTTTTATGTGTATAATGAAATTTTATAATAATAATCGATGTCATTAATATTATAATCTATATATAAATATTATTTTTTTATTTGTTACATTTAGTATTTTTGTTATTTCTAAGCATTACTTTCACATTAAAGATTAAATTATATATTTTAAAAAATAATCCTATATTCTGCCTATTTCTTTTGTAAAACTTTTAACTATTTAAAGTAATTATTTTAAAGTACTATTTAATAAAAAAATTTTTAATTATTTAAAATAAAATTATTATATATCAAGAGAATACGTAATTATTTGCATTTTTAAAAATAATTTAACAAAGTGTATGTTTAACTTTTTAATCAATATAATATTGCATATCCCAGTTGTTAGAGTATAGCGTCACGTAGTTGACATATTGTGATAGGTAAGGCGTTAGATATATATATTTTGCTATATCTATGACTAGTTAGTTTTTGTGTTTCCCCATTGTTCGATTTTTTAAGTTATTTATTAAATAAAAATTTGACCCATTACTAACTATTAGTTTAATATGACACTCTACACAATTTTACTGTTTAACGACTTAATACTTTAAAAGTAAAGGCGATGTTTATCCAAGAAGGTAAAAGAAAGAATATGCTTTTGAGAATATTCTAGAGATTTTGAAGAACGAATTTGTAAAGTTTGCAGTAAAACCTAGCGAAGTGGAACTTGAATGTTAAATCTTTTATAAAAATACATATCGTTAAAAGATCAGAAGGTGCCAGAGATTGCTAAATTTAATTAGGTTATAAACGCTAGAATCGGCAGTGATGTTAATGCTAATATGTTAAAAGAGTCTCATTTGTCTATTTAATCATAAAACCTATCAAAAAAAGGGAAAAAAATGCTCATAGAGTTTTTCTACATTCATGAAATTTCACGTGAAGATTAGAACAAAATGAATAACATTTAAGCATTACTTGATTTAAATAGTTTTTATGAGACATCACACAAAGCTAATTTGAGTTTTAGTCAGTAAGAGTTTTTTGATCGTAAAGTTTCTAAATAAAAGTAATAATTCAGATAATGATTCTGACTTTAAAAAGATTATAAGTATAGATTTTAGAAAGAAGAATAAAGAGTTTGATAAAAATTCAATTTCAGTTCTTAAAATGTATTTTATAAATTAAAATAAGAAAGGTATTGTTTAATTTTTAATTTATTCAATAAAATCAAAGATATTAAGTTTGAAGTTAGAGTAGATACTAATTTTGCAGTTACTATTCAAACATTAAAAGCTTTTAATCATTTGAATGATGAAATAGAAAATAAATTGATTTCTGAAATTTCAATTTTTACAAAATCGTAACATGGTTTTCACAGAAAATATATTAGCTTTACAGAATACTCTATTGATATTGAAAAGGTAGATGTTAACGGTACAAAAGCAATGTTCTATGTAGCAGAGAGTGAAATATCGTTAACTAGCGTTGATATAATCAAAGATTTAGGTGTAAATCTTAAAAAATTTTACATTTTATGTGATGGATAAAGTCATCGTAAATGAGTTTGATATTGAATGTAGCAATAGGTTACCCAAAGCAGAAGAATTTTTATGAAAATCTCATTTCAAAGTTTTGGTTGCAATTTTTTGTGTTTGGTAATGTTCTGAAAGTAGATTTTTCTTTTTGTGTAAATTTTGATTCGAAAAGGTCGTGTATAATTCTTACTCCAGAAAAGTTTAATTAAGAAGTCAAAGAGATTTCAAAAAGAAAATAAAAGTTATTAGTGAAAAGAAGTTACATCATTTGTTTTATTTCAATTCTTTTAATTGTGGTTCCTAAGTCAGATAGTTGGTTCATAGTAGTGTTTTCGTGCAAGAATATCCACAAATATGTGTGAGTGCCGAAAAATCTTGTTTTTCTCAATCTAAGAGATATACTAAAAAATAAAATAGATATCACCAATGTTATTGACATTAGTAATGCGTTTAGACATATCGACCCGGTGTTTCATTGCCGAAATTGGTTGATTGTGAGTACTTCTTTTGGTTATTCAAACCGACTAATTTGATTTTTGTATTGTCTCATAATTTAGTTGTTTTTTTTCAAAATTTGTTTCATGTATTAAAACCTTTTAAAAAGTGAAATAATATTTATATTTGTGATATCCTGATTTATTTGAGCTCAGAAAAGCATTATAAACTTTTTGTTGGGGGTGTTAAATGGTTGGCGTGATGTCAACTTTAAGTTACTTACTAAAAATGAATAGTTATGGTAGATAATTTGCAAATTACTGATTATAAATTATTTACCTTAAGTAAATTTATGTATATTTCAAATGATAGATTTAAGAGTTTTCTTCACATGAAAGTTCCGGTTAGTGGTAAAGATTCAAAAAAAAGGTTAGCATTTTTTATTATTATTTATTATCTATTTTGGTTATGCTAAAGCAGTATAATCTATGTTTAATTACTAAAAAAAGCTTGTGATATAATACATTTTTATTTACTATTTCAAAATTTTTGTAAGATTTTTGTATAAAAAAATTTAAAGGTATCGTTAAATAGAAACAGTAAAATATGAAATTGATGTTAAAAAGTTTACTATAAATTCATAAAATGTTTATTATGTACAATTACTTCACACACAACTCTGACACTGAAAAACAATTCAATTTTCGGCAATATCTTTAGAAAAAGAAATTTATTTTTTATTTAAAATTGTCAAAAAAACTATTGATGTTTCACGAATATATTCCTGATAAGTTTAAATTCATAAGCTTCATTCCTGTCTAATTCCTATTTAAAAAAATTTGAATAAATAATAGTAAAATAATGTGACAAAATAAATTGGAGTTTCATCAGTGCATAGCCAAAAGCAAATTAATAAATATTTATTTTTTATAAATTTTTGAGGTAGTTAACGGAAATATTTTATTGTTTTAATTGATCAAGAAAAGCTCCGTCAAGCATGTAAAGCATTACTAAAGTTAAAATTTATTTATTAATTGAACTGGGGTGTAGTCACTAAATTACAATAAAACATAAAATTATATAATTATACAACCTACCTTCTAGAGAAACTACCTTTTTCTAACTGAATATTTTAATGACAATATTTGTTTTTATATTAAATGGTCATTCTTTTCTAGAAGGTTCTGTCTTTTTCATGACAGTTGACAGTTATTATGTTATACTAAGATATGTTAAATGTTAACTCTAATAAATTTAAAAATTTGCCAATTAAAATTAGTAAAATAATAAAAAAAATTCCGTTCTGGGATACTTTTATTTATAGTTTATTTTTCAAAAAACTTTTCTTAAGTTAATGGAATAAATTGGTTTATGAGTCATTAAAAAAACACAACACCCGAATAAACGGAAATATAATAAAACAAACATTGATCAACAATGAGCACAATTATGGATTAAAAAGTGATAACATTGTTTTAGTAGGAATGTTATAATGGAATGAGCCAAAAAATTTAGCAAAGTCAATAGAAAATATGGTTTTCATTAGTTTATTAAAATATTTCTTTAAATAACCAATTTTTTAATACTTATATTCTAATTAATAAAATTAATATATAAAATTTTTTAAAAATATGCTCTGAGAGCCAGTCGTAACTGCTGAAGAACAGTTTACAAATAGTAATATAAAATACAATTTCTTGATATGAATCTTGAATATCTGTTCATAGAGTTATTAATTCTAGGATCAACATTGGCAAAAACAACGAACAAGTTATTCATTCATACTGATTCTTTTTTTAAACTAAAAACAAAATAAAGAAAATTTTTCAAAAATTTAAGTATTTAATCAAATTTTTATTACTATTTGCATGCTTGACTTCCTGTATATTAACTGATAATAAAAAAACAATCACATTAACCATTATTTATAAAAAAATATAATGCCTATAACTTTTAGTGACCAAGCAAAATTTATAGTTGTTAAAATTATTTACTACTAATTAAATTAAGTTAAAATCTTGATATTATAACATGTGTAATTATATAACTTTAAGCCAATAGAAATCAATAGACTGACAATATGAATCATAAAATTGTACCAAGAGAGCTAAACGAAATATGATAGAATTTATTCTTAATTTTACACTTATATAAAAGTTAAATTGTTACTAGAAATGAGATTCTTTAACACATCAGCATCTTATTATTAAGTGATATTATAATGTTATAAGAGTAATGTAATTACGGTTTTTTATTTACTGATTGACACAAAACAAATTATTAATATAGATATTCTTTTCTTTCTTGCTTAATAGTTTTTTACGTCAAATGATTTTTTGAAGCATATAATCATTAAGCATAAATAGATAAAAAATTCTTGAAAGATGTATAAAATAAAGATAAGAAGATTTGTTTACACAATTATAATCATAATGATTGAAAATTTTGTGATTATGGAAAGATATTAGACACATTTAATTACCGGAATTAATAAAACATTGAAATATCAAAAATTAATAGACAATGTTATTGAAATAACATAAATTATCAAAACAAAAAGTAATGGAAAAAATGTTTGTGTTACATTAACTATGCTAGTGGAAGCTTGTGAACTGCAAAATAAGAAAACAGTATTTAAGAAGAAAAATTTTAATAAATTTTTCACTAAATTTGATTTGTGCATGAAATCATGTTTAATTGCTAAATTTAAATAAAAAAAATTTTTATTTCTTAAATACTTCTACAAATTTTGATGTACAACGTATCAAACATCTCGATTCTTAGCTAACTTAAGAATATTTTTAATTTTCGCTTATGTTGTATCTTGAAAAAAAAAGAAATTTGCTACATTTGTGAATCAAGTATATAATTTAAATGATAAATACTATTTATTTTAATTTATTTTACAATTTTTATAAACGTTTATAAAAATAATTATTAATAATTCATATAACATTATTGTAAAAAGTTACATGTAATAGATATTTTATAATATCTTTTGTAATTGTGCTAATTTGTTCTTGCCATTGGTCTGAGATGTATTCCACTTCTTTGACTATCTCTAAGATTATAACCATGTTGTGGTCTTACTATTTCAGCTCTAGCATTTCTCTTGTTTAAATACTCAGCAGATGAATCTTCCAATAATGATGCACTCTCAGCAGAACAATTCAATATAAATGTTACAAAGATAACAGCAATAATAGGTAAATAGAATTTAAGATTCATTTTTGTTAGACGAAATGATTAAAAGATGATGTTCATGTTAGTTGCAAATACCTTTATATACATTTTCATAATTACACAATAATTTATCTAAATTTCTATGTTCATTGAACAATAATATTTATCTTGTGATAAGAATGAAAGAATCTAGGTAAAAAAGTTACTTACATAAATAATAATGACAAAATTAAATAATAATTGGGATATAATAAATTTAAATTGTAAACAACAAAACAATAGATATTTAATAAGGACAAATTCGAATTAATAGAAATTTCGTTTATTAAATAAAATATTATTATTTTTGTAAGTATTTCGTACAGCTGGATGTAATTTTCAAATTTATTATTTTAATATATATATAGAATTTATCTTAAAATACGGAGGTAGATTTTTAATCTTATGTTTCTAGCAATTCTAACATACATAAAATTCATGATTAATTATTATGAGAATGTCTTTATTCATATCAATCATTAATAAACAGTATTTCAATCATAATTTCATTATTTCTTCAAAAATACAAAGTACAAAAGAATATATGATAATATTCTAAGTTTAAGATGGTATAAAATATGAATTTAAAGATTTAAGTAATTTATTATTCAAGATTAAAAAAGTTTAATTAACGAATTTCATTAAAAGCTACTTAATTGATAGAAGAATACGATGATATTAAATGTCGTATATAAATTAATTGTAATGTTTTTTAAGACATAGTTATCATTTGCAAAATTGATCGTTTTGTACCTTGAATCTTATTATTTTTAATATTTTGAGATAATTTAATAATTAATACCAAGCCTTTTTTTATGTTTTAGGTATTTTTACAAAACATTTATCATTATTATGTGATAAGAGATACTGCTGATGTGAATTATAAAATAATGGATAATTTTCTAAAAAAAGAGAAATTAAATATGAAAATAAAAACAGTAAATTTAGATTAAAAATTCTTCTAAATAACTATTACATAAAATTTCATCACTCATTTTCCTTTTTTCAGTTCTTTTATTATAACAAATTATAACAATAAATAAATAATATATAGAAGTTAAATGTATGACAGTAAATCTAGATAAAAAAAATTTTATTATTTATAAAAAGTTAGTCCACATTTATTTTTCTCTTTCTTTGTCCCATGAACTTTTTTAATGATTGAGAACAAAATACAAAAAAAGCAATTCTCGAATTAAAATAAAATTATAAAAAACTTCTATAACATAATCTCAAACTGATTTCTAATGATAGTTTTTATGTAGATTGTATAAGAAAATTTTGGCTATTAAATGGTAATAATACTACAAAATAATGCTTATAGAAAAACATAAACAAATGACCCTCAAATAAATCTTTTAACTTTATTTAAACATAAATTTCAAAAACGATCTTGAAATATGTTGCAGTAGGTCAATGAAATTATCAAATGCATATAACATCATAGAGATATATGCGAACAGGTGTATTTATCTATTATCAATGATAAATTTTCTTTAAAATCTTAATACAAAAATATCTAAGTTAAAATAACTCCTGAATTATTATCTGTGATAATTAGTAGATCACATTTGTTATTGTCGTTCATTTTAGAAGAAACGAATTTATCACTGATTAGATACTGCGTTCCAAATGATCAGTGAATTTTGTCAGAACTTATCACTGATTATAGATAAATGCCCATGTCCGCTTATTACCGTATAATGATAGTGTTTGTTTAAGTAATGATGCTCATAAATAAACAGCGTCATTTAAATTCCAAGTATATCTCGATAATGTTGTAAAATGAATACATCGCAATCACTACAATAAAATAGCCATTTATTAAAATTTTCTAAGACCTCTTTAATATCAATTGGTGATGTTTATTGCCTTCTTGTTAAATCTATACTAAACATTTTTTTAGCCATCTGAAAAGCATCATCACTCCTTCCATCTGGTGCAGTTTCATAAACATCCTTGTAGAATAGGTAATATTCTCCTGTAACATCTTTTATGTTAGTGTGAAAACCAAAATTTCTTTATTACATATTTATATGGACCTACTCATCATTTAGAAAACCATTATCAAACATCCTTATTAAAAAATTCTCCTTTTATATGTCATCTTCAAAACATGATAATATAACTCTTGTTTTATCACTTATTTCATTTAAAAATTTTCCAAATTCTTCATATGTTGGATCGAAGGTTGTTTTGTAAGATTGTACAATTTCAACGCGAGAATTCGTGCGATTCAATACTCTCTCAAAGTCGATATACATTTTTTGACATCTTTCAAAATAATTAGTGTTTTAGATAAGTGATACAGTTTTCCAATTGAAATGTTTCAATACATCAATAGTAGCTAATCCTAATGAAGAAAATATAGCATAGGTAGAAAAAACGTTTGGTAATCTATTAAGATTAGCAACATCTGATGTTGAAACAGCACCCCAAACAAAGGTTGGTACACTATAAAATTTTGCCATTATGGTCGACTTTATTGCTGCTGAATTACAGGTACTACCAAAAATAACGTCAACGTTATGTTTGTGAATTTATTCATACGCTCTGGAACTTGCTTTAGAGATGAGGCAATCATCGTAGAAAGTATGAGATGTATAATTATAATTAGGTAATAAATTTTCATTTTTTATTTGATCTAGAGCTAATGTTACAACTCCAGCAGATTAGAGAAATCCAAAAATTGTAAAGACGGGTTTAGAATTTTTAACAAATAAAAATCCTTAATTTTTTTGCTTTTTTGTTATAACAGTTAATTGCAAAATATATTTGAATAATAATAAAAATATATATTGAGTTATTTAGCATCACATATATTCTTAAAATTTCAAATAACTATAAAAAATAAAAATTATCAAAAGTGTATTTATTTATTTATTAAGGAATTAAATGTTATAAAAATTTAAAAAGATTAATATCAGAGATTTTTTATAAGTGATAAATATATAGTGTTTAATATATATTACTCATCAGCAAAAAAAATATTATAATTAATATTTTTTTATGGTTTATAAAATGTAAAAATCTTATGGACGAGAAATTTAAAAAAAATTAAATCATTAACTATGACGGATAAACTCTATTAATAAAATATCTTTTCTCCACCATCATTATTTCATATTATGATTTTAAATAACGTTCCTTTAATTATAATAACAATAGAATATATGATTGAATATGTTTGGCATATTAACCGTATAAAAGTAGCAAGAAAATAACACGTTACAACAGATTTTTTTGAAAATATTAAATAAAGGTTTAAACAAATACTTGGAATTTATGTGAAAAAACCAAGTAAAATTATTGACACTAACAAATAACATATTGTTTTGATTGTTTTGTCATTTCTATCCTCTTTTTTTATACTATCTTAGTGTTTTTTCTAGCAGTATTGTGTACCAAAATATTTTTCTAAAAATTGTTATAATAAGATTTATAGCACCAAACGGTAACAAGAGAATTTATCAATTTTTTAAAGACATTTTTAGATTGTATAATATTAAATTGTATAAAGAATTTGAAAAAACTTCTAAAACATCATCAACCAAAAAGAAATTTAAATAAAAAATATTTTATCAATAATATCATCTTACATTTCTTAAATAAACTTTTCTATTCACCTTCTTCTAAAGGAAGTGTGGGAGTGAGAGATAATGCTTTAAATGGCAAAAAAATTAATCTAAGAGGAGTGATAAAATTTTCAAATTTTGTAAAAAAAAATATTAGTTTATCAATGACAAAAATATTGTAATCAAGAATGTTTTTTAATTTTCTTGTGACATTATTTTTTGTTATTGTTAGGAGATGTATCATAACCATATAATTACATAGTATTGGAATTTGAAACCAAATACAAAATTTATGATTAGACATTTCCATTGATTGATGAGAAATAGATCAAGTTTGTTATAACTCCAGATAAAAGAGATTATATTATGTCTATTATAATGTCCAGTTTTAAAATAAAAAAGAATTATCATAATTAATCTCTATATATATTATAGGAATATCTCAAGTATGTAAATTATTTTTGATACTAAACTTTTTATCTATTATAATATATGTAACCTTATGTGCTAATTTCAGAAAACGAAAACTATTATAATTTGAAGTCCCGTTTGTAAAATTTATCTACTTAAAAATGTTTAAGTGTGTTATTCTCGACCCATTTAGAGTTATTTTTTATCTGAAATTTTGGAAGCACGTATGCAAGCCTTATTTTAAAAGAGGGTAATGTGGATTAAACCTGGAGTTGAAGCTATTATTTCAATAGATTCGACACAACTTGGCTGCTGAGTTGGATGAAAAGATTAAGTGATCTTCATAATATAGGGAGAGTGTCTCAGTTTTACTAAAAGGAGAATGTTTACTAACCTTAATTAAAAAAGAAGACAGTGTGCATATCCCTTATGAGGTTGAAAGTATGCTCACTCATTTTTCTCATAAAACATTGCCTTTACAAACAATATTTTTTTAGAAACATTTCTTGCGGATTTGTAAAAATTGGTTTTTCGACTTTGATTCACTGCTGTAGCTTTATGTCAAAGTTGAAATTTAAACAAATTTGTCGACATTTATTTATAATTGTAAATTAATACTTAATTAATCAAAGTAAAGCAAAAGTAATATTCTATAAATTTTGAAAGTATTTTGTGTATTTAAATGTGTTTATTTTTGTGGATAAAGCAATTTAATAAAAATTTATTAATCGTTTTATAAATTGCTCTTTTTATAATTGAAATAAAAAGAAAGTTGTAAAAATATTGGTTAAAAATTTTAAAAAATGTTCAAATATTTCGTAAAATGGATTTTAAATAAAAATTTAAATAATTGCACTTCCTGCTAAAGGCTGTGTCAAATTTTTATTTCTTAAAAATTCCGAATCATAAAATGGTAAAGTATATAAGATTTTTGATATTACAGCTGAGCAAGACCATTCAACTAAACCAAATGATTTAGCTTTAGGACTTTGCCAAGACCAACTTCCGAATTGTGTAAAATCACCGAAGTGATATAGACTTTCAGCGTTTGGTCCAAATCCTTGTGCATTCCAATACCATAATGGAAGATTGTCTTGTTGGAAGACTGTTGTAGATCCAGTAATTTGATCCCAGTCATACCAATTAGTGTAAATTCCAAAATTAACATTGTAATTCTGAGCACGATTTAACATATCTCGGATGAAATTAACATTGTATGATACGTTTTGGTGCCAGAGAAGTGGTTTTGTTACTTTAAGCCAAATAGAACGGACATGAATGTGAGCATTTATTAATTGTTTGTACGCTTCATCAAATTGGGTGTCACCTAGTTTGTTACTTTGTGGAGCTGGATTAATGTAAACTTCTGTTGATAAACCTGCTTCGTAAGCTGTTATTATATTTTTAGTTCCATAAATATCAACAGATCCTCCATCCATAGGTGAGTAGATTTGAGTAAAAACAGCATCGTAACCACTGTATTTAATACAACTGAATTGTGAAGGAGTGAGAAATCCCACTACATCTGTAGCATATGCAACTTGAGCATTTGAATTAACAAAGATTGTAAAAAGTAAAAGAAGTACTATTAGAATTTTGCTAAACATTTTTATTAATGCTAACTTTGTTTTCACTTGTTTGTATTTATAAATTCTTTTATCAGCTAATTAATATTATCATTATTCATGTATTATTGACATTAGATCACAGTAACAATCATTTGTAATTTTCTTATAGTAATAATATACGTTAAAAAATTTTGTAATAGCATTAAGATTATTATTTTTTCTAAAAATATTTTAACCAAAGTAGGAAATGCGATTTGATATGATGTCATATCAAAAATTGATACAAAATGTTTATTTTAGATATATGAATGATTCTCAAAAATTGTATGTAATTAACAAGTTTTATGATCAGAGTTATTTCATTTTTAACTTTGAAATAAACTCGCTTTAAAAACTTTATTGAATTGGATGATTTTTTTTTTTTCACATCATAGTCATATAAATTTCATTTTTTAATTTTGATTTTTCAAATAGAATATAAATTTGAATTTTTTAAACAAATAATTTAACCAAACCATGTATTGCATCATATCTAATAGTTGTAATATCGTTTGGAAATCTAAATTTGTAATAAATAATAAAACAACGATCTTTATATCTTCTTCCTTGAAATTGGGATTAATCCATTGTTTTTTGAATGATAAGTAGAAAATCTTTTCATTTTTACCACGTTTATCGTTAAAAGTTTATGTATTTTACTTGATAAATTTTTTTCCTTGTTATTATTATATATATCTTCAAAGTCATCCAAATATTTTATTATTTTTTTTCGAAAATTAAATAACAGTAACTTGTTGAATAGTTTTATTTCTGGTAATGAAATCACGTATATTGGTGTTATTAACAAGTATTTGAAATATTTTACATCACTATCACCTATATACGTACACCATCTATTTAATGTAAATTCTCTACATTGTCAGTTACAGACTTTTAAGCTACGATAACTGATTCAATTATAAATTTTTGTTAATTAATTTAACAAAAATCACATTAAAAATTTATAAATAACTTACTATTGTCTCTTTTTGTCCATTCTTTTATTTTTTTATACGTTATGAAGTGTAATTTTTTCACTGTGTGTTACTAACAGTTAACATTTTTAAAAAAAATCTCGAGTTTAATTAATTTACTTTTTTTAGATTTGTAATAGTTAAAAATATTTTTATATGGTAAAAACGTATCTTAAGTATTAAAATATCTTTTGTATCTATTAAATAAATTGCTTTTTTTATTGAAAAAATAAAATGAAAGTTGTAAAAACATTGGTTTAAAATTTAGAAAATGTTCGAATAATTCGTTAAATGGATTATAAATAAAAACTTAAATAATTGCACTTCCTGCTAAAGGCTGTGTCAAATTTTTATTTCTTAAAAGTTCCAAATAATTATTTGGTATATTATATATGATTTTTGATATTACAGCTGAGCAAGACCATTCAACTAAACCATATGTTTTAACTATGGGATTTTGCCAATGCCAACTTCCGAATTTTATATAATCACCGAAGTCAGATTGACTTTCAGCGGAATACCCATATCCTTGTGCATTCCAATACCATAATGGAAGAAAGTCTAGTAGGAAGGCTGGTGTAGATCCAGTAATTTGATCCCAGTCATACCAATTAGTATAAATTCCAAGAGTAACATTGTAACTTCTAGCACGATTTAACATATCTCGGATGAAATTAATATTGTATGATGCGTTTTGGTTCCAGAGAAGTGGTTTTGTTACTTTAAGCCAAATAGAACCAACATTAACGTTAGCAGTTGTTAATTGGTTGTACGCTTCATCAAATTGGGCGTAACATCCTTTGCTACTTTGTGGAGCTGGACTAATGTAAACTTCTGTTGCTAGACCTACTTGGTGAGCATATATTACATTTTTGGTTCCATAAATATCAACAGATCCTCCATTCATAGGTGAGTAGATTTGAGCAAAAACAGCATCGTAACCACTGGATTTAAAACAACTGAATTGTGAAGGAGTGAGAAATCCCACTACATCTGTAGCATATGCAACTTGAGCATTTGAATTAACAAAGATTGTAAAAAGTAAAAGAAGTACTATTAGAATTTTGCTAAGCATCTTTATTAATGTTAACTTTGTTTTCACTTGTTTGTATTTATAAATTCTTTTATCAGTTAATTAATATTATCATTACTCATGTATTATTGACATTAGATCACAGTAACAATCATTTGTAATTTTCTTATAGTAATAATATACGTTAAAAAAATTTGTAATAGCATTAAGATTATTATTTTTTCTAAAAATATTTTAACCAAAGTAGGAAATGCGATTTGATATGATGTCATATCAAAAATTGATACAAAATGTTTATTTTAGATATATGAATGATTCTCAAAAATTGTATGTAATTAACAAGTTTTATGATCAGAGTTATTTCATTTTTAACTTTGAAATAAACTCGCTTTAAAAACTTTATTGAATTGGATGATTTTTTTTTTCACATCATAGTCATATAAATTTCATTTATTAATTTTGATTTTTCAAATGGATTTTAAATTTGAATTTTTTAAACAAATAATTTAACCAAACCATGTATTGTATCATATCTAATAATTGTAATATCGTTTTGAAATCTAAATTTGTAATAAATAATAAAATAACGATTCTTATATTTTCTTTTTTGAAATTGGAATTAATCACTTGTTTTATGAATGATAAGTAGAAAATCTTTTAATTTTTCATCACGTTTATCGTTTAAAGTTTATGTATTTTACTTGATAAATTTTTTTCTTTATTATTATTCTTGTTTTTATCATCAAAGTCATCCAAATATTTTTTTGAAAATTAAGTAACAGTAACTTTTTGGATTTTTTTTATTTCTGGTAGTAAAATTTTGTATTATGTTGTTATGATCAACCTTGGAATATATTTTACATCACTATCACCTATATGTGTTCACCGTCTTTCCAATGTAAATCCTCTAATTTGTCAGTTACAGACATTGAAGCAACGATAACTAATTCAATTATAAAGTTTTTTAAAAAAATCTCAAGTTTAATCAATTTGCTTTTTTTTAGATTTGTAATGGTTAAATATATTTTTATATGATATAAACTAATCTTTAATATTTAAACATCTTTTGTACCCATTAAATAATACCTAGATATGGCATTGTAATTTTTATTACTTCAGAGTATTGTCCCAATATATATTATTTAAGTATCTATGATGTGAAAATTAATTTGCACACAAAGCCTAAAATGTCGTTTTGACAAATAAAACTTATACAAAAAAGAGTATATTCGATAGCGTTTTGGAACCTATGGTTTTACGCATTTTGCAAATTTATTATAACTCATTTTTAATAAACAAACGAGTTAGAAAATATACGAAGAACGAAGTAGAATGTGTGCAATTAATGAGCTAGAATGTATTTGCAAAATGAGTACAACTATTGGTTATAAAATGAACAAGAATGTAGATGTAAAACGGAGTAAAATGTAGCCAGTCTCCTACTTCATTTCAGGTAATCGTTTATTTTAACATTACTTGCATTTTGCAGCATTCTGAGCATTTTTGGTCAAAAAGATATGTTAAAGTTTTGTGTATAATTGTCTAAAAAAATTTTTTAATTATTTAAGAAAAAAATTAGAAAATAGTATTTCATACAATAAAGATAAACCTTATATTCCAAAATCTTGTTGATATTTATTATAACTTTAATTCCATTACTACAATCAAACAATAATAATTTTAGAAATATTTTCTTCAGACTAAAAGCATATATGTAGGTTAAAAACATCTAAAATTATATTTCTTCTTCCTAATAACCCAAAAGAATCAAATAATCACATAAATAAGATTTAAAATTTTTCCTATAATTTTCAGTAAACATGGTACTATATGTATTTGTAATTATCCAAAAGTTTTCATTATTTAAGAAAAAAATTATAAAATAAAATTTTATATACACACAGAAAAAATAGGGAAGCATTTTTGCGTAAAACGTAAAAAAATTTTCCCACCTGATGAGATTTGAATTTTCTTGATTTGCAAATAATTTTATCGCAATTATATGGTATATAAAAATTAAAGAAATAGTTAAAAAGTTATTAAAATAAGTTTTGATTTTTTTATTGTATTATTATTATTTTAAAACTTCGCTTGTTTCTACAATACATTTTTAAATACAATATTAGAAGTTAATTTATTTAGGATTATAAATAATTATATAAAGATCATCTATGAACACATCACAATATTGTTATCAGTGGGTTGTAGAAGTTTGAACTATTATAAACTATACATTTTTACAAAATTTTAATCTTTTGAAACCTAAAAAGCTTTATCATGACTTTAAAAGTCTTATTTAAAAATAAAATTTATAAAAATTTATAAAATTGTATGGATTTTTATTTATGGTAAAAAGTACCTTCTACATATCTAAACTTAATATAAGAAGAAATACTAAAATAGTATTTTTAATTATTAAAAACTTGTGTAGTTAAATAATAAATTTTGGCTTTTGTTATTATAATTGTAAATCATTAAAATTTATAAGCTTTTTGTTTTCAGTAGATTGTTCAGAAAAACGATTTTTGTCAAAACTTAAAAACTTTATACAAAATTGAATTTTAACCACGTATTTCATAATTTTATAGATAAAAGTTAGATGCTAATATTAGCATTATACCATAAACATCAAGATTAAATAAAATTTACACTTCTTTACAATGTAAAACATATAAATTTACAAAAAATAGCCAAAATTTGAGACAATCTAATATTTTTCATCGTCTTAAACGTCTTCACTGTCGCTTGAAAATTCTAAAATTTGATTAAGTGTTAATTTTTTTAACAGAAGGAAATTTTGTATGCATTTTAGAGAGATTTGTCAAAAGTTTTCCCTCTTTTTTTCTGTGTGTATTCAAATTAAAAAATTTTTATTAAAGATTGAGACATTTTGTACTATATTCATGGATAACAGGTAGAATTTAAAAATTTCAAAACTTTTTCATGTCGAATCTGTAAATTTTTATGGTGATAAAATAGAGATTAAAAGTTTTACCAATAAAAACAACGGATTCTGAGGATTTATGAATAAAATGTACTATTCAGAAAATTTAAAGGTTAGAAATTTTAGATCCAATGCTTCCACATAAGATTTATGAATAAAATACGTTGGATTCAGAAGATTTACGGATAAGTACTGCAATCAATTGATAATTACTTTATCAATATAAATCTATAGTGTTTTTATTGAAAAACCGGAAATAATCCTTGTTAAAAACAATCACTCTCAGTAAG
This sequence comes from Strongyloides venezuelensis, assembly GCA_963280985.1. Lineage (NCBI taxonomy): Eukaryota > Metazoa > Nematoda > Chromadorea > Rhabditida > Strongyloididae > Strongyloides > Strongyloides venezuelensis. The sequence goes on from CAUJLX010000002.1 coordinate 22,899,258, forward strand.
AATTATCGAGAAAGTGTTTTAAATCCTTCTACGTATTTTAATCGTTTATTAGTAGTTCATATCATATTACCTTTGTTTTAAGATCAAAAAAATAGTTTTTCTTTCTCTGTTTAAAGAGTCACCATAATATGTCAAAATTGATAAGAAAAATAAAAGTTCTAAACGTATTTATTAACATACTAATAAAGAAACTTAGTTTGCATCTGGTATTTTTTAAAGTAAATGAATGAAAGTTTCAGTATTCATTATTAGAAATATACAGTTTTATAAATAAATCTTTTCAATTTTTATAAGTATTTTTTTATCTTCAGCACTTTTTAAAAAAAGTTCTATTCTCTTTTTTCATTCCATTTTTCTTCTTCTTGGCTACCCTTGCTTTTGCAGTGTTGACTTTCCTCCATGATCCATTATTATCTGAACGTAAAATATTTTAAAGAGATGTTTTATTTTAAATTTACCTTCTGTTTTATTTTGGTTAGTATTACTATTTCTGCCATTTTCTAAGAAAAAGGTGATAATTATAGATAAAAACCAACCCTTTTTATAATGTTTTTGTAATCAAATTTATAGATTTATAATTTGAATTTATGCCATTAATATCCAAATCCTTTTATGTTACACCGGCGTGTTCCAGTTTTTGATTGTAAAATAGATGCGTCATTCCATTGAAGTTACTAAAAATATAACTAATGATTAAGAAAATGAAAGTAACATTAACAGAATGCTATTTATGTGGACAATTAAAATGTATTTTATACTTATAAAAAAATGTAACTTTTTTAATGACTTCATGTATTTCAATGATTCATAATTAAAGAAATTTTATAGTAAATGTGTATTTTTATTTGTAAATATATCAAAACAAACCTTTGTATGTAAATTACATTTATTTATGTAGAAATCAATCATTATAAATAAATTACTTGTCATTTACTAAATTTACTTAAATTTTCATAAATGCTATTATTTATTTTGAGGTTATGTAAACGTTAAATTTATGGTTATAGCATACATAGAACGTTAAAACTCTTCTAAAAAACTTATCCATAGTGAAGAAATATAATTTTTCTACAATAACAAATTATTCTTTTTACCTTCAACTTTTATTTTTTCAATCATATCATTGTTTTAATAAGCGTTACCAGAATATTTTTAGTCTCTAAAGATTCCATTAAGCCAATATGTTGTCATTACACCTTTTCCTTTAATAATAACTTCACCTCTACACTCTAAGCTATATTTATAAGTATCTTTCAAAAGAGTGTATGTACTCTGACTTATATGTATTCTGTTTGGCTTACCGTTACTTTCCATTCTTGATGCTGTATTAACTGTATCTCCAAAAAGACAATATCTAGGCATTGATAAACCAACCACACCAGCAACACATGGTCCTGTATTGCAACCTATACGTAGAGATATTTTGTATCCTGGTAAATATGGTAAAGTAAATTTATCACATATATCCATAAAACTTAAAGCTAAATCTGCAATCTCCTCAACATGCTTTGTACCATTTCTGATTGGAAGTCCAGACACACATAAATATCCATCACCAATTGTCTCAACTTTATAGACATTTAAATTTTCAATAACACCATCAAACAAACTATACAAATCGTTAACCAAAGTTATAATTTGTATTGGTGAACATTTCAAGGAGAGATCAGTAAATTTAACAATATCAGCAAAGAAAATTGTTACTGAATCAAAATTTTCTGGTTCAACAATTTTACCAAGTTTCAATTTTTTTGCTACAGTTTGTGGTAGCATTCTTTCAAGTAATAGGTCACTCTTCTTTTGTTCCTCCTTTAATTCTCTTGATCTTACCTCTATTTCTAAACGTAATGTTGAAGCGTAATTCTCGAGGACACTAAAAACATGATCCATTAAATTTTTTGCACCGTTGTCTTTTAATGTTCCTATTATATGTTTAATTTGTTGAATTGTAGGCCTTTTATCAGTTTCTTCACTCCAACTATCTTTGATAATTGTTACATAAGTCATATTAATGTCTATATTCGGTGGTATTTCAATATCAGGTCTTAAATGATTATGTCCACCTCTTTTAACGAGATATATTATCTCTTCGATACTTTCTTTTCTGTTATTATAATCAAATGGGAATTTTTTTGTAAGTATCTCTGAACATATTATAGCAAAACTATAAATATCACCCTCCTTTGATCCAGTTAAATTATCATTTCTTAGTATTTCCGGTGCTGTCCAGAATTTATCTTTTGTTTTCACTTTCTGACAACTTCGATAACTAAATAAATTAAAACCACTAATTTTCAACTGCCATTGACCACTTAAAAGACAGTTTTTTGATGTTAACCTTCCATGATAATGTAAAAAACTATTGTGAATAAAATGTAAACCCTCAACAAGGTCTTTGATTAAAGAAACTAAAAAAAATGCATCAAAAATTGAGTGGTCTAATTGAAGAATGTCCTATAAAAAGTATGTAATTAAAAAATTAAGAAATTGAAACCTACAAAAAGGCTTCCCCTCTTACAATATTTCCATAAAGAGATGGGTAGTTTAGCGTCTAATGACATTCCATAAAATTTATTAATATTTTCATGCTCCCATGATAGAAGTTCATTTAATTCAATTTTCTGTTCTTTAGATGGCTCGAAAATTAATAAATGTTTCTCCCCTGCTACGGCTTCCCCATCAAGATGTGCAAAGATAAATTTAGCAGTTTCTTGTTTTATATTTAATATTTTGTCACTAGATTGTGAAGGAGCAGACGAGACAAATGAGTTTAAACTATCATTAATTTTATTTTTTGAAGGTAAGGGCTTCTCTAGTTTGACGTATGGTACTATCCATCGCATCAACTCTTCATTCTTTTTACGATTAGTTTTAATTATAACATATATGGTATAAGAATTGCAAAAAATATTAGAAACATTATAATTATTACACCAACAATAATTACTTCCGTTAGGTGATCTTTGAAAATATCAATGGGACATGATTTTCCTTTATAACCACAAGTTGGGATATTTAATGGAATTTTATTTCCCCAATTAGCAAACATTGTTCTTGCAAAATCACCAACTATCAATTCCTTTTTATAAACTTTAATACTTGAAAAATTATATGTCAGGTATACTATTGATGATTCTGATTCATCCAAACCACGTAATTGTAAATAAGCTGTCCTAATACAATTTTCACCATATATCATTTCACCAGTCTTGCCATAATACTTACCAGGACAATGTCTGCGTAGTAAACTATAATTAACGAATGCTTCATCACCATATAATGGTAGAGTTTTATTTAGTAATGATGCCCAAAAATAGATAGCATCATTTAAATACCAAGCATATCTTGATAATGTTGTTAAATTGGATACATCACAATCACTACAATAAAATGGCCATCTATTAATATTTTCTAAGACCTCTTTATCATCAATTAGTGATGTTGATTGCCTTCTTGTTAAATCTATACTGAACATTTTTTTAGCCATCTGAAAAGCATCATCACTCCTTCCATCTGGTGTGGTGTTATAAATATCTTTATAGAAAAGGTAGTATTCTCCTGTAGGATCTTTTACGTTAGTGTGAAAACCAAAATTCCTATATTCCATATTTATATGGACCCATTCATCATTATTAAGACCATTATCAAACATACTTATTAAAAATTTCCTCTTATACATGTCATCATCAAAACATGATAATATAACTCTTGTTTTATCACTTATTTCATTTAAAAATTTTCCAAATTCTTCATATGTTGGATCGAAGGTTGTTTTGTAAGATTGTACAATTTGAACATGAGAATCGGTGTAATTCAATACTCTCTCAAAGTCGATATACATTTTTTGACATCTATCAAAATTATTAGTGTTGTAGATAAATGATACAGTAGTCCAATTGAAATGTTCTAATACATCAATAGTAGCTAATCCTAATGAAAAAAATATAGCATAAGTAGAAAAAATGTTTGGTAATCTCTCATGGTTAGCAATATCTGATGTTGATACAGCACCCCATACAAATGTTGGTACGCTATAAAATTTTGCCATTAAAGCTGATCTTATTGCAGCTATGTTACAAGTACTACCAAAGATAACATCAACGTTATACTTGTCAATTAATTCATACGCTCCGGAACTTGCTCTAGGGACGAGGCAGTCATCGAAGAATGTATGGAATGTATAGTTATAATCAGGCAATAACTTTTCATTTTTTATCTGATTTAAAGCTGATGTTACCACTCCAGCAGATTGGAGATATCCTGAAGTTGCCAAGAGTGGTCGGGAATTTCTAACAAATAAAAACCCTAAATTTACTTGTGTTTTAGTACAACAATTGATAATAAAATATAAATATATAATAATAAAAATATATATAATGTTGTTAAACATCATATATATACTTAAAATTTCAAATAATTATAATTTCATATTTGTAAAAATTAAATAAAATTATTAAAAGTGTATCATCTATCCATACAAAGATTAAATTTTATAAAAATCTAAAAAGATTAATATTTAAGATTTCCTTCAATAGGGTATTTCTTAAAAATGACAAATATATAGTGTTTCGATATATACATTATTTACTAACATAAAAAATATATTAATTAATAATTTTTGTTGTTGTTTATAAAATGTGAAAATAGAATTGATAAGAAATTAAAAAATTATAACATTAATCAAGTAGGATAAACATTGTTAATAAAATACTATTAAAATTTTCTTGTTACACTATCATTATTTCCTAATCGCATTATTAATTAACTTTCCTTCCGTCATAATAATTATAGAATTAATTACAGAATATGGTTTAAATATTAACGATTTAAAAGTAGTAAGAAAATGGCTGGTTTCAATTAATTTTTTATGAAAATATTTAATAAGTTTTTTAAACAATTTTCGGAATTAATGTGCAAAAAACAGGTTAACATAATGAGATTCTTAAATAATGTATTGATGTGATGATTTTATTATTTCCTTTCTCTTTTTTTTATTGTCTTAGTCTTTTCTAATGTATTGTAGACAAAAATACCATTATGAAAAATTTTATAGTTAAATTTATTCCACCAGTTAAATAAATAACAGTCATAGGATTATTTAAAGATATTCTAGGATCTTATAATGTTACTAAATAAGAAATGTTTGAAAAAAGTTTTAAAACTTGATCAACCTATGAAGAGATAAAATAATATTATTATTTTTTAATAATATAAACTTACATTTTTATAATAAATTTTGTATTCATCTTCATTTAGGAGAAATGTTTGAGCGAAAGACAATACTATAGCTAGTATAATAATCAAATCAAAAACAGTTAAAAATTTTTCAAATTTCGTAAAAATAAAATGCTGGTTTAACATGACAAAGACATTATAACAAAGCATGTATAATAATTTTCTTATAACATTATTTATTGTTATTGTTAGAAGAAATATTATAATCATGTAATTTCAAATAATTTAACTTTGAAGTTAAAAAAAACTGCAAATGAATTATCTTCAGTAAGATATTTACAAAGTTATAGTCAAGTTATAACAATATGCAAATGTGAAATTTAATAAGTTGTTAGTTTATTTTCTGATAAATTATTATTTTTTTTAAAGATAAAATATGTTTATTTAGGTGAAAAAAGTGATAAAATGAAAATCATACAGATAACAAAAATATTTTGATAAAATTTAGATGTAAAAGTTTTTTAACAAATCGTATTTTTCCGAATTAATCTTCACTAATTTTTTGAGCTTCTTCTTTTACCAACATTCTAATATTTTGAGCTTGTTTAGGAGCATAAACTTTTGAAAGTCTCTTATTAAGACAACATGTTCTAACAATAGCTTCAGTAACAGCATAAGGATCACAGTTGGATGATGGTCTTCTATCCTCAAAATAACCACATTTGTCAATATCTGTTTGTCTTGGAATTCTTATAGAATCAGCTCTAGATGCAACACCATAACTAAATTTAGTAATTGATGCTGTTTCATGCTTTCCTGTCAATCGTCTCTCATTATCAATACCACCTCTAGGGTCATAATAAGCTATATGTTCATGATGTGCTGCACCTAATTTTTCAATAGCCTTTATTATCTCTTGATAACCACCTTGTTGACGCATTTTTTCTGTTGAAAAATTTGTATGACATCCAGCACCATTCCAATCACCATGAATTGGCTTGGGGTCAAATGATGCAATAACACCAAATTCCTCAGCTATCCTATGGAGGATGAAACGTGAAATCCATAATTCATCACCCATTGAAATTCCTTCACATGGACCAACTTGGAATTCCCATTGCCCTGGCATTACTTCGGCATTTGTTCCTGATACTTTTATTCCAGCATAAAGGCATGCACGGTAATGTGATTCAACAATATCGCGACCATAAACTTTGTTACTACCAACACCACAATAGTATGGACCTTGTGGTCCTGGGAATCCATTTTTAGGCCATCCAAAGGGATGATGATCAACATCCATTAACGTGTATTCTTGTTCCATACCAAACCATGGTTTTTCAGTTGCTGCCTCTTTCATTGTCGTATGGCATTTTACACGATGATTTGTGGGAGTTGGTTGCATTTTACTATTATATGTTTCACATAAGACTAACTTATTTTTACCCAATCTAAATGGATCCTTAAAAATGGCAACTGGTTTTAAGATTATTTCAGAATTTGTTCCTGTTGCTTGTCCTGTTGAGGAACCATCAAAATTCCATAAAGGTAATTCTAAAAAGTAATGATAAGAAATATAGGAGGTAAAACGAACGATCGACATTTTGAGGTTCAAAATCAAGTGTTCTGGTTTTGCATCTTAAATTTTCTCCAGTTCCATCAATCCATATATACTCACATTGAACTTTATCGCCAATATCCAATCCCATAAACTTATGAGTAATAACTTTATCAGTGGAAAATTGTTGCCTTAAATTAATGGACATTTTTGCCTTCTAAAAATCAAGAAAATATTATAAAAAAATTTTAAAAATATGAAATATTGTTATAAGAAGCAATAATAGAAAAGTGAAGTAATGATCATCTTTTTATAGTAAAAATAATTAATTGAAAAGTATTTTTATACGTGACGATTTATTTATTATTTATTATTTTAGAAACATTAATAACCTTCTACTAAAAATAATTAACAAAAAATCGTAAACTTGTTTGGAACGATAGTTTAATTTTTGTTTTAAAATAATAAATCGCAAATAATTATATCATTAAATTAATTTGTATATTTTGTTTAAAAAAATGAGACGTTTGTAATTTTTACTAAATACACCATAGTAAAAATATTTTTTTGTTAAGATGTAAAAATAAGAAATTGAGATAACTTTATAGTAGTTATTTTTTAAAGGGAGCTATTAAGAAAATAACAATAATCTTTATTTATATACGTTAAAGTATGATTATCATTGAATTATTTTACTTAACAAGTTGATTAATTAATAATAATAATCTTTATTTATTCACGTTAAAGTATGATTATCACTGAATTATTTTATTTAACAGGTTGATTAATTAATAATAATAAAAGTGCAAATCACGTGAAGCAGGGTAGAGTAATTGTTTGTTGCCTTTGAAACTTAGAAATAATATTTTTTCTTTTATTATACTTTGTAATTAAAAAAACATTTTTACTTTTTACCTACTTTTCGATATCATACATTTTATGTTATAACTTTTTTTAGAAATTTGATAATATTAGATTATTTTAAGAAATAAATTTTATTATTTATAAAATAACATCCCATTATACTACTATTTTTGAATTTAAAAAAGAATAAAATTATCAACATCTTCTTCAGATTTACGTCATAATACAAATACAATCATGAAAAGTTTTTTAAAATATCTAAGTACCTCTTTCCTCAGACACATTTAAGCCATTAAATATTCACAAGTATTATGAATATTTTATTCTTATCATACTTCTATTAAGTAAATTTATTCTGACGAAGCATCAACTTCCACTTTAAAAATATTCAATATTTATAATGAATATATTTTAATTTAAAAAATATTATTATAATAGTACCTCAATAATATTTTCATATAAATATTTGATAGTAAACAATGTATAAACTTATATAAGATTTCATTTAAAAAATAAAAATTTATGTGTGTTTAGGTGATTGTACTTTCGTTAAAAAAACATTAACAGCATTTGTAGTCACTATATTTCCTGATTCAAAATATTTAATTAAAAACATAACTTTAGTAGTACTTGAAATATTTGCTATCATGTGAACTTTCGTTTATTTCAAAGATAATTTTATCATTCAATGATTTAAATTGACATTTTGATGGAAAAAATTATTTCATTGAAAATATATATTATAATTACTACTAATAAAAAAAACCATTATTACACACTTTAAATAAATTAATAAGACATTTAATAATATTATACTTTAAAATATGACAATATAAATTTATAGTTTGAAGTTTAAATCCTTAATAAAGGAGGGAAACACTTTTATACCACCGTCAATAAGATAGTTACCTCCGGTACAATAAGAAGCATCATCACTTGAAATGAACAATACAAATTTTGCAATTTCTTCTGGCTTAGCAAAACGTTTAAGGGGTACCTTATTTTTGACCATCGGTTTCATTTTTTCTATCATTTCATCAGCACCAATATTACTTCCTTGGTGAACAGGACTTTTTGTAAATATTGAAGTTTCAACAAAGCCAGGATTTATTGAATTTACTCTTATACCCTTACGTGAAAGCCTTCCAGCTAATCCTTGTGTATAAATGTCAATTGATGCTTTTGACATACTGTAATATAATGTTGTACGCATCTAAAAAAATAAATAAATAATACATAATTCGTGTCAAATAATTATTTACAGGTACTGTTGAACCAATACTACTAATATTAATAATATTTCCTTTTGTTTTAGCTAAATATGGTATAGCTTCTTCAGTCAATCTAATAACACCACGAACATTAATATTATTGATATAATCATACAACTCCATTGAATAAAAATCTGATATCCCTGGTTTTCCGTTTACACCAGCATTGTTTACTAAAATATCTAGTTTTCCATATTTTTCTATTGTTTTTTTAATAACAATTTTTGCTGCATCCTCATCAGAGATATCAACAGAAATTGTTAGAATATTTTCTTCATTTATACCATTAGAAATAAATTGATTACGTGTACTGGTAAGTGCATCCAAATTCCTGGCTACCACTACAATTTTTGCATTATTTTTAGCATACTCAAATGCTATTGCTTTCCCAATTCCAATACTACCACCTAGAAATTAAACGAATTCTTGTGTTAAAAAATCAATATTTACCTGTTATTACTACAACTTTTCCATCAAATGAAGACATCATACAAATATGTAAAAGAAAAATATAGTAAACTTCTTTATATAGTCAATGTATACTATAAATGATTTATTCCTTATCAATGTTAAAACATTAATGAATAATTATAAACAAGACAAGACTAAACTATATAACTCTGTAATCATATATTAATTTTCATTACATATATAATAAAAATATATTTCCATTTGCTATATTTAATGACATAAATACAAATATTAAAAAGACAACAACAAAAAATTTTTAGTTTTTCTTAATCCAAGCCACTAAGATGACATTGTAATAAATCATACATAGTTTGCCCACAAACAATATGTTGTATCCCTAAAATTCCATAAGGATTTGGTCCTGATTTATTGGCTGAACAAAACACCTCACATTGTGGTCCACTTTTACCAGCAATGTTTTTTGATTTACAACAATTAATATTATCTTTTCTATCTGCTGCACACTCCAAAAATGGTGCTACATTTAATAGAGAACATTTTCCAGTATTAAGTGCTCGTTTTACTTCTTCCTCTGTAACATCATACCGACACAACTCCTGACATCCAACTGGCATATTTTTATTTTTACAACAGGTTGAGAGACGTAAATTAGCTTCAGACATTGGAATGCATGGTCTCCAATTAGGTGCCAGACCACAGTCTATACCTCTAGTTAATTTTATCATTTCAGGTGGAGTTGAAAGTATAGTTGGGTTATCAGTGGTAGTCGTGTGTATTACTGAAATTGTTGTCCTACTACTATCACTAGTTGAGATATTAAATGATTCCGGTAGATGAATTGTCTCAGGGATGATTTCATAATCTACATCGCTCTCATCTATATGGAGTAATTCACTTGGTGGTTTTATAACTTTATTTTTATTTTTCCTTTTTTTATTCAATTTTTTATTATTACTATTACCATTCTTTGGTTTATCTTTATTCTTTTTTATTAATGGTGATTTAGTTGTCGTTGGAAGGACATTTGGTAAGGTAAATGGAGTAAAAATATTAGGTAAGGTAGGAAAAAGTGTAAAAATTTTTGTTGTTGGTGGTTTCGCTGTTGTTAATACTTTTTGGATATTTTTTCCTTGAGGTGTAATAGGAATTAGTGTTGGAAAACCTTTTTCATTAATTGAATTGACATTTTTCTCAAATACTGAAATATTTTTATCTTTATTAAAAACTTCTGCTGTCCCATCAACAATAAATAAATTGTCAATTTTCTTATTAAAATCTATAATATATCAAATTTTAAAAGAGAAAGTAATTAAAAATGATATTTTAAAAAGTATAAAAGTAATAATAATTTATCGCTTACTTTTTTGAACTTGATTAATATTTTGAGATCCAATTAATTTATTATAATTATTTAACTGTCCATTTGTTAATTGAGAGATGTCCTTCTCTCTTGATATTATAAGGACAGATGACAGTGGCACACTTCTCAGGGCAACTTTTTTTTACTCGATCTGTACAACAAAATGATTCATGAAATCTTTGGCAGGAGAAGTCATTGGTGATGACAATAGGATTTATCTGACACTCAATAATTTTAATATAAGATACATTGACTATTAATAATATAGAAAAGATTAATCTAATGATAGTATAGTTTGTCATATTATTTGATATTCAGAATATTAGAAAGAAGTAGAAACATTAAATTTAAAGGAGAAATGTAAAAATAACTTATGGAAAAATTTTATTTTTACCTGCTATATAAGATTATAAACATTATATGATGTAGCTTCATTGAACGAGTGTCCCTGATGACTAGTTTCTTTAATTAGACAAAATTTAAGATATATTTCATAGATATGTCTACATAATAAAACTTTTTTTTTTCTATAAAATATATGATAGATGAAAATATAAATGATACATGAGGTGTGTTATCTTACTTTTTCTAGGTATACTTTTATCATTCAAAAAAGACTTCATTTTACATTAGTCATGAAGAAAAATGGATTTTGTTTGATAAAGTTTAAGTAGTATAAAACAAGTATTTTTAAAAGGTGAATTAAATTGTGATGACTCACAAATGGAAATATTTTTTTAAAAATATCTTTATACATATGTCACATCAAGTTTGATGTTATTTTTATAACCATTTATTACTTTATCATTTATAAAAATACCAAAAAGAAGAAGTGAAAGAGATCTTATCATATTATTTTTAACCTTTTTGAAAGTACATTCCGAGTACCTAGTAAATTATATTTAGATTAATTGAATTATCATAGCACTTTTCACAAAAAAATCAGAATTTCTAACATGTAAATTTAAAACATACAGTTTAATAATTTTCACAATTAATTTGATAAATATTATCATTCCTAAAAATAATTTTTTTTACCATAACTTTAAAACTTTATAACATTATAGAGCATAAATTACATAGGAAAAAAATACCTTAACTTAAAATAGACTCATTTTTAAAATCAAAATGTAGACTATAAAATATAAAGTGCTTGTATTTCTAATGTAATTAAAACCATATTACCTGTATCCATGTGCCACATTTTATAATTATATAAGTTTTTTAATAAAATTCAAAAATAGATATTCAATTAGGTATTATAACAAATGTAAAGTAGATTTAATTATAATTACAAAAGTGCAAAATTAATCATAATAATATGAAAAAAATGTTATAATAAGTGTATATATATCCTTAATTTTCTTTAGTTCTGTATTCAACTTTTCAAAATTCAAACAATAACTTTCTCTATTATATAATTAATTGCTTCTTCAATCGTCTAATAAAATTTGTTATCTATCCAGGCTAAAAAAGTTATCATTAAGATGATGATAATCGTTATAGTAGTTAGCTCTTATTTCTTTACTATCACTGCAATGGCACAAAAGTTTGTTTATAAAAAATGAAAATTACTTTATTTGAATTGTTAATAACTGTTCATTCCCAAATAGACTATAATCTTTAAACTAATTATTATATAATTGTATTATTTATTATATTCATCTAATAAAAAAGATGTTTATGATATAAGAGTTATAGTATTTACAGGACAAAAAATAAATCAATTCATTTATAAACACTGGATTTTGTATTTTTATTCATATTTCTCTTAATCCGATCTTAGAATATTTTTATCAATTCAGTAAATCAAAAATATTTCTTAATATTCTTTAAATTATATATATTATAAGATGCTGTAAAAATTTTTTTAATTTTCATAATAACTTGTATCTTTAGATGAAACATTCACAATACATAAATATTGCTTTTATCAATATATATATATATATAAATGATATTGAAGATCATAGATATAGTGATAAATAATAAAAATGATTATTAATCATTAATGTGGCTTTTTGTGTTTTTAACTGTTTCTATATAATTTCCCACTTTTTGCTTTTATATAATAACAGTTATGATGATATGTTTTTCTGATTAAAATTAGTTATTATAATTTTATTTTACGAAATAATTATTTTTTCTATGATTTTCAATATTTATAAGTGGTAGTATAAATATAAAATATATATATATTATTATTATTTAAAAAAAATTATTTTAACATCAAAAAAACGGATATAAAAGTCTAATAAAACTTATTAATTTTTGTTAATGAAGTAAATATAAAAAATATATATAGCTTAATATTATAAATCTATGATCACATTGGTATCAATAACAGTAAATATTTTAAAAAAATTAAATTTGTTTTACTTCCTATTTTTTAATCTTAGTTTACTTTTGGTTATTTAGAAAGTTTATAGATTATTTAGGGGATAAAAAAATATTTTTACTTGATAATATATGATCCAATCAAAACTATGTACATGATATTTTCAACGATAAAAAGTATGATTAATTAATTTTCTAATCTAAAAGCAATTAATTTATGATACCCTAAATGACCTACAGCATTTCAATCATCCTCCCTCATATTGCGATCATCTTTTTTTTCATTTCAAAATCTACGAAAAAATTTAAACCCCTGATTAAAAATATTGCGCAAAAAAGCTTTGAAAATATCAAACTTTTATATGCTTTCATTCTTAAATGATTATATATATTATATAAATTTATATATGTATAGAGAGAGATAGATAGATAAGTATACAACATATTAAAAATAAAAACAAATATGACTACTTGCGCTTCATTTTTATCTTAACTTGGTTCCATTCCCAAATACCATTTAAGTGTATAAACCTGTTTTTCATATAAGACATAGAATATATGGCAAAGTTTCAAAAGTTCAATGAACCATAATAAATTATTAAGAAAGTTATATCAACATCATATTTTATTCAAATTAAAATGTTTCAAAATCATTTTAATTCATTGAATAATGTAAATACGAACTTTAGTTTTTATACTTATCATACATAGCATTTATTATTTTCTTATAGACAACTACAAATTTACTATCATCAAGCCATTAAAAAAGATTAAAAAGTAAAAGAAAATAATTATTTTAATTAATTAGATAATTAAGAGTTAACAGTATTTGATCTAACAATTTGATCAAAAGTTTAAACGATATTATTAATTTTATAAACTTTCCATTCCTGTCATTATCATTACTTATCTTTCATTAGTTTTACTTTTATCCTCTTAAAAACGCCTTCTGTCATCTAATACTTCTTCTGTTCTGGAATGCCTAATTTATTTACTACCGTTATACCTCTTTATGTCTTTTTTGTTAACAGGAGTCTAATAAAAATGTCGGATGTCAATATTAAACAGAGGAATAAAGGATAATGTACAAAATTTATCTGCTAACTCACTACTTTACTTATCTTGACAGCTCAAATTTAGATTTATCTGATAATATTTTTCTAACGCCAGATTAAGATACGCCTGTTCAAAGGTTGAAGAATGAGACGGTATTTTTATTAAGATATTAGCTATTAATTACTTTTAGAGCAGGAAATTGTTATATAAAGGAAGTAACACGTAATCAGGATTCATACTCCTCTTGACCGGACACAACTATAAAAAGATTTGTTCCTTCTTCTGGTAAGGCGGAAGCTTTTTAGAAAGTCCTAATATATTATTAAGATATAAATTTAATCATAAAAATAAAAACATCTTAATAATATATACGTTTTATAATTTTTAATTAATTTTTAAGCTTTTTTTAATTAAACGATAATTTAATTTTTATTTAAAATATTAAATGGAAGAATTAAATTTTGGTATAATTTTTTAATCCATTATTAAAAGTTTGAAGGAAGAAAAGTTATGTAATTTAGAATGTTTCTAACCACGCCCAATATATTATTGTTAACATATTATATCTTGAATTTTATCACACTTATCTTTCCATCTAACCACACGCTATATATCTTTTGTTTCTAAATTAATTAACTCTATAATCTTATTTTTATAACTATATAATAATAAAATATATTTTTAAAAAAAAAAAAGTTTATCACTTCGTAGAATGTACATATAATATGGTCATAAAAAAATTTTGCAACATTTTTACCTTCTCTTTCCAAAAAACATAAAAACAATAAATTACTAGGTTTAAGAGTGTATTTAACAAAAATTATTTTATTTATAGTGTAACAAAAATGTATCTCCTTGTCTTCATTTTTCTTACTGACAAAAATATTCATATAAATATAAAAGATGTTGCAAATTATCAGTCATTGACTATTTTTTAAAAATTAACCTTTTCAAATGATAGTGATGAGATATAGACAGAATAGAATATTAAGATATATGTTTCAATTAAACTTGTATCTAAAAAAATGTCTTTCTATATCATAATAAAAATGAGATAAAATATTTTGTTTAAATTACCCTGATATCAACATTATGTTTCAATATTTTGATAAATCAAGAGTTTGTCGTTTTCTTTCTATCATTTATATATTTTTAAATCACAAAAATTTACATAGTTAATAATATACCTATTTTCTATCATGATAACTTATTAATTCTATATAATTTACTTATTATAAAGTTTTTAAATGAGAAAAAGTTATAAGTTTTTATCATTTTTTTGCGATTTTATCCAAGATTTTCTCATAGTGGCAAAAAAAAGTTAATATATATTTAAACAGATAAAGTTATAAGTAAATTTGTACTTTGAGTATAAAATTATTTCATTTACCTTACTACCAAATGCCTTTGATACTTGATATCACATTTGAACGTAGGACAATCCATCAAAAAGTAGAAATATCAACATATATTATCTTCCTACCTTATCTACTCTCCCAAACAACTTGATAAAAGACAATATGGCTAATAATTTTACTTCCATTCTCTATCTTCCTCTAAAAATAAATACCTCAACAGGTAGTTAGACCTTATTCATTTATCAATTGTGAATTGTCCTTTTCAAAAAGCTTATCCAAAATACTACGTGCCCTGTTAATGAGAATTTATGTATGTAGATGTGACCAGACATCATCACAGAATACTTTTCTTAATAATATAGAGATTCATTCTTTTTGATGCATTTAACTAATTGAAAAGCGGATGAGATATGGCAACTGTTACGAAAGTGTAGTCAAAAACTCTAACATCTTAGATGATGGTGATTATTTTGTTTCCTTGAAATTATCATTAAAGATATTCAAACTATAAATTTTTATCATAGTCATTATTTATTTTATTTTTCCAATAATATTTTTATTTCTCTTATATACAAATATACTTAGATACTGTAATTTATAACCACAGTTCATTTTTTTATTAAAAAATATCATTATTATTATATTATTTTTCTTATTTAATCTCTAGATAAATTAAATATAATTTTAATTTTTAATACAATTAAATGAATTTAAAAATAATAATAGTTAAAAAATATATAAATAGGTAATGTTTGATAATAACCTTTAAATTATATTTCAAAAACTTTATTCACCATTAATTTAATAAGAAAAAGTTTTACTAAAACATAATTTTCCCGCACCATATTAATCTGATACATATTTCTCTTAAAAACTTGTTCACGATAAACCATTTTATGATAAAAATTAAAAGTACATATTTTCGGTAATTTTTTGCCGTTCACTATCTATCTCTTTACAAATAAGGTGATTGTCATTGTCAGAGGTTATCATTTTGTCTTTCTTACAAATGATAATTAAAAAATGTTTGCAAATGTGTAAATGGTTTGGAACGATATAGATAAAACAAGTATAAAATTATACTTTTAATAGAAAAAGTGATTCAAGAGAATGTAACTATAATTAATGAGTTGCTTCTATTAACCCTTTAATAGTGAACTTTTTTGATAACCTCTCTATATATTAATATATGTGTTTGATACTTACTCTTTCTTCTCCTTTTATAAACATTAACATGGTATATATTTTATTCTCGCAACAAAATATTACCTTGCCAAGAATCTCGTTTATAAATTTTTCATACCAACCATCATTTTAATCGTCCAATTGTATCCATATTTCTTTTTCGTCTTTACCCAATACTACATCACATCAATCAAATTTTTTCCTACCATCATCTTTCCTTAACAATCTTCCATATAAATATAATAGCTTTATCATGGTCTTTTTCTTGATCTAAAAATTATTAACTTCAAATTGCTTACTAAAATATTACCTTAAAATCAAACCAAACATTTCTTTGGTCTTGAAAGAACTAT
The DNA here is from genome assembly GCA_963280985.1 of Strongyloides venezuelensis. Taxonomy (NCBI): domain Eukaryota; kingdom Metazoa; phylum Nematoda; class Chromadorea; order Rhabditida; family Strongyloididae; genus Strongyloides; species Strongyloides venezuelensis. Next base: position 22,916,207 of record CAUJLX010000002.1, read on the forward strand.
TAATTAAATATACAATAATATATGATAATTAAAATATAATGTACTTTTAACGGAGAAAAAAATAATTCAACAATTTAGTAAAAATAAATTGAAAATTTTAAGGAAGATTATATATACATCATTAATTACTTTTATACAAATATTATATATTGGTAAGCTCCTGTCATGTTGTTTTATAAATAATTTTTTTACTTATGTTTACTAATTTCTCCTTAAAGTAGTATATCATATCTTATAAATATTTTATTACTAAAATAAAACGTTAAATTTACTTTTTATCATTACATTAGCATTATTATTAAATTAAAAAATATATATATGTTTATTTATTTTAGACTTCAATGAAAATGGAAGTCCAACATCAGCTTGCCACAAGTACTGTATTACCAACAATCTTTAGTAATGATCTCATAATAAAAACTGAAACTGAAGATCCTCCTACCACTAGTCCATCAGTTTCCGTCTTTAACAATAGTAGTTCACCTAATGAATCTATAAAATTATCTCTTTCCAATCCATCATCACCTACTGCCAATAACACCACCACATCTGCTTCCTCAACATCTCCAGTTCATTGTCAATTACCTATCACTAATAATAGTATAAATAATTTAAAAAATGGAATTATTAAAATAAACTCTATAGATAGGAAAAGACCATATCCCTGTAATTTATGCGTATCTAAATTTGGATCTAAAATGGAATTGGAGGAACATCAAAATTCACATACTGGTGAGAAACCATTTCAATGTGATATATGCAAATCACGTTTTAATAGAAGAAGTACATTATGGAATCATAAAAGAATCCATAGCGATAATAAGCCGTTTGTCTGTACAGTATGTAATATGAGATTTAAATGGAAGAATAGTTTGAAATGCCATAAGGAGATGCATATGCGTAAAAATGAAAGTACAGTAAATATGGATGATTTAAAAAATGTCACCTATGCAACGGCAGCAAAGAAAAATTTTAGTGATAGAAGTTTAGAGAATAATAATGATATAACAGTTAAAGAAAATGGCAGTCCACGAGAAAATATAGGAAATGAAAATAGAGATAGTAGAAAACAACAATGTAAGATGATGGGAAATAACTATAATGATGAAAATATTGGTACGAATATTATTGAATTATCGCCAATAAATCATCACCATGAACCTATTAATGGTTTTTTAAATAATAATTCTATGAATAATGGTATTTTACATTATGCTTCAAATAGTCGTTTTCCTCATCCTAATCCACTAGATATTTTTGATTCACACCACAATATCCATACAATGTTATCACCACAAACAAATAATCATCTTATAATTAATTCACTAGCAACAACAAATTCACCTGGAGATTTTGATTTTACATCAAATTTAATTCAAAATTCTAACTCGTTACACAACACAAATAACAGTTTTGATAATTGTTCAATAAATCCAACAACATCAATTTTTACTCATATTGAAAATAATAATAATAATATTAGAAATGGAAGTGATTTAGGACAGTATAACAGGAGTGATAATTTACATAATAATATACAAACATCAACCGCCTTATCTGTTACTGGTTCAACTGATGGAACATCAGATTCTCTTGTATCAAGTAATGGAGAAACACCATCACTTCAAAGTAATATTTCTTTAGAAAATAATTATAATGATAATAATAACGGTGCTTCTAATAATGGGAATAATGATTTATTACTACAAAGTAATTTAATAAATGGTTATGCAAATTCCGTAAGTCTATATTTGTTCAATATTTATTTGAGTATTTTATTATTTTTTTAAGATTGACACATCATTACTTTATAGTAATCCACCAACATCGGAATATTTAACAACAACATCGTCCATGAATTACACAACGATGCCAGATATATCTTTAATATCCCAAGCTAATTATAATGCATCATTAGGAAATCAAAGAATTTCACTTTCAGATTCATTAACTCACCTAAATCAACATACAACAGCTTTATGTACAGGAAGTACAAATATCAATGATAGTGATTTAATAAGTTTTAGTGTATCGGGACCACATACAAATGGTTTAATTACACATAATGGCATTCATATGAATCCTTTACATCCATTTAATTATCCTGTTACCAATGTTGGAATGGGTACTATTACATTAAATGGTAATGAAACAGGAGCTTGGCACATATGAATAAATTTTTATATATTTTGTACAAAAAAAAGAGACAGTATATATATTAAATTTTCTCTAATCATTAATTTTTTATTCAAAATTTTTTTTTATTAAAAAAATTATATCTTAGACATTGTATAATTTGTAGTTATTATAACACTTCTATTTCTTATTTATTTCAGACATTTTCATTAACCAAATAACCTTTTGCTTTGGAAAAATAAAAGATTAAAAACTTTTTTTATAAATTTGTTTATGATTGATTAAATTAATTATTTAATTAGACGTATTTCCGTTTGATTTAGTGATTATATAACGATATTGTTTTAATTAATTAACACGATAATTTCTTTTTTGATATATTTCACCATTAACCTTACTTTATTTTTAATCTTACCATTTATAAAATAATAGTTTATTCACATTATAGTTATATGATTATAAATAACAATTTTAATGAAGGTGTAGTAGAGATATCAAAGTATAATTATAAAATTTTTAACTTTACAAATATTAATCAGTTTTTTAAATAAATTCTAATCGCTGGAAACATTAGAATATATATTAAAGTTCAGTGATAATAAGTTTATAATTAATAATACCTCATTTATGTCATTTGCAATGTTTTAATGAGGTGAGGACAACTTTGGGATTTTATGATTATCTTATAAATCCTCCAGAGATATTTAATTTTTTAACAATTTTCAACAAAAAAAGGTAATCTCTTTAATCTTTTTTTGACTATATAAAATAGAACAGTTTATTGATAAAAGTATAGTTCGCTTTAACTACCATACAAATAAACAATGAAATTTGTTATTCTGTTCTTTATTTTGATTATTGCTAAGATCCAAGCTGATGATGTTGTCGTTGATACTGTAAATGAAGTTGCTTCAAAATTTTCTGATGTATCACCCGATGTTGTTTCAAACTTCCTTCCAGGAGTCAGTGATAATTTTCTTAATTTGTTTCTTGAAAGAAATAATTCAAATCTTATTTCTTTTATTCCAAAAGAAATCGTTGAAACATATGAAAATGTAATGTTTTCCTTTAGAATATATATATATAATTGATTATCTATATTTAGTTAAGTGAAAAGGAACGAATGCAAATTTTCAAAGCCATCCTTAGTCTTGGAACGAAGGCTAAAATGATGAAACAACAATTCACAAAAGATATTGCTATTGAAACTATCAAAAAGATTGATTCAGAAACCTTAGAAAAACTAAAAAATCTTTATTATACCTTAGTCGACAAAGCACAAAAAGTCAGTGATGGTGTTAAATCATACGTGAAAGAGTATGCTGATTTTATTAAACAAAAATACACGCAATACAAAGATGTAAAGGACATGTCCGAAATCCCAGAAAGTGAAGTTGTGCAAGCGGCTGTTAAGCTTGCCCAAGGATACGTTAAATTAACTGATGATGATCGTAAATCTATTGGTGAAGCTTTCGAAACTTTAAGTAACTTTGCTAATAATGAAAAATATTTAACAATACTCAAAACTTTAAATGAAAATTCAACCGCCGCTGATTTAGCTAATGTTCAACGTCAAATTAGTGAAGCTTTCCTTAATGGAGAATTCAATCCACCTAACTAAACACCTTTTTTTAGTCTTTTCCTATTTTATAAATAAAAGTCTTTTATTATCAATGAAAAATATATAATCTCTTATCAATTTAAAACAAACACAAATGATTACTATTTTTTTTGCTCACCCTATATAAGTAAGTTAAATATTTAATTAACATATAATTAAAAATAAAAATGCAGGTGACATGACGAGGTCATGAAATTTTTTTTACCAAAATTATCTTATAAAAATGGTTGTTATCAATATTCATTTTATTTAATAAAAAAAAAGTTATTTATTTTTATTTTTGATATAGAAAAATGAAGGAATCTAGTATTCAGTGTACACATTGCCGTAATATGTATGATGAAAGAAGTTATTGTAATGTGTGTGCGGGAGCATATAATAGAAAGGATTCTGATAATATTTATGGTATGAAGAAATCACCGACATTTCAAAAAAAATATTTTTATTATAAAAATGATGCTAAGAAAGATAAGCGTTTGCAATGATTAATATGTTATAATGATTATTCATAATTTTTATCGTTAAATAAATAGTGACATATAAGTATACGAATTTTTACTTCCTTTTTTACTTTATTTATTTATCAATGATTCACTTGTCGTTAGATTATGCGACACTCGTGGTCTTTTCACGCAAAATTTTTAAAGTTTTTTTTTTAATAAGAGAGAAGAACCTCCGTATATAAGCTTGAAAAATTTTAAATTCGTATCAAAATTTATTTGCTTTAATATTTCTATTACTATTAGTAATAAACCAGGAGATGGGATCATGCCATTCAAGTAGATCAGGATATTATCAATGCAGACATTGTCGTAGATGGTGTGCCAAAGGAGGAATATGTGAATGTCGTCGAGGTGTAGTTGCTGAAGGTGTTTTACCAACTGTTGTTTTAACCAATCCCCATCATCATCATCACCATCGTCACCATATTCACGGGTAAATTATTTTAAATTTTTTTTATTTTCCTAAAATCTATTATTTTTTAGAGCACATTTTGGACATCACCACCATCATCATCATTGTTGATTGTTTATTTATGTTAAAAAAATAAACTTATGGATAAACAAATAATTTATTTACTGATAAAAACTTAAAATTTTTCAAAATTTCAATTATTCAAGATACCAAATTGAAGAAGAAAAAGCTGAAATTTTATTTTTGAATGGAAGTATCAATTTATTTTATCAAAATTCATTTAATTACCTCTTGATATATGTAATTTTAAAGTAAACATATTATAAATACATTCGTTTAATTTCATTATATTATATTTAAAGATAATTTTCAAGTTTACACAATATTACATAAACTTTTTTCTTTGATATAAAAAAATATTGTATTTTTTTAATTTTATCATTTTAAATTACATAAAAATCTTTAAATGACAAATATTTATCTGATAAAAAATTGTATCAATTCATATTACTAATTTTATTAACGTCAATACTAACGTTAAAGCAATGTTTTATCAAATTTTTAAAGCACTAAATAGATTTTTTCGTTATGTAAATGCTTTTTATTAAAACAGCTTTAAAGATCATAGTAATTTTTTTATAATATTTACTTGTTTTAATTCTTTTTTTGAATGATAAATCAGATCGATAGCAATAAGTGTAACTAATTAGAATTAAGAAAAAAATAATTTTTGATGTAAAATAGTTGTTTTTTTAACAATATAAAAACTTTTTATAGTAATAAACAAAATAATGTATCTTTAAAATAATCGTATTTATAAAATATATTTTTTTTATCATTAATATTAACCTATAATTTATTTCTCCCTTTAAAAGTTAATTAATTATTGTATTATTCACAATAATCGAAATAAAAAAATATCAGTCAAGTATATTTGTTTTATTTTTTAATATTTTATTAAACCAGACAAAAATCATAAGTTTGCTTCATTTTGTAAAAATCTTTAAATACATACGGAGTATAATTTTATATTTTTAATATTTCTCAAGTTTGTTCTCAAATACTTTTTTGTATTAAAATTCATAAACATATTTCTAAAAATATTTATGAGTACAGTAGACTCTCGATTATCCAAACCCTTCGGAATCAAGAGTAATTCAGATAGCTTAAACTTTAGATAATCGAAAATAAATAATAATAATAATATCTTCAAATTTTATATAGAAAAATAATCCATTGTATATCGATCTAGATATTAAATATCAATTTTTTTAGTAAATAAAACGGAAAAAAATATTTAGTTTTAGAAAAATTTCCTATCTTTTTGACACTAAATTTTTCAAATTTTTTTAATATATTAGCCGTCATTTCATCACTTTCATACAAACATGGATATCATCTTAAAATCACTTCTAAGGCTGTATGAACTCCTAAGTGTGAAGGTGTAGTTGTATTGGTGTCATTTTCATCATCTTTTAATATATTAATAATTTCGGTATCAGTTAGAAGACTAGAAAAATTAACATAAAGCTTTTTAACTCTACTGTTGTGTTTTAAAATCTCTTATGTTCAGCATCATAACAATTGAAAAAATTTTACTTTAATTTTAGAATTTAGTAACTTTATAACCATTTTTGTCAGTTTCAAAAATTTTATTTCATATATTTTGAAACAATAAGTGATTAAATAATATGTATGCATACAATGTTTAGCATATAGATTTTTGTAAAATTTTTGCATTTGATTAATTGGAATTCAAGTAATCGAGAGTCTAATGTACTTTCTTAACTATAAATTTGAATTTAATTATTCCAATATTCTGTCACTAAAAATTTTATCTAATAGGTAACAAAAAAAACAGAGAGGGAAAGTAACTTTAGCAAAAACAAAAAACAATGCAAGTAGTCCATCGTCAGCTTGTTCACTAATGTTTATATTATATCTTGCCCGTAAAGCAAAATGTTCTCAATTATTAAACAAAAATTATATTTATAATCACCCAATCTGTCTCTAATATTAGATAAAATTTCATCTTTTGGTAAGGGACTAGTTACACGGTCCCAAAAATTATTGATTCTACATCAACCTTTGCTACAAATATCAAATAAATTATCAACACGTACTGATGCTTTTTTTTCTTTTAAATCTTAGACCAAATGAATTACGCTTTTTAGAAGATTTAGGCTTTTCATCAATTTTATCACCATTAGTTACATGTCCAATTTCATGGATACCATTTCGAAATCCCATGTAAATTCCCCAATGTTTATAAAGTTGGGTTCCGCTTAAAGCACACCTTCTAAATTCTATAAGATCACCAGGTTCTAGTTGTCCAACTAAATCCTGCTGGGAAATCCATGGGTTATTAAAATTTTCCTTATCCATAGATTTTTAAAAATAAAAGTTTAATGAATAAAATTAAGTTTGATGCTCTTTGCATAATAGTTGATTTTAGAAACAGAAGAAATATATAACATGGAGATAAAATTTTTTTTAAATTCATAGATAAACTGATAATTGATAATCTAAAGAATTTAATAAAAATGCTTCATTTTTTACCTTCTAAGATATAATAGAAGAAAGATAAAAGTTTATCTTTAGCTTTTTCAACAACTGTATAGAAGTCTATTTGCAGATGAATGACATCTTCATAAATATCAAATAGAGAAAATATATGATTAAATTAAATAATAATAAAACTATAAAATTTACCTATAAAATTAATTTATCAGATGTTATTTTAACGAAGTGATAAAAACAATTTTTGAAGAGCACTTATGGAAGTTATCACTTTAAACAAAAAATGATTGTTGTTATTAACGATATTAGCCGATTCAATATGCCTCTACATGGCTTTATTTAACCTTTCAGTGCATATGACACGAAATGTTTTCCTAAAGATTATCACTGCTCTTTTGTTCCTAACTTGGCCAGTGTTTAATTAATATCTTTAATATTATGTTTCTTTTTATTATGTTATTAGATCTTTCAAACAGTATAGAAACATATTTTTTAATCAATTTGAAAACATTTATACTTTACACAAAACTATACTAAAACAAAAGTTTTAAAGGGTCTTTTAAGAATAATTTGCCAATTTAAGGACAAAAATCTAAAACTTATCCCGTCACTTTAGCTAAAAAACACATCTTTTGACTATTTTATCATAAAATTAGATCATGTTTAATAAGAGTTATTTTTAATATAAAATTAATTTTCTTATTTTTTTATTATTAGAGAAAAGTTTAGAAAAACGTAAACTATTTTAAAAATCATGTAGAAGACGCTTGTATTCGCTTAACTTATTTTAGTTTTTAAATATACTTACTTTAGAGAATTTTAATAAAAATATTCCTATGTTTGTTTTTTAAAGACCTCTTATAATAAAGTTCGCAATATATTCCCATAAATGTTTATGATTTACTTTAAATTAGTCAATGCTTAAAAAAGCACCTTGTATCTCTTAAAAATTTTATATAATAAGGCGCATTAACATTTTTTTAGTGCAAAATTATATGAATGAATCTAAAGAAGCGAAAAATGATTTGTCATTTGATAGAACTAATTAAACGACTTAGTTTTACCTTTGAAAACATAAAAATTAAGATTTAATATAGATTATTGGATGTTTTTATACATATTTCACGAAAAAACAATTAGTAACGTTAGAATGATATGTGAGAAATTCTAATCATTAAAGTAGCAAACATTATTTTTAGCATATAAAATCAATTTCTCGTACTAAGAGGCTACCTTTTACGATGTTATCATTATTAAACTTGGTAAAAACTACGTTAATGTTAATTCAAAGAAATTTATATCACAGGATGTTTCAAATAACAGTACTCTCTGGATAATTTCATAACTTCGTTCATTATTAACTGATTTTAATAAAAATTTTTTATATGAAGTTAAAACTATGTGGTTTTATTTAACATAAAAATATATTTGAATAGAAACCGTTCATAAGCATAAAAAATTTAATCTTTATGTAATGCATGTTTAGAAAAATAAACATGTTTAAACAGATTTTTTGATGAAATTAAGAAATTTTGACTTAAAAAGCTTTTTGATAGTTGATAAAAGGTTTTTAAAATTAGAATTTTGTAAACAATGATGGCAAATTAATTTTATATTTCAGGTGTTGAGTCATCCACCTTAATTCTGATATTTTTTTTGTTCTTGCTAGAAGCTCACAGTTCTGATAACTTAAAGGTTTCCTAACATATTCAGTTGTAATATTTTTTTCTTTAGGAGGTCTTAGATATTTTTTCTTATAAACACATGTTATCCAGCAAATTTATTTGTGATCTGCTGTAAATTATCAAATATATAGTGTTAAAAATAAAATTTATTTTTTATTTTGTGTATCACTCCACTTAAAACAAAGCTTAGAAATTTTACTAGGAAGAAATAAATAATAAGATACATGAGAATTATGATACTTTTAATTTTAAACGTCATAGGAAACATAAAATTGGTAAAAATTACACTTTGTGTATATTATTCAAGAACTAAGAACTAAAATTTTGTATAAAATTGATAGCAAAACATTAGTGGTTTCAAAGACTAAGATAAAGAAATATCCAAGATAACAATTTCTTAATCTTCAACATACAGATGAGAAAAATATAAAAACTTAAAATCATTATAAAGCATTGTAAATTTTTACTATTTTAAAAATTATAAAAAGAATTAAATTTATATATATTGACACTTTCATTATCATTTTAAATTTTGATCGTTTCTAAGTAAAATTTTTAAAACAAAGTAATAAACAAGAAACATGAGAAATAATTTACAGATAAACAATATCAGATTCAATAGATCGAGTTAATAAACAATGTATACTACAAAAGGGAATAAGGATGGCAGTGTGAAATACAATGTTTGGTTTAGTAAATAAATCTCAACCTCAATACATTTTTTTTAATAAGTATCATTTTTGGTCTTATATTATATTATTAATTATTGTAATAATTTTTATTTAAAATTTTTATTTAATTTGATATTAAATCTAAAATACAATGAAATAGAGCAATTATAACAAATGTAAAAATAAATTGGATATATTTTAAACAAATAAAGTATTTATTTCAAAAATTGTTTCAACTTGATGTTCATTTAGCGACAAACTTGTAAAATTGGGTTACTTCCCGTAAGGAAAATATCTGACTTTATATTAAAATATCTTTCTTTGTAAACGATTACATTCTTCATCATCCAAATTTTTTTTGAGAATATCACTTTTTCTATAAATTATACTATCATTATTTCTTGCCTTCAGTTGACTAAATGTAGATACTTTTGTAAAACAATAAAATAATTAAATCAATAGGAAAAAGCTTCATTGAAATTCATAGAAACAAAATGACATTTTTCTCTTGTAATTTCATATGGTATTGAAAAGTATCTATTTGTTATCTTACAATGGGTTCTTTTTTATCTTAGGATGTTTTTTTCTATTGAGTTTCTGAAGCGATAGTAGAAAGTATACTTTTTCTCTCTATAAGATAAATGAAAGTACATCACCTTAGATATGGAAATATATTAAAAAATCCTTTAGACATGAATAAGATATTCTATCAAATATTTTCTTCACAATTTAATCTATCGGTTAAATGATTTTCGTTGATAAGTATTTCACAAGTTGAAAACAGCTTTTCAAAATTAGATGGTATATATGTTAATGGTATTAGATTAACCATAATTTTTAATTTAACCTTTTATAGTAGTTTTATCCTACTCTACTTCTGCTTTATATTTCTGGCAATTTATTAAGAGTTTGTTTCAAGTTTTCTGAGTGATTTAATTTATCCTTGGGATACTTATGTTTGGAGAAGAAATATTGTTGACTCTTAGAAATGTCAATTCTATTGATAAGTCATCTGTCACAAATTGAACTCGTCGTTGATTTTAAAACATTTATCATTTCGAATGATTTTTTTAATATCCACACATTAATTAACAAATTCAATTATCAATGTTTAATAAAAAACTTTTCCCCTCGTCTTGGAAAGACAGGTGAAAAAATTACATCATCAATGTTTATAATTAGAAGGAAAGGTAGATCAGAGTGGTGTTTATGGATATATCCAAATGGTGATAATGAAAAGTCAAATGAGTGTGTTATAGTTTATCTAAGATTGAAAAGTTTGACAAAGTAAATGTAAAGCATAGATCTTTTATTTTTAATGACAAGGAAAAAGAGGAAAATGTATGTATTGTAAAGAACGTAATAAATCTTTATAAAGGGCAAAGCTGGGAGTTTCTGAAATTTGTTAAGAAAGATTTTTTACTAGATAAATGGGATGGTTTTTTGGTTAATGATATATTGACGATATTATGTGAGGTAGAGATTATGGACCTAAAATCTGAAAACTATAATATTCCGGTGAGATCAATAAATATAACAGTACCTCAATCAAAATTATTATCAGGCTATGGTAATATGTTTGATTCACCACTATTTTATGATTGTGTTATAAAAATTAAAGATACAGAAATTAAAGTTCATAAGGCAGTTCTTGCTGGAAGATCTCCGGTTTTTTATGGAATCTTTAACAGTACATTAGAAAAATCAAAAACAAATATTATTGAAATAAAAGATTATAGTGTTAAAGTAGTAAGAAAGATGTTAAAATACATCTACAAAGATGAAGTTTCAAATATACAAAATATGGCTAATGAAATGTTTAAAATTGCAAATAAATATAAATTATATAGATTAAAAACAATTTCAGAATAGTCTATGTGCAATAGTTTGACTACTGAAAATGTTTTTGAACGTTTTGCATTTTTTGCAACGTACTTGATTAGAAGTTTGAAAGAATGTTGTCAAATAATTATTGAAAATACAGAATAGTTAACAAAAAGTGAAGGGTGGAAAAAATTTTTTCTTATACGTCCATTATTAGTTGAAATCTTACTTTTAAAGTCATTAAACAGAAGTTCAACAGAAAGTATTTTAAAAAAAGAAGAGAAAGAATAATTGAACACATGAAGTACCTAACAAGGCAATTTTCATTTTACTGTAATTCTAAAATACAAGTATATTATTAAAGAAATATATATAATACAACAAGAACATACTCCAAAGTAATTATTTCTTGATATAATATAGATGTTTCTAAGGTTATTTCTCATAAATACTTTGAATTCAGAATTTCATAAAACATAATCTTTAAATTTATTAATTCGGTGATTTTTCTTCTCTGATTTATTCATTTTGAGGACTTTTTTCTTTTTATAAACTTTAGTACCATTATTTAGTGTATTCAATTAATTAAATATAGATCATTCCTCAAATTAGTATAATAAAAATAAAGAAATGTTTTATTGAAATTACAACACCAAGAAACGTTTCTCTTTTATACTTTTTTACGTTGATAGAAAGTATCCATTTGTTATCTTAATCTGATTTCTATTTTATCTTAAGATGTTTATTTCTCTGATGCTTCTGATAAGACAAAAGAAAACATACCTTTTCTCCCTGTAACATAAGTGAAAGTGCATTTTTTTAGATATACAAATATATAAAAAAAAGTCTTTAATATGAGTAAAAAATTTGTCAAACATTTGTTTCGCTTTTTCAACGATAACTAAAGAATTTTCAACGACGAGTAATTCACAAATTGAAAACAGTCATTCAAAATTATTTGATATGACAATTTTTTTAGCGATAGACTTCTTTTGAATTCACAGCTAAAAAGATAATTCATAATCTAAAAAATTTATTTGTATATGAATAGCTATTTCATAAATATCAGATAGAAAAAAATATGAATAAAAATAAATTTATAAGTGTTATCTATAAGATAAATTTATAAGATGTTATTTCAACGAAATGATAAAAACAAATCTTTGAAGAACTTTTATGGAAGATGTCATTTTAACAGAAGATGGTTGTAATTATTAATGATTCTAGTCAAATGATTATTTTTTAACATATCTGTATTTAACCATTCAATGCATATAGCACGAAATTTTTTTCTAAAAATTACTGCTACCCTTTGTCTACAATTTGGCTAGTTTTGAATAAATACTTTCGATATTATTTTTCATTCAATAATGTTGTTAGACCTTTAAAATAATGTATAAAACATCTTGTTTCATAAATTTAACAAAACAGTTGTGCTTTGTACAAAACTACACTAAAAAGAGTTAAAAATAGTCTTTTAAGAATAATTTTATCAATTTTGATCACAAAAGAAATTGAAACTTGTCTAACCCATTTTAGTTATAAAAAACATATCTTTTAACTATTTAATTAAATAAATCGGTCAGGTTTAATAAAAGCTGGATTGAAGACAAAATTAATTTAAATTTTTTTACTATAGAGAAAATATTTTAAACACATTAATTATTTCAAATAACCATCTGAGGACAATTGCATTCACATGATTTATTTTAGCCTTTAAATATATTTAATCCTTTTTTCTGCCGGATGACGTATACACATGTCATAAACAAAAATGTTTATGTAGAGTAGTAATTTGTACATAAGAGGAAATATTTTGAAATTAAATTATTTCAAGTGATATAAAATTTTTATATTAATAAAGAAGAGAAGAAAGGAGACGGTAGACACTCGCTTGTTATTGTTACTCATGTTTTTCTTTCTTTTTTTTTTAAAAATGCCATTTTGCTTGTCCATGAGTAATTATGAGCAAGTTAATTTTCACCGTTTCTTTTAATATTAACTTAGGATAGAGGTCGCTGTGAAGCGTGTACTTGTATATGAAGTGAATCTAACGGAATAATCAAAAATAAGTTAGTAGAAAATTAAAAAAGTTGTCATTATAAATAAAATGCATTAGGCTAAAAATAATCGCTTGTTTTTTTTGTATTAATCATTTTCCATACTGTTTAAGTATATTTATTAATAATGTTACAGCAATTAGTTAAATCAAATGTAAGCAAAGTTTTTCACTTGTATCTTAAATTCGTAGTTCTAGACGTTATAATCTTAAAATAGAAACTATAGAGAAGTTTTTAATTATAAAAGAAATATAGTGATGACTTTATAAAAATTTAGTGAAATTTTTTTTAATTGTGAAATTATTTTTAATATTTTTATTTAATAAATTGATATGAATGTTTTTAAAGCTATTTTTGTTACTAAATAAAGTTATTATGGACAGAATTAATATTTTTTATATCTACATATATATACATTGAAAACTATACCACGATGTCTAATATCCCGTTCAAACCGATAAAAATCAACGGTTTGTTTTAAACCGGGTTTTGAACAAACGTGTCATCTGTTCGAGAACCGCATTAATTTTGGCTCGCTCGAACGATTTAAGTTCAAGAGTTGTCGTACTCTATTAAAAAAATTATTTCTCTTACCCATGCGCAAGCAAATGTTCCTTTTCTCAAAAAAGCAAAAGTCACATAAATTACCATAATTACATTTTAAATCAATATTTATATATTCTATTCGAAATATTTTTACATACTTTTATATTGACTCGTAGATGTATGTATGCAACGAAAAATACAACATTACCATTTTTTGGCTCTCTAGATTTTAGAATGAAATTCTGAAATTTTGCATGGAGGTAGATTTACACAAGGACTATAATAATTTTAAAAAAAAATATTGAGAAAGTTTTTTTAAAGTGGAGATAATTAAGGCCAAAATGTCAAAAATGGTGATTTTTTCGAATTAATGGCCGGACAGCAACTTAACAATAAATTTAACACAAACATACATACGAATTAAATATTTATGTTTGTAATCATTATTTGTTAAATAAATCTGTTTACAGTGTAGGTAAAAAATCGTCGTTCTTTGGCATCACTAGAAGGTTTTTCGTGACAATAATATTAAGAAGAAGTTAGATTTTAGAAAAAAATTAAAACTTTTTGAGTTTAAAATCTTCAGACATTAACTTTTAACGTTTTTAATGTATATTTTTAAAAACTTAGACCCGATTAAGAAAAGATTTTTGTTAATTAGCTTCTTTTTATTGTTGAAAGTTTATAATTTTTAAATTTGTCTTGCTTTTTTAAAAAATTTAATACTAATTTTGTTAAATAGTTAGTTTTTATTAGTTAATAAATTATAACAAGTTGAAGGTGTATTTATTTTATAAAAAGCATGGTATTTATACATTACATAAAGAGATGATGGGCAAATGGCTTGTGATCATTATACATACGAAACAGATTTTTAGTAATTTAAAAATTATTAAATTTTATGGTTGAAAAAATGTACCTGTAACTGTAATTTTGATCATTTTTAATAAAACATTTTTCATCGTAAAGCTTGTAGATAATTTATTTACTGTAGCGAAAAATTATGAAAATAAATAACAATACCAAAAATCTTAGTTTTTAGTAAAAATATACTTTTATATTGAGATTCATTTTGCACACTCAAAAGTATAACAATAAATTTTGATTTTTGTATTATCACTTTACCTGGCAATATAAAAGTATCGCCCTCCCAGGTATTTAAATATTTATAGAAGACTACAAAAAAATATTACTACATAATAAATAAAAAGAGCTTTTTTCATCCAAATAATAAAAAATAGAGGTATATTTAATATTACATTATTAATATTTATTTTTAAAAAAAATTGCTTTGATTTCTAACAAATAAAGAACAAAATGTAAATAATTTTAAAAAAATATTTGTTATAACTATTGTCAATTACAAACAATAAAGCATTCAAATGCCTGAGAGGACGATACTTTTTTATTGCCAGGTAAAGTAATAATACAAAAGTCAAAAATTTTTTTTCATACTTTTGAGTGCGCAAAATGAATCTCAATATAAAAGTATATTTTTACCAAAACTAAGATTTTTGGTACTGTTATTTATTACTGTTATAATATTACTATCTAAAACTAGAAATGTTAAATTTTGCAGTAATAGCGATTCATCGTATTAGTTCCAAATTAAACTTTTTAAAGATTGTCTAACTCGGTGAAAGACTTCAACATATCTATAAAATATCTAATTAAATATTATTGTAGTTGATAATTATTATTTCTGTAAGACTAATAAAATAATTGTTATTGTTGTAAAGTAAAAATAATATTATAAAAAAATATAATATGTGTCATTTGTTATTAATCTTGTTATCTCTTTTCTCATTATCCTACATCTACTAATGCCTTTTAAAATTAACTTTAAAATTTGTTAAAAAACACCAGCTTTAAACCTGCCTTCGGCTAGTCACGTTTGGTCTGCAGAGCATATTTTTAAATGAGAATTCAATAATAAGTTTTAAATCGAAATATTTGTAAAAAAAATTTGTTACTCAATGAAATAAAAAAAATACAATTAAAAAAACAATCATTTATTTAAAAATGTTTAAAAAATCATTTTTGATCTATTGTCTTGGTCCTCCATCTGCTTTTCTTACTGCCATTTAATTGTTCTTCATATTTTCACTATTTGATTTGAATCTATGCATTAAATATTTCTAAATAAACAATATTTTTTGCTTTATCAGATTCTGTTTTTACAAATGGACAATCAGGGCTTTTTACACGTGAAAAAGAAACATACAATTGTCCATGTGAAAATACTGGTGTTGTTAAATCTACACCAACTTTACTTAATGTTTGCCCTTGACTTTTATTAATGGTCATACCAAAAGCAAATCTTACAGGAAACTGTTTCCTTGTTAATGTAAAAGGGTACTCTCCCTAAGAACTATATAAAACTATTCTAGGTATAAGAACAGTTTTATCTTTATTTAATCCTGACAAATGAATACATGTCAAGATTTTTTTTTACTAATCTCTATAATTCTCAATCTTGTTACATTACAAAGTCTTTATTTAATGTTCAAGTTACGAATCACAATAATAATAGCATTAACTTTGAGATTCAACACATGTGGTGGTAAACCGCTAGGTGTCAACTGATTTAAGTTTTCAATAGGCATGCTGTAGTAATTTTCATTTGTATCCGAATCTATTCTAATCGAATCGTCTGAAAATATTTTTTCTACATTGCCTGGTAGAGTATTTAATACTTCATTATTAATAGACTCTACAATGACATTTGTTGGAGCAAGAATTGCTTAGTTTGATTTTTCTAATATGCTTTTATTTTTAGTTCCGAATATGTCATTCATTAAATTTGCTGTTGATTGGAGATTTAGTGGTATATTCACTTCGTCAACTTTAGTTTTTTGAAGAGCATCATCACCAATGTTTAAAATCCACTTGGCAAAATCTATCTCGTTCTTTTAAATCTTCATATTTTTGGTAAGTTCTATCGTCTCAAAGTGAACATTCTAAAAAGAGCTTTATTTTATAGAAAACACAAAATTTTGATGTCTTGTAGAATTTGATAAGATTGGCAATGTTTGGCAAAATTACGACCACATATAATAGCTTTTCCACCGAATGGAAGATCATTCTTACAAACTTTTTTTAGTTTCTGATCAAGATAATCAATTACATACTTACTAAGTATAGATGTTTCATCAATTAATATTAATAAAGCTTTTCAAGCATAGTAATACGTAATTTATTAAACCTGGATAGTCTAAAATTACCATCATATAGAGTAATTAGCACTGACAACATAGAATGAACTGTTTGTCCATTTTTAAGAAGATTAACTGCAATACCAGTTGAAATACAATTAAGTACTATCTTATCTTCAGCTCCAAGCAAGTAATATAAGGTTGTGTTGATAAATGTCTTACCTGTTCTGTTAGATTCTTCTAAAATAAAGCGACGTTTATCTGAGGAATTATTTACAATCATATTTAGACATGGGCGTGTTGGTAAATTTTTCGATCGCGATCGATCGATCAATGGTCGCTTTTTAAAATCTACCTGTAAAATTAATAACATATATCTCTAGAAACAACATAATTTTATTATAATTAAAAAAATTTCCAAGTAAAAAAAATTACATTATATAAATTGTAAATTATCTCTTAAAACTAACAAATTGTTCAAATTCTTGGTAGTAAAATTGGTTCATTATCATTTCATAATAAATGAAAGCGATGAAAAAGCACTTTCAGATTTGATACTAATTGACTTTATTTTTCTTGTATTCTGATAAAGACTATGTAAGTGGGTGATGATAATTTTCCTGAATTATAAAAATAGTCAATATTAATTTCAGAACTAATATTTCTAATATCGTAAAGATAACTATTATTGCATTAACAGATGAATTTCCCAAAGTCGTTAGTATATAGTGTAAAACTGACCCTAAAATTTCTGTAATTTTGCATGGGCTCTAAAATTTGGAGTCTACTTTAAAAAATTAATCAAGGATCGACCAGGATTACATCCCATGTTTATGTAATGATTCCTCTTTGTAGTTTTCGATTAATATATAGATGCCAAAGGCAACGCTGATTTTATAATAACCAGTAAAGTGATGATATAATAATTAGAATTTATTTGCATCCTTTTCGTTACTCCAAATTTGAACATTGTTATAAAAGTATATTTAACTATCATCAACTTATGTTTTTAAATTAGTTATTTATTTGTATACTTTTCGTGACAAAAAATTAATTATCTATAGTAAACTTTGTAATGATAAATGTTTATACTATAAATAGGTAAATAAACAATTCAAAAAAGAATCTTTTTAATCGTATCATTTGATAATTTTCAAATCTTCCAAACCAATATTTAATTTTAAAAAAAAAATTTTTGAAACGCTCATATGAGTAATAAAATTAAAAGGGTAAATTAGAATGAAAAAAAGAATAGTATTTACTATGAAGTTTTTTTACGCGATTAAATTTTGAAACATCCACTATTAAGTTTAAAAGTTAATGTCTGAGAGTTTTAAATTTGTGAAGTTTGAATTCCCTCCAAAGTCTAATCTTTTCTTAGTATTTTGTCACTATATACCTTCAGAAATAGCAAAAAAATTACCATTTGTCCATCTTTATGGTAATTGAGTTATTCAATACATAATAATGAAACACAATACTTAATTTGGGTGTGTGAAATTATTTAATTACACCGTAGTGCGTCTATTAATTCTGAAGTTGCAGTTTTTGATAATTTGGCTTCATTCTTCTCCTTGTTGTAGAAACATTTTTTAATTTATAGATTCTGGTAATGTATGTTGAAATATATTTACACGCAATTTTTTCAGGATCAATTTCTGAATTCTAGGGGGTCAAAAATGCTAGTGATGCATGTTTTATGATACAATCAAATAGTCAAGATTGATTGTTTATCATGATTTTTTTTATAAATATTAACAAAAATATAATCTCACCCTCTCTTAATAAACTATCATAAACATCCTCACAGCGCAGAGAGGGTGAGTTATTCCTTTTTTAATTATTAACTTATTCTTTAGTTTTTATAAATCCTTTATCTTGTGAAATAAACTACTT
Source organism: Strongyloides venezuelensis (assembly GCA_963280985.1). NCBI lineage: Eukaryota > Metazoa > Nematoda > Chromadorea > Rhabditida > Strongyloididae > Strongyloides > Strongyloides venezuelensis. The sequence continues at coordinate 22,935,236 of CAUJLX010000002.1, forward strand.
GTTGAATCTATTATCTTGAAACATTGGATTTTTCGTTCCAAACACACGTTCATGAGTATAAATAAAGGTATATAAAAATATTAAAACAAGCAAAGAGGAATAATAATCAAATAAACAATTACAAAATTATATTAAGTTGCTTACTTAAGAAGTTTAAAATTTTAAAATAACCTCTATATTTATAATATTTCCATTAAATAAATATTAAAATAAAGTATTTTTTATATTTTAATATTAGTAAAAATTTTTTTTCTTTATTAAGACGCATAAAGTTACGTCTCATTAATATTACCAAAAATAAATTTAATAAGCTTAAAAACATTCCTAACATTTTTTACTATTTATTATTAATTTGTATCCCAATACATAGATTAGATTATAATTTTTCAGATCAATTGCAACACAATAGTCATTTTTTACTATGCAGTATAATGTTTCAGGATTTTTTCTGCTCTACTTCTAAAAAAACTACATTGTATATGATAATACATTTATTCACAAAAAAAAAACAATAAACTAAATAAATAAAGTAAATATATACAAATATATTATTATTTATAAACAACTGGGAGATTTACTAAGACCTCTGGTCTATCTTTAGCTAATTTATTTTCAAACCAATCACAAAGATAATCATCCTCCTCTTCAAGTATTTTTTGATACTTTTCATTACTTAGAAAGTCTTCATCCTCTTCAACTTTCAACTTCCATGTTTTATTACTCTTTACAGCATATGTTGACATGATATCCTGTGCATCCTCAACAGAGATATCAAATAAATTTTTAATTATACCACGTGTAAGGTGCCTCCTAGCTTGTAACATACACAAACCAAAATTATGAACATCACAACGAAGTTTAAGTAATGTTGATATTGAACTTGGTGATGGTTTCGTTCCATGTCTTGGTTTTTTCATGTATTCTAAGGAATGAAGAAACTCTCCACGTATTGTCCAGACTCCACAACATAGTGTTGCATATTTTCTTATTATTTCAATAAAATCTTCCTCACTTACATTTTCATTTTCAAATGACGATAGTTTTTTGAGTTCACAATGTTTTAGGACAGATGCCTTGAGGAATAGAAGTTTTATACGATCTTGGAAATTGAGATCATCTAACTGTAAATTTAAAATATTCTTCCCACTCTTTACTAATTCCTCTGCATTAGACTCAACTGTTCTTGTATTTAAAACAATTTCTTTTATCTTCAATGGTTGATTTTTAAGCTCTTTAAATTCACTTTCTTGTGGTAGAATGGAAGATTTATCAGTTGTCTTAACTTTCAAAAGTATCCATGGATCTTTATCAGCCATCTGTTGTTTGTACAGTGAACTTTCTTCTTTTCTCCTCTTTTGTGCTTCAGTCTCAGCTCGAGCAAATTTAACTCTTACTGTATTCATTTCTTTTGTTTCATCTTCAACTATATTATCGACAACTGAGTTATTTATATTATCATCTCCTCCTCTTATTAATCTTTTCATTTCAAATGTTCCATCTAATGGTAAAATAAATAATTTTTTGTCTTTAAAACAACAAACTCCATGATTCATAACTTTGTGATCCTTATTTTTTACACCTTTATAAGTAAACGGTTCTCTATCTTTAATATCAACAAATTCATATAAATCTGTTGGATCAAAATTTATTTCCAAATCTCCAACAGCTCTTTTGTGGCGAGCATCACATTTCTTTAGAGGTAAATTTGCTTTTGGAAATTGTACACGATACAAATCTGATGGAGGTTTTCCAAGAATTATAGGTATCTAAAAAAAATACAATTATTAACTAAAAAAAATTTTATTCTAACCTCCATTTCAATAGTTTCATCATTTTCACTTCTTTCAATGTCATTATCATTAAACATCTTAAAATAAAATTTAATATTAAAAATATGATTTTTCGGCATACCTGGAAAAAGAATGCAGTCTGAATATCATTTGCTGCATCTACATCCATTTTAATGTTAGAAATCCAGAAGTAAATCAAATGATAAACGTATACGTTCTTTTATCTATTTTAAAATAAGAAAATAACGCTACTCCAAAAGTTGTCTTACAACATAAATAAAATAATACGTACTGTATGCTATGTTGTTGATAAATTTAAGAATTATTTTGAAAAGTTATTATTTTTTAATATTTAATAAAAAAAAGTCTTTGCTTATGGATAAATAAATAGTGTGTATTGGGAGAATTAAATTTATTGTTTTATCTTTCTTTTTTTTAATTCAATTGTTTACTGATTTGTGTACTTTAATATATCAACTACAAATTGTTTTCTTTAATGTTTTTATGTCATATCATTAGTAATTTTTGACATACATTACTAATAAAATGATTAAATATAATAAATAATAATTATTTAGAAGAATTTTATTATAGTTAAATTGTTAAATGAATAACTTTTACTCATATTTATTATAATTTCTGTTGCAATCCGTTGAAATCAGACAAACGTTTTTTATATATTATAATTTTCCGAGTACAAAACCAAGTCTTGATATAACTTTCTAAACTTTTTCTAATATTATTAGAAAGCAATGATAAAATAAATGGTTGCATTAAGCAATCAATATGAACAATCCAGATCTTGAAGGTATGAAGTAAATAATACAAACTTAAATCTTTGTCACATTTTGATGCAAAATAATGAATGCAATTTAATGTTATATAAAATAGTTGACAAATCGTCAGTAATAAAGAAAATATTAATGTATTTATATTTGGCTTTGATGTTAGTTGCTTCAAATTTCTGAAACTACATTTTAACAATTTGACCATTGAAAGTATATTTAAGGTTAATGAAAGTAAAAAAAAATTGAATTATGAATAATTCCCCATAATCGTTTTAATTCTGTTTTATTTTTCATATTCTATCATTAATATTGAAAATGGAGATGTATATTCTTTCTCTATTATTCTAAAATAAGTTCTTGAAGACCATAAAAACCATGTTGGTAAGATACTAGTTATAATTAATAATGTACAGAAAAAAATGAAAGTCTTTTTGAGAAGCTTTAAAAAAAAATTAATATTTTCCTTCTAAAAGTTATAAACATACCTTATTTCCTGTGAATGGACAATATACAAGTATAAAGCGAATGAAAGAAATATAGGTATTTATAAAAAACTGGGAAAAATTAAGGTAGAAGATTGATGCATAATAAAATGTCCAAATGTACGATGGATTATGAAAAAAAATACCAACAAATGCCAAAGGTGGATAATGAGTTATGACAAAATAAGTCAGAATTTGAAAATGGTATATTAAATTTACTATACCTTGGATGATCAAAACTTTCCTAAGTGTTGTATTTAAATCTAACATGTAATTATTGTTTCTTATTAAATTTAACATTAATATTAAATAAAATAAATATGATACAATTGAAATAACAATATGAATACACAATAGTGGTATTGGTATATTAATTGTCATAAATGGAATAACTTTCTTTATTTTATTAATCATTAATTCTTCTGTTCCATTCATAATTAAAACTTTTTATAATAGTAAAGAAAAATTTAAATAACAGGAATAATATTTATTTCTTTCTAGTTTATTATTTTTAAAGAATAATTACAAAATAAGTATAACTTTAATATTGGACTTTTAAAGATACTAGTTAAAAATAGATACTAATTACCTTATAATAACTTTAAATATCAACCATAAATATTTTTATAACATTTTTAATATTTCACTTAATAATTAGTCTCTGATATAGATATTATAACAGAAGATAAAAATTGAAATATAAAAATATTTCACAAAATGAATGAAAATTCTTTCTTTTTACCTAAATAATTCTCATTAGACTACAAAAAATCCCCCTTGAGGAAATTAATACATTAAGGAAGTTAAAAAAGACATTTTTCAAAAACTTTATATCATGCAAATAGAGGAAACATCGAATGATAAATGAAAGATTATAAAAAGAAACCGTAAAAATGGTTTACAAAAAACATGATTATTTGTAAAATTATTTATTTTTAAAATTTATTAATAGAAACCATAATTTTTTAAAAACATTGGTTTCAAACTATTTCTATAAAAATACATAAAACTGTCTATCACAACATCATAATGAAATTCTCGTTTTTTGTTATCTTTATTTTTTTGGTTTTATATTCTTTTAAAAAAACTAATGAGAGAGAATTAAAAATTGGATTTTTATTTACTAATTTAGATGGATACTATGATGATAGGATTGGTTTTAAAAGATCAGCAGGAATGGCAACTATGGCTTTTAAAAGAATTCGAGATGAACAATTACTACCAAATATCACTAATTTAAAAATTAATTATGAGTTTGATAATTGCAACGAAAGTAGAGCAAGTGCAATAAGTTATAATTTATCATATATTGATAAAGTTGATGTTATATTTGGGCCCTCATGTACAAAATCTGTAAAAAGAACTTCGTTTTCAACACAATTGTTCAACACACAGTTATTTATCTGGGGTATTGTTAGTTCATCAAATTGGTTAAATCATAAAAAATATCCAAATGTATATTCCATAATAGCTACATATTATTCTTTATCTCATGCTGCACTTGACTTTATAATATCAAATAATTGGACAGATATTGCTTTTCTTTCGGCTCCATCAGTTGACAAACGTTGTAATAGAATGTTTTCAGATTTTAAAACCACAATGGATAATTATTATCCTAGTGTGAATTTAAGAAGTTCATTAATTACCTCAACCCCACCAAGAAAAACTGATTTTGACTATTTTTTTGTTTTAACAAAGCCATTTTCAAGAATTATTGTGTCTTGTTTTGATTTAGATGTATGGAAAAGAGATTTTTTACTATACATGTATGATAGTAATTTTACTAATAATGAATGGGTTCATATTAATTTAGAATTTAGAAGATTAAGTTTTATCGGAGAAAATTATGATAAAAATAACAAACAGCAATTTTTTTATAAAGATTTATATGATTTAAATGATAATCGTGATGATGACGCATTTAAAATGGCTAAGCGTATGTTTATTATTGATGCATATTTTAAAAAAGTAATACCACCAGAAACTGCACTAGAAATTTTAAATCAAATTAAAGATTGGCCATTTTATTGTAGTGATTGTGTTATAAACGATTCAACTCAACTATCAATATATTCTTCTTTTCTTTACGATGCTGTATATTCTTGGGCAAATTTATTGAATATTTCTATGGAAAAGTACGGAGAAGAAGCAGTATTCAACAATTTTTCACTTCTTAAAATTGGTTGTAATAGATCATTTGAAGGAGTTGTAGGAACTGTAAGATTTGATAGTGAATGTAATCGTTTAACAACATTTCAAGTAAAAGGAATTAATAGATTTGGTGAAGAAGTAATTCATGTTAACTATACATTTGATGGTGTTTTATCTTTTAAAAGATCAATGAGTGATGTGGGATCAAATAATACAATGTTTGAAAATTGGGACTACAATATACCATTGAATCGACCATTATGTGGATATAGTGGAAATCTTTGTTCAATAGGTTTTTTTAAAGAATATCAAGAATTAGCTATTATTATTATTGTAGTAACTATAATTGTAATAATTATCTCAATTTTATCAACAATTTATGTAGTAATCAGGTATCGTAGGAAAGCACTTGAAGAGTTGTCGCAATGGAAGATACCAAATGATAAATTGACTAAGCCTGAAAACAATGAGTCACAAATTAATCAATCAAGTTATTCATTTCATTCTGGAAGAACTTCTAAATCAAGTAAAAATTTTACTACCAAAGTGGATAGTAACAGATATATGTATGTTGTTCATGAAACTGATTTAGTTGTTGCTGAGAAACATACAGTAATGTATTTTGAAAATAAAGAAGACTTGAAGGAGTTGTCGGAATTATTTTTATCAAATCATCCAAATATTAATAAGTTTTTTGGAATGTCTGTTGATGGAAGTGTTCCTTTATCTGTATGGAGATATTGTAAACGTGGAAGTATTTTTGTATGTCTTCATTAATTTATGTTTATGTTATTTTTTAGGATATCCTTCAAACTGATACCTCATTTTTTGATTCATTTTTTCTCACGTGTCTGATAAAAGATATCGTTGAAGGGCTTCATTTCATTCATAATGGCTTCATCAAATTCCACGGTCAATTAACATCAAAAAATTGTCTCATCAACGATAGATGGGAAGTTAAAATTAGTAATTTCGATTTAAAAAGTATGAGAATTAGAGAGAGCATAAGCAATGAGAGAAAATTATGGATGGCTCCTGAACATTTAAGAAATGATAATTCTTTAGGAAGTCCTGAAGGTGATATTTATAGTTTTGGTATTATATGTAGTGAAATAATTTGTAAAACAACTCCATTTAATATTGAAATGGAAGATGATGATATTGATGAGACAGTATATTATGTTAAAAGAAATTCGATACCACCCAAAAGACCGGAACTTGTCCCATATGATGGTATTGAAATAAATTCGGCTTTATTACTTCTTATCAAAGATTGTTGGAATGAATTGCCACAAAACCGACCTAATACAAAAGATATTAAAAAGGTCATGACAGCTATTAGTGATAAGAAAAAGAAAAATTTAATGGATCACGCTTTCTCAATGTTAGAAACTTATGCTGGAACTTTAAGTGAAGAAATTCAATCTAGAACAAGCGAATTAATTGAGGAACAAAAGAAAAGTGATATGTTATTAAAAAGAATGTTACCAAGTTCAGTAGCAGAGAAATTGAAATTAGGAAAGGCTATTGAACCTGAAAATTTTGATTCTGTCACAGTGTTCTTTGCTGATGTTGTCAAATTTACAATATTATCTTCAAAATGTACTCCGTTACAAGTTATAGGATTCGTGAATGACCTTTTCACAACTTTTGATAATATAATCGAATCACTAGATGTCTACAAGGTTGAAACTATTGGTGACGGTTATTTATGTGTTTCAGGACTTCCAATACCTAATGGTATGATGCATGCTAAAGAGATTGCATTGTTAGCATTAGGTTTCATGAATGCTTGTAATAAATTTAAAATTGCATCACTACCGGATGAAAAAATAACTGTTAGAGTTGGGTGTAATTTAGGACCTTGTGTAGCAGGAGTAGTCGGTTTATCTATGCCGAGATATTGTCTATTTGGTGATACAATTAATACTGCTTCAAGAATGGAGAGTAATGGTAAACCTGGAAAAATACATACAACAGAATCATACTACAATATGTTAACACAACTAGGAGGGTTTGATATGAAAGAGAGAGGAAGTGTTATTATAAAAGGAAAAGGTGTTATGACAACATATTGGCTTAATGGAGTAGTTGGAGATTCACAGTATTCCGTTAACTCTCATCAATTTGATGACGTAATTGAAAAAGTAGAAGATGATGATTCATAGAATAACTTGTAACTTAGGAAATTTATATTCCTTTATTGTCTTTAATTTTTTAGTTAATTTTTAATGTTTTATTTAATACTATGACTATAAATTTAACTTTTACATAATCCTGTAGTAAATAATAACGTTTATAGAAAATTTAGTTGTGCTATGTCTTAGATAATCGGTGTTTTCACTAGAGTTATATCTAAATCAAACACATGATTGTTATTTTTTATTAATTTTAATTATAATACCAGGTAAAAAATATGATATAATTGAAGTAACAATATTAATGTACAATAATAGATTTAGTATTTAAATTGTTAAAAATGAAACAAGTCTCCTAATATTATTTTACCATAAATTTTCCTGTTTCATTCATTATCAAAACATTTTTTAATTCTAGAACAATAATTTAAAAAAATAGGAATATTGTCAATTTTTGCTTAATTTTTAAGCTTTTGAAGAATAATTTATAAAATAAGTAAAACATTAGCATCGGATTTCTATGATAATATTTGCCATAAGTACTAATAACCTTTAGTAGTTTTAAATAATCTGTCATTGAAATTTGTATAACATATTTTTTATTTTATTTATAATTAATCATTGATAAAAATACTATAGCATAAAATTGAATATAAGATTATCAAAGATTTCTGAAAATGCACAATAATTATCTCTCGTAATATTGATAATTCTTAATAAACACAAAAAAATCTGCCTATGAATAGAAAATTAATACACTCAATGGATTTAAAAAACACTTTGTAAGAATTTAAATCATTCAATTTGAGTAAACATTTAAAGGCGTTGCTTATAACTTTAAATTATAAAAAAAAAGACAATAATGCGATACCATATAAAGTTTTTACAAAAAATAACATTATTTGTAAAAATATTTATTATGAAAAGTTTTTTAATAGAAACCATAATTTTTTATCAACATTGGTTCCATACTGTTTCTATAAAAATACATAAAACTGTTTATCAACATCATAATGAGATTCTCGTTTTTCGTTATCTTTATTTTTTTAGTTTTATATTCTATAAAAAAAACTAATGAGAGAGAATTAAAAATTGGATTTCTCTTTAATAATTTAAGCGGCTACTATGATGATAAGATAGGTTTTACAAGATCAGCAGGAATGGTAACTATGGCTTTTAAAAGGATTCAAGATGAACAATTACTACCAAATATCACTAATTTAACAATAAATTATGAATTTGATAATTGTAACGAAAGTAAATCAAGTGCATTAGGTTATAATTTATCATATATTGATAAAGTCCACGTTATTTTTGGGCCTTCATGCACAGAATCTGTAAAAAGAGCCTCATATTCAACGCAATTGTACAATACACAATTATTTATTTGGGGTATTGTAAGTTCATCAAGTATGTTAAATCATAAAAAATATCCAAATGTCTATTCTGTCGTATCAACATATTATTCCTTATCTTATGCTGCACTTGACTTCATTATGTCAAACAATTGGACAAATATTGCTTTTATTTCTGCTCCATCAGATGAAAGACGTTGTAATAGAAGGTTTACTGATTTTTCAAACTATAATGGATAATTACTATCCTAGTGTGAATTTAAGAAGTTCATTAATTACCTCAACCCCACCAAGAAAAACTGATTTTGACTATTTTTTCGTTCTAACAAAGCCATTTTCAAGAATAATTGTATCTTGTTTTGAAATGGACGTATGGAAAAGAGATTTCTTATTATACATGTATGATAATAATTTTACTAATAATGAATGGGTTCATATAAATTTGGAAATTAGAAGATTAGGCTTTCTCTCAAATAATTATGATGAGAATACCGAAAAACAATTTTTTTATAATGATGTATATGGTTTAAATGATAATCGTGATGATGACGCATTTAAAATGGCTAAGCGTATGTTTATTATAGATGTACGTTATACTAGAAAATTATCATTAGAATTTAAAAAACAAACTTTAAATCAAGTTAAAGATTGGCCATTTTATTGTAGTGATTGTGTTATAGACAACACAACGCATCTATCATTATACTCTTCATATCTTTATGATGCTGTTTATGTTTGGGCCAATTTATTAAATATTTCTATGCAAAAGTACGGCGAAGAAGCAGTATTCAACAATTTTTCACTTCTTAAAATTGGCTGTAATAAATCGATAGAAGGAATTATAGGAACTATAAGATTTGATAGTGAATGTAATCGTATAACAACATTTCAAGTAAAAGGAATTAATAGATTTGGTGAAGAAGTAACTCATGTTAACTATACATTTGATGGTGTTTTATCTTTTAAAAGATCAATGAGTGATGTGGGATCAAATAATACAATGTTTGAAAATTGGGACTACAATATACCATTGAATCGACCATTATGTGGATATAGTGGAAAGCGTTGTTCAATAAATTTTTTTAAAGAATATCGAGAACTAGCAATTATTATTATTGTAGTAACTATAATTGTAATAATTATCTCAATTTTATCAACAATTTATGTAGTAATCAGGTATCGTAGGAAAGCACTTGAAGAGTTGTCGCAATGGAAGATACCAAATGATAAATTGACTAAGCCTGAAAACAATGAGTCACAAATTAATCAATCAAGTTATTCATTTCATTCTGGAAGAACTTCTAAATCAAGTAAAAATTTTACTACCAAAGTGGATAGTAACAGATATATGTATGTTGTTCATGAAACTGATTTAGTTGTTGCTGAGAAACATACAGTAATGTATTTTGAAAATAAAGAAGACTTGAAGGAGTTGTCGGAATTATTTTTATCAAATCATCCAAATATTAATAAGTTTTTTGGAATGTCTGTTGATGGAAATGTTCCTTTATCTGTATGGAGATATTGTAAACGTGGAAGTATTTATGTATGTCTTTATTAATTTATGTTTATGTTATTTTTTAGGATATCCTCCAAACAGATACCTTATTATTTGATTCATTTTTTTTGATGTGTCTGATAAAAGATATCGTTGAAGGTCTTCATTTCATTCATAATGGCTTCATCAAATTCCACGGTCAATTAACATCAAAAAATTGTCTCGTCAACGATAGATGGGAAGTAAAAATTAGTAATTTCGATTTAAAAAGTATGAGAATTAGAGAGAACATAAGCAATGAGCGGAAATTATGGATGGCTCCTGAACATTTAAGAAATGATAATTCTTTGGGAAGTCCTGAAGGTGATATTTATAGTTTTTCTATTATATGTAGTGAAATAATTTGTAAAACAACTCCATTTAATATTGAAATGGAAGATGATAGCATTGATGAGACAGTGTATTTTGTTAAAAGAAATTCGATACCACCCAAAAGACCAGAACTTGTCCCATATGAAGGTATTGAGTTAAATTCGGCTTTATTACTTCTTATCAAAGATTGTTGGAATGAAATACTACAAAACCGACCTAATATAAAGGATATTAAAAAAGTCTTGACAGCTATTAGTGATAAGAAGAAGAAAAATTTAATGGATCACGCTTTCTCAATGTTAGAAACTTACGCTGGAACTTTAAGTGAAGAAATTCAATCTAGAACAAGCGAATTAATTGAGGAACAAAAGAAAAGTGATATGTTATTAAAAAGAATGTTACCAAGTTCAGTAGCAGAGAAATTGAAATTAGGAAAGGCTATTGAACCTGAAAATTTTGATTCTGTCACAGTGTTCTTTGCTGATGTTGTCAAATTTACAATATTATCTTCAAAATGTACTCCGTTACAAGTTATAGGATTCGTGAATGACCTTTTCACAACTTTTGATAATATAATCGAATCACTAGATGTCTACAAGGTTGAAACTATTGGTGACGGTTATTTATGTGTTTCAGGACTTCCAATACCTAATGGTATGATGCATGCTAAAGAGATTGCATTGTTAGCATTAGGTTTCATGAATGCTTGTAATAAATTTAAAATTGCATCACTACCGGATGAAAAAATAACTGTTAGAGTTGGGTGTAATTCAGGACCTTGTGTAGCAGGAGTAGTCGGTTTATCTATGCCGAGATATTGTCTATTTGGTGATACAATTAATACTGCTTCAAGAATGGAGAGTAATGGTAAACCTGGAAGAATACATACAACAGAATCATACTACAATATGTTAACACAACTAGGAGGGTTTGATATGAAAGAGAGAGGAAGTGTTATTATAAAAGGAAAAGGTGTTATGACAACATATTGGCTTAATGGAGTAGTTGGAGATTCACAGTATTCCGTTAACTCTCATCAATTTGATGACGTAATTGAAAAAGTAGAAGATGATGATTCATAGAATAACTTGTAACTTAGGAAATTTATATTCCTTTATTGTCTTTAATTTTTTAGTTAATTTTTAATGTTTCGTCTATGCTTTAAATAAAAATTTGCTTTTACATTAACATTGATAAGGATAGCATTTTTAAAAAATTCAATTATTCTTTGCAGAAAATAATTAATTTTTTATAATGATTAATTACTATATAAATGAGTGTAATTTATATACAAAGATTTATTTTTGTGTATTTAAAAATATTAATGTACATTTTTACAATAAAAATTAAAAATTTTTTTTTAAATTTCATGCTAATTAACAAATAATTTTGAAATAAGGATTTTATTAATAATTTAGTAAAAGATTTATGTTTTCAAAAAAATGCTAGCAAAAATTATATATAATTTATTTTTATAAAGCAATAATTATATATATTCCTTTGGCAATTTGATTTGCAAAATAAAACAATTCACCTGTGGGATAGCTTTTCTGAGCATAATTTAAATGTCACATACGGGTAATTTGAATCTTTGTGCTTACAGACTGATGACGAGTTTTAAAACTATTTATGATAATACTTTTTAAGATATTTTTTGTACTTTTTGATAATAAAATTAAAGTATATGGTTGTAGGAGACACATTAGATGATAAACATAAACTCTTAATTTCTGACAAATATGATATATACTCATATCAGGTGTATTTTCGTCTGTAAAATACCAAACACAGTTTAAAGAAATAAATAATAATTGAACTATCATTACTATTAATGAATATATTAACATACTAACATTTCCTTTTACACTTTTCTTTTTTCCTACAGATGAAAACAAGTTTTTAAAAATTAATTTGACTAGTGACATCAAGTTTAAAATAAATGATAATATCAAGAAAATAAAGTAGTGAATTATTGAATTTTTACTATTTGAAACATTCATCCATTCTAATTTTTTATAAGATATCGCAAAAATAAGATATCCATTTGTATATCTTTTATCAATAGGTCCAAAGTATGTTTTACAAAACCAAAGGTGCCATGTTGGAGCGTAACTTGTTATCAAAAGTAACACAACAAAAAGCCAAAATGATTTCATTAATATCTAAGAAAAATATAAAATATTAATAAGTATGTAAATAATTATTTGGAAAATCAAACTTACATTAGTTCCTTTAAATGGGAAATATATTAAAATAAATCTTATAAAGGCAATATATGCACATAAAAAAAATTGACAATAAGTAAAATAATACATAAGTGCATAAAAAACAGTCCAATTATAAGATGGCTCCATAAATACTTGCATATATCTTGTGATGGGTGGAAAAAATACCATCAAGATAAAAGACATTAATAGAATATGTGCTAATATATCAATAATTCCGTAGATTAGAACAACTTTGCAAAATGTAGGATTCATTTCTTGCAAATTGTTTCTTTTTTTATAAAAATTAACTAATATAACTATGTACAATACATAGGTAAATAATGAAAAAAATTATTTGTAATATCATTGATGGTACACTTATATCAAGTGCAAGGAACGGTAAGATTTTTAAAATATCATTAATAAGAAGTTCTTCCGTTTGACTCATTTTAAATTATAAAAATAGCTAAAATTAATTTTTATTTCTTGTTACAATATAATAATATGATTTAAAACTATATAATTGTACATTTACATAAATATTCTGCTTATATACATAGAAATGTGACATTATTGAATGTATAATTATTCTTCTACTTGCAATTAAAATTTTTTATAATTGTATTTTGAAAATGTTTTAATTAATTCTATTCTTTTTTCAATTTTTTCGTTTTTATTGTTTTCATCATTGTCTTCCATTCTAAAGAGGCGAGAATTTGTACCGATAACTTGAGCATGGTAGAATAAATATTCAAGGAAATACATAAGATCTGAATTAATACGATGGAATGCTATTGGAAAATCTGCAATAGAGTTCATACCTTTTTCAGGTTGAAACAATGAGAATCTTTTTATAAAAATTCATTGTTCCCTTTTTTTTATCAAGAATCGATGACACCCGTTCAGGATTAAATACGAACCTACTTCTATCATCACTTAAAAATGTTGGATTGACACCCATTTTATATAGGCATCTTCCAATTTCCATATCATCAAGAACATCATCTTTTTGGGTACAATATTTTTTATTACTTAACCCTTTTTCAACTAAAGTGTTAAATGTTTTTCTACTAAAAACATATCCACTTCCACCTTGTATGTATCCATTTGCATCATTTCCAGGAGGATTATATACTGTAAAACCGAAATAATTATGATCATCTGGATTTTCATTAATAAGAAATGCTCTTAGATTTTCCATAACAAGATATGCATCATCATCCGCCTTTAAAACATAGTCATAGTCATTTTTATGATTTTTCCATACCCATCTTAATGCATTTTTTACTTTGCCATATGAATATTTATATTCATCCTTTGGAAATGATTCTATTGATGGTAATGTTGGATCATCTTTAGATGAAGCAAAAACATATCCATTGCATCTTTTTAACCATGTGTTTTTTTGAGGAATGCATTTACTGGATTTAAATTTCGGTGATGTCAAAATAACACAAAATATCCGAATATTTTTTTGTAATTTTTGTGATATGCCCTCAAATACTATAATGAAAGAATTTTATCTCAATATATATTATATAATTATTTACCAGAGTTGTTGTATGATTTTTGAAACATATCATATTCTTCAGATTTCAATGTCTTATCATTCTCATCTATGAGAACAGTTTTAATAGAACTAATCAAATAGAATAAAAAAATATATATGAATATTAAATTATAGAATGTTAGCATTTGAGTGATTTGAGTTAATTTAAAACGTTCATCTTAAATACACTTTTTATCATTGAGAACGTGGTAGTGTTTCACAAAATTTAGAATTTGTTTTTATTATTTTCAGTGAAACTAATTGAATAATATAAAAAAAAGTTTTTGAAAATAAGCAACACCACTTGTATTATGAACAAAATCTCCTTTTTGTAAGAAAAAATTTTTTTATAAAATAGTTATAATTTATAATGGTAAGATACTCTGCCTTTATTACTGTAGTTTGATGTATTAATTAACTTTTATAAGACGTAAAAGTTATTTAAATTAATATTGTGTTTATTTTTAATTTTTTTAGTAGTCATCAGTGAACAGGTTTAACTATATTTTAATAATAAAAAATGCAACTTTACCGTTTGATCGAATTAAATAAGTTAAAAAGATTAAACACCAAGATGATCCATATGACCTGTTGAATAACCTTGGATGTCCAACAACCAATGTTAGTAAACTAATTGTAAAAAAGCTGTTACATATGCATTCTCCCATTCTTATCATCAAAACATTTACTATCACTCTATGTGTTTTAGAGAAATCTTCCTTGCTGATTGATCATCAACCAAATAAAATTACCAAAAATTCTTCTCTTTGGTGTTACAAAAAGTATAACCTTCAAAGATTATTTTGAATAATCCTATTCTAATTTCTGTTTAACATTTAGCTATGTTATAGATAAATGAAAACCTTCATACATTATTTTTAGCTTCATTATTTATTACGCTAAACCACTGATTTTTTCAATCACCATAACTTCGGATATTAGCTTTTGTCAAACCAATCGTCATTGCGTACTGATTAACAACGTGAAAAATTCAATTATTATTAAATATACTTTAAATATATTGGTAAATGAATAAATGTGTTGTTTTTTGCTCCACCTACCCATAAAGAATCTTTCTTTTCACGAAGTGGTCTATTTTTTGCTCACAAATGAACTAATTCACTATTTAAAAAAAATATATTATTAAAAAAAATATTAAAAGATTCATAAAAGATATAAGTACTATAATTATATTATTGTTCTTTTTGATTTGAAAGACTGATAAAAGTAATAAAATATTTTACTATGTTTAAGTTAAATATATTTATTTTTTTTATAAATATTTTATTAATATACATACAAAATACCAAAATTATAACTGCTTAACTTTTCTTTTCCGTTTAACTATAATTTTTTTTATAATTGTATTTTGAAAATTTTTTAATTAGATCTAATCTTTTTTTCAATTTTTTTCATCTCTATCGTCTGTATCATTGTCTTCCATTCTAAAAGAGGCGCGAATTTTTACCAATAACTTGAGCATGGTAAAATAAATATTCAAGGAAGTACATAAGATTTAATTTAACACGATGAAATGCAATTGGAAAATCTGAAAAAGAGTCCATACCCCTTTTAGGTTGAAACAATGATAATTCTTTATAAAAATTCATAACAGTCTTTTTTTTTGGCAAGAACAAAAGATAACAATTCAGGATTGAATACAAATCTATGTCTATCATCACTTAAAAATGTTGGAAGAATACCCATTCTAAATAGACATTTCCCAATTTCCTTATCATCAAAAACATCATTCCTTTGAGTACAATATTTTCTGTTACTTAACCCTTTTTCAACTAAAGTGTTAAATGTCTTTTTACTAAATACATATCCACTTCCACCTTGTATATATCCATTTGCTACATTTCCAGGTGGATTATATATTGTAAAACCTAAATAACTATGATTATTTGGATTTTCATTTATAAGAAATGCTCTTAAATTTTCCATAACAAAATATGTATCATCATCCGCCTTTAGAACATAGTCATAGTCATTTTTATGATTTTTCCATACCCATCTTAATGCATTTTTTACTTTTCCAAATGAATATTTATATTCATCCTTTGGAAATGATTCTATTGATGGTAATGTTGGATCATCTTTAGATGAAGCAAAAACATATCCATTGCATCTTTTTAACCATGTGTTTTTTTGAGGAATGCATTTACTGGATTTAAATTTCGGTGATGTCAAAATAACACAAAATATCCGAATATTTTTTTGTAATTTTTGTGATATGCCCTCAAATACTATAATGAAAGAATTTTATCTCAATATATATTATATAATTATTTACCAGAGTTGTTGTATGATTTTTGAAACATATCATATTCTTCAGATTTCAATGTCTTATCATTCTCATCTATGAGAACAGTTTTAATAGAATTTACTAGGTAAAAAAAATAAATAAATATGATAATTAAATTAGAAAGTTTTAACATTTTGAAACTTAATAAACTCATTAGAAATTTCAACCTTATATAATCATTTTATCCCCATAAACACGGTTGTTAACTCCAATTTTTTAAATCTTGTTTTATATTTTTAATGGGATTAATTAGATGTAATAAATGTAAAACGGTTTTTTTTTAGATATAAACTATATTACATGTATAATGAATAATATGATTACTTTTTAAAAAAAACTCTAACATTTTTATTGTTTATTAATGATAGTAGAATATGTTCATCTTATAATTAGATTAATCTCTTTTCAAGGTAATGTAAAATTTTAATGTATCTTTTTAAACCTATATTTTTTTAAACTTTATGCAAACGGTTTGTAATTATGAACATATATAAGATAAAAGCTTTCTTTGTATTAATGTATTAAATATCAATAAACAAGTTTTTTTAAATTTTAGTAATGAAAAAAAAATTTTGTTACTTTATTAAATTTGTTGAAAATCAAAAACAGTATCTATATCAAAAAATTTCTTTTTTAAAAATTAATCTTTCAAAACTGCATTCATGTTTGGAACACAAAAATTACGAAATTCTCTTTTTATATTATCATATCACCTATTATAATAGTAACGTCGTTTCTATCATTCAAATATTTATCGTTTTTAAAGAAATTATAATTGTAAAAATTGTTTTGTGTAATTTTAAAGTTAATTACAATTTTTATTATTTGCCAGAAAGTAAAAATAATTTCATTGTTTACGTTTATAACGTTATAGCATGTATCCTATATTTATTAACTAAAAATGTTGTTAAAAAAACAAAAATACTATAATCGGTTAGGTTTGGTATATTTTTAAAATCTTATTAATAAATAGATATTTTTTAAATATATAGTAAAAATTTGAACCATTGACTTAAGAACATCAATACTATAACGAAAAAATTACTAATGTTAAATATTAAAATTTTATTATCCAATAATCTTTCTGACTAAACGTTTATTATCAACTTGAATATTTATTATATTTTTTCTATTAATGGATCGACTATTAAAACACTGAGTTAAATAATTTTTTAAAATAACATCTTAGGTTGTTATTTAATATTACTCATCTTTTAAACATAACTAATTATTATAGTTAAATAATTAAAAAGATGTTTCTTCTTTAACATTGTTTGAAAAATGAGTTTCAAAAATTTTGGGTAATAGTTGACTTAGTTATTCTTGAAAAAAAATATATTTTTAAACACTTGTCGTGTGATTTTTAGTCATTAAATACTTCCCATAAAAATAATGGAAATTACTAGTATATGACTTATAAAAAGATAAAACTTTAGAATATGAACCAAACTTTATATTATAGTGATTGAAATAAATTCTCTAGTCGTAGACTAAAAGATGGTTGTAATTTTTCATGTAAAAATATTCTAATATAATTTGTTGAAAAATTAAACAAGACCATCAGAAGAAATGGTTTTCAAATGTTTATTAAAATAAAAAAAAGCTCTGTAAATATACTAATTTTATAATAAATAAACATTGTTACTAGAAAAATATGTCCTACGCCTCAGATGTAACATGACGAAGGCAGATCTACGGCCGGTATATATAAAAGTCACATTTATTATTGTGTATTTATTCTTCAGCTTGTAATTATATTTTTTTATAATTGTATTTTGAAAATGCTTTAATTAGTTTTATCCTAGTTTCAATTTTTTTATTTCTATCATTTTCATCATTGTCTTCCATCCTAAAAAAGGCGTGATTTTTTACCGATAACTTCAGCATTGTAAAATAAATATTCTAGTAAGTACATGAGATCTGAATTAATACGATGGAATGCTATTGGAAAATCGGCAAAAAAATCCATACCTCTTTCAGGTTGAACAAGTGAGTATTCACTATAATAATCCATAGTTTTTTTTTCTTTGGCAATAACAGAGGATATTCGCTCAGGACTAAATACAACTCTACCTCTATCATCACCCAGGAAAGTTGGATTAATACCCATTCTTATTAGACATCTTCCAACTTCCATATCATCAAGAACATCATCCCTTTGGGTGCAATATTTTTCATTATCTAACCCCTCTTCAACTAAAGTGTTAAATGTCTTTCTACTAAATACGTATCCACTTCCGCCTTGTATATATCCATTTGCTTTATTTCCAGGTGGATTATATACTGTAAAACCAAAATAACTATGATTATTTGGATTTTCATTTATAAGAAATGCTCTTAAATTTTCCATAACAAGATATGCATCATCATCTGCCTTTAGAACATAGTCATACTTATTTTTATGGTTTTTCCATACCCACTTTAACGCGTTTTTTACTTTGCCATATGAAAATTCATAATTATCTAGTGGAAATGATCTTATTGATGGTAATAATGGATCATCTTCAGATGAAGCAAAAATATATCCACTGCATCTTTTTAACCATGTGTTTTTTTGAGGAATACACTTACTAGATCTAAATTTTGGTGATGTCAAAATAATACAAAATATCCGAATATCTTCTTGCAATTTTTGTGATATACCCTCAAACACTTTAATAGAAGAATTTTATCTTAATATATTATATAATTACTTACCTGAGTTGTTATATGATTTTTGGAAACTATCATATTCTTCGAATTTTGATATCTCATTATTAGCATTTATAGGATAGGTTCCAATAGAATTTACTAGGTAAGAAAAAGAAATACATATGATAGTGAAATTATAAAATAATAACATTTTGGTGATTCAAAGGTTACTAAAATTTTTTATCTTAAATACAACTTCATTATTAAAACATAATAGTATATCAGAATTTTTAGAATCTTGTTTTATATTTTGAATGAAACCTTTTCAATGGTATAAAATAGAAAATATTTTTAAATAGGCTGTTACTCGTATTTTTTATAAAATATTTTACAATAAAAAAGTTTTGATATTATAGTTTTTGATCAATAATAGTAAGATTTTCCTCACTTTTTTTGATATACTAAGATTAATCATATTTCATGGTTATTTGAAATTTTATTTTTATACATCTAGATTTTTTAAATTTTATGATAAACGGTTTGTGATTATGAGAATATATGAATGAAAGTTTTATTTTATTCAGTGGATATCGATAAACAAGTTTTATAAAAAAATTTATCAAATTTGTTAAAAATCAAAAGTAATAATAGAATCAAAAACTTTAAAAAATATTGTAAAATTATTAATTTTATTATAAATAAGCATTACCCTAAGAAAAATATGTCCTACGCCTCAGACGTAACATGACGAAGGCAGATCTACGGCCGGTATATATAAAAGTCACATTTATTATTGTGTATTTATTCTTCAGCTTGTAATTATATTTTTTTATAATTGTATTTTGAAAATGCTTTAATTAGTTTTATCCTAGTTTCAATTTTTTTATTTCTATCATTTTCATCATTGTCTTCCATCCTAAAAAGGCGTGATTTTTTACCGATAACTTCAGCATTGTAAAATAAATATTCTAGTAAGTACATGAGATCTGAATTAATACGATGGAATGCTATTGGAAAATCGGCAAAAAAATCCATACCTCTTTCAGGTTGAACAAGTGAGTATTCACTAAATAATCCATAGTTTTTTTTTCTTTGGCAATAACAGAGGATATTCGCTCAGGACTAAACACGATTCTACCTCTATCATCAACCAGGAAAGTTGGAAGAATACCCATTCTAAATAGACATCTCCCAATTTCCTTATCATCAAAAACATCATTCCTTTGAGTACAATATTTTTTATTACTTAACCCTTTTTCAACTAAAGTGTTAAGTGTTTTTCTACTAAAAACATATTCACTTCCTCCTTGTATATATCCATTTGCTACATTTCCAGGTGGATTATATATTGTAAAACCAAAATAACTATCACTATCTGGATATTCATTTAAAAGAAATGCTCTTAAATTTTCCATAACAAGATATGCATTATCATCCGCTTTTAAAACATAGTCATAGTTATTTTTATGATTTTTTTCATACCCATCTTAATGCATTTTTACTTTACCATATGAATATTTATAATTGTCTTTTGGAAATGATTCTATAGATGGCAACGTTGTATCGTTTTTTGACGAAGCAAAAATATATCCATTGCATCTTTTTAACCATGTGTTTTTTTGAGGAATACACTTACTAGATTTAAATTTTGGTGATGTCAAAATAATACAAAATATCCGAATATCTTCTTGCAATTTTTGTGATATGCCCTCAAATACTGTAATGAAAGAATTTTGTCTCAATATGTTATACAATTATTTACCAGAGTTGTTATATGATTTGTTGAACTTATCATGCTCTTCAGATTTCAATGTCTCATCATTTTCATCTATGAGATCAGTTTCAATAGAATTTACTAGGTAAAATAAATAAATAAATATGATAATTAAATTAGAAAGTTTTAACATTTTAATTATTAATAAATTAACTTAATATTTAAATTTTAAATAAACATTTTATTATTAGAAACGAGGTGATATATCAATATTTTTAGAGTCTTGTTTTATATTATCAATTAAATTTTTTTTAAATGTTATAAAATTAGAAAAGGTTTCAGAAATAGGTTACATTACATGTATTTTTGATAAATTATTTTGTTTATAAAAAATTTTTTTTATCTAATTGCGATGATAGTAAAATATTGTCACTTTTTAATATATATTTCACTCAGAATTTAAAACAAGTTTAATTCGTACTTAACTGTACGAATTTTAGGATTTGTATTTAATTATACGAATTTTTCGTGATTCTAGAGATCTTTGACTATAAAATAAAATTTATTTTAAAGCACGATTTTATTGTGCTTCAGTAAAAATTTTTAATTTTGACGGGCGATTTCCTGTAAGGAATAAAGTGACCCAATTTAGAAATATTATTTATTCGATATATAAGTATAAATATAAGCAAAAGAACCTGTGATTACAACTTCACTATTTCACAGGTTACAACAATAGTATTACTTAATATACAAGATATATAATCTAAAATTGCATTAAATTAGAAAAGTCCTAAAAACTTTATCAGGTTGCATGTATATATTTTAGTTTATATATACCAATAATATGATGAAATAAGCTAAGGTTAGATATAGAGATAAATAAACAAACAAGCGATCGACGATCACATCAAATAAGATTACATAAAAAATATAAGATATATTTTTACTTTTCATAGCATTATTATATCGTATTTATGAAACACTAATATAAAATGTACATGAAACACGATATAACCGTATTGCTATCTGTACATATTAAAAAAAATATAATTTTAGAAAATTATTTTTATTAAAAAACACAATTTTAAGCAGTATTTCTTATTAGAAAACACAATTATTAACAATATTTTTTCTATTAAAAAACCAATTATTTAATAATAATTATATTACAAAAAAAAATCTACCGATTTGAGTATACATGTAATTGATCTTTAGTGCCTTTTCTGAACTAAAAAAATCCAAGCAAAAACTTTAGTAATTACTACAAAAGAACAACTTACATTTTCAACTACTTCTGGATCTCAGTAAACATAAAAAATAGTTAAATAAGTATTACACATAAATAAATTACATTTTTAACTCCTTCTAGATCACAGCAAATCTAATAAATAATATAATAATTATCGCAAACTAAGAACTTACACTATCAATCTTTTCTGAATGGCAAAAACTAAAAATAAATTAGTTATCATTTCATACGAAAAAAACCTACATTTTCAACTCCCACTTAATCCCAGAAAATCTAAGAAATAAATTAATAATTATAACGAGTTAAATACATATACTATAAATTCTTTTAAATGACAGACAGCAAACCTAAAAAGAGTCTTAATAGTTACATTATAATTGAATAAAAGAAAAAGTCACATAATTTCAACATA
Organism: Strongyloides venezuelensis; assembly: GCA_963280985.1. Classification (NCBI taxonomy): domain Eukaryota; kingdom Metazoa; phylum Nematoda; class Chromadorea; order Rhabditida; family Strongyloididae; genus Strongyloides; species Strongyloides venezuelensis. The sequence goes on from CAUJLX010000002.1 coordinate 22,957,886, forward strand.
CATTGTTAACAATAATAAAGTATAAGTGAACATCTTTAGTAAAAACATTCTCTTAACAGGTGATTTTTTACATTATGAATAACAAAACAAAAAGAGCACTTTAATAAATCCATGTTTATTTAAAAGTAATTATAATTTAACTAAAATATATCGAAATAATTAAATAAAATTCTTTTTAATACGAATTCGTACAGTTACAATTCGTACAAAAACATACGCGTGTTCTACCAATTCATGTTTTTAATTTTGAGTGTTGGATTATTGAATTTTCTTTTTTCATGATCGTTGAAATTTTACTGTGTTTTTTATACAGAAAAATATTTAAGGTATTTGTTTGGTGACCTTTCAAGTAGATTGGTAAACTCTTTTATTTTTACACAACAAAATTACAATTTCAATAAATGGCCACCTAGGGATACCAAATTAACTTAACTTACTCATCAACTTACTAATTAAAACTTATGATCTCTATAACACCTTCCAGAGATCCTTTACTTTTCCTCAGTTTCAATATTCCTAGTGGACTAAAATTACAGAAATAAGTAAATATATAATATAACATAAAGTATACTATATACATAATATTTTTTTCTACTTATATAATAAAATAAACTTAATATTTTAAAACCCTACCTTCCCCAATTTATCCATCCCTTGTTTTTGTTTTAAGAGTTCATCACGAATTTAGCACAAAAACGAAATTTAAATTACATCTAATTTACTATACATTTAGTTTATTTTTTAAATTTTATGGCAATGGATATAAATATATAAAAACATTATTATTTTGTTAATCATCAAACAAGTTTAATTTAAATTTTAGTAATAAAATTCGACTTTATTATTCAACAAATTTGATAAAGAATAAAACTAAAATTTTTTAACACCAGTATGATCCATATGACCCGTTAAAATACTTTGGATGTCCTACAATGGATGTTGGTCTTCGAACCGTAGGAACGCTCTTACGTATAAATTCTCCCATTCTTATCATTAAAACATTAACTATAACTCTATGTGTTTTAGAGAGATCTTTCTTTTCTGTTGGATCATTAATCAAATTAAATAACCAAACTTTCCCTCTTTTTGGTGTTACAAAAGGATCACCTTCAAAGATTATTTTAAAAATTCCCACTCTCATTGCTGATTGACCTTTAGCTATGTTATAGATAAATGAAAATCTTTCTACTTTATTCTTAGCTTTGTTATCCATTATGCTAAACCATTGATTTATTCCATCACCATAACTTCGGATATTTGCTCCTGCCATACCAATTATTGTTGCATGCCAATCAACAACGTGAAAAAGTTCATTTCTTATTGAGAATTTTTTAAAATATCTTGGTGAATGGATGAACGTGTTTGTCTTTGTTCCACCTTCCCATAGAGAATCTTTCTCTCCACGAAGGGGCGCGTTTCTTGCTCCCCATTGTACTGATCCCCCATTCTAAAAAAATAACTTATTAACAAAAATTAAATTTACATCGCTAGTAAAAATTATTATAGTATCTTCATATAACTTTCTATATTTTAAATATTTAACTAAATTTCCTATAGCTTCATCCATACTACTTAACATTGCGCAATAAGTCATTCTATTCCAGTCATTCTTAAGTTTTAAACAATGTTGTAAATGTTTAGCCGGTGCTTGAAGGGGTGGATGAACTGATTGAAAAGAAAGAAAAAGAAAAAATGGTGAACTTGTATTATGTTTGTCTAATATTTTAATACTTTCGCCTAAAAAAAGATCTGTTGAGTAGATTCCATTTTTAGTGTAGTCAGGTGATCCAATTCCACGACCACGTTCTCTAAATAAATCTAATCCTTTCACAACGCCAAATGGTGGTCTTTTATGGTAATCAACACTGTGATTAAAATATCCCTCCTGAGGACCATAGAAACCATAAAAATAATCAAAACCACGATATGTTGGAAGGTACTCTCTTTTACAATATCCTAAATGCCATTTACCAATAAGATAATTCTTATATCCTAATTCATTAAGATTCTCTGGAAGAAATCTAAATTTTGTTGAGACACCCGCAGGTTCCATGTGAAGAAAAACACCGTTTCCTGTTCCAACTTTGAAAGGATAATGTCCAGTCATGAAAGCTGATCTTGTTGGTGTACATAACTGATTGACATAAGAATTAGAAAATAATAAACTGTTCTTTGAATGGGCTAAGAATCTTAGATTAGGTGTATGAAGATCATAATCTTTCCAATCAACATCACTAAAACCTAAGTCATCAGCCATAATAAAAAGAATATTTGGTTTTTTTGGTGTTATCTCCAGTGACATTTTTACATTAAAAATACAAATAAAAAATATAAATTTCCAATCCATAATAGGCGACTTTTGTATATGATATTTTCTGTTATAATAACAAAATTTTACATAACAAAGTATAAAAAATTATATAAAAAATAAAATTTAATTTATTAAATCTTGTAAATATCTCATTTTGGATAATATAATTAAAAGGGAAAATTTTTATAAAGACATCTTTCAGTAGTAATATAAATTTTAAGAGACAATTAAACATAGAAACGTGTTTACGTTATTTTTTTATCCATAGTAAGTATCTAAATGTAAAAGTTGAATACAATAAAAAAAATATATAAAGATACATTTTGTTATTATTTAGGAAATATAGTTTTTATACAAAAAAAATTATTTTTTCTTACATTTATCTTTAAAACTCGTTTAAAAGGGGGTAGAATAAGAGGTCATATATTATTATTTGAAAAATTATAAAACAGTCACATCATAAAAAAAAGAATTTTAGATTAATTCAGATATATTTGTGTTTTTATTACAAAACTCTTAAAAAGAAGAAATAAAAGTTTAAAAGAAATTTAAATTATCATTTAATTAGAATTTATATCAAGGACATAACCAATTAAATAATTACATTTCCTTTTTTTTACTATAAACTTTTTTATAAACATTGAATGTGTAGTTATAAAGATAATTTGATTGTCTTGTGTATAATGAAAGAATTTGATAAGTAAATTGAAGAATTTCAATGTCATTTTTGATTATCTTTCATTTTTTCCCAAAGTGATTTTGAAGATCCACTGGTATTGGTGCTGTTATAGATCTTCCGTTTTTACCTTCTAAGAAGTATGTATTAATTTCACCTTTGCCTTTAACTGCAACAGGTCCTCTTAATGTTGTATCAAATTCAGGGAAATGTTTATTAAGTTTCTCATTGAATACTGTACTGATTTGAATTTGTTCCGGTACACCAGTACTTTCCATACGACTTGCTGTATTAACAGTATCACCAAATAAACAATATCTAGGAGCTGTTAAACCAACTACACCAGCTGCTACAGGTCCAGTATGAAGGCCAAGTCTAATTCTTAATTTTTCATTCCTTTTGTGTGGTATAATATAAGTTTGTAAAAATTCCATCATTCCTAATGTTACATCAGCTAGATTAGCTAAATGATTTACACCATTCTCTTGAGGTATTCCAGATACAACCATGTATGCATCACCAATTGTTTCTACTTTATATGCGTCATGCCTATTGATAACATCATCAAAACCAGTATAAACACTGTTTAAAAAATTTACCACCTCTAGTGGTGATGATGAACTACAAAGTGTAGTGAAACCAACAATATCACTAAACATTACAGAAGCTTGGTCAAACATTTTTGGAGGAACAGATCTTCCCATTTTTAATTCATTAGCAACGTATGATGGAAGCAACTGTGACAACAATTTATCTGCTCTAACATTTGCCTCCTCTAACATACCAGTTCTCTCTTGAACTAATTTTTCCAAGTTATTAGCATATTGCTCCATAACTCTCATCATTTGATCAACAAGTGATCCCTTTACTTTTAAGTAATGTTCTGTATTGAGGCGAACTCTCTTGATACTTGGACGTACATCAGGGTTGGCATTCCAACAATCAAGAAGTAATGCACATAAATCTGGATGGATTTTACTTCTATCTTGTATTGTTGGTTTAATATTAGCGTTTCCTGTTTTATTTCCATCAATTAATTCATCAACATTTGTTCCATCAGAAAATGGTAATGCCCTATACAATATTTCATACATTACAATACCAAATGAATAAATATCAGATGATTGTCTTCTGTTTGCTGATTGTTTTACCCAATCTTTATCATCACTTCTTCTTTTATTACTTTCTGTAGTTTTCAATGTTTCAGGTGAAGAATATAAAACGTATGTTTTTTGCATCGCAGCTGCTTTATTTTCACCATCTTTAATTGCTTCAGGATCAATCATTGATTGTTTTGTCCATTTTTCAACAAGATTAGCTATCGTATAATCAGTTAACTTTACTGTCCAATTTCTATCAATTAAACATGCCCATGGTGTTAAACTACCATGATATTGTACTGGTGATAAATGAATATACTCCAAACCGGCTGTAATATCACGAATAAATGCAGCATGGAAGTTGCTATCAATAGCTATTTCATCGTTATAAATAATATCTTGTACAGTACCTCTGGAACAAAATTTCCAATAAATAAACATTTCATCTTTTTCATTAAAACTCATTCCTAAGAATGGATTAAGATTATCGTGAACAAGTAGCTTCATTTGATTTAATAATTTAATATCTTCTCTAGCGAAAGCAATGGGACGCTTTTGCGGATAAATATGATAAGATGCATGAGTATTTGTACCAATAACTGCATGGTGCTTAGTAAATTTACTCATATTTGACATCTTAGTTTTGGATGATCCTATGGATAACATGGATTTCATCTCATCTTCTGATATAGTCCTTGTATCATCTCTCCATATCCTCCAAGGTGTATTAGCTAATGCTCTATTCTCTCTAAAAACAAAATATGTATTTTAGATTAACATTTAAATAATAAGTTACTTACAGTACTCTTGCAAGTATTAATCCTGACACTACAATAACAATTAAAAATATGATTATAGCACCAATTACAATATAAAATGTATAATCACACTTTTCATTCTTAAAACCACAGTCAGGGATATCTTTCGGAAGCTTGCCGTCAATACTAGGCCAAAAACTTGTAACAACATCAGAAATTTTTAACTCATAACATCCTGATTTTGTTTTAAGTCCATCACAATTATTTATAAAGACAGGTTCCATTTCAACCATCTTAACAACGTCATCTCTATCAGGATTAATATAAAATGCTCCATAACTAGCTGCTCTTTCAGCAACGTCATCCATTACTACAAAACCAGCAGAAACTCCCTCAGTTGAAACCAATCCAGGAAAAGTAAATCTTCTCATTTCACCCCAAACTTTTTTTCCATCAGTTGTAAGTTCAAATTTTCCTCCTGTCTTATTCATAATTGATCTAACAGTTAGGGCGTACAATTTAAGACTATCATATAAATGTATATAACCATAAACGTTAGACTAAAAATAGTCAAGCTTTCAGTTATCATAATATATATATCTTACCAGATCAAGTTCATTAATATCTAGTTTATTCTTCTCCATCTTCTCAACAAATGGTGTTGTTAATGTATTATCAAATCCATTGATATCATCAACAATAATACCATTCGAAAACATTTTTTTGACATTTGCGTCCATTTTTCCATCATTATCCAACCATGGTGGAAGCTCTTTAGCCTCAGCTTGAAGCCATGGATAAATGTAAACAAAATCATTGGTATCCATCTTAGCTTGGACAGCTGCCCTCATAAACGTTGTTGTCATTTCTCTTGTTTTTGTGAATATACAAATAACTATACGGGCAGTATTTTTGATATCCTGCATCAATCCGGAATCTAAAATACTTTTTGTATCTGAATTCTCATCAAAAGTTATCTTTTTTAAAACGTTAATTCCAAGTTTGTGAAAATTTTCTTCAAATGATGCCTAAAAAAATGAAAAATGGAATTTTTTTATTAATTGTTTTATATAGAAGGTGATTTTTTTATATGATAAAATTGAAAGAAATATTAACTATTTTGATATTTACAATAAATTATTATTTCCTTTACTTTTTATCATTCTAAAAAATGTCTTGTTAATGATTAAAAGAAAATTTACAGTTCTTTCAAGCGCTACAATTCCTGTATTTGTTACGATAGCAACATTCTTCCAGTTATAATGTTTGAGAGTTGTAGCAACAGCAAATGCCAAAGAGTTTGTTGTTCTAATGGATACTCTAGCTAATGTCTTGTAGATCGCCTTATCTGAGAAGGCATTTGAAGCAGCCATGTAACCAATTATTGGAACATTCCAATATGCAGCCATCTTTGAGACAGCATCCATTTCAGTGCTACAGTACGGACCAATGAAGGCTTTTACATCTTGAAGATGAAACATATCAGCAGCAACAGCAACACCCTCAAATGATTCACCACATGCTCGTGTTTGGATTAACTCTATATCAAAATCATCATCCAAAATCCCATCTCGCCATAGTTCTTTTCTTGCCATCTCAAGGACTATCTCCGCATTTGGCATAGCATTTAATGCTCCAATGTGCCCAACTTTAATAACTTTTCCCTTACCTTTTCTAATGGAGTTACCTTGTAACATAGTTGTCATATTTTCTGGTTTTCCTGATGTTTCATTTTCAGATACTTTTAGAATGTCACTAGCTACTGTAGCATTACCACTTTCAATTGTTGAATTAACAACATCGTAACAGTAGAAGAAAGTGATTAAAGAAAATATGATTATATTTTTTAGAAATAAAAATTTTTTACTCTTCATGATACTAAAAGGAAAACGAGGAAAAACTACTTTTATATATGTTTTGAAAATGTTACGCATTTCATAAACTACATCCAATTTGACATTTAAGAATCTTAAAATATCAAATTTTTAATTTTCATAAAAGCAGTCTATAAATAAAGTTTATATTTTATAAATATCTAATCTTCTTATTATCGGAAATCAACGTCTTTTAGAGGTAGTTAATATCTTTATTTACAGAAAGTAGCTGTAAATAATTTTAATTTAAAAAATACTTAATATTAAATATTTTTTCACTATTCTTCTTATCAAGTATAAATTAGGATTTGAAAAATTATTCTTTTTTAAATTTCCTTTTTTTTTTTATCGATAAAAATAAATGGAATTTTAATACTCTTTAGAATAAGACTAATATTATGATTTCAAGACATATCAATGTGTTTTCATATTATTAAAAATTTTTTTTGAGATTTTATCATTATTAAAATTAAATATGTTGATAATTAACATTTAATTATATTTATTTATAATTATCAATATTTTTTTTTAATATTTATATGATACAAATGAATTCTTCCTCCTATTTGTCAAACGACATGAAGATTTTCACGTTCATGTACTTTTTTAAACGATTATTTTTTTAATAAAATTAATGGAGTTAACTTTGTTTGGTTTCTTAAAAAATTTAAAAAGAATCATATTATTACGAATGTCTCTTAAAAATTATTATTAATTTAGGGTAACGTACTGAAGCAACTTACCTAACAAAAAATAAAATAAAAATACTGTTTGAGACAGAATTAAATATATGTAAAATATGGGGTGCAATTATCCATGTATTATACCAAGAAATATTAAATAATATTCCGTCCCAAATCAATTCTAAACCTGTTGTTGTGACAAAACACAAAAATGCATGAATGAGAAGTTTTAAATTTTCAGCAACTAATATTGTACTTTTTGAGGTTTTGCAACGAAGGTAAAATATTTTGATAACTAAGAAAACGTGTAATATAAAAGATATTCCTAGGAAGGTATATATTGTTTTACTTTCCAAATGAAAACCTAGAATACCTTTTAATGGATGTACGTAGTGCCACTGGTAAATATTAAAATCATATCTTATACGAAAACATGGATATAAATAAAATACAAATAATCCCACAACCCAGATATAACAAATAACAATTCCAAAAAGGTAAAACTTTCTTTCTTCACCTTTAAAAAGAGAGCTCATATTGTAAAATAAGTAAAACCGATTTAATGTAATTAAGAAGATGAATAATACACTTCCAATGTATGCTGAATTTATGAGTGATCCAATAATTGTTATTAATAACTCAATATCTTTTATATAAAATATAGTTATTATTGAAGTTATAAAGTGACAGAGTTGTTGAATAAATGACAAAATTCCATGATGAAACATAATAAGGAAACACGTATTCTTGAAAAAATCTCTTCTATGGTAGAAACTCTAAAATTTATTTTCTATAAACAAGAATATTTTAAAACATACTGAGAATATCAAAAGTTGTAGGATTATAGTAATTAATGATAATATAAAATGAATTATTCCTATATGAATATGTGTCAAACTTTTAAGATGAGATTCTCCTAAGCCAATCAATTCTTCATACATATCTTCTAACTCTTCACTGGTAATATTCAAATCAAATTCATACTCTATATCATAATAATTATATTCATCCATTTTTAGAGAATAAAAATAAAATCTTTTTCCATATCAGTATTTTTTTCAAAATAAGGAATAAATTAAAATATTTCAATATGTGCATTTAATTTACTTTTCAAAGTACCTTTATTTATCTTGTTATTTACGCCTTTAAATAATAAAAAATGACATTAAAGATAATTTTTATTTTATTAAAGGTTAACTGTTTATTTTATATAAATTTTCAATATCTAACAAGGTTAAAAAAAACAAAAATGTTTATGATTTCACGTTATAAAAGTTTAATGATTTTTATGAAATTAATTACATGTTGAAAATTTATCGGTGTGTGGTATGAAAACAAAATTTATACTGTAAACATGTAATTGTTTAAAATGAAAAAAAATTACATTATTTAAACTTTACGATTATAATAAAATTATTCATCAAAACGTTTAAATTACTATATTTCTACTATATTGTTTGTATATTTAAAATAATGTATGAATGTTTTTTTAATAAAATAATTCACTTAATACCAAAAAGATATTTAAAATATATTGTAAACAAATTATTAAATTAATTCATTTAAACTAACCAATTAATGCTTATGCTTCTACCTGCTTTGTCTAACTTTTCCACGATTCTACGTTAGATTTTCTAAATAAAAATTACAACTTAATTTAGTCCAAAACTTAATTAATTATTGCTCAACTTTTGTAATATTAAGATACCCTCTTATTCCTGAATTATATTATCAAATAAATCACTAGTCAAAAAGTTTCATTTACTTTGAGAAAAATCATTTATGACACGAAATTACACAAAAGGATATAGAAAATGATTGTTTTGTTGAAGATAACTTGATCAACTATGGTTACAATCTTATGAAAATATTTTTCCCTTAAAAATAGAAAAAACATACTTCATTGACTACTTGATCCAGAAAATTGATAAAACTTAAGTAAAGTTATACCTAAGACAAAATTGATTTATGTTAAAAAAAAAAGTTGACACTTAAATTAGCGTCATTTATTTAATGATTATTTAGTAAACTTTGTTATATCCTCATTTTTTATGTTATATCGAGATTTATATAACAATTACTATTTTATTTGTTTTTAGTAAGTTATCACAAAATTATTGACTTTTTTTCAAATGATCATCAATCTTCGGTTCTCAACTTGACTATTTTCTAATGAATTTCTGCTTTATAAATTTCCACACCATTTTAGAGTCAGATCTTACAAATGGTAAAGAATATCGTATTATAAAAACTATGCAAAATAAAGATTTTTTTAAAGGTAACTTGGCTAATTATAGGTCAAAAATTTAAAGAAGCCATGGTGACAAAAAAATTAATTTCCATTTTTTTATTATGAATAAATAAGATTTTCAAACAATTATTTTATTAAATAAACTCTTCTATCTTTTATCAAGTGACATTAAAACTTTCATATTCAAAGATAATTTAAATGACAGTTCTTTTTATAAAGTTAATGGAATTGATTTTGCTTGGTTTTTTAAAATATTTAAAAATAATCATATCTTTACGAATGTCTCTTAAAAATTATTAATAATTTAAAATAAAGTTAAAAAAACAATTTACTTCACGAAGAAAAAAATAAAAATAGTATTTGATACAGAACTAAATATATGTAAAATTTGAAGAAAACTTAACCATTTTATATACACAAAACTCCAAAATAACACTTCATCCCAAATCAACCCTAAAAATATTGTTGTTGTAAAACAAAAAAAAGAATGAATAAAAATTTTAGTACTTTTGAGCATTCAATATTTTATTTTTTGAGTCTTTGCAATGAAGGTAAATTATTTTTATAACTATTAAAATTTGTAATACAAAAGATATACCTAAGAAAGTATATATTGTTTTATTTTCAACTTCAAAATATATTCTATATTCTATTGCTTTCTCATTTCCCGCTGATAAGTTTCAATATTAAATACCATATAGAAATCTGGATACAAATATAATGTAAATAATCGCAGAACTCAGATATAAAAAATAACAATACTAATTATATAAAATCTTCTTTCCTTTTAAAAAGAAACTGAATTTATAAAAAACGTCAAAACGATTTAATGTGAAAAGGAAGATGAATAGCACACTTCCAATATACGTTGAATTTAGAAGTGATACAATAACTGAAAAAAATAAAAAATGATTTAACATAGTATATGAATAAGATATAGTTATAATTGAAGTTGTCAGATGACAGAGTTGTTGAATAAATGATAAAGCTCCATGATGAAACATAATAAGAAAACACGTATTCTTGAAAAAATCTCTTCTATAGTAGAAACTCTAAATTTTTTTTCATAATTTAAAATAGTTTAAAACATACTGAGAACACCCAATGTTGCAAAATTATAGAAAATAAGGATAACTACGAATGTATTATTCGTGCTTGAACATGTGTTAAATCGTATTGATATTAGTCATATTTTTTAAGGCTAAATTTAAATTTTCAACAGTATAATTTATGTCATACTGTGGATAATAATATTCATCACTACCCATTTTTTAGAGATTATAAAAAAAATAAAATAATTTTCTATACATGTATTTTAACAAATATAATGATTAATATATTCATTTATCTATAAATTTAACATATGTTTAAATGTACTTTAATCTGATTAATTATTTATTGCTTTAAGAAATTAAAGTAACAATAAAAAAAATATGTTTTATTTAAAGGTTAACTAATCGCTTAATGCATTTCAAAATATTCATTAAACTTTAAAAAAACAAATAATGTTATTGATATTTTTGTTAAAAAGTTTAATAATAAATTTAAAATATTTGCACGTTGAACTCATACCGGTGTTGATACCTAATATCATTACTAACATTAAATACAAATGTTAGTTGACAAAATTTTTACTTGTTTGTTGATATGTTTTCCACAAAACTTTATTATTTTCCTACTCAAACATTTCGAAAAAATAGTTGAAGTTTAAGTTTTTACGACTTTTTTCAAACATAATTGTAATTTATTATACCATACTCTTTTGATAGTTATTTATTTATTTTTTCAGAAAAAATAAAAGCGAGTTTTTAAAAATATGTTATCAATCTATGTTTCATAAAATTCGTAATTTTTACTGAATTCATGTTTGTTCTTAATTAAAAAATTAAGCATAATTGTTGAGCATATATGTCCATGATATTTTAGAAAAAAGTATAAAAGAAGTTGTTCTTTGAAAATTAGTAACAAACTTGGCGGTATTATAATGTATTATTAGATGTTTTTTTACGAATAATCTTGACGTCTTAAGACTTGTCTACAGGTGTTAAATGAAATTTATAAATATTATTTATGAAACCCACCTGAAATGTAAATACATTACTACTGAATAACACCTTCAAAAAATTACCAATACTTCCTATATAAAAAAAACAACTAGCTATGCTTTCTATATACTGTCTGTGTATATATTTAGAAAGTTATTGTTTTTAACAGAATAGTAATACTCAAGTAAAATATTATGTTATTTGGTGTTTGCAGATATCCCAGATATTTCAACTTTATTAGCTTAAACTTTATTGAAAGTAACACATAGATAAAAGACAATCCCTAACTGAGAGATAACTGCCGAAGGAAAGACTATCTTAGGTTAACTTCCTTTTATAGTCCCTGACTGAGTGACTTATCAATCACTCTCATTATTCATTATTATTTCCAAACGTATATGTTCTTTCATTAATTATTTATAATATAATTTTTGTTTAAAAATAGTAAATTATGAATTATTATAATATTCAGATAAATTTAAAAAATGACAAACAAAACAATTTAATATAACGAAAAAAACATTTTCTCAAGAAAAGTAAAATACATAAATATTATTATGGAAAAAAAAATTATTCATTATTCTTTTCATTGAATCTAATGGGATTGTAGTACTATAATATTCATCAATTGGATCATCCGTGTTTTTCTAGGAATTTATAATTATTCAATCTTTTTTCTAAGTTTTAGTCAATTGAAAATGCATCAAAATTACGTAAAGTTAATTCTGTACAGTCAAAAAAATTAGCTAACATTTTGTTTATTATGATTCTGATTCTATTGTCTGACCATTTTAGAGACCTTATTTTTAAAAAAGCACTTTAATGAAGATATTTAAAGTCGCAATATATGTATATTTTCTTTTGAACCAGTAGAAATTGTTTTTGTGGTAAAATCGTCAGTTAGAAAAGGCCTCATTAACGTTCATAGATCTTTTCTCTAAATAGCTTATAATAGCATAAAGACAGATATCTAATTCACTATAATAATCGTTTGATAAATTGGTATGATAATTAATAAATTTAGTTAGTTGACTAGATATTAACATTTATATTGAACCCATTTTTCTGTTTTTCCTTTTTATAATACAAATTTTCAAATATTTTATAATTCAACATAATTGTTGCATTTGAAGGAAGCAATATAACATCTGATTTTTTTCATTAAACTTTTAACTTCCAAATCAAATCACGCACGCCTTACTGTTGATGTAGTTTGTTCTCCGTTTGGACCCTTGAATTTTTATTTCTGATATTTCATTTTTATTCAAGATAAATCGTAATGCTTCTACAGAAGATTCCATTTCATTTATCATAATTCAAAATTATCATAATTTTGTTAATGTAATTATCAAATACTTTTCTAACCTATATTGTTCTTGGAGAAAAATAAAATCATTTAGAGTTCATCATGGATATTATCAGAAACTATTATTTTAACAAAACAACTTAAGTTTTATATTTTTTCTTATGAGTTATGTGATTTCATTAATTCCTGTGTACGATTGTTTTTGAAGATTCTGAAGTTAGAGTTTTCAATTGGTAAAAAACCATCGTATTCTGTTTATCTAAAAAATGTCATTTCCTGTACATAAATATACTAAAAAAATCAATAAATGATTTTTTTAAAGATAATTTGGTTAGTTATAGATCAGTACATTTAAGACTTGGATTTTCTCCGAAGTTAAAGAACATATCTTTTGGCTATTTTCTCATAAAAATCAGTCGAAATTTAAAAAAACTTATGGTGATGATAAAATTAATTTTCCTATTTTTTACTATAGATCACTGAAGTTTCTAAATAGTAATATTAATAAACATGTTCTTCCATTTTTTGTCATATAACAGTAAGAGTAATATAGCCATGTATTTTTGGTGATATTTCTCTTTAAAGAGTTAGAGGAACTTGTCCAGTCATCAGCTTGATTTAAGCTAAATATAAATAAGTAAACATATATTTATTATATTCGTTCTTTCTTCTTTGAAATAAAACGATTTTTATTAACAAAAGTTCCAACAGATTTTATTTTGTTCGGTTTCTTAATATATTTAAAAATAATCATATTATTACGAATTTCTCTTAAAAAATATCATTAAATTAAGATAAAGTTTTGAAACAGCTTACTTCACGAAGAAAAAAATATAAATAGAATTTGATACAGAAGTAAATGTATGCAAAATTTGAGATAAAATCACCCATTTTTTATACTGAAAAGGCCCAAACAGTACTCCATTCCAAATCAATTCTAAAAATGTTGTTGTTGCAAAGCACAAAAAAGCATGAATAAGAAGTTTTAAATTTTCAGCAGCTAATATCACCTTTTTTTGAAGTTTGGCAACGGAGAGAAAATACTTTAGTAACCACCAAAATTTGTAGTACAAAAGATATTCCTAAAAAAGTATATATTGTTTTACTTTCCACTTCAAAACCTAATGCACATCTTAGTGGGCATATATATTGCCATTGGTAAAATTCGAAATTGAATACCAAATGATAATTTGGATACAAATAAAATGCAAATAATCCAACAAACCATATATAAAAAATAACAATGCCAATTATGTAGAATCTTCTTTCTTTTATTTTAAAAAAGTAACTGAAATTGTAAAATACATCAAAACGATTTAATGTAAGAAGGAAGATGAATAGTACACTTCCAATATATGCAGAATTTAGAAGTGATCCAATAATTGAAAAAAAGAACAAAAGATTTACCATTATAAGTGATTGAAATACAGATAAAATTGAAGTTATAAAGTGACAGCATTGTTGAATAAATGACAAAACTCCATGATGAAACATAATAAGAAAACATGTGTTCTTGAAAAGGTCTTTTTTATTGAAGAAACTCTAAAAATTTTTTTAATAATTAAGAATATTTTAAAACATACTGAAAAAACAAAAAGCTGTAAAATTATAGACAAAAAAGATAATAACAAATGAGGTATTAATGCTTCAATAGGTGTTACAATATTATCTTTAAATGGATCATATGTATTATTGTGTATAACGGATGTATTCAAATCTTCCATGGTAAAATTTACATCATACGTATAATCATAAGAATAATTTTCACCCATTTTTTAAATTGTAAAAATAAACGTAAAATGCTTTTCTATATATGTACTCTATTAGAAATAAAAAAATGATTAATATATTTATATATCTAGACTGTTAAGATATTTTAAAAAGTAGTTTAATGTGGTTAATTAATTTTTTATCTGTAAGCCATTTATAATGGCATTTAAAAAATTATATCTTATTTAAGATTAATAACTTGTACTATGTAATTTCAAATCATTTGACATGCTTTCAAAAACAAAATATTATTGATTTTTTAACATAAGAGTTTAAGGATTAATTCAAAATTTATTACATGTTTAAAATATTACTTTGTGTACTACAATAACATAATTTATTCCGTAAATATATAATTTTTAAGCAAAAAATACCTCATCATAAAAAAAACAAATAATTACAATAAAACTGTTTGCGAAAACGTTTAAATTGCTATATTAGCTTTTTATATAAGTAATTTTTTAAAATCATACATTGATACGTTTTAAAATAAAATAATGCAAGCAAATTCACAAAAATATATAATCTATAGAATTAGAAGACAGATTTTCATTAAAATATTGCATTTTTGAGAATTTATATTGGCAAAACGGAGAAAAGTTAGAAATATAATCCCAACATATTTTAATATTTTTTTATTCGAAAATATTAGCTTTTGTAAGATTTACTTTATGTAAAAAGTTCCTTTATCTTAACTTCTAACAGAATTTAATCTATGAACAATATTCATTTGACATTTACTTTTGTAAAAATTACAACTTTTTTTAACAAAATAATTCACTAATTTTTAATTTCTCATATATACCGAATTTGTCGTAGAATTAGTCAGTTTTCTAATCTTTAAATTTTAAAATGTTGTTGGTGTTTGTGTAAATGCATGGTTTTAATAAAATATCTTTTTTACTTTCTTTTATATTCTTTGTTTTATCTAAACAATAAATTCAACAGCTACAAGAATCTTATATTGCAGATAACATTAGGATTCTTATGTTAATCAATTATTTATCAATATTTCAATTGGTTAAGTTATGGAATTAACTTTGTTTAGCTTCTTACAAGCATTAAAAAGAATCATGTTATTACGTATTTCTCTTAAAATTACTATTAATTTAGGATAACAGTTTTTTACAACTTACTTTACAAAGCATACAACAAAAATAGTATTTGAGACAGAGCTAAATATGTGTAACATATAGGGTACAATTATCCATATATCATTTATATAAATTTCAAACAATACTCCATCCCAAATCAGTTCTAAAACTGTTGTTGTTACAAAACACAAAAATACATGAATAAGAATTTTTAAATTTCCAGCAATAAAAAAGTCATTATTTGAGGTATAACAACGAATGTAAAATATTTTAATAACTATTAAAATTTGTAATACAAAAGATAATCCTAAGAAAATATATATTGTTTTACTTTCAATTTCAAAACCTAGTGTACCTCTTAATGGATATACAAACTCCCAATTGTAGATTTGTGTATAGTATTTCATCCGAAAACGTGGAATAAGATAAAATACAAAAAATGCCAAGATCCAAGAATAAAGAAAAACAATACCAAAAAGATAAAGAACTTTTTCATCTTTTTTTAAAAAATGTTTGATATTGTAAAACAAGCCAAAACGATTTAATGTAAGGAGGAAGATAAATAATACACTTCCAATATATGTTGAATTCAGGAGTGATCCAATAATTATTAACAATAAATCAACATTTATTATATCAAATATAGTTACAATAGAAGTTATAATGTGACAGAATTGTTGAATAAATAGCAAAACTCCATGATGAAACATAATAAGAAAACATGTGTTCTTGAAAAGGTCTTTTTTATTGAGGAAACTCTAAAAATTTATTTCACATAATTAAGATATTTTAAAACATACTGAGAATACAAAAAGTTGTAAAATTATTGAAAAAAATGATAACAAAAAAAAGATTATTCCTAGATGAATATGTGTTAAATTTTTGAATTGAGACTCTTCAAAGACTTCTTCTGGCTCAATTTTTGTAAAATTTAAATCATTTACATAATCTACATAAAAATAATTATATTGTCCCATTTTTTTCAGATAATAAAATAAAAGTAAAATACTTTTTTATTAGAGCTTTTTATTTAAAATAAGAAAAAAATTAATATGTTTTTATTTATTTATTTAATGTGTATAAAAAAGCACCTTACGTGGTTAATTATTTTTCACCTTTAAATAATTTAAAATGATATTAAGGGAATTTTATTTTATTAGATGTTAATCTTTTTTTTTATAGAATCTAAAAGTATTTAGTTAATTTTAGAAAAGTAAAAAAATGTTTTTTGATTTCATATTACTAATGCTTAATGGTTTTTTTTGAAAATAATAGCATTTTGTAAGTATAACGAGGTGTACTATCAAAGCAAAATTTGTATTGCAAACATATATCTTTTTAAAGCAATAAAACACTATTTATATAAAAATTTATGATAATAATAAAATTCTTTATAGTAAAAATTTCATTAATTTACACACAACTCTGACACTGAAAAACAATTCGATTTTCGGGTAGTACCTTTAGACGAAGAAAAAGAAATTTATTTTTTGTCTACAATTGTCATCAAAAACTATTGGTGTCCCACGAAAGTTCGTTTGATAAGAATCATTTATGCACATATTTTTGTTGTAGGAAAATTTCTTCTACATCAACCTTATATAAATACCATGTTTGTTTATAAAAAGTAGAATTATCTTCAGATTTGTAGACATTAACAACTTTATATTTTTGACAAACAAATACGATATATTATGGTCTTTTTGTAACTAATAAAATAAAAACTTTTAGTTTCAAGTACTTTTTTGAATCTTCATTTTAGGCAATATTGTAAACTATAAAGGCAATTAGAGATGTTGAAATACTTGTTGAAAAAACGGAAGCATTATTTTTTTTACTATATATACTTTTTATAAAAAGCAGTAGTAAAATTGAATTATTTTTTATTCATACCTGTCGTATTTCCATAAGTTAAAGGCATATAAATAAGGTTTAATTTATAAAATATTTAAAAAATTCGTAGTAACGATTTATGTGATAATAATTATGCTAAAAAAATATGTGAAGTAATAATAAACTATGTAACAATACGGAAATTTTAAAAATTTTACTTACAGAAATAATGCATTTTTTTTAACAAATACAAATAAATGAGTATATTTCTGTAAATTGACCAATCTAGTTATTGCTTATAATTTTAATTTGTGCATAAAATTTATAAGAAAATAGCATATGCAATTTATTTTTTTGATACTAATAAAATTGAAGTATTTAAATAATGATAAACGATTTTTTAAATTATTTATTAATGTTACACATGTTTGATCGAGCTCTTCTTAATCTATTAAAACAATAAAAATATTTCCATTAACTACCTCAATAACTACTAAAATATTAATATTTATTAATTTATCTTAGTTATACAATGATAAAGCTCTAATTTCTTTTATGTCACATTGTGTTACTGTCTATTTTATAATTTTACTATTAATAATTTATTTTTTTAACAGAAAATACGCATATGACTTTAAAATTATCAGGAAAATATTTGTGAAATAACAATTGTTTTCGATGACAACTGTAGACATAAATAAATTTCTTTCTCTTTGTCTAAAGGTACTACCCAAAAATCGAATTGTTTCTCAATGTCAGAGAGGTGTGTGTGTTGTATTGGTTTCGACACTAGCCAAAGTAAGAATATTTTTTTGGCTTTAATGAACTTTTTATAACAGAGTTAAAAAATCTCCCTTTTAATCTAATGATGTTCTATATACAAAAGAATTATTAAAATTTTCATATGTTAAAACCTCAGTATAAAATAACTTACAGCATAAAAAAACGGTAATTTAAATTACTTTTTTACATTATCAAAATATTGTAGTTTTTGAATAAGCTCTTTATATTATTTATATGTTTAAATCTATTAAATGATATTTTTTTTATTAAAATAATGCACTCAAATTCAAAAAAATTTATAATCTTTAGGATTAAAAAACAGTTTTTCATCGAGAAATTGTGATTTATAAATAAGATTTTGGCAAACAAAGTAACATTGAAAGTATAGCAAACCAAATTGTAAATTTATTCTATTTAAAGTAACTTGTCGAAAGTCATGCTTTCTTCATAGCTTTTGTTTAACTTTTTAATGAATTCTATTTAGAATCTTTTAAATAAAAACCATAATACGTTTTGGTCCTCAATTTAACTAATAATTAATCAACTTTTGTAATGCTAAGTTTTTCTATTATTCCTGAATCATACCATTCAAATAAGACATTAGTCAAAAAGTATCATTAACTTTAAAGAAAGTTATTTATGACACAAAACTACACAAAGAAGTGTCCAAAAAATGAAACTTTTTAAGGACATCTTGGCCAGGTATGTCAAAAATTATATGAAATGTTTTCCCTTTGAAGTTGAAAAAATACATCTTTTAGATTTTTTCTCATAAAAATCAGTTAAAGTTTAATTAAGTTATGGCGATGATAAAGTTAATTTTCTAATTTTTTTATTAAAAATCAATAAGAATTTTTAATAACTATTAATAATTAAATTTTTCCATCTTTACCAAGTGACATTTAAACTTCCATATTCAATGATTACTTAAATGATATTCCTATTGTTAAAGTTAATGGAACAAATTTTGTTTGTTTTCTTACAAAATTTAAAAATAATCATATTACTACGAATTTCTCTTAAAAATTATTATTAATTTAAGATAAGATTTTGACACAGCTTACTTAATAAGACAAAAAATAAAAATATTATTTGAGACAGAACTAAATATAAATAAAAATTGACGTAAATTTGTCCTTTTTTCAATCTGAAAAGATCCTACCAATACCTCAGCCCAAATGATTTCCAGGAATGCTGTTGTTGCAAAACACAAAAAAGTATGGATAAAAATTTTTAGATTTCTAGCAACTAGCATCACCATTTTAGAGGATTGACAACGAAGGGTCAATATTTTAAAAATTAGTAAAATTTGCAGTATAAAAGACATTCCTAAGAAAATATATATTGTTATACTTTCCAATTCAAAACCTAATTGACATCTTAGTGGGTGTATGCAAAGCCACTGATAAATTTGTGTATAATATGTTATACGAAAACGTGGAATTATATAAAATACAAATAATACCATAATCCAGGAATAAAGAAAAATAATGCCAAAAAGATGAAGAACTTTTTCATCTTTTTTTAAAAAATGTTTGATATTGTAAAACAAGCCAAAACGATTTAATGTAAGGAGGAAGATAAATAATACACTTCCAATATATGTTGAATTCAGGAGTGATCCAATAATTATTAACAATAAATCAACATTTATTATAACAAATATAGTTACAATAGAAGTTATAATGTGACAGAATTGTTGAATAAATAACAAAACTCCATGATGAAACATAATAAGAAAACATGTGTTCTTAAAAAGGACTTTTTTATTGAGGAAACTCTAAAAATTTATTTTTCATATTCAAGATATTTTAAAACATACTGAGAATACCAAAAGTTGTAAAATTATTGCAAATAGTGATAATAAAAAATAAAATATTCCTACATGAATATGTGTTAAGTTTTTAAATTGAGACTGTTTAAAGAATTCTTCTGCAGCATTTATGGTGATATTTAGATCATTATGATAATCTATATAATAATAAATATATTTATCCATTTTTTAGAGAATAAAAAAATTATTTTTTTATTAGAGTTTTTTATTTAAAATAAGAAATAAATAAATATGTTTTATTTTTTTCATTTTATGTATTTGAAACAACACCTTATGTTGTTAATTATTTTTACTATTAATTAGTTCAAAATGATATTAATGGAAATTTTATTAAACGTTAATCACTTTTTTTATACGATTTAAAAGTATTTATTAAACTTAAAAAGTAAAAAATATTTTTGGTTTTATATTAAAGCACTTAATCGTTTTTTAGAAGTAATAACATTTTGGAAGTACATCGATGTCCCCTATTAAAAAAGAATTTTTACTGTTGACATGTAATTTTTAAAGCAAATAAAATCCATACTATTGAAAAAATTTATGATAATAATAAAATTGTTTATAGTAGAAATTTTATGGGTTTTATTGGTTACGCACTAGATAATAATAAAAACAATTCATTAGCTTAACTGAATTTCTCCTAAACAATAATAAACTCTCTTTTTAAATTTGAAAATGGCTCTGTATATGAAAAATTTATCAAAATTTCCACGTGTTAACATCTTATTATAAATTAGCATATAACAAAGGAAAGAACAACAGTTTAATTAATTTTTACTTTTATCAAATTATGGAAATTTTTATTTTAGTTCTGTTTATTTTATTTGTATACTTAAAAATATTCAGTGGTACTCTTTTAATAAAATAACTTACTCAAATTAAAAAAAAATCTTTAATCCTTTAGATTAGAAAACAAATTTAAGAAATTTGATTTATAAATTAAACTTTGGCAAAACGAAGATGAAATTGATAATATAATGTTAAAAAGTTGTAAAATTTTTTTTTCAATAACTAACTTTTCTTACGGTTATCATGGACAAAATGTTGCTTTATCATAACTTCTAGCAGATCTTAACCCACAAACAACATTCCTTCGACAGGTACTTCCACAAGATTTGTGATTTCTATTATAATAAAGATAGAACTTCTCAAAATCAGTAATATTTTTCTCAAGAACATTCGCTAATTTATGAAAAGATTCTGGTGACAAATCTTCCATTCCAAAATCTTCTTTAAGCTTATATTCCAATTTCCATTTTGGAGGATTATTCTCATCTGCCTCTGTCACATTTGCATAATATGTCTCAGACTCAAGAATTGTATAAGAACTTCCCTGGTAATTTCCATCAAATGTATAAACCCTAAATGCCGGATTATTATGTGGATATGTTGTTAAACTTGGTGCAACAAAATTAACATGATATGGTCTACCATTGACATCGGCATTCTCGTAGTAAATTTCAAATGAATCTTTGTGTGTATGTCCATATATTAATGATGCAATTATACCTTCATAACGATATACAACTTTATAAAAATTAAATGACCATCCCTTCAAACAATACGTACTACCTGGTGGGATATGTGAAATTATATGTACTTTTTCTCCTATTTCTTCTGATTCCATTAACTCGGATACAAGCCATGACAATGTGTAATCCGGATCTGTTTGATTAATGTAATTATAAAGATTATTTTTTGAACAGTATATTGTATTTAGTGATATAATTTTTAGACCGGAAAATGGTTTAATAGCATAACTAGCTCTATATTTGATATCAGATTGGGTATCTATTGGTAGATCTCTTTTCCATGCTTGAGCAAAGGTGTTGTAAAGCCATGCTGGTCCTCTTTTTGCATATTCTTGCATTGTATGTGGTCCCATAGCATCCATTGGTACACCTTCATGATTTCCTGTCGTCTGGTATATAGGAGTTTTTGGAAAATATTCCTGAAGAACAGAAGTAATATTTAAAATATTTGTCATTGTCTTGGTTTTTGTGTATGCCCACATATCATGTGATTCCATATCTCCAGTCACTATAATATAATCAAATTTATCATTTTTAGATATATACTCCATAGCACTAATAAAAGTTCTATATGGAATATCACAATCATATGGAGATCCCCAATAACCAGCTGGAACTTTGATTTTACTATTATTTACTGATGGATATACTCTACAACAAACCATCCTATCATTATCATTTTTCGTTTCACAATCAGCTTCTGATCCTGGAGAATATTCATGATCAATATGTATATCAGTTAGATGTAAAACCCTCAATGTACTTTGTGGATTTGTAACTTTTGGCCATCCCTTAACTGGTGGTTTACTAAAAGGTACAACAAATCTCCACATGTCATTTAATGGATCATCTGTAGCACCACAATCTTTAATGAATGCTCCACAAATCTGATCAGCTGTATAATTTGTTTGTTTAAGAACAAAAACCCCCTCATCTGTAAAACTTTTTACCAACCCTTCACATATAACTTTAATTTGTGTCTTCTCCAAAATACATCTCCTTAAAATGTATTTCTCGATGTCAGAGGTGTCTGTTCCATTATGTGCCATTTCAACAACATTTGTCATTGTAGTTTTACAAATGTCGCAAGCAACTTTACTTAGTGATTCATCTTTTAATGTTTCTTTTAATGAATCTAGAAGCTAAAATTTTTACAATAAAATCTATAACATAGAATCATGTATTTACCTTTTCTTGTTTATAAATTAAATTACCAATGATAAAATATGGTAGTAGAAGTAGAAATATTATATAAAACATCATTTTTAAATAAGCTGTAACATTCTTGAGATTAAAAGACCTTTATTAGTGTAATTTTTAATCATTTAAGTTATCATTTTAAATTGCTTTTATCTTAATTATCTAAACACATGGTAAAAATGTTCAATTACTTGTAAATTTACTAGATAAAAAGTTAAATAATCAAACGTTATAAATTAAATTTTTATTTAGGAATTTAGAAATATTTTGTTTTCTCAAAGAAATTTTTCATACTATCTCCATAGAACATGTACATTTTGCTGTTATCCAT
This sequence comes from Strongyloides venezuelensis, assembly GCA_963280985.1. Lineage (NCBI taxonomy): Eukaryota > Metazoa > Nematoda > Chromadorea > Rhabditida > Strongyloididae > Strongyloides > Strongyloides venezuelensis. The sequence continues at coordinate 22,981,267 of CAUJLX010000002.1, forward strand.
TTTTTTTTTATCTGTTATTGCATATCAATAACTCAATCTTCAATAATAATATAAAAATAATCTTAAATTTAGAGTGGTTTAATCAATATTCTAGAAGTTAATTAATAAAGTGAAAATGATAAATCAAGTATATTTTGATACTATCAGTGTTAGTACATTCTATATTATAATTTATATTGTTTATCTACTAAAAATTATTTAATAACACTTTTTTAGTAAAATAATGCACTCAAAATTAAAAAAAGTATAAGATCTAAAATTAGAAAACAGATTAAAGACATTGTAATTTAAAAATTAGACTTTGACAAAGCAAAGATAAAACTGAATATAAGATATAAAAAATCGTAAAGTAATTTCACTTAAAATTACAAACTTTTTCTTACAGCTATCATGGACATAAAGTTGCTTTATCATAACTTCTAGCAGATCTTAACCCACAAATAATATTTCTTCGACATTCATTGTTACAATCTTTGTGGTTCCTATTATAATAAGTATAAAACTTTTTGAAATACATCTATTTCATTATTAAGAATATTTGCTAACTCATGAAAAGATGCTGGTGACAAATCTTTCATTCCAAAATCTTCCTTTAATTTATATTCCAACTTCCATTTTGGAGGATTATACTCATCTGCCTCTGTCAAATTTGCATAGTATGTTTCAGACTCAAGAATTGTATAAGAACTTCCCTGATAGTTACCATCGATTGTATATACTCTAAATGCCGGATTATTATGTGAATCTGTTGTCAAACTTGGAGCAACAAAATTAACATGATATGGTCTACCATTGACATCGGCATTCTCGTAGTAAATTTCGAATGAATCTTTATGCGTATGACCATATATTAATGCTGTAATTGTATCTTCAAAACGATAGACAACATTATAAAAATTAAATGACCATCCTTTTAAACAATATGAACTACCCGGTGGGATATGTGAAATGATATGAACTTTTTCACTAATTTTTTCTGATTCGAATAATTCAGTAGCAAGCCATGACATTGTGTCATCTGGATCTGTCTGGTTAATATAGTTATAAAGATTATTTTTTGAACAGTATATTGTATTTAGTGATATAATTTTTAGACCGGAAAATGGTTTAATAGCATAACTAGCTCTATATTTGATATCAGATTGGGTATCTGTTGGTAGATCTCTTTTCCATGCTTGAGCAAAGGTGTTGTAAAGCCATGCTGGTCCTCTTTTTGAATACTCTTGCATTGAATGGTGTCCCAAAGCATCCATTGGTACACCTTCATGATTTCCCGTTGCTTGGTATATAGGAGTTTTTGGAAAATATTCCTGCAGGACAGAAGTTATATTTAAGACATTTGTCATTGTCTTTATTTTTGAATATGCCCATACATCATGGGATTCCATATCTCCTGTTACTATAATGTAATCAAATTTATCATTTTTAGAAATATGTTCTATGGCATTAACAAAAGTTCTATATGGAATATCACAATCATATGGAGATCCCCAATAACCAGCTGGAACTTTGATTTTACTATTATTTACTGATGGATACACTCTACAACAAAGCAATTTCTCACCACTTTTTGTTTTACATTTAGCTTCTGCTCCTGGAGAATATTCATGATCAATATGTATATCAGTTAAATGTAAAACCCTCAATGTACTTTGTGGATTTGTAACTTTTGGCCATCCCTTAACTGGTGGTTTACCTAAAGGTACAACAAATCTCCACATATCATTTAATGGATCGTCTGTAGCACTACAATCTTTAACAAATGCTCCACAAATATGATTAGCTGTATAATTTGTTTGTTTAAGAACGAAGACTCCCTCATCTGTGAAATTTGCTACTAACCCTTCACATACAAATGGAAGTTGTGTTTCCTCTTTAAGACACCTCTTCAAAATGTAGTCCTCAATGTCAGCAATATCTGTTCCATTGCGTGCCATTTCAACGACATGTGTCATTGTAGTTTTGCAAATGTCACAAAAATCTTTACTTAGTGATTCGTCTTTTAATGATTCGTTTAATGACTCTAGAAGCTAAAATTTTTACAATAAAATCTATAACATAGAATCATGTATTTACCTTTTCTTGTTTATAAATTGAAATACCATTGCTAAAATATGGTAATAGAAGTAGAAATATTATATAAAGCATCATTTTTAAATAAACTGCAACATTCTTGAGATTTAATGACCTTTATCAGTGTAATTTTTAATCATTTAAGTTATCATTTTAAATTGCTTTTTTCTTAATTATCTAAACACATGGTAAAAATGTTCATTTATTGTAAATTTACTAGATAAAAAGTTAAATAATCAAATGCTTTAAATTTAAATATTATTTAGGAATCCAGAAATTTTTTTTCCCGAAAAAATATCCAGACCATCTCCACAAAATATTTAACATTTTATTTTTCTTCTTTTTCATCATATTTTTAATCTATCATTACATATCAATATCTCAATCTTCAATGTTAGTGTAAAAATATTCTTATATTGAGTGTTGTTTAACCAATATTCCAAAGTCAATTTATAAAGTAAAAATGATAAATCAAGTAAATTTTCATATTACTAATGTTCCTACATAAATAAATATCACAATTTAAATAATTTTAAAATTTTTATTATCATTCTTATCATTATACAATCATATAAACAAAATTATTCCTATATTTATATAAGTTTTTCTCCAATGGTCAATTAACATTGGCTTTGATTTATACGGTTTTATAATGTAATATTAATCTTTTTAAAGTTAATTCATCACAATTCCATTAATCCCTTCAATTGAAGGGAAATGAAAATAACAATTAAAAGATAAGTATTTTTCCCAAATGAATTTTGTCAAGTCTCATTTATATACTTTTTTCAGATTTTTTTAGAGAAGACTTTAGGAAATAAACTAAATAAATAAATGACATCATTTCATGTAATTATGTTCTTATTTTTAATTTTAAACAAACATTCTTTGTATCCTTAATCTACAACACCAACTTTTTATGGCATCTAGTTTTTTTAATTAAGATCCCTAGAAGTAAAATCATTGAATGTGTCTTGCACTAACCAAAAGCAATAATACTTCCATCACACCAGAAGAAGTTTTTTTTCTATATACAGCATTGAGATGATTAATTTACTTCACTCTTCCTTAATAATATTAAAAGTAACTGTCTATTCTTTCAAAAAAAACCATTACAACAATTTTAATTTAATTATATTTTTAATTCGAAAAAGAAATATTCAATTTTAAGGCACAAATTTATATCCCATGGTAATTTTCTGTTTCTGAGAATTACATACACTTAAAAAACAGATGCCCTTTATCAAAAAAAAATTTCTTTTTTTACATTTTATTAGTTAAAAATAGAAATTCCACTTCCTCTTTCACAAGTAAATTAAATGAAATATAATATATTACTTTGTTTACAGCACTTTTATTATTTTCCAAATTATAATTGAAAAAGAATTGTAAAAAAACAAAGTAGATTTATTTTTGACAAACCATCTATTTTGCAATTTAAATTTAATTATTTTTAAATAATAAAGAATAGAATATATGATTTATGAGATTTACTTTTATTGTGATTGGGAGTTTATACTAAACAAATTTTGAAGATGGGTATATAAATGAGATTTAAATACTATTGGTGAATAATTATAAAAATGAAATATTTACTTTCTTTTATATTGGTAACTGTTATGCTTTTGATGACTTTTAATCTTAACGTTGTTAGTGGATTTAAAGCATCATGTGCAAGTAACAAACTTCAATATGGAAGATGTCGTGTTGCTCTAAGGGATAATGAAAATATTAAGAATACTGTCATTTGGCCAAATTTGAATAATCGTGATAGAGAAGCCATTGAAAGAATCCTCGCTAGAGGACATGGTAATCATGCTAAAGAAATTTCTGAGTACCTCACTAACAGAGCTAATCCTGATGATATCGTAAGTATCCCCAGAAACAATCTATCTAAAATTATAATTTTTTTAGCGTAAATCATTGAGATAACGAATTTTCAAAAGAAAAAAACTGATAATACTTTATTAGATTATATTATAATAAAATATTCTTAGAAATCAATAAAAAATTCTAAAATGTTTGACATATATACTTCCATTGTGTAAATTCATCAATTCCCTGTGTACCACCTTCACGTCCCATACCACTTTCCTTAACACCACCAAATGCAGCCTCACTACATGATATCAAACCTTCATTAACTCCAACCATACCAAATTGTAAAGCTCTTTGGACTCTAAATATCTGTTGAATATCTTGTGAGTAAAAATAACTAGCTAATCCTGATCTTGTACCGTTTGCAATTGTCAGAGCTTCTTCTTCTGTTGAGAATTTTTGTATTGCCACAACTGGTCCAAATATCTCTTCATGTGCAATATTCATATCTTTTGTTACACCTGTCATTAGTGTTGGTAAAAATAATGTTGTGCCTTCAGTTGCTACTTCTCCCCCTAAAGCTACGGTAGCACCTTTATTTTTTGCATCTGTAATAAGTTTTGAAACCTTTTCAACAGCCTTATCGTTTATCAATGGACCAAAATTGATACCTTCATCCAATCCGTATCCAACCTTTAATTTCTGAATTTGTGTTGTTAATTTTTCAACAAATTCATCGTGAACCTTCTCATGAACTAATATTCTATTAGCCGAGACACATGTTTGTCCAGAACACCTAAATTTAGATGCCATAATACCTGATACAGCTTTCTCTACATCAGCACTTTCAAAAACAATAAATGGAGCATTACCACCAAGTTCAAGGCATACTCTTTTAACAGTTGAAGCACTTTGTTGGAGTAATATCTTACCAACTTCCGTACTTCCAGTAAATGAAATAGCATCAACGCTCTTTGATTCGCATAAATATTTTGATATCTCTATCGTATTTTCAAGATCAGATGGAATAACATTAAAAACACCATTTGGTATTCCAGATTTCTCACCCAACTCAGCAAATGCCAATGCTGACAAAGGTGTATCTTCAGCTGGTTTTACAACCATAGTGCAACCAACAGCTAATGCTGCAGCAGCCTTCCTTGCAATCATAGCTGTTGGGAAATTCCATGGTGTGATAACAGCAACAACACCAATAGGTTCTCTAACATGAATGTGTGATCTATTCAATTGAGAAGGTGGTACAACTTGACCGTATACTCTCATTGCCTCAGCTGCGTAGAAATCTAAGTATGATGCTGCATAGGCTATCTCTCCTTTTGCTTCTGCTAGTGGTTTTCCTTGCTCACGTGTCATTAACTCACCAAGAGATGCTTGATTTTTCATCAAAAGGTTTCCCCATTTTGATAGTATTGCACCGCGTTGTTTGGCTGTGTAGTTTAATGACCAATTTCCGAAGGCTTCCTTGGAAGATTGAACAGCAATTTGGGCATCTGATGGGCCACAATTTGAGACTTCGCAAATTGTTTCCCTTGTATATGGATCCATAACTGGGAAAGTCGTTTTAGACATTGATTTCATCCATTCTCCTGTAAATAAAAAATAAGTTTACATTTTATTAATTTTTAAATAAAAACAAAATAGTAAATAATAAATTTACCATTAATAAATGCTTTTCCTCCTTTTGGAAGGAGGATCGTCTCCACGAAACGTGACCCAGTAATGGAAAATCTTTTTCAAATTACCAAGCAACTGCCTATTCATTGATCTCTACAAATAATTAGAACAATATATATTTATAAATATAATTAAGTAATTTTTTTTAATTTTAAACAAAGTAAAGTGTTATTTATCAAATATTCAATGTTTGAGAGCACAGGGTACTGGCATTTGCTTATTTGCAAATCGCTATAAGACGTCATTTTGAATTACGCCTCTACTCTATCTTTTCTGGGTATTAATAAAATTTTGTTTTTGCAACTTTTTTTTTTAGTTCATTATACATATTTTTTTCATAATTTTTGGTTACCCGAAATTTTATTAATATTTTAATACCTTAATTTTATCAAATAATTTTTTACTATATAAACTTTTTTTTTCTCGATCTCCTTTTTATCTTTTCTACTTGTATTATGAGTCTTGAAGAGTTGTTTCATCAAATTGTCGAAAATGAAATGGAGAAATGTGACAATGATATAAAAAACAAAGATGACATGTTGAATGAAATTAAGAAGTTGTATGAGAGTAGTAAATTGAAGTTTATCATTACTTTTTCATCATATATATCACCACCGCAATTTGAATTATTTTACCACAAATCTGATGGTTCCAAGGAGGATGAGTCTTATGTTATGAGAATGAAAGTTGCTTATGAGAAAGCAAAAAGAAGTAACGGGGTGAATGTTGGTGTTAGAAATGATAGGTGGATGATGTATGAGGAATTATCTACAACAACAGATTTTTTTACTGATAAAAAGATGCGTGAGAGAGATCCACAATTATATGATACGATGATTGGGAAATATTTAAGTGACGTCGAGAAGGAGGGATTGAAACCTAATCCTATAAATAGTGGCTTTTCTGGTGTCATGCAACAATTTAATGATTCTGAACGTATTAGCCAAAGGAAAGTTCGTTGTAATAATATTAAAGAGGTAATTATTCTTTATTTAAATACCTAATAAAGTTATTTTCTGTAGTTGTATGAAGAAGTTGTTATAAATGGTAATGTTAGTTTATTAGAGGAAGATGATAGAATTCCACAGGAGGAGGATAATAACGAGTCTGACAAAGAATTTTTGAGAAATGAATTTTTAAATATTATGAAGCAACGTTTCATCAATGGAGAAGATACTGAATTCTTTGACTATAATTCCTATCAAATAAAAGGGAACAAGAAGTTTAATCGTATAAAGGAACGAGATCTCGAGGATTCATACTTTGAAGAAGATTAACCTACGATTATTCATATATTTTTTTATTATTAACATATTTTTTTTGTAAATTAAAGTTTTGTCATTTTAGGTGTTTATAAGTTTTTATATTCATAACTAATATGACTATTACTAACAATAGAACAGAAATGACATCATCACCAGGGACAGTCACACCCCCAAATCCTTCTGAAGATGGTAGAAAAAAATGGTACTATTGCGGGAATGATCATGTTATTTATGGACCATATACTTCACATGATATGAGAGTATGGTCAGATAATGGATATATAGGTGAGTATGTTCTAATAAGGGGAGAAGAAGACCGTCACTTTCATAGACTCATGGATTATAGACGTGCATTAAACGGCGATGTAAGTTTATATAAAGAAATTAAACTTTTGTACTTTTGAAATGCACTCTTATCATCATTTTTTTCTCCAATAAAAATGTAATTGCATCCAGAATTTTTATGTAGTGCTAAAACAAGACATTTTCCTTGTGGAATATGCATGGACTATAATAAAGGGCCCAGATATTAAAAATGTTAAGTGTCTTGGGTAGTTTGATATGTCCTACAGTATTAAAAAATTGTCAATTATCATTATGTTAAAATATATATTATTTTCTTTATTATTCTCATTTCCAGTGCCCGTTTAAATGTGACATTTCATCTTTTGAATCTATCCAACAACCAAGCCATAATCAACATTTTAATAGTCATCATTTACCACCAACTGGAGATCTTTATGAATACCATGAAAGACTTAATAAAAATCAATTTTTTATTCCACATACTGGTGGTACCCCATTTTTTCATCCAGCCATTCCACCACATATGGTTCCATATAATCCAATTCCTGTAATATCACAACACTTGCCCAATCCACTTGAAATAGTAAATAATCCATCATCATATGGAATGGACATTAATAATGTGCAAGGTACAAAATAATAATTATTAATAATTACTAACATTTATAGGTAATGGCATGGAGAATTCATTAAATTACTCCCCAACGAGCTCTGAAAACTTTGATGAGTCAAACAATAATGTAACAATGACATCAGATGCCTCCACATCAACATCAGATGCTCCGTGGATTAAAGATAAAAAAGTAATTCCCAAAACAATTGATATAGGAACATCAACAGATGAGTTAAAAAAAACTACCTCTGATATTGGTACACAAACGGTGATAAAAGTAACTGCCAAAACAGTAACTGAATTAATTGAAAGTATGCTAGGTGTGAAAATACAAATAATCAACAACAACAAAGAAGAGTTCTAATTGTTACTACATTTTTGTCATATTACCCGAATATATTTTCATTAAAAAAAAAGTCATTTTAACAGGAAGAAATCATTAAAGTTTAATATTATAAATGAACTCATAATAATTTGTTCTATCATTCTTTCAAAATCATGTTATATCTAGTTATTTTTTTTCAACCATTGTCATATGTTATATTTTATATACTATATATATGTTAAATTTTTTTTTATATAAATGAATGTAATATTTTTGGTATAAACATGTACTATAATTGTAGAAAAAAGTACTTTTAATTTTCACATACACTTTTTAACTTCTAACACAAAAAGGGTGGGATATTTAAGAAGGGAAAAAGGATGTGGTTTTTATTAAATGATATTTCTTTATGTAGAAAAGATATAATACACTTTCCTGTATAAAATGTCATTCTTTTTATAATTAATTTTTTACTTTATATTTAGATATGTTTATGTGTATTTTTAGATATTTATGGATTTTGGGGTCCCTAATCGTAGTGTATTAATATCTCTTTTTATATGTGAGAGCAAGTAATTAAAAACTATTTATTATATAAATTTTTGTGATTATAATTAAAAGATTAATGGCATACATAAATTTTGGATTAAAATTATAGTATTTTTTATGATGAAAATTTTGTGATGTTTAAATGGTTATAAATTATCTTTCAATGGTCCTTCATATCTATTATAGTTTAAGAATAAGGGGAGAAAGGAAAAGTATAAGTTATGTGTAAAAAAGAATCATAAAAATGATCCATTTTATTAGATTTACTCAGTAACATTTTGATAGTTGCCCTTAAATTATATCATCTGCTTTTATCAACATTTAAGATAAATTTAAAATAAGATAACTGTAGAATTGTTAGTGGGGAAAAGAATAATGCCTCAAATAAGTAATGTACATTTTTTTCTTGACGGTTAAAGGAGTTATATGTCAATTTGATTGCTTATAGTTTCTGATACCATGAGTTATTACTTTATCTTACTTTATCTTTTATATTCATCTTTTTTTACCATTTTATCTTATTTATATTAAAAAAAACATAGAACTTTTATATTTAATCTTTTTTTTCTTGTCTTCAAAAAAAGATAATGTCTTATAATTTATTTATTTTACATATTTATAAGTTATTGTTCACATATATTTTATATAATATAATTTTATTTTTATTTTATCAACCACTAAAAGTACATGTAATATATTATTAAATTTATTCTTAATGAATAAAGATGATTTAAGCAATCTAAAATCATTTTCCGATGAGATATGTAAAGAATTTATGTAGGAAATATAGATGTTTCTCCTCAATTTAATGATAATTATTCTAACATTAATGGGACACATATTCCTGCTTGTTCCTCTCTCTTATCTCTTAATTTTATTTTCTCTTAAACTTACCAGTCATCCTAAAAAATCATAAACAGCTGGGAAGTGGATATAAATTAAATCCCTTAATCAGTTATAAAAATGATATGTTTTTGTGTAATATGTGTGTTATTCTATTTATTTTTAATAATAATATTAATAATTATAATATTTATATATTCCACGAAACAATTTTTAATTTCTTTATTCTCAAATCATAGAATAAAAAAAAAAGAAAGAATAAAATTAATTATTTATAAACGGTAAAAATGAAATATGTTATTATATAAAGGAAAAAAATACAAAACACCTTTTATTTTATCAGTATAAAGAAATGTTATTTCATAATAATAAACTATTCATATTTTTTTTATCTTTTTTTTCTTACCATGTTATATTGAAAAAAAAATATTTAATTTTCTATTTATATTACCATTTTTTTTTGTTTTCACAATTAAGATAATGGTTGTAAAGAAAATCTTACCATAAATAGTATTTATTATTAAAAATTTCACATAATTACCTTAATAAATTTTAATGACACTTTAATTTTGTCGTTTTGCTTTTCAAAGTAAAAAGTTTATTGTAAGTATTTATAAACACAACTCAATCTTTTGACGTCACCATAATGATGATACATTAAACTTTTGCTTTCATTGAAAACATTATCTACTTTTCTATTTAGCTTACTTTTTTTAAATTCCCGTTTAATTATATCAATTTTTTATCTCATCTTTTGGTGTTGTTATTTGCATGCCATTAAATTTTTTTTTTCTAAATTATACACTTTCGGATGAATAATTAATGTTATGATTATTGTTTTTAGTATAGGAATATTGTTTTTATTAAAAGAGTACCATATTTATTGATAAGTATACTGGTGATGTAAAATACTGTTGTGGTACAATAATGGAAGATGGGTGGAAAAATAGTGAATTCCTTCAAATACCAACATTAAGGTCATCAGCTTCAACTAACAGTATTACTCAAATTTGTTCTGTATGTAAAAAAAATATGGAGAGAAGGAATTTAATTAGATTATCATATCAAAATCGTAAGTTAATTTAAAGGTTAACTTTTAAATATAATAATATATATTTCTTATCCCTATTTAGCTAATGTTTCTTTTTCTGCAAATTGCCTATCACCAACTTCATCGAAAGGCAGTAATTATAATAAGTAAGTAATAAATATTTAATTTCATAATTAATTTAAAATTTATGAAAAAATTAACCGTAATTTTGTTTAATTTGAAATAATTTTATTAGCTCAAATATTTTTAAATTCAATTATATACATATATATAGTTATTTTATTTAAAATATATAAAAGTAATAATGGTTGTTAAAAAAAGAATTTTCCAATTTATTTTTATATATAACACCATTTCAATAAATTTATCAACTTAAAATATACTATTTCAATGAAATATCAAAAGGTTAAGTTGAGTTTTTTGGTCTATTTGTAATAACATTAAGTAAAAACATCAATTAAAAGGAACATAATTTATTTTAGATTTTCCAATAATAATAATTATTGTTATAAATTTTATTTTCTAATGCATGCTTCCAGAATTGATGTTTGTGATTTACCAAATCAAAATCCCGAAAAAAAGATGTGTACCAAAAGTAACGAGAGAGTTCTTTTGAAAGGAGCTACTCTCGATGATTCTTCCTCTCCTAGAGTATCGTAAGTTAACATAACATTAATATCGTCTGCCATTATATCAAATTTTTGTGATGAAATAAATATTTTTTGTTGCTTTAATATTTAAAAATCCCTAATTGTCATTTATATTTTAAATATCATTAATAATTCATTTTTGAAATAATCTAAATATATTCATTAATTGTTGTGATGTATATATAATGTAGATTCATATAATCTTAACATATTAATTTTATCTAACCAACCTTTATAAAAAAAAGTTTTTACTAAACCATATGATGGAGTTTATATTTTGTTCAAACTAAAATTATGATTTTTATTTCACTTCAACTCATTTCAATTACATTATACATAAACATTTATGACCAATAAAAAAGGTTTTCACTCCACTACCCAAAATGCAATTTTGATAAAATATTATATAGTTAATAAAAATATCTTATTTAAATTATTTTTACAAAGGATATGTTAAATTTTTCCTTTAGTGTTTGTACCAGGGAAATGTAAACTTTATTTTGTAAAGCTTTTATTTATTTATTTTTTTTTGATATAATAAAAGTAGCTTGAAAAATTAAATTTTAATTTGTTCATATAATAAATTTATTTTATTTTTATAGAAACATTTCCTGTCAATGCCATTGCATACCAATGTCTCATAGTAGTAATTGCGATTGGAGTGTTTCTCATGGAAATTTGATAGAATTGTCAAATAGGCTGCATCCTCAAAGTAATCAGATAGCTCAAGTAAGTGAATTCCAACATTAAAAATATTAAATTTCATGACACAAAAAAAACTGTTTTATGTCTAGTAATGATGCTAAAATTTATGTTTTTTATCATTTGATGTGAGAAAGCAAATATACTTTTATTTAAAGAATTAAAGATTGTCTTTGTTACTTTTATAGCTAATATGTTGTTAATGCTTAAGTAATTACAGTTAATTATTTATATTGAACTTGAAAAGGGTAAATTTTATCATAGTAAAACTTTTCATTAACTCAGAAAAAAAAATATAAGCCTACTATTATATAAATTTTTCAAAATAGGTATGTGAGATGTTAGCATTAAAATTAAATTTAAAAAGGTTATAGAAAATTAAAAAATATTATTTTATTAAATATTTTTCCTTCTCCATCTATTTTCCTATAATTTTAATTCATTTTTTAACTAATTATCATAACAATAAAATTTTTTAAATCTCAGTATATACAATCATAAAAGAGATAGTATGCCTTCTTCTAGGAGAAGCTTAACAGATAACAAGAGGGGTGAATCATTATTGAGACCATTGGAGACAGGAAGACGAAGAGCTGACTCTTTATTCATTGTAAGTATCTCATTTATCATTTTATTACTACAAATATGTCTATCAAAAAAACTCTACATAAAATATCCATCATCACTGACGGCATTGAATAAAACTTTTTTTTAGGTTAGTTCCGATATTCTACGTGTTTCTGGGTACACGAATCAATACAGACATCTGTTATCAGGAAAAAGTAAACGAGACTCTGGTTCCGAAACTTATCTTAATCGGCAAAAATCTCTTGATTACGACGGTACGTTTTATTTGTCTGATTATTAAAAGATTAAACGTTCTAAAAGTTATTAAAATACACTAGTAATAACGATATAAAAAACATTATTAAATATCTTCAATCTTTGAAAATAATGGAGAAGATTAGATGTCATTTTCTCTAAACATTGTATATTTTTTCAAGTCTTTGAAAAAAATTGTACATAATATATGTATATAATATATAATTCTTCTCCACAACAGGTGGTATATTTTTATAAAACTCATTGCATAGGATGTTGTGCTACTTATCTTCGGATTAGAAACTCTACACAATCTGTTGATTTAAGATATTATATTTTTATATTTATAAATTATATATAAGGAAAAATAATCCATTATACATTATAATATTTATTTAGAAAAAAAAATTTTTCTTTTACATTATTATTCATAAATTTTAAAATTTTCTTTCATTTTTTTATATTTTTACTTGAGAATGTATGATATTTTATAGGTGACTAAAGTTATAGTTAACCTAGTTTAATTGTCGTTAGTTAAATGGGATAATATATTTTATATATATTTTATTACTAGGATATGCTTTGTAATTTATAATACTTATACTGTAGTTTATAACATTGGTGTTTACTTTTCCCAGTACATGTGTTAATAATATATACCTAATATTATAATTATTCCTATAAACCTATCTATAAAATAATTATTATTATGAAACCACTTGTAAAAGATATGAAAAAAGACACACTTGATATTTGTTCACAAGTTTCATATTGGAGTAAGACTATTGAAGATGAAAATGCTTTACAAACAGGATGCAAATGCTCATCTAGTAAAAACTCTATCTCTTCTATTATATTTTATGATAAAAAGGATGATAAACAGTCTAGTACTGAAGTGACATCAAAAACACCCACAGGATTATCTGCAAATTTTAAACCATACAGGTGTCACAGTTCTAACAACATCAGAAGATTTCCTTATTCTTTTAGAGCTCCTATGTTAAAGTATTCAGAAGAAGTTTGTAATCCTCGGTCTTTTGATTTATATCATCCGAAATATATTGTAAGGCCATTAATTCCCACAAGATCGTATTCGCTTCACAGACATTGCTTTTCTCATAAAGCAGAATCTTTTTTCAATGGATGTAATTATAAGAGGCACTGTATCAAATGTTGTCCTTACTCTAATAAAAATCAAATAATAAATTTAAAATCTTTTAATTGTTATGAAAATCCTATTTCTGTAAGGAATTTCCAAATGGACTCTACAGAGGAAGAAAGTTTAAAAAGTACAAATTACTAAATATAATTACTTTTCTTTTCTCTAACATCTATAACATTTAATTTTTTTTATTTTAGATGAGAAAAGGAATGGGGATATACAATTTGAGACACCAAATCCATTGGATCAGGAGTCACTTGTCCGTGACACTGCAAAAAGTTCTATTGTAACTAGGAAAGTAAAACGTCGAAAGAGTGGATATGGTATTGCCATTACAAGGTATCTTTTATTCCCATAGTTTTTTTTATAAAAAAACAATTTTTCATTTTTAAAAAAATTCTAGAAAAAGTGTATTAGATTCTTGATAATATAGATATAATTATTTTAATTACTTGAAATTGTATTAAAAACTTTATTTATTACCTGATATATTTTATAAGCTATTTATAAATTTGTAATAATTGAATATTTTTAGATTTCATTAGGAACAATATATCTTAAGTTGACGTTTACATATTTTCTTTTCGTGCATAAAAATTCTAAGTGTAGTAGGTTTTTATAAATTAGTTAGAAAAAAAAAGAATTTTCCTTCTATACATTTTACATTTCCATACAATATTAAAATTGGCAATTTAGAATATGATGAATTATTAATTTATAATAAAAAAAAATATAAGCATTTTGTTATTATTGAAAATAAAAATTGTCAAAAGATAAAGTTTTATGTAAAAAACAAAATATAATCGTTATGTAGACGGACTTAATTCAGGATATTAATGTTTTTTGTTGTTTTTATAAAAATGAAGTTTGTATTTTTCCATTAATTTAATGTTTTAAAATTATATTTTTGTTTCAGTGATAGTACAGCAAAAATGAGATTCCGTCATAGGAAATTACTATTTGAGAAAAGAAACCATGTTTGTGACCTGAGTTTAGTCTTGGCATTAGTTGGTTTGGTATTAATAGTTATAGACTCGGAAATGACAGCATTAAATTTCATTAGTAAGGTAAGTAGTATACTGTACTTTTATTTATTTAACCTTTTTATTTTTATAATAATTTTCCAACTTTTTTAGAATCATTTTATATCATATGGACTTCGTGCAGGCTGTGTACTTTCAACATTTTTTTTACTGATATCATTGATAACTTATCATAGGATAGAGGTTCATTTGGCATTAATTGACAGTGGAGCTGATGATTGGAGAGTTGCACTAACAACAGAAAGAATTATTAAATTAGGAATTGAACTTATTGTTTGTGCGTGTTGTCCATTTCCTGGTATGTTTTTTACTTTTCATTAACAATATCAAATTTTTTAGGAAGTGGAACTATCCGATGGCCTCATATTTCACCAACAGATAGAAATGTGACAATGGTTCAGGTTCCAACGGATGTTGTCCTTTCTGTTCCAATGTTTTTACGGGCATATCTTCTTTGTAGATTTATGGTTCTTCATAGTAAACAATTCCAGGATGCTGCAACACGATCCATTGCTGCACTTAATAGAATATCGATGGATTTTAGATTCGTAATTAAAACTATGATGGCTAATCATCCTCTTCGTGTGTTAGTTGTTTTTACTTGCGCATATTGGACTTGCATGTCATGGATGTTTACACAATGTGAGAGGTACAATAATCTAGAACCTGGTCACGAACATTATTACTTAAATTCACTTTGGTTTATTATGGTTACTTTTATGTCTATAGGGTATGGCGATATCGTTCCCACTACTTATTGTGGTAGGATGTTATCGATAACTACTGGAATAGTAGGTGCTGGCGTGTCATCAGCACTTATTGCTGTAATATCACGTAAATTAGAGTTAAGTAGAGCTGAGAAGCATGTTAATAATTTTATGGCTGACTCAAAATTAACAAATCAACGAAAAAATGCTGCAGCATCTGTATTACAACAAACATGGTTTATTCATAAATATCAAAAAGGACTTTCTAAAGGGGATGATTTAAGGTTACGTCACCACCAAAGGAAATTTCTTCAATCTATTAATGAGTTTAGGAAAATTAAATGGGACCAAAGAAAACTTCAGGAGAAGGGTAATTCATTATTGGATGTTGGTAAATTACATAGTGAGATGCATGAAACACTATGGGAGATGCATAGAGCACAAGATCAATTTATTTCACAAATAGATATGTTAACACAAAAAGTTTCTGAACTCCAGATAACGATAATGAAACAAATAGACAGTCAAAAAGGTAAAGAATCGCCAATAAATGGTGCTGTGACATCATTAACTGTCCCAGAAAATTCGACCGTTTACTGTATGACAAATTCCGTTACAACCCCAGATTGTTCAGGAACCTCAAGTAGGAATGCATCTCCAAATGTCATTCATCGTATCCATTCTCATCCTTACATGAAAATGAACAAATCATTATCAAATAGTAACCTTGCATCAAATTCACAAAACAACAATAAATCAAAGGTTGTAGAAATTTATGAAACTGGAGAAACAACCTCCCTCCTCCAGTAACTTAATTTTAATGTTTTATCTCTTATTTTGTTTTTGAAGATTAATTCGGGTCTACAACGAATATATATATATATGTTACTTTTTTATAAGTCATAAATTTAACAGAGTATTTTTTCTATTTTACCCCAATAAATTTTTACTTTTACGTTTATTGTACAACATTAATCAAAAAGGTTTTAAATTATGAATAATAAAAGTAAAAAAAGCTACATCATATTCTGTTTTCCAAAATGATAACCGTAAATTTACCATTCTCGATAAAAAAGATAAGTGTAGTATTGCGGAATTCTCTGATAACATAAATATATATAAATGTAAAGAAAGTTAAATAATTAATATATTTACTATTTTCTAGATAAATATGATAGGAAAAATATTAATATTTATTTTACCATTCATTTCAATAATATTTGGTGCAGCTACTTTTAAATATGAAAAAAGAGTTAATTCTCATCCAGAAAAAGTATGATTCCATCAAAATATAATATTTCTCATAACTTTACATTGAAAAATAATATGTTTATTTTTAGTTATGGAGAGGATTTCAAAAGTTTGCTCATAGCGACGAGACTAAAGGATTAGCATGTATTACTTGTACAAGTGTTGTTGATACACTTCAAAAGATGATTGAAAACGGTAAAACTGATGAAGAGGTAGAAGATTTCTTGATTAAGACATGTAAAGAATTACAAATTGAACAAGATTATGTTTGCAACCAAATTATCCATCAATTTGCTGACGAAGCAATTTTCGTTTTATCAAATGCTATTGTTACACCAGCAGAAATTTGTGGAGCTTTTATTGCTGATTGCGGGACATCAGAAAACCCATTAAATGATTTATGGCCATTTACTGTTCCTGGTAATAAACCAGCAGTTAAACCATGGCCTATTGTTAAAAACCCACAATCCAAACTTCGTGTCTTACATTTAACTGATATCCATATTGATAGAAATTATACTGTTGGAGCTGAAGCTAATTGTGGATACAAAAAATTGATTAATACTGATGCTTTCTGTTGCAGAAATTACCCAGGTGATACTGAAGAATCTAATGTTAGATATATAAGAAAAGGTGGAAGTGTTAAGGCTGGTTACTGGGGTGCACCATATAAATGTGATATTCCGTACAGAACATTTATCAATGCTATGGAACATATTTCTAAGAATGACAAATTTGACTACATTATCGTTACCGGAGATTTAGAATCTCACGACATCTGGGATTATACAAGACAGAGAACAATGACAAATGTATTAAACATTACCGCTGTCTTGAATGAATACTTCCCAAAAACACCAATTTATCAAGCCACAGGCAACCATGAAGGTGTCCCAATGGATTCTATGGGTGCACATACAATGCCTGAATACAAAAAACGTGGACCACAATGGCTGTTTAATACATTTGCTCAAGCATGGAAAAGAGATTTACCAGCAGATACTCAATCTGGTATCAAATACAGGGCTAGTTATTCTATTAAACCATTCTCTGGTTTGAAACTTATCTCCTTAAATACTGTATATTGTTCACAGATGAATTTGTATAACTATTTAAATCAAACTGACCCAGATGGTACATTAGCATGGCTTTCTCAAGAATTATTGGATTCAGAATCGAAGGGTGAAAAAGTACACATTATTAGTCACATTCCTCCAGGTGTAACATATTGTCTTAAAGGATGGTCATTCAATTTCTATAAACTTGTTGAACGTTTCGAGAACACTATTGCTTTCTTAGGAATGGGACATACACACAAAGATCATTTTGAGGTATACTATGATAGTGCTAATGTCAAGAACCGTCCAATTAATGTTAATTGGATTGCTCCAAGTTTAACAACATTTGCTGACTCAAATCCATCTTACAGAGTTTATGAATTTGACGGTAATTACCAAGGAAGTTCATTTACAGTCCTTGAAGCTGAGACATACTACACTGATATCTCCAAAGCAACAGAATCATCACCACCAGTCTGGGAACTTGAATATAAATTCACAAAAGAATATGGTCTGTCAGATTTATCACCAACATCATTCAATACATTAATCTCAAAATTAAATTCTGATGAAACATTATTTGCAAGATTCTACACTAACTACCACCGAAAAGCAACATCCTGTGATTCCTTATGTAAAGATAAAATGATATGTTCCCTTAAATCAGCCAGAAGTTACGATTCATCAACATTCTGTTCCCAATAATCCAAAAATGAGAAATATTACCCTTATATATTACTAAATTTTCTATCATAATTTATCTTTTAATTGTTGCAGAAATAAATTTTAATTTTTATTGAAATAACCTTTTAATTTTATTACTTTTATAACTTTTTTTTCAAAAACTTAAATTGACATTTTGATAAGAGTATAGGATGTTTGATAAAGTTATATAGCACTTATAAACATTATATATACAATTCAGTAACAAAATGATAAAGTTTCTGTGAAACATGAAGTCTTTTCTCTTCTTTATTCTCATTATTGTGATTATCTTTTGTCAGGTATATTCTTCTGTGATTTCTAGGAATCCAAAAGAATTTAATGAATTCCAAGAAAAAGTAAATTTCTCTCTATTTTTGTTTAAATAATTTTTAATAAATTATTTAGATTCTAAGGGATGTTGATGAACTTATGAAAAAGAACTATTCTAAAAATAAATTTAGATGTAATGCATGTCGTTTAATGGTTGATGTAGCCCAGAAAATGATTGCAGATGGAAAGACAGTTGATGAGATTGAAGAAGGAGTGATAAAACTTTGCGAAAAATTGAATGTTGAAAATAGTTACGTTTGTAATCATACCGTTCATCAATTTTCTCCAGAGTTTGTCTTCGTCCTAGTTCGCACTATAGTCACACCACGAGAAATTTGTGGTGCTTTTATTGCTGACTGTGGGACAGCAGAAAATCCATTAAATAATTTGTGGCCATTTAAAATTCCTGGTAACAAACCACCCGTCAAACCATGGCCTATTGTAAAAAAACCACAATCAAAACTTCGTGTCCTACATCTAACTGATATTCATCTAGATAGAGATTACAAAGTAGGATCAGTAGCTAATTGTGATATCGGTAAACTTTTTGATACTTTTACTTTCTGTTGCAGAGTCTATCCAAATAATGATAAGAAAAGGCAACGTGACAACAACACCATTCCTGCTGGGTATTGGGGGTCATCATATGATTGTGACATTCCATTCAGAACTTTTATCAATGCTATGGAACATTTATCTAAGAATGATAAATTTGATTATATTATTGTTACTGGAGACTTAGAGGCCCATGATATATGGGATTATTCAAGAGTTAAGACAAGGACGAATATTTTAAATATATCAGGGATATTAAATGAGTATTTTCCGAACACTCCAATTTATCAGTCTACAGGAAATCATGAAGGTGTTCCGATGGATTCAATGGAATCGCATACGATGCCTGATTATTCCAATTCTGGACCATCGTGGCTTTATAAAACATTTGCTCGGGCCTGGAGAAGAGATCTACCACCTTCAACTCAAAATGATATCAAATATAGAGCTAGTTATTCTGTTAAGCCATATTCTGGTTTAAAAATTATATCTCTAAATACGGTGTACTGTTCAATTATGAATTTCTATAATTTATTAAATCAAACTGATCCGGATGGTACATTAGAATGGCTTTCCAAGGAATTATTAGAATCAGAATCAATAGGTGAAAAGGTACACATTATCACTCATATCCCACCAGGAATTTCATATTGTCTTAAAGGATGGTCATTCAATTTTTATAGATTAGTTAATCGTTTTGAAAACACCATAGCATTCTTAGGCATGGGTCATACACATCAAGATCATTTCGAGGTTTATTATGATAATGATACAAGTACTGGTAGACCAACAAATATCAACTGGATTGCCCCAAGTTTGACGACATTCTCATTTAATAATCCTGCTTATCGTGTCTATGAATTTGACGGTAATTACCAGGGCAGTACATTCACAGTCCTTGAAGCTGAAACTTACTATACAAATATCAGTGAAGCAACTCAAACAAATCCACCTGTATGGAAACTTGAGTATAAATTTACACAAGCATATGGTATGCCTGATTTATCACCAAAATCTTTTAATGATCTTATAATGCGATTAGAGAAGAATGAGACTTTATTTAATAAGTACCACTTTTATTATTATAGGAATGATAGGAAATGTGATGAGAAATGTAAAAAAGATTCTATTTGTAGTCTGAAATCTGCACGATCATTTAACTCAAAATCTTTTTGCCAATCATAAACAAATTAAAAGATAATATATTAATATTACATATTTTTTTGTTTTTATAAACAAGTATTATTGTAGTTTTTCGTGAAAATTTCCTCTATATTGTAAGGTTTATAAATAAAATATAGCGTTACAGGCTCAACATCACTAGTGTGCAATTTTTTTTGTTATATTTTTCAAGATTATAAATTTTGCCTAAAGTAAAAAACCTAAGTTTAAATAAAAGAATTCTCAAAACGATTCCTTCAAGAGATTTGGAAAATAGACTTAACCCAAAGATAAAGTTAATATTTATAATATCTAATAGAATCATTTATTATTATAATTATAATTTCTATAATATTTACTAATTATGTAAGTGTTTCAGCTGGGGTGTAAAAAAAAAGGATATAGAACTGAAATATCTGTATTGGGAATTTAAGGCCCAAAAGATTAGAATTTATATTATAGTAAGTTCTATTAGTAAATATATATAACTTTACATCCTAGGTGGCCACTATTTGAATTTGTTGTTTAAATTTAAATAAATATTCTTTCTAACTACGTGAACCCCCCACCAAACAAATTATAAAAAATTTTACTCTAAATATAATGATAACTATTGCTAAATTTTGAAATTTTTTAAAATATTTATTAAGTTTGTACTTAATATTTGATAAGAGTCTAAGTGATAGTGATATAAATGGAAATTAGTAATTTTTTGAGTGACAAGTTGGTATCATATTATTCAAGGTATTCATAAGTAATTTTGTGGATTCGAGGATTTCATAGGTAAAAAGTTGTAATTCAGTGAATTCAGGAATGGAAACATAAGATTCTGAATATTCAAAAATTTTATTTGAGGATTCAGAGGTTTCACATGAGCTGGATAGATGAAAAAATAGGATTCATAGGTTAAAATGTCTGGTTTGGAGTTTCCATATAGGATCCATTAATATAAAAACATTAGATTTAGAAGATTTATAGCTAATTAGTTCGATTAATTGATAATTGTTATACCAGCGTGAAAATTGATAGCACACACAAGACCTAATCATTTCTCCATGTGCCGTGCAGTTATGCTAAACCAACATTAGTGGTTGATGCAAACTACGTGCTGCATTTTAATAGAATCTCCATAATGTCATAATAAGATTGTTCATTTTACAAATAAGATATTTAATCAAAATACCAAAATTACTTAAAAGAGGTTGGTTGAGATGTATTCAAAATTGGTATATTATTTAAGTTATATCATATATCATGTGTTAAGTTTTAACTTATTAATATTTATATCGTTTATGTTAATTAAGTTGAATGTTATTATTAATTTATCTATAATGTTTATATATTGTAGGCGTATAAACAATAAAATAAATTTTAATTCATTTATATTAAAATATTTAATGTGTGGCTTTGGTAATAATGAAGGGTTATATAATCTCTATCTATGGGCAGAGTTTAGATATATGAGAATATGGGTAGAGATTATACAACCTCAAAAATGAGGTAGATTTTTTTATTACATAATGAATCATACATTTTTACAAAAGTTTAATAATAAAACTGCACAATATCATTTTATATAATTTTGTATTAATTGTTCATTTCGATAGAAAAAAATTATTTTAAAATATAAATATAACAAGTTTTAAAGTTAAAAATTGTATTTACTTTTGTTAATTGTAATATAAAAAAATTATTATAAAATACTACAATTAAATCATAAAGAAATGCACTTATTATCAACCAGTACATTAAAAAAATAATACAAATGAGTCATAAAAAATTTTTTTTTATAAAACTGTTTATCATTTAATATTTATTTTTTTCTGGTCTTCCTTTTCATTCGTATCTACAATAAAATAATCACTAAATTACTAAAAATTAATAAACATACGTAGAAAAAAAATTTTCTATATTGGAACAATTTCGGTGACACCCCGCGTTATTGAACCACCATTGGCTGGAAAAATAAAAATTATTGTATCTACAAGTGTTACAAAATCATTTGCAACAAAAGATGATGTTATTTTTGTAATTGATTCATGTAAACAAAAGACGGGTAGATTGAATTAAAAAGAGATAAATGTTTTTATGAAATCAATTTGGGTTTTAAAAGGTAGGATGAATGAAAGAGAAGGAAGGATAGGAAGGAACAGAATAAGAGATTATTGTCGTTTGGTAACAAAAAGTTTTATTGATAAATTCTTTGAACACCAAGAACCAAAGATAAGATACTCGCTACTGAATTCATCCACATTAACAATAAAATCTCTTGAACTAGATGATTCAAAAAAATATTAACAGGATGAAATAGAATAAATAGATAAAGACACTGATAATAAATTATTGTGATCCTTTGATATCACTCGGGAAAAGAGTAACTAATATTTATTGAACATGAAACATTCTGTAAGTAGAAAAAAAATTTAGACAAAAGAATGAAGAACAGATAAAAATAAAGAAAAAAAAATATGTGTGGATAAAGATAAAAAAGTATAAAAATGTTAAGGAAGAGAAACAGGTTAAAAATGAAAATTAAGGAAATGTTTTGACTTTTAATGCCTAGAATAAAATAAATATTTTTTTATAGTTTTATATTGTAATATATAAAGTTTTTTACCATATTTTGTAAATGGTTTAATTAATAATTTGATTATAAAGTTTAAGTATATTATTTATTAAAAAATAATACGCTTTTCTTATAAATTAACATGCAATATTCTTATATAAACGACATCATTAATTTTATATGAAACTGAAACATGAAATTACCTATAAAACCAACACGTCCAAAAATGGTATAAACCGTAAAATATCATTCTATGCAGAAATTTTTAGGTTAGTTTCATACATTTTTTTACACTAAACTGCTTTATGCATTCTTAATAATTTTGCGAGGGTGGTCAAATAGATTGTTCATACAGTCAATATATCTTTTTGTGTGGTGGTCGATCAAAATGACATGAATAAGTTTTGTGTGTGGGAAACTGAAGGTATAAAATTTCGTATATCCATTGGTTATTTTTTCAACTAGAAATTCGGAAACATTTTCTTAGTTATAATCATTGACGTAATCTGCTGGTCCTGGAAGAGTAGAGGGATTTGAATTACTTAGTTTTGCTTTTCCACCAGATTTTTTTGTTGAATTAGGTTTTTGTGTTTTAGTCTTTTTTGTTGTTGCTCTAGTTGTTGTAGATATTTTTGTTGTTTTAGAATTTTTTGAGTTTTTAGAAGGTTTACCTTTCTTTTTTGTAATTTTAGCAGTAGAAGTTTGTGTTGTTGCTACTAAAGTTGTTGTTATTGTTTGAGTTAGTGGAGGTGATGTTGGTGGAGTTGCTGTTGTTGGAGCTACTGTTGTTGAAGCTGCGGTTGTTTGTTGAGGTGTCTTTGGTTGTGTAGTTTTTTGAGTATTTTTATATGTAAGAGGATTTGTATATTGTCGTGTAGTTCCTGTTGTTCTTATTGAAAATCTTTTTATATTATTCTGTATTGGATTTTCGTTAAGAGATTTGCTATGATTACTGCTACTACTGGATTTCTTTAGTTTACTGTTTCTTCTTTTTCTTTTTTTTTTAGCATACATTAATGTCTCAAGGATACTAATAATTAGCAATATTAATAATAGATCATTTAAATTTAAAAAATTCATTTTTAAAAGTTAAAATTACGTTAAATTTTTAATTATTTATTAATTTATATACTATTTAATATGAACTATTATCTTAAATATAATTTTTGATTTTATAGTTTTAACACAAATACAACAATTTTTTTATTTACTGAGTTGTTCAAAACGATGTTTCTACATATGTATTTTTTAATAATTCTATAAAAAAATTATTATGTTTATAAGCACTTAAAATAAATCAATTATTTGATTAAAAATAACGTAAATTTGAAAAGAATACTCTTATTTGTTTTATTAAATTCCATTTTATCATGCGTATCATAAATTATATAATTCATCAAGCAAATAGTCTAATTTTCATTAATATTTTTCGATTGTAAATTTTTTTATCTAAGTAGGAGAAAAAAAGATGTATTTTAAATAAAGATATTCTGTTTCAGATAATTTTTTATTATTATATAAAATTCTTTTCGATTAAAAAATATCAAAATTTCTAATGAATTTGAATTGTTTTAGTTGCACTTTTTTAAAAGGTTAAATTTTTTATCAGTTATTATATAATGTTTTCCTTTATTACGAAAAATTTTATTCTTTTTAAAAATAATACTCTTTGTATTGAATATTACATAAACGAAAAATTTAATTTCATTAAACAATGAAATTATTTAAACAATAAATTTTTTAAATAATTTATAAACATAAAATGAAAAGTAAACTTTTAGATAAGGGTTATTAAAAATCTGAAATCGAAACAAATATTTCATATTGCGATTTGAATATTTTATTTTTTGTATAACTAATATGAACTTAAAACTGTTTTATTTTATTAATACCTTACTTATATAGTATAATAATAGTAACAAAAACAAGTATGACATTACATAAATAAAGCTATAAGGTACATGACAATAAAAATTTTTTTTTAGTATACGGTTATTAATATAATGCGAGAGGATCACTTATGGCTAGAAGATTCTAAAATTTTAGAAGTAGCAGTGTTACCAGGAATACTATTACGAGGTTGATAAATTATTTTAATATCTCGCTATTGATGAGGTAGACTTGAGAGTTCATTACACGGAGAGTTAACTATGTCCTTTAACTTTTGATCATCCATCATCTGAAATTTTTTAAGCTTATTACAAATATCTGATGAAGGTGTTGATAAATAATTTATGGACTCTCTCAAGTACATATTGGTACCAATTAGTTTTAGAGCTTCAATCAGTGATTTAATAACTGCGTCATTATGACCTTTTGAATGGTGAAGCCTGATAATTTTATACATGATAAACTTTCCTTTTCTATAGAGAAAAATACTCTTAACAAGACCTTGACGTTTCAAACCATCAGTATAAATAGTCTTTTAGGGTATTCACTTTGTTGATTCATCTACTTCTATTATTTTGATATCAGGATCACTCTCCACTTGTTCTATAGAGCTTTCTACTTCAAGTGGTTGACTTATTTTACCTTTAAAATTTACTTCAGGTTGACTATGAACATCAAATAATTTATCACTTTCATCAGAATTAGGTAACTGAGTAATTCTTCCATATTTACTCGAGGACTCTGATCATAAGCTATAAAAGGATGATTTTGTTGACTTGACTGAACATTGTCATTATCTATATGAGTTAGCTCATCAACATTTAAGATATTGTTTTCTTCTAATTCTATGGATTTATGATCTTCAGGATTCTTTTTATTAACATAAAATTATCTTTAACATTTTCCATTTTTTCAATTTTATTAGGTGTTATATTTTGGTGAACTTTATATGGTCCTTAGATAGTAATTTATTTGAGTTATTATGACTAACAAATGCTAATCTATCACCTAAATCATGCAATAGTACAGCTGGTTCCCAATCCATATCAGATTTATACTTGATATAAGTGGGAGTGAATAAAGGCTCAAGATAATCATATTTCTTTACATACCTGTCCCATCCAGTAGTTGTTTTACGTTTTAAAAATAAAGAGAAAGGTTATTCATTATTCTCATTTAAGAAATTGTTATGAGAATTACACGCGATAACTAATGATTATCCTTATTATGACCGTCATCTAAACTTTTTCAGATTTTTTGTTTCATAATACCAATACCTTTTTCACAATAAGAATTAGATTTTGGATGATTGACAGGCGAACATAAATGTAATATTCCAGATTCAACCATTAAAGCTTTAAATAAACTAGATTTGAAATTGGTTCCATGATCTGAGACAAACACTAATGGAGTATAATACTAATGTATAAATTTTCTAACACCTGATATTAAATCGTTAGCACCCAAGGTAGGGGTAGTTTGACAATAAATGAAATTACTAAAACTATCAGTAATTATTAATAAATTAGAATTATCAATGTTGCCATAATCAGCATGGACACGTTCCATTAGAGATATACTTTTTTCCCAATGAGATAATTCCTTTATTCTATGAGATGGATGTTTGATGTAGTTTGTACATTCAAAATTTTGAATTCTATTATCAAAATCAATAGCATAAAAGTGCTTTCTATAATGACGTTTCATTTTAATTAAACCAATATGACTTCCTTCATAGTAATGTAGGAAATATAATAACGAATCATGCAGAGATTTTGGATTAAACAAGCGATCATTGATATTCAAGATGCCAGATTCACATTTTATGAATGTTGTTAATTTTACTAAATGTGTGTAACGTAATTTTTTTAACTGATCAAAGTTCTTCTCGATAGTAAGTTTGGTAATCATGTCATTAGATACTTCTTTTTTAAATCATCAATTTCTATCTGTAATAATGAAATTAACTCATAAACATCACCATCTTTATAAACCAACATCAATGTAGATGTTTGAAGAGATTTATAAGCTGATACATCAATATTTTGTTTTTCAATTGGAACTATGTAATGAGACAAAAATTTGTAAATTTCACTGGATTTATTAACTCGAAAGTGTATCTAAGGGTACATACTTAACAACTTATATTTTACTTGACGTGTTCTAGCAATTGGATTTGTAGGAGGTTTTAACCAACATAGATTAAACAGATTTTAGTCTCAAGGGATCCTAATAGTAGTGTAAAGATTGTGTACTAAATATTCAAACTTTTAAATACATTCAATGGCAGTAAGAATAGATTTTTCATCATCAGAATAGTGGATTTTACTAGAAGACAAATATTGACTATAAATACGTGTGATTTTAAAGTCTTGTCGTTTTTTGGAAATGGATAACACAGCCCACATGGCCTTTTTTTAATTGTTAATTTCTATGTTAAGATACTTTCGATCGTGAGATGTGTCAAAATATGATGTTGTATTAATAAGCCTTTAATTCTGTCAAAAGTTTCATCATGAACAGGGGTCCAATGTTTAGATTAATCATTCTTAAATTGAATCATCAATTCACTATATGCTGGTATAAACTCTTTAATAACTCTAGTTATCCTAAAATATTTTTAAGCTTAAGGGGGGATGAGAATTTCTTTATGGTCATAGCTTTTGATAGACATTCTTTCGAAAGTTTTACGGAATTTTTTTTAAATTTCATATCCAATAAATTCTATTTTAGAGTGACAGAATTTGCTTTTAGTTAAATTTATTTTCATCTGGAAGAAATCTAACCTTCTAAGTAATTCAATGACACGACTAACATTCGTATTATTATCGCCGACAACATTTATATCATTTACAAAATGATAAACGTCTTCAATCTTCCATGACATATCTTTGTGTACGGGAATAGTTGAATAGATTAATGGAGAAACTGAATCATGGGATATATCTCATGGGCTATTAATAAAAAATTCTATAGCGTAATTAAAAATTTCTGTAGCAACATTAAGACCAAATTGCAACCTTTCTGATCTATAATACTTGTTTGCAATTTTTAAATGTTTAAAACGTTTGGATGTACTAGATAATCGATTTTAGTAATCATTTCATTGATGTTTGCATCATATAATAAAGTACGAACATTATCTAGAGCATTAGGGATTTTTACAATATGTTTATTGATATTCGTAGCACTTAAACATATTCTTATGCCACCATCGGGTTTCTTGACAATGATAACAGATGAATAAACTTTAGGCGCAGACATTTCTGATAAATATCCTTCAGATACCTGTTCTTCAACATGATTTATGACATCAGGTAGAATATCTCTAGATATATAGGTAGACTTGGGTATAGGAGCAGTGATAATAGTTTCTTTAAAGGGTATATTGGCTTATATAATAGGCGATTTTTTGATAGAATTATAAATAGAAGGGTGTTGATAAGGTATTGTCGAATTGGTTCAGGAATTTCGGTGGTCTGAATTTGTTGAGAATGTGTATCTAGAAGTTTCATCTGTGCTAAACTTGCTACATCAATTTTATTTTTACCTATGGATTCCCATCCAAGAATAGCATAGTTTGACAAAGGCAAAACATAAAAGCTATCTATTGTTGATTTACCATTAATGGTGAAATTAAGGTTAATGATAGAGTCAGTTTTTATTGGGAGACCATTAAATCCAACTACGAACATATCAGTAGGAGTAGAAGGCGGAAGTTCTATTTTTAAAGTGCTAAGAGCATCAAAATAAATGTAATTATAACGAGCTCCGCAATCTAAGGTGAAAGTCAATGGTACATTTGATGGGAGAATCATGGTATCTACTGTTAACAAATCATCATAGTTGGTATTTAACAAATCTTTCCACTCAGAAACCATTAACAATTTTTCCACGTTCTTGGTGTTGACTGACTTTTTAGATTTTTCATTAAGATTGTAGAAGGAGTTGGCATCGGATTTAAGTCGTGGGATGAATTTTGTTGAGGAGTGGAAGATGTTGTGTTGATGGGGAAGTGATGGTGATTCATGTGAGGATGTATTGATAATGTCTGAAGATTTCGGTAGGAGCTGGGTGGTTTTGGTAATTCTAAAGTTGGATTGTTGTTAGTTTGAGGATCGGTCGACAACTTTTTTTGATGATTGAAGATTTCTCGGTTCACAGGAGTGGATGGGTAATCCGGAGAAGTTGTTTTTGTAGGAGAAGATGCGTTTGACTAAAGGCTTGAACGAAAAAAACGATTAAGATCAGCTACCAAACTTTTCTCTTCATCATAATCTTTTAACAAGAATTTAATAGTATTTAAATCTACATCAGTAAGATTCTTCAACATAGTACGATACTCTTTTTGAATATTACAAATAATTTTAGTAATTGAAAATCCTCAGACAATTTAGCTGCCCTTCTCAAATCATTTAGACACGATACATACCCATCAACAGATTCACCAAACTCTCTTTTTGCATTGAAGAAGCTAATATACTTGTAACCGATAGAACCAACAGCTTTATAATCATCGTATAACCATTTTATGATGTTATCATAGGTGAGGTCACAATCGTATACTCAGTAAGGAAACCTGCATGTAAAATACTAAGAAGATTTCGCGCAGTCAGTGTGTTTGCCTTCTCCTTAATATCAGGGTTTTCATGATTCTCTTTCAAAAATAATGTAATGTGAAATTGTAATTCTTTAGCAACTTTTAACTTAGGAAGGTCTGCGGGAATTTTAAAATCAATATGGGATAACATTGACAATATCACGTCGGGTTCACCAAATAATATGAGTTTAAAAACCGTTTATTTTATTAATATCCCACTTATATAGTATAATGATGATAGTAACAAAAACAAGTATGACATTACATAAATAAAGCTATAGGTTATATGACAATAATATTTCGGTTTTTTTCACAACTTATATTTTCATAACAAAAGAAAATTATTATATAGCTAATGATTTTCTTAAAACTTAATTAAAATTAATAAATAATTACAGAAATTGTCGAATGCTTACTTTTAAATAATTTCGAAAACAAAAGTGTTAGGGTCTTTAACATATTGTTCTTATAATACGATATCAGTAAATGAAATTTATTATAAGTAATTTTATCATATATCATTTTCACATATTATCCTGTCAATTACTTTTGTTATAACTAATTTTGTAATTTTAGTTTTTTGAAATAAAAATTTCTAATTTAAACTCTTATCAAAATTAAGAGACCATATTTAAGAAGTCCGTGCAAATTGACGAATAAGAGAAGGAGATGTCCAAGGAAAATGGCTGGAAATATTGACACTACATCCATTCTAGACTCAACAAAATCTAACGGTTTTGACAAAAAATATATAGTGATTTCAAAAAAATGTTAATTTTTAATTGTGAAGTAAATTTACAACACTTTTGAAAGTCAAGAAAAAAATGGATATTTGAATTAAAAAAGAGTTTTTTTTAAAATTAGTCAATTATATAAATAGTATTCCTCTTTAATAAAGGTTCTTTGATTTTTTGAAATATAAAAATTATGCCTTTTTTAAATAAAATGTAAAGTGAAAATATAAAATGTAGCAAAGCCATTGTAAATTTTTTTTAAATAGAAAACTTGGAAACATATTATTAGTCAGATGTAATTTGTTGGTTTTGACGTTGTAGTGGAAGATGGATTAATTGGAGTTGTTTTTGTCCCCCATCAGGGTTTTTTCCTTCACTAGATTTTTTTGTTGTACTAGATTGTCTTGTTGTTTTAGATTGTTATATTATTTTTGTTCCTTACGGCTTATTATTTTTATTAAAAGGATTCTTTCCTTTACGTCTAGTAGCTAAAGATTGTGTTGTTGGAGCTGATATTTTTGGTAAAATTTTTGATTTTGATATTGTATATATTGAGGTCTGGGTGTTGTTAAATGTATTTGAACACCAACAGGTGGAGGATGATGTGTTTGTATAGTTCTTAGTGTTCCTGTTGAAAATCATATTATATTATATTGTCTAGGATCTTCGTAAGAGTGGTTCTTATCATTATTATAAAGGTTATTTTTACTGCAGTTACTAGTTCTCTTTGATATACCTCTCTTTCTTCTTTTTTAGCATCCGATAATGCCATATGAATACTAGTAATTAGCAATATTAATAATAGATAATTTAAATTAAAAAAATTAACTCTTTAAAAATTAATACTACATTAAATTTTTGATATTTTATTAATTTATATACTATACAATGTGAACCATTAATTAAAATAAAAGTTTTGTTTATATATAAAAAAAACAAAGTATGATTATATTTTGTTATATAAGTTTTTAAAGCATGATTATTACAAGTATCTTTTCCGATAAAATAACAAAAAATTATTTTGTTATTATAATTACATCAGTTTTAATAATCATTTGTTAAGTTAAAATCAATATATCATAGAAGTATCTGTATGTAGTATTTCGAAATTGATTTTTATCCAATAACTTTAAATCCCTAATTTCATTGTAAAATTTATGGACCACTGTCTAAATCAATGATAACTTAAATTTTTTGATTTTTTTAGTTATCAGTAAATTATAAATAATATGCTTGTTTTATTGATCTACTCCGTCTTTCATATTCACCTTTCTTACTGGAGATGTGTTTAAAAATACTATTTAACTGATAAATTTTTTTTGTTTTAATCTTTTTTCCTTGGAAATTTACTTTTATACAAAGTGTTTCAATAGTTACCCTATAATCCAAATCCTACTAATTTTTTAAATATAACATTATTTTTTGTATGATAATGTAAATATAAAAAACCAAGTTTTAGTTAATTATACAATTATTCTACAATTTTTTTTATAGAAATGTAAAAATAAAAAAAGTAAACTTCACATTAAAAGATATTATTTTTTTTAAATGTATTTTAATATTACTTTAATTCGATTAGTTAATTTTTGTGTTGTTAAAATTTACCTTCGTTAATTATATCAGGTTGAGAAATAAATAATAGCTGCAGACTCTTAATGTAACTTTCTATTGTAAAAATTTAAAATAAATAAATTCATATTAAAACAGTGTTTTTTGGAAGAATGTCGGGGTACTCGTTCTGATAATATTTTGCATATTATTTTAGTTTTAAGTTAACTTTTAATAAAGTTAAGTTCTATATTAAAAATATTGTCAAAAAAAAATTTATTGGTAATTTTTTCATGAGTTTAAACTTAAACGTAATAAATTTTAAGCATATAAAATATAGTGGATGCATAGGGGAGGGTCAATTTCTGAACGCCCTTTGCATCGATGATTAAAAAAGTTTCAAGGGTTAATTTTGATTTCGATAATGAAAAGAGTAGTGGAAGACTCTTTATTACCAATTCTTAGAAATTCGAAAAATTATGGAGTCAAATCCAAAGCAATCAACAAAGTAATTGAAATATATTGCCAGAAGCTTAAAAAAGGAATCATAACTAAAAAAAATTCGGTAGGCTTAAAAAAATAGAACTAACTCGATACTATTCATAACAATGCAAGATATTGTGTTTCAAAACTAACTTTAAAAAAACTGTGTGAATTAAAATATGGAACTCTACCTCACGTTTCATACTACCCTAATCTCTGTCTTACAAACTTCTATTTATTTAAGCATTTGGACTCACTTTTGAAAAAAATTGTTTCTTAAATCAGAAGTCGGCTAAAGATACTTTTAGTGACCGTGTTAGATATAGAAATTATGAATTTTACAAAACGCAGATTCAGAAATTGTTAAAACGTTGACAAAAACGTAAATATTCAAAAGAGTATTATTTTTATTTACTTAACTTTAACTTAAAAAATATTATCTTTATTGATATTTTCGTTCCTGGCTATTATTTAGTTGACAAACTATTAGTATAAAACTGATAATTACCATTCTGCACTTCATATTTCTAGTGCCTTGATGCTATGGGCTAAACTTCAAGTTGTTTAACCTTGGGTTATTCGTCTGACATTTCTAGAACTTGTGTCTTCCAGAGGTAACAATGAATTAGCATTGGAAGATTGTACTCTTACGATTCTACAATTCAAAATGTAGTAACAAATTATTGCAAAAACCAAAGTACTAAATGGGTAATACATAACAAACAAAATGAAAATACCAATCCATACAGCATATTCAATATTCTCTGGATTTCCAACATGTAAATAATATCTGGGCTCTTCACCAAAGTTATTAGAATTATTAAGTAGAAAATTGTAATTACTATTTCTATTTGCATTACTTGTATAATTATTCTCACTCTTTCCATTATCAGTGTAATCATAATCACTATCTTCACTGTTAATATCAAATGAATCACGATATTTTAGTAATCCTCTAATTGGACTATTCGTAGAATTATTGTGTATACATTTATCATTTCTACAAGCATTATGGATATTATCATGATATTCTAATGCTTCTTGTCTTTTTTTGCTAAAACATGATGAATTAAAATGGTTAAAATTCATAGTAAATGGTCCTTTGTCATTATAGGGATTTTATGCCTTAAGTGAGAGTTAATATGGTTTCATTTCAAAATATAGTAAAATATAATTTTAAATGTTTTCGTCCTACGATCATATTTTTTTATTAGTGAGTGCCTTCAGGAGTTATAGTCTTATCAAATGAGGGTTAAGAAGATCTAAGATTTTTTATTTTATTTTTCATGACATAACGATGTAATATTTTTCACTAGATGTAGTTAAATTAATTTTTAGATATTTAACCATACTACTGTGCTACTATATCGTTAGCTATTATTAAACTATAAATCGCAAGTGAAACCCCTATTGTTAATCACAATTCTTCACAAACATCCGTGATTTAAATGATGTATTGGTTGTATTTCTCTTAGAATAAATTCTAATGGTAAATAATATTTTTTAAATTTTTACTATATATTACAATAATAGTAAATTATCCCTTTAGCATATTTTTTTAAAATTTTCATACAATAGTTTTGGGATAATTTCTCTAATTTATCAACATAGATTGTAATTTTTTACTAAAAATGTTGCGACACAATAGAACATTAAGAAGTTATATTTATTAACCCCATTTTAAAATAATTACATATATAGAATTAATTTTTTTATGCATACAATTTCTAAAATTATTGTTCTTGCTTGA
The DNA here is from genome assembly GCA_963280985.1 of Strongyloides venezuelensis. Taxonomy (NCBI): domain Eukaryota; kingdom Metazoa; phylum Nematoda; class Chromadorea; order Rhabditida; family Strongyloididae; genus Strongyloides; species Strongyloides venezuelensis. Next base: position 23,015,522 of record CAUJLX010000002.1, read on the forward strand.
TAATTTTGCTACTGTTGTTAACAATGTTCTACGGTAAAATATCATATTTTTGTACGATAAAAAACAGGAATAAGTATTTTATACGAAGTATCTTACGAAAATCTGACGCACATAATATTGTTGTGATGAATTTTTTAACTTTTCCATGATACACCAATATTTCAATTTAGTCTTTAAAAGACTTATTTAGCTTCCAGAAACTTTATATTTATTTTCATTTACATGGTCCGTCCCAAAAGAAATGAGATTGATTTTGTAACGATCCCCTCAAGCATTGAATTTAAAAGGTAAAGATACTGTTTTGTAGAGAAAAATCTTCTCTACAAAATGTTATATATCCCATCTAAACCCAAGCTCTACAAAATATTTTATGTTGAATAAAGTAGACTCATGTTTGGTAACCTTGTCAGGCGCAAAAATATCATACATTTAGGTGACAAAAAGATTTTAAAAAAAAGACGTCGAAAATAAACAATCTACAGGCCAATTATTATTATTTTAAATTAAGTCATTTATCATTGCATGTTGGAGAGTTTTTATGTTTGACAATTATTACTACATTATTTCTTGTCCACTATAATCGAACCTACAATATTTAACTTCATTCTACTCTTCAAAATTAAAAAATATCTAAAAGAACATTAATTTGGGAATTATAAAAAATGTAGACTTAACTTTATCGAGTGCTCAAAACACTCTTTTAGATGAAGAAATTGGGTTGATGACAAAAATTTTCTTTTATATTTTGCTTTTGCATTTTAAAAAGCTTTTTGTAACATTTCGTTTCCATGATAAGCACAAAATTTAATTGATTAACAATGTTAAACACTGTTTTGCATTTTTTTTTTGTGAAAGAGATTAAAAAAATTTTCGCATTGATGTGAATGATATTTTTGTGCCTGATGAGGATACCAAACATGGATCTACTTTTTTGAACATAAAAAGTTTTTTTGAGCTCGGATTAAGATAAAATACATGCCATTTTGTAGAGGAGAATTTTCTCTACAAAAAAGCATCCTTTCCTTTTAAACATGATACCTGTGGGGTTTACAAAATCTTTATTATTTTAAAAAATTTTAATCTACATGTATGTCGAAGCATTATTATCATGAACTTTTAATTAGTAATCCCGACATATTTAAAAAGCAATAATAAAATATTTTTAATATTTAAAGTTTAAATTATATAGATAAAAGGATAAAATTTGCAATAAGAGGTTATCTATGCATTTTCTTAAAACGTTTCCATCATAAAAGATTTTTCCAGCGATTCCATTATTTATAAATATTGTAATGATACCGCGTCACCTACCCTTACAAATTAAAAAAGTTGCTTTGTTTAAGAATTTACCAGTAGATCTATAATTTATAGAAATTTCTAAATTTCGCGTCATTAATTTATCCAAATTTGAAAAGCTTAGAATATTTACATCTTTTTTGCTAATTTTATGAAACAAGTAAAAAAAATTTTTAAAGTTTCTTTAAAATTTTTCAAATTTTGGAAAAATATGTTTTTTTTAATCTAAATATTAATTAATAATAATGTAATTTGTTTCTGCTAGATTTAAACTTCTTTAAATTAAAAAAGGGACACCTACCAGAAAAAAAATTTCTTATGGAATAAATTTTAAGAAAAAAGGCATGTTTAAATTTGTCTCGTTTACGAACATGATAGTTGTATCTAGCCCACTTAACAAAGTCTTTACAATTATTAAAAATGATATTATAATCAAAATAACCCTTTTTTCTTAACACATTAGATACAATACAACCACTTGGTAACGGTTTAATAAGTTCATCCATAAAATTACTGATTCTACATTTATGGTTAGGAGAGAATACAAACAAATTCTCTATTTTTACTTCTGCTTTTTCTACAGTAGAAGAAGAAACACAGGCTACAGAAAAACGGCTACCTCTAACTACATGTCCAAGGTAATGGATACCATCGTAAAACCCCATGTAAATGCCCCAATGGCTAACGAGGCCTGACATTTTTAAACCACGTCTTATAAATTGTAGAATATCACCATGTTTTACTTCTTTAACCAAATCTTTCGGAGAACTCCACGGAGATGTATGAGCTTTGTTGTTCATAGATTTTCTTAAACAAAAATTTAATGATTAGAACTAAATTTGGTGTTATTTATATGATAAGTGATTTGAAAAATATAAGCAAAGATAAAGTAGTATAAAGACTAAATCATTTAACAATATTGTTAGTTTTTAAATAAAACATATAACTTCTTCTTCAACTTTTGAATATTAGTACTGTCGAGTTGACGACTAAAAGAGTTATTTATAATCTCAAAAATTAACTAATAAATATTTCATTTTTTTAACCTCTAAAAATTTTTTAGAAGAAAGATAAATGTTCATCTTTAGCTTTATCAATAACTGTAAGAGAATTTTCTTGTACATAAATGACATCTTTAAAAATATCAAATAGACAAAAATAGTAACAAAACAAACAATAATAGCTTTAAAAATGTTATCAATAAAAGTACTGTATTAAATATTATTTCAAAGAAATAGTAAAAACAAATCTTATAAAGGACGTTTATGAAAGATGACATTTAAACAGCAAATAATTGGGATTATTAATGATACTACCCAAATGATAATGCCTTTACTTGACATTATTTAATTTTTCAAAACATCAAGCTTGAAACTAAAAAAGTGTAGCAATATAATAAAGAGTTTTATTTCAATAAGATAAAATCTAACAGGATTTTATCTTTCTTTAAAATGAATTGTAAAAAATATATATATTTAAAATCTATTCTTCTTTATATAATCTTAATTTTGTTTATGTTACATTATCTAAGCTAATGGAAGCATAAGAAATGTAACATTGTTTTAATTTATAGAAGATATTTTAAATATCTTTACAAAACTTTTTCCTAGATACCATTACACTCTTTGGTTTATAATTTGACCAATTTTTAATAAATATTTATGATATTGTGTTTCGATCTATTATGCTAATCGGATCTTTCAAATGATATATAAAACATATCATTTTATAATTTTAAAAAAAAGCTATTCTTTGAACAAAACTATATTAAAGATGTGTTAAAAAGGATTTTTTTTTATGAAAAGCTCGGCTAACTTTGGCCACAAAAAATTGGAACTTATCCAACTCTTCTAGATAAAAAAAACACATCTTTTGGCTATTACTCATAAAGATTGATTAAATTTGATAAGAGTTAAAGCAGAAACAAAAGTTAATTTTCTTATTCTTTCCTATTATAGAAAAGAATTTTTATTATTAACAGTTTATTTTGTATAGATATATCGAGAAAAACAAAAGTTTTTTTGTTTAAAAAAATCAGATAAAGGTGATTGCTCATTCTGATAGTTTCTAAAAATATGTCATTTTTTATTTATCAATAACCATGATTACATTTTTCATGCTTTTCTTAAAAATAAAATCAAACAATATGTTGCTTGCTTGAATATATATTTTTCTTAAAAAACATAAGAGCTATTATTTTATATAGAAAAAAATTGTATAATGATAATATTTATCCCAATGATTGTCTAAATTTAAAAATATTACTGTATTAACATCATATTATCACAATGTTATCAAACCAATTAATTTATCGCCACATTATATTTATTTCTAATAAATTACCATAAAGCCTTTAATAATAACTTTTCATATTGATATAACAATGTTAAAAAAAAGAACCGAAAAGATATGATTTACATTTATTTATTTATAAATTTAATAAACTTTATAAAACCAATTAAACCTAAAAATCAACAAGAACGGTATATAATTTAATACTTTAATATTGTTTATAGAAAAAAAAATTGATATATATATATATATACGTGTATGTTTATTCAACTAAATTATACTACTAAAATACAAATTCACAATAGAAAAAAATACCATTATTAAAATAAGATCACTAAACTTCAATTGATAACTTTTAAACGATGAAGATCGTACCTGAAAGAGTAATAAAAAATTATATAAAAAAATGTTATGTAAACATACAAGTGAGTGGCGTTGCTTTGATTTCCTCTTATATGATACTAACTCATTTTTTGGGGAATCCTCATTTTGATTACAATAATGATGATCACAAAAACAATATTCAGCTTTTATATTAATACCATTAACTCTTTTATTGTGGATTTTACATGTTTTATCACCTTCAACTTCTATTTTCTGCTTCCAATACGTTGTTTGGCAATCCCTTAAAACACCATATGATACGGTTCTACCTTTTCTATCGAGTCCTGTGGCATTTAATACAAAACATGGTCCTTCACATGTCACGACTTCATGTCTGGCAGAGTTATTCTTGCAATTATTACTTGCTTGACCTGACATTCCATTTAGAAGTGGCATATACTTTTCCCAATACTAATTTAAAAACTATAAAACACACATTTTAAAGAAACTTACAATTATCATATGTTCACTGGCACATTGATAACACTTATTCAATCCAACAATCGTACTAATTTGACTATAGAAAAACAAAAAAAAGAGTAACATGATGTGATTTAACAGAAGGAATGTTAGTAAGAAAAGAATTACATTAAAATATTTGTTACAATAAAATCCTCCTAACAAAAATCTAAAAATAAATAACAATTAGATATAAATATAAAAATGACTATTTTTATTGTTACAATAACGGATGCAAAAAGGGTATATACAATTACTATTTGTATACAGAATGCCTTAACCTTTTTTAGGAGGGAGAAATAATATGTTTAGTGATGTAACGTTTAATTAACTGTGACTCACATAAAACGATCATCACCATTTAATGTTTGTGGTGTGTGTGTATGGTTATTGAAGGAGAAAAATATTATAATCACTGAAGTATGAAGATAACAGTATTAGTAAAAGTTAAGTTTGCGTAAGTATAATTTATATATATTGGAGATGAGTTAAATGATGTGCTATTTACAGTTTTGTGTTGTATATATTTATATATATTGAAGAATAAGAAGAAGGGGGTAAGAATGAGATTTTTGTTACCTCTAACTGTATTTTATAACTCACCCATAAATCAATTTCATTATTTGTACTTTTTGATTGATGATTTTCTCTCAATTGCCTTTGTGATTGTTATAAACTTTTTAACAATAATATCAATGTTCAATTTCTTTAATATTTGAGATTTTAAAAATTCTCAAACCCACTTCAACAAAACTTTATTTTTTTTAATATTTGATTTATTACATTTTTACGAGGTTTTTATGATAAAAAGCGTAAAATTACACTGTATAAACAACTTACTAATCCTTCAAAAAAACTCATGATCATGAAAGTAGATGAGAAAACAAGAAGTACCAAAACAAACAAAACTTCATCTAAAACTTAAGTATAACCTTTTTATCATTTAATTCCCATATATAAACTTTATTCCAACTATCGTGACACGTTTAGATAATATTTATGAGAAAAGCATCATATAACATACGTAATAAACGATGATTAAATGTTTATTTTATTTAAAATTGTGATATTAAATATCATTTATAAATATAATTTAAAACAATTTCCCTTAATAATTACATTTTTTTTCAGAAAAACGTTAAAAAATAAAGAAAAAAACAATAGTAGGTACAATGGCTGATCCTGTTGCAGATTTTCTAGCACGAGAACAAGATATGTTTGCAGACTTGGAAAGTCCTGTTGGACAACAACAACAACAACCCACATTCAATGATAGTAAGTAGTATATAAATAATATTTGTTAAAAAACAAAGAAATTAGTCATTTAAAAATAGGTTATTTATTAAAAATTTCGTTTTATCAACATTCTTTGATTTATTGAATTAGATATGGAGATTTCATTTAGTGTGAGAGAAACGAGAACATTTAACAAATACATAGACATTTAAATACATATATATTAAAATATATATATTTAGTCATCATTCCTATTCTCCTACCTATTTTTTGATTATTTCATACAACCTTCAATATATATATTTTTTACCTTTATTATTATTCTAATTGTTGATAATTATAAAAAAAAATCATGTCTGATGGATCATTTGTAATTAGTAATATTAATTAAAAATTACCATCTTAATAATAATTTATCTTAAATTTTATTTATAGCTGAGGAGGCTGATTTTGATGGTTTTGGTGTTGCTAATGGTAACGGTGGAAATAGAATAATTGTCGATAATCATGATCTATTTAATAACCCACCTGAGTTTAATGCCGAGGTTCCTCCAACAGATAGTGGTGTAGACTTACAAGGTCTTGTACCAACCAGTCTAGTAACACCAACTCTATCTTTAAGATCCAATGCTAGTGGGACCTCTCTCGATTCAACTGCCATCCATACATCTTTCACCAGATTCCAGGAGGAACCTGAAACTCTAAGAAGATGGAGAGAACAAAATGAAAAACATATCCAAGAAAAGGATAGGGCAGAAGAAACCAAAAAAGAGGAATGGAAATCTAATGGTAGAAAGGAACTTGAAAATTGGTATGCTGAGAGAGAGGTTAGATTGGAGGCTGTCAAAAAGGCTAATAGGTAATTATATACATCTAAACACATGCATATATCTTATATCCTTATTATTACTTTTATAGAGAACACGAAACAACCCTAATAAAGAGTAGCAGTTCTTCACCATGTGATGACAAAATTCCAGATTGGAAAAAAATTGCATCTCTTTGTGATATGTCGTACAAGTCCAGTCGTGACATTTCAAGAATGAGAGAACTTATCACTTCTTTGTAAAAGTACAAAATCCTATTTATCAAAAGACTGTCATATTATTTTAACTTTTTTTTTGTGTCATTAAATATATTTTTGTGTAGCAGTAAATATTATATCTTATCGATTATTTTTCTTTTTATTTGTTGATGTTATTTTTTTCTTTTGATTTTTTTTTCTTACTCGTTGGTTAATTTTTTAGGTAAATATTATTACTTAATAAATGGGGTTATGAGTGAATCTATAGCTGAGAGTCCACGCTTTTTAAATATTCTTGAATCTCAAGATGAAATCATAGAAGAATTAATGAGAGAACTTGAATTATGTAAGAAAGAATTGGTCACAAAAAGTGGAGGAACTAAAAGAAAAGGAGAAATTCTTAGAGAAGAAATTTTAAGAGAAGGCATCATGAGTGATATCCAAAAAAAGATGGCATACGTAATAGATATGGTTGATGATCTTCAAAGTCAAAATATCAAACTCGAGAAAGATGTTGAAATCGTTAAAGATAACTTAAAGGATGTCGATAAAATCAAAAGATTTGAAGGTATCCTTGACGAAATGTTATTTTTAAAAAACGAAGTAAAAGAGTTACAAGAGGAAATAAAAGCTAAGGAAAGACAAAGCAAACAAATAAACCAAGAACTTGAAAGGCAAGAACAAAAATTTGAAAACACAATATCAAAAATAAGTAGTGAAATCTATGAGTACCGTAATGAAAATGAATTTTTGAAGAGGAAAATTAATGAGATGGAAAGGGAAAAAGAATTATTACTTAATCGTCTCCAGAGTATCGAAGTGTATAATGAAAGTATCGTAAAAAAGAAACTCCAGGAGTATGAAAACAATACAAACGACGATTTAAAAAAATTAATAGATGATCAAAAAGTTTTAATTGAATCATTAAAGAAGGAGAATGAGGTAATTTATGATAAAATGCGAAACATGGATGAGGCATTTCAGTAAGTTTTATTATTATCAATTCGCCTTTATCACCTACCATAACCATTTATAAAATAAACCTTTTCAGGCATAAAGTTGGACAATTAAGAAAAGACAAAAAAAATCTTAAACTCCTATTAAAAAGACATTTCGATGAAACGTTAGATGAATCAATTAATCAAAATAAGTAATATCCCAATCATCTTATATCAAATAGGTCACATATAAATTATTACAATACTATAAAAACTTTTTGGTGGCAATAAAATAGTATTATAGAAATTTATCATTATACCTTTATATTAGTTAATAAATTGTTACAACATTTTACTACTTGACCAGTATTAAAACAAGTTCACATTGCGTATGTTTTATTTTTATTGGCATTTTTATTGATATTAATTAAATGTTTTCTCTTCCTCTCACTCTATGTATTTTATCTTTTAATGACAAAAAAAAATGAAAACAGGATATTAGTAAATGTTTTTTAAATTAAAAATTTTTAAAAAAATAACAGATCTTGTTTTAAATTTAGACAACTGGATATAATGGCGTGGATTAAATTAATGATAGATTAATCATTAATGATATATTCTAAAAACAGTTGTATAATATCGTGTGCTAATACTACTCCTCTCATCATTTTCCCCCCTTAATAATCATCATTCAATGGTAGTAGTATTAAAAAAATGAAATTAAGAAAGATAACAGTTGTTATTAGGACATGAAAAGCCTGATGGTAATTTCAGTTTATATCTCATTAAACTTGAAGATTACCATTTACTTCCCAATACATATATTTATATGGAGGGTGGCAATTTCCTCAAACATCTGTTCCAGCTAATATCCATGTATTTTGTCATTGTATTTGCCTTCTCGACAACACCATGTAATATGAGATATAAGAGATGTTCTTTTTATGGGTTTAAATGATGCAATAAAGAGTAAACATATTTAAATTAAAGTTTCTATATAAGTATTAATGTCAATGAAGGTGAAGAGATAATTAAACAATAGTCTTGAAATTGAAAAAAAAACACAAATAAAGTTATATAAAATAGTTTAATCTTTATTACTATTCAACAATCGTTGTATAAAAATAATGATAAGAAGGAGAATAATAATAATGACTAGAAATATTAACATTTTTCAACAATAAAAATATTAATAAATAATAGTATAAAAGTTGTAAATCAACTTGAAAAACATAAACTATAGACAATTATCTTTGGTAGTATGAAATAATTTTCATTTTTGTTTCTTGTTCTTTAGTATACATATATGCTTTCATGGAGTTCCTGATTTCACTTTTTTCACTTCTTTCTTCATTATGTAACCCTCAAAAATATTTTCTAGCTTTTTTCCATTCCTATTTTTTCTGTGAGTTGATGTCATGTATTTTATTATTTGTGTCTGTTTCAATTTGCATTTTCTTGGTGTGTTTTTGTAATCTTCAGAGAATTTGTTTTCTTTTTCGGATAACGGTAATGATTCAGGTGATGATACTAGCGTGGTTGAGGATGAAGATTGTGGAGATTCTAGGTTTTTTAATGATTTTTTTGTTCTAACAGTAAATTTTTTATTTGGTTTTAGCTTCCAATTAAAAGAATTTGGTGTTTCATTTTCGGAGACTATCGGATCACCAGTAAAGAAATCAAAATTCCACTTGTCTGATTTCTCAGCAACAATTGAACGATTTATTGCATCCAGGAAAGCATCAATATCACCATCTGTATTGGTAAATTCAGGTGTATCAAAAATTAGGCGCCTCCTAATAGATGTATTTGATGAATTTTTCATCTATAAAAATAATAATAATATTAGTATTGTTATGAAAATAAAGTAATAAAAAGGTTTTAAGAAAAGTTAAACGAATGTAAACGTATAAATGTTTAATAATTAGAACATCATATAACCTTCAAATATTTTACGATATTGTGGTAAAACTTTATCATTCATTGTACCGCAATTGGCAAAAAGATATCTCTCATCTAAAAACAATGACTAATAAAGAGAGAAGTATAGGTAAACAAGTTTTGTTATTAATTACTACCTTGGCATTACTTAATAATAATAATAGTAATAATAATGAGAGAACAAAATAAAGAATGGACCACCCCCGAGTATTTCTTTTTTCAAATGTAACCTTTTTGCAACTCCCTAATTATTGGGTGTGAAGAGAGGTCACTGTAAGTTAGATGGAGAAATAATAATATATATCCCATGATTGCATGGATTAAGAGGTTTAAAAAGTTTTGTCCACAATATAGGAGAAGGTCGATTGATAGGTCAAAAGTCTCAAAAACTTTTGCGGTCCACCTTTTTTGGTTTTTTATTTGCAGATGTAATGAAGCGAAAAACAAAAACATGGGGAATATTTAAGAAAAGGATTAAGGTATTGTTGTCTTAATATCTCAGAAGATAGATTAAGATATTTGGAGAAAGGAATAGATACATAAATAGATATTAAAGATCAAAGAAGGTTACATTGAATGAGTGATATTGCATAAGAAGTATTTGTATATAATCAACTTTGATAGCGCATAAGCTTTTTCAAAATAGTGACATGCCGCATACTAAAGAAAAGTCAAATATACTCTTTTTAAATAAACCCTTTATCTTTGTTAAATCTTAAAATCAAAATAACAACAAAAATATGAAAATGGCTTGGCATTCAAAAAATCCAGATATACACTATATTGTCATTTTAAGATATAAAAAAAAGTAATGGAACATTAATTTAAAAACAAATGTTTATTACATTATTTCTCTCAATCAAATTATATGTAGATATAAACATTTGAAATAAACATTGGTATAATCAAATAATAAATGAGAGGAAGTACCATATCATTAAAAAGTTCTTATAACGACTGTATATTCCAGTCAAAGTAAATATCTATTATAAAACATATAAAAATATACAGGAAAGTAATGGAAACGGCAGCTTTTTCCCATTGACAGCTGTCCTGATAGTGGGGTTGACAGGATTTGAGAACAAATTGAACATTTTAAATTTTTAAAATTTATAAAGAACGGAAGGCCTTTTAATTAATATATAAGAAATATAAATTAAATTTCTTTTATGTCATCTATTGTTATTTATAAATATTAATATTTTATATTATACAATAAAAATAAAAATTAATATATATAATTATATTTTAATGATTTTAAAAAAAAAGAAAATGATTCATTGAATAGTATGAAAAGAAAAATAAGACATATGGTGGTACTTTATTTTGAGGAAAAATATATATGAAATATTGATTCTAGATATTATATATATATACTAGTATATTTCTCAAGAATAAAAATAAAATTTTTGAATAGAGCTAGAAAGAGAACATATGATAAATACAAATGTATGTATATCACAATAGTGATGTGGAGGGTATCTTGAATGTAAAGCAAATATGGTAATAAAGAATTCTTTTGTAGTGGGTACTTCTAATAAAACTTTTATTAAAACAAACTCTTTTGACCACAAAGTGAGGTCAATAGAGTTGAATAGAAGTTTTTTGTAAATCATTATATTCACTATGAAGGTAATTAATGCCCTCATAAATTATTACTATTTTTTTCTGAACCTTCTACTCTATTGTAATATGAAAGAAAGTGAGATTTTAATAACAGAGAATGTTTAAAAGTGGCCAGGAATAAAAAATGTAAAATGACAGTTTATGATGTGTTGTATACTACCAGTAGTTTGTGAATCAGATAACATAAAGAGATAAAGTAATTGGTGGGGGAAAAAAATATAAGTCTGGCACGAGAGAAGGTTTTAAATTATAAAAGACCGGTAACCGCAAGGGAGATTTTTGTCAGTGAAGTCTATTCATCAAGTGAGATGTTGCAAAATGACAAAGAACTCATTAATAAGATATATCTCCTTTTAAGGAACATTTTTTAGGTTACAATAAAGTGTGAAGGAAGATATTTGACAAATTTGGTTTGATGATCGTCTCATTAATCAGTTAAATCAATGTCTTCACACCCTTTTCCATTAACACATTTACTTTTATGGATACGATTTTAATAGACAATAAATTAAGGATGAAAAGGGAATTGTGTTAATTAAATTAGTTATAGATATCTATTATTTGACATTTAAAATTTTATTAAACCGCGATAGCGGTATTGTTTTTAAATACATATATCGGCGACAAATATTGATATGTATTTACCACGTTTTTCGAATAAAAGTTTGAATTAAATAAAAAAAAATTTAAATTCCTAGTAGTTATAATAGAGGTATTTGAACACATATACAATAAAATATTGAAAAACAAAAGCTTTTTTGATGGTACAGTAGTATATAGTATTAAAAGAACTATAAAAAAGAATGCCGATTTGTCTAAAACGTTTCAATGAGTTTTGTCGGCTGGAGGAAAAGACATGTATTTGGAGGTGAAATATTTAAGTAGTAAGGTTATAATATACTAGTTATAATATTTTTTTAGAACGTTAACAGCGAGTTGTTACAAGAGAGGTTTGATTAAATATAAAAGATAAGGTGCACATGAAATATATTTTTGTTAAATAAATATCAAAATGACATCTATGTCATTGAGGGAGTGTTCAGGAGTATTAATGAATACAAATTTCAACAAATCATTATCATTGTACTTAACATCAATAGCATATATATATATATCCTTGATAGAATTTTTATTAAAATACTAAAGAAAATTGGTTACTTGCTGATATAAAGAGAAAAAAGATAAATGTATGATCAAAATTAGTAATTCATGTGTGTGATTTGTTGAAAAGGTACAATCAATTATTAAGAAGTTTATTATATAATCAACTAGAAACATGCAATTATGGTAGGTATTTCTGTTGATAGAACAATGATAGAAAAAGATAATAATCCGGCCATTAAAACTGCATTACACATACACAGTTACATATATATAAAAATATATATTTATCGTTTTATCTATTTTTTTATGAATAGTATATTTATGAATGAAAAGTAAAGAATAAAAAGATATTACATTCATCAATTTGATGATAGTATGAATAGAATTTCTATTCAGAAAAATATAATAAAAAAAAATCATTACTCAACGAAACAATTATCTTACAATTCATATCCTTATATGGAAATGTAATTAACATTTAATGATTGTAAAATAAATTCGAAGCAAAATTAATTGATAACATTATAATATTTTATAATAGAGTGTTCTAAAAACATACATATTAATATTTATCAGTGAACATTTCCTTTAATAAATAAATTTATATACTAAAATACTATCTATAATTTAAAGGGGTTTGGTACTAGGAAGTGTGATAAGGTCTTTTTTATCAAGAACGTTCATAAGTATGTAAGTATTAAATTTAAATTAATAATTTATGAAAGTGTATAGATATTGCCTGATTAATAAGATAGCTTATCCGAAAGGTCAACAACTTGGCATACACTATTAACAGTTTTAAGCACCCTTAATCCTTATTAAAATTTGAATTAATAATATGGACAATTTAAATATAAATATATATATCTTTTCTGAGAGATTGGCCTTGATATAGGTAGATATGTCAATTTATATTTTCTTGGGAAACAAATTAATTTATATTATTAAAGTATAAATAAAAAATCAAGGACATTAAAAGTATAAATGTGGGATTATTGAAAAATATATTAAAATCATTTAAAATTAATTACAAAAAACCATTTAATACATATGGTTCCCATTAATAATAAATGAAAAAAGACATTATATAAGAAGTATGATTGAGCTTTTACAATGTTTATTTTCATATGTTTTTTATTTTTGCTATATAACTTGTGCCAATACAATATATCTTTCTGTGAGTAACCATTACCCATTTGAAAGGTTATGGTCCTTCATTTTTTTTGTATAACCTTGATAATATCTCATAAAAGTATATAGCGCTAATTGAAAGCTTCTCCACTTTATGAGGTAACGGCATTATGTTAACTTTATGATTTGTAAAAGATTTTGTCTAGATAAACATAGCTAAAATACCAATTAGGAAAACGCAATACATGAACTTGACATAGCATGGCGTAATAAAGTATAACGCAATGAAGAATGATATTTATCAAAAGGAATGACTTGATTTTTTTTTAACTGATCAATTGTAATATACATTAAATATATATTATATGTGAATGATGAATAATAATAGTGATTAATAATAATATATAATAGCGGTCAATTTTAGCGGGAAGGAATGTTATGATAAAACTTGTTAAATCATAACATGATGGAAGTATAAAATTTCAAATTCTTATCATAAGTAAATAGTAAATTTTAATTTTAAGTAAATAAATAAGCATTCATATAATTTATATATAACTTTTTACGATTAAACTTGATCAGATAAAGGTGCTACTATAAATTTTGAAATTACGATTTAAATTTAATCAAACAATTTGTCCAATTTTTATTACTATGTCCTTGTTAATAGGACTTTTTATGTGAAAGTTAAACTAATTGGCACATCTTAATAAACAATTTTCTTAGGAAATTTATATATTATTTTTACTTCCAAAGAAGATACCGAGTTAATTCTTATTTTTTATGATCTCCATTTATAAATCAATTGGCATCTGCAGTAGTAGATATATTTAACAGCAATTAGTGGTAAATTATGACCTTGTAATAATAATATAATCACAACACCACATACACAAACACCAAGTCATTTCAAATATACATTTTTTAACCAGTAATTTTTTTTACTTATCGTGTAGGGTGTATGTTTACTGATAAGAGAAATATTATTTTCACACACCATGTTTTTGTATATTTCTAACATATTCCTTTTGATGTTTCACAGTTATAGTCATTTTTCCAATGTTGTTTACTCTTTTTTCCGTAATTTGTATTTACGACCGTTATATGAAATTTTAGAAAACAGGAAGTAAAAATTTTTTATTAACTCTAACTTAGTTATATTATATTTAGTAAGTTTTTTGGTAACAAATTTTGAATCAAAATTTGTTTTAAGGTATTTTTTATTTAATGAATTCAAGCACAAGTATTGACAACTTCCAAGAAAACGATAAAGAGATTAAAATAGAAGATATAATGGAGGTATCACCAACAACTTCATCATCATTAAATAATAGAACATCAATGAATGTTGATAAAGATTTATTAAGACTACAGGGAAGTACTGGTAATCAGATATCGGAAGGAACATTATATCAAGGAATCCACCTAACAGATATCCAATTCTCAGGTTATACAGTATCAAAAATCAATGGTAACCATCTTACAATAACCTTACTAAATATTACTCCAGATCCTAGAGGTTACCGTATGTCAGTTGATGAGGTACAACGTGACAATAGGATAATAGATCCGGTGGAGGAACCAAACACGTCATCTCAAAGGCCACCTGATATGCAGATGGATGATTATGTTGTAACATTACTTAATTTTCTGCCACGGGAAACAATTGAAAAAGTCTTTTCTGAAAGTCGAAGATCAGCCTGCATAAAATTATATAAAATATACTATTTTTTACGCGATATGAACAATCATATCATCACAGCAAGGGCGTTTGCCGAGACAGTATCGATATTTTTTAATTTATCACCCCCAATATTGAGGAAAGATATTCCAAATTATTTAAGGCCACATGTTGTGGATTCTCTTAAGGATGTCAAAGAGTTATTATTTAGTTCATTAGAAACAGAACCAGAAAAAGTTAGAGCTGCTTTTACGTATTTTTTTCCATAATAATTAAAAGATATATTAAGATAAAATTTTATCAGGTTTACTGATATTGTAATTTCATTATTTTTAAAGTATATTAAAGTGATATTATTATTGTTATTTTTCGTTTTAATGTTTTGAAATCTTGTAATATGAAAGATAATCATGTTGTTAATCTTTAAAGTAGGGGTTTAATTTTTGAAAAAATAAATATTTTTAGCAGATATTGTATCATTTAATGTTTTCAAAGGAAGTTGATGTTAATATTATTATTTGCAGGTGGGATTTCTTTTTTTATTTAATCTTAAATTATGATAACTTTGGTATTAATGGAAATTTTTGTGATATTGTTGATAAATTGTTCATTTAATAACGTTGGCTTTTAGGTTGAGTAATTTTTTTTTGTCAACAACAGATTAAACAGTTGTGCTAAGTGCATTTGAAGTGATAGATATTAAAGTATTTAATTTTTTTATTATCATCATAAAAAATGTCCTTTAAAATAGTTACTTTTCTAAAAGACATATCAATAAACTTGAAGAATTTCATAATAGTTCAAAAAACATAAAAGCAACTCTTGCATTTGTTAGTTAATAAGATTAATAAAGGTAATCATTCAAAACTTCAAAAATAGATCAAATAAATAAAACTTAAGACATTGTGATTTATTTTAAATTCCAATAGTTCATTTAATATAGAGATTTGGCAAAAATGATGAATTATACTTGTCAAACATAAGTGAATAATCAATTATGAACTGTAAAATATCTATATTTATTTATTTATTCTTTTACATATAAACTTTTAGAAATGATTTTGTAAATAAATAGACACATCATACATTGGACTTTTTTTTTATAATTTTTAATATATGTTTATTTTATTGATTAAATGTATAAAAGTACAATTATTTTAGAAGGATTTCTATAAATTTTTAATTGCTAATATTGATAATAATGTTCCTAAAGAATGATAGATATAAATTAATATAATGTATTGTTTAAAAAAATTATAAATCATATTTAATAAAAAAACAAATTCCAAATTATTGGTATTTATTATTGAGCATCAAATAACTTGAGAATAACAATATTCTAATGAAACACACACAAACGTTTTTTTCATCATTTTAAGGACCAAATTTGACAAAATGTGGAGCACCTCATCAATTCACGGACCATCTTATTAATCAAACTTCGGACCATGTAAATGCAAGGTAACTAATTTTTTTAATTTCTTCTTCATTTTACAGGTCTGAGAAATGACAAGTTGGTTCGAGAAATAATAATGTATTCCGGAAATTGATAATGTGGTCCAAAAAATGACAAATTGGTCCAGGTATTGATAAAATAGATTTGGTTTTGATGAAAACAATGTTCATGAGTAATATTAATAATACGAGAATCAAACAATATCACCTGTCTAAATAATAGTTAATTTTTTTAAAAATACAAACTATATCAATATTAATATAACAAATAGATGAATTTTAAAATATATAGAATAGAGGTAATCATAATACTGTTTTGACACTACATATTTTTTTTAAAATATGCTACGAATTATAAAGTCCTTCCTTAATTATGTTTATGAGTTAATTTTTGGGGAGAATTCTAATAATAAGAAGAAAAAATATGTTTATGATACTGAATATAATGAGTATCAAAGAGCTTTCGCATCCGGTGAGTATTATGAGGATGAATATGGAAATCAGTACAGTGCTGGTGAGGAGGAATGTTATGCTCCATATTATTATGCTAGTGACAACTCTGGTTACTATTCTCCAACAGCCAACAAAAGGAACCAATTAAGGAAAAGGAGAATAAGGAGAAAGAAAATATTGAAAAAACCACCCTTTATTGTAACTGATAATTTATGATTATTTTTTATAAATATATCGTAATTTTACTTTTAAATTTTGTTTTCGTTAAAGTTATCAATTTATAAACAATAACAGTTATTTAACTTTTAAATATTATTATAATTTACTATTTTTGGTAATAAATTATTAGAAATCCATTGTGTGAACTGCTTTAATTAGATAAGATAATATTTTTACTGTATAAATTGTTTAAAAATAGAAATTTTATTTATTTTCTCTCAATATATAAGAAGATGGATTTTTATCAGAAGTCACATTCAAAATCATGGTATCATTCTTCATTAAAACTTTATTAGTTACTGTTTTCTTCGTCTTTATGGCTTCTCACCTTAACGCTGAGAAAGCATTGGATTCCACACCTTTTTCTCTTTTGGAGAGTAACAAGAACGGAGAAGTTAATACTCTCAATAGGGCTAATGATTTTCTCGGAGATGGACAAAAGAAACCTGCACAAATAAGATCACATGGCAAGAAAAAATCAGGCTGTAAAGATAAAACTAAAAATGGAAACCCTGGCACAAAGGAATCAGCTACTGAAGATGGGAGCCAAACTACACCAGCAACTGGAGGAATGAATCAAATGAGACAAACACAACTGACTATGTTTCCGCCAAAACCAATATCAGTAGGCAAATAAATTGAAACTACACAGTAATTTCCATAATTTCCTAACATTAAATGATTTTTAAATCCATTTCTATGATATTTTTCTTACAAAAATTATTCAAATAAAATGACAAGTTTCCATAATGAAAGTTCTTTTATATACTAATCCTTTATTTGTTCTCCTTCTATTTTTGAGAGAATCGTAAAATAATAAGTTATGACAAAAACAATCATATTCTAATAGAAAGCTATGTAATCATGTTTTTTTGTGAATAAAATTACTAATAACATTTGTATTTAAAAAATTATTAAGTATATAATACTGAACATGAAAAATACAAAAACTTCAGCTGAAGAAATATTTTTAATTTTAGTGGTATTGTAAAAGTTTGTTGCTTATTTGTCTAAGTATATTGAAATTTTCTATATAAAGAAAAGAAAGTAATTGGAAATGTATGTCAAATTATATTTGTTTAAAAAAAGTATGATTTCCTTTGAGATATATTCTTTTATTGGTTCTTGTTCTCGGAACTACACATGAACTATTTGGAAAAGCTCTTGATGGTGGAGATTCTTATGGAGGGTGAAATAGTAATTCTAAAAAAGAGAGATTCACCTGGTATTACTGGTGATGATGATGTTGAATCTTTACATGTTAATAAGGATAACATTGATCAAAATGATCCTATTGAAAGAGATGCTATTGTCATGAACGATATGGCTCCATTTTCTCCACATAGTGATGAAGAAGTCATTGATCTTATTGAAGAGCGTGAGGAAAGTGATGGACATGAAAAACTTAGTGCAAGTGGAGAAGATAGTGAAGAAGATGCTGATCAAGAAACTGAAGAAGAATTCGAATCCGAAAAGTAATAGAAAATATCTATAATTGAGGTATCTAATAAATTTACGTCAATAAGAACCAGATAACATTATATCCTTCAATTAAATAATTGTATCACAATTCATTTACATGATAAATGAATAATTCTAATCATCAATATAATCACTTATTGTTTAAAATAAAAAATTACTTTTTCTCTATATTACCTCATTATTAAATTATCCATTATCCAATAGATCATGTTATTTTTTTAAAGTTAAAATTGATCATAAGTGTTATAATCACTCTAGAATTAAGTACATTATCGTTGAATTAATTTATAAGTACTTTTTTTGATAAAAATTTAGATAATTATCTTTTTCATATACTTTTATGCCTACTCATCAACTAACGTATGCAATGATTTTCTTTCTTTAACGAATTGTGAACTCCATAATTGAAATCTGAAATTTTACAAAAGCGTTAATCATATAAGTTTTACCGAAATATGAAAAGAAATTTTGAGAAAGTTGTAGCAAAGGTTAGATACATTCTGTTAAAGAGTCAAAAAATGCAAGAAAACATTTTTTTATTAATGAATGTGCAGTAGTCTATTGAAATATTTCTATACAAATACATTTAAGTTAGTATGCGTTAATAAAAATTTAATGTCTTATAATCAGCTATTGTGGAAACAGAGAAATTATGATTACTTAGGATTTATATAAGAGTCAATGATTTGAAGTAAAGTGGTCTATGACATGAATACAGTATATTCATTTTGCCGAACGTTACATTGATAAGGAGTATTAAGTTGAATATTCTATGATTCTTCATGACGAAAATGTTCAAAAAGGTATGAATATTGAAATTGATTTGAGATCCTATATTTACAAATCACAAAATTAAATTTGTTTAATACCAGTAAAGAATTTATTTTAAATGGTACTAACATCCCTTAAAAAACAAAAAAGATAAATTACAATAAAAATTGGTTATTAAACTCATATAGAAACATATAACGACTATTTTTAAAAATAGTGATAACAAAAATAGTATATACATTAAATAAAAAGACGAAAAAAAACCAAAATCACTATTTTATATACTCTTTCAAAACAAAGATAAAAAATTATTTTATCCCTCTTTCTATTTTAAAGGATCTACTAAAATATCATAAGAAAAATTATTTTTCTTCTACTATATCATTAAATTTTTAAAAAGATAAGCAAAAAAGTTAAATAGTTTTTATGAACTATTAATTTATCTTTCCACTTTTATTGAAAGAAATTTAGATCTTAATCACTAATTTAACTATATATACTATAACTAATTTATCTTTATAAGCATCGTAAATAACAGACATTTTTGTCACAAAAATTATAAAAATAAATAAAAGATTGGTATAAAAAATTTTGTCGGAAGAAACAACTTGTAATTTTATTTAAATAAATTTAGTATAAAAAACATAATCTCATAGAGAGTGCATTCTAAATTAATTTAACGTCATAAATTTATGGAAAATATCGTGTAATTTTATTTATTCAGATGCTTCAGTAGTTGTTTCAACATCAGGTTCAGCTGTAGTTTTGGCACCACCTTTAGTTTTTGGTTTCTTTGGAGCGGGCTTTACTTTTTTAGCTGCTTTCTTACCAGCTCCTTTTTTTGATGCTGGCTTTTTCTTATCGGCTTTTTTTTTTTAGTGAAGGTTTTTTCTTACCAGCTTCTTTTTTTGATTCATCTTTTTTCTTGTTGGCTGGTTTTGCTGATTTATGCTCCTTTTTGTGAGATAAATCGTTAGCAATATTGAGAATATTAAGTTCTCCGTTCTTGTTACTTTTCAAAAGTGAAGAAAGTAAGGTGTCGGATGGCTTCTCAGCGTTAAGGTGAGAAGTTGTGAAAACGAAGAAAACAGTAGCCAATAAAGTGTTAGTGAAGAATAATACCATACTTTGGACTATGAATTTGATAAAAATCCATCTTTTTATACTCAATGATGGAATAAATATAGTTTTCTATTTTTAAACTATTTAAACAATAAAAATATTATTTTATTTAATTAAAAAAAGTTACACATTTCATATCTGATAATTTATTATCCTAGATATAAAATTAGAATATAATTGAAAAGTTAAATAGCTGTTATTATTTGTATATTGACAACTTTATCAAAAACAAAATTTAAAAATAAAGTTCCCATATATATTTGCAAATAATATTATAAATTATCAGTTATAATAAAAGATGGCTTTTTAATATAATTTTCATTTATCCTTGATTGATTATTTTTACTGGCTGATGGAGAAGAGTAACTAGAATTATTACTAATATAATAATATGAGGTATAAAAGTATTTTTCTAAAACACTGTTCTTGTTGCTATATTCATCCTATTAATATTCACCAGATGCAAAAGCATTTTGATGCTCATTGTACTCAGTATCATAAACTTATTTTTTGATCTTATTACTAGGATTTTACTAAACTCTTAAAGTAAAATTACCAATCTCACAGATAAAGGGTTGCCATAAAACCAAAATGATGGTGAGTACATTGATAATATAAAATTACTTTGGTAATATATTAAATGATACAGTAAAAAAAAATAATTTTATCAAATATATAAATTATTATATGGCAGGTACACAAAGAATTGTTAACAAAATTCTAATTCTTGATGACCTCAAAATTTTATACATTATCTGTAAAATTATTAGCAAAAAAATTAAGTTTTAATAAACTTTTTATTTTCATCAACAAATATGTAATATATATATTAAAAGTTATTTGATTAAAATAATCCAAATGGTGACTGAATGAAAAAGCACATTTGTATTAATGTTAAATGTTTAATTTTTATGCAAATTCAATAAAGAAATCTTTTATAAACAGTTGAAATTTCGATTTTTTGTCATATTTTTTGCTATAATGATTAATTTTCTGTTCAAGTGTATTTTCACTTTATTATTTATTTTGGGGTTATTATGTGAAATCGATGCTAAGAAACGTCATTCTTCAAATATAATCCTCGAAAATCCACGAAAACAATTAAGTAATAAACGACAAAAGTATGTTTATTTATAAAAAATAATTAAAGTAACTTTTTAGATAAAACAACAACATCACCGAAGAAGAAACCATCTAAGGGTAAAAAAACGACAAAACGAACAACAGAAAAAACAAAGAAGACACAAAAACCAAGTTCAATATCAAAATCAACTTCAACAACAAAAAAACCAACAAAGAAAGTTACAAAACCTAAACAAACCACACAAACAACATTTACAACTACCATAATAACAACAAGAAAGCCAAAGACGAAAGTACCAAAACCTAATAAAACCACACAAACAACATCTACCACTACAACTACTATAACAACAACAACAACAACTAAACATGAAAAATATCCAATGGTAGAAACCTTTGATCCATGTAATGACAGGTTTTTGGAATTATAAGTTACTTTTAAAAGAGAAGACATATAATATAAAATGTTCTTAAATTTTCATAATTCAATACATACATTTTTACACTCATGATAAATTAAACTTTTTATTACAAAGTAAAATTTTCTTTGCAAAAATTGAATAATCTAAAAATCTTTTAAATTTATTGTCCAATATTTTTATTCAAAAAAAGAGAGGCATCTTCAATAAATAAATATTACTATATAAGGTATATTTGTTTATATTGAAAAAATTGTTAAATAATACTTTAAATAAACATTTGTTTACACTTTGATAGTGATGAAATACTCACAAAACACCAAAAAATGTTATTATACGTTGATTAATAAATATTAGTTCTTAGTAAAAATTTTTTTTAGAATTGTTTTTTAAATTTTTGTATTTTAACTTTATTTTATTGAAAAACTTCAAGTGCAACCTTTATTGTGACTTTACTCATATTTATTTTGCACTTTATCTAAGAGATTCGAAAAATGAAAGAAATATTTTGAATGGATATTAATATTCACCAGAATAATTATGAACAATAAAGATAAAATTATAAAACTCCTGATACCAAATAGTTTGGGTTTACTCCTTACTCAAAATCTCAATAAAATTAAGTTAACTGGTTTAGGGAATCACGAACATGCTACTTATTTTTTATTTGTGATTAAAAATTCTGTACACTTCTCGATTTTTAGGAATTGACAAAATACCGGAATTCAACAGATAAGGATGACTTTACGTTATTTAAATATTCCTTTTGGAGCCATATTCATGTGTGGGTTGACCCTTGAAAGACAAAAATAGAACTCCTTAGATTTAATCAATCATTATTAATCATATTAAACGTCATCTATAGACGGAACAAAAATTTAACAGTTCAAAATGATAACAAATTACTATGTAACAACAACGTCCCATTAAAAATATTTGTAATACAATCGTAATACCATAAATTCAACCTTCAACTAGGAGTATCTATAGTAATTAAAAAAATTACACAATAATCGATAAATCTACAACATATCTGCTTCCTAACTTCTTAGGTACATACGATAAAACAAAAAGTTATCAGGACGGAACTTTCTTGGAGTTTTGTCCTGCAATACATTTACAAAATTTATCATTTTATGATATAATATTTCTTAATGTTTCTGGCTCGCGTGCGTGTCGAAACATAATTCCAACTCTCTCTATCTCCCCATTTTCCGGTATATAAAAAAATCAAAAGTGCATAAATTTTCATTTCTAAAAAATTTTGTTAAAATTCTTTTTGATAATTTTGTTAATTTTTAGTTTCGGAGACTTATCATTTTAAACTATGACCCCACCATCATACGCTGACCTCGGAAAAGCTGCCAGAGACCTTTTCAATAAAGGACACAGTAGGTTTTTTTACCACTTTTATCGATCATTATTCTTTTAAGATATTGGTAATATTAAACTTGACATCACCAACAAGACCGGATACAATAAGGAGTATGAAATCAAAACTTCTGCCACCCATGATTTGTCTAAAGAAGTTTTGGGAACTAACTTCGACTTCAAATACAAAGTCCAAGAATACGGAGTTACCTTCACTGAGTCCCTCAACTCAAACAACACCTTAAAAAGTGTCTTGGAAATCACTGACCAATTGTCCAAAGGATTAAAAGTTACCTTAGAAGGTCTCTACAGCTTCAAGGATGAGTCTCGTAAAGTCAACTTAAAAACTGAATACGTCAAACCAAATCTCAAAGTAAATTCCAACCTTTCTCTTCTCGGAGCACCAATTCTTGATACCTCCGCTGTCACTGAGTATAAAGATCTTCTTATCGGAGTCCAAGCTATTGCTGATGTTTCCAAGAGCGAAGTTAAATCAACCAATGTCACCATCTCCAGAGTTTTACCGCAATTCGTATTGACTGCCTTCCTCAACAACGGAAACGTTATTGGAGGTTCCATTTTCCATAAACCATCATCAACAGTTGATCTTGGTGTTCAAGTTAACTACAAGGTAGGAGATGAAAATGCCACATATGGACTTGCTGCTAAATACGATGTCAGTAGAGATCTTTATGTTAAAGGAAAAATCAACAATTCCTCTGATGTTGTTGTTTCCGCTACCCATAAGCTTAATAATGAAATCTCCCTTACTGGTTCAAGTCAATTTTCACTTCTTTCTGCTAGTAATGGAAAGAACAAGATCGGATTTGGAATTGAATACAGTGTTTAGGTTGATGTTAGTTTTTTTTAGACATTATACACCATTGTAGCCAATTTTTCCTTCTTTTATGTAGGCTATTGTTAAAAAATATCATGATTAATATAAGGTTAAACAATATTTTTTAGTTTTTTGTGTTTAATTGATGAGAATTAAATTCTTATTACTATTTTCGATGGCTTTTTATCGCGTTTTTAAGATGTTTAGATAATATATGAATGATGTTTCAATTAAATGAAGTATTTTTTTCTAATTTAATTACATTATCGCACCTTAAAGGTAAAATTTTCCACATCTAAAGGAAATAATTTTTAGGTACTATAGAAAAAAGTATAGAAACCTGTTGGATGATATTGATATGTGAAATTTTAAACGAGAATTAATAAAAGATGATCCAATTACCACAGATATTTCAAAGATTAAAATAATTTTATATGCCCAATAATCATTAATTGTATATAAAAAGTTTGTGTTGATTTATGGTTATTCAATTATAGAAAGTTATTTTAAGATTAAAATATTTTCGATTTACGTTAAGTAAGAAAGAGTAATAGAAATAAATAAATTATAGGAAATTGTTTACATAATAGTAGATAGTTATAAAAAATATCCATTTGTTATTTCATAGTTACTTTTTTAATTCATCATTCCATTTCAAAAACTTATACTTTGTTAAAACTTCTTAAAGTTAAGGACAAACAACGAT
Organism: Strongyloides venezuelensis; assembly: GCA_963280985.1. Taxonomy (NCBI): domain Eukaryota; kingdom Metazoa; phylum Nematoda; class Chromadorea; order Rhabditida; family Strongyloididae; genus Strongyloides; species Strongyloides venezuelensis. Next base: position 23,040,553 of record CAUJLX010000002.1, read on the forward strand.
AAGAATAATAGACTTTTTAAGTACTTTCAAAATTCTGACGATAAATTCTAAATGAAATGTGGCAGGTTTTTCAAATATTCTAAAAAACACAACTTTAAAATTGGAAATTTTTTATTTACACATGAAAAGGAAAGTCACTGTTAATACGTTTAATTAAATTGATAAATAAACTTGATAAAATACTAAATAATAATTTTTTAAATATCACTAATAGTGTCAAAAAAAAACTCTACTTGTTTATATATCTCCGGGTCCAACAGTATTGCTTTTCTTTTGATGATCACTAAATTATAGCAACTACATTAAATAATAAATACGATACAAAACATTAGAAAATACTTCCGATTACACCTGAAAACACAAACACATGTTATGCAAAAAAAATTATGCCTCTTTCCGCTTCTTTTCTTGTAAACACAGCATGAAAGTATTCCCTTCTAATTACCCCTATATTTTAAAGTATTTAAATCTATCTTATATATAAACAATATGATTTTAACACTGTTTGATTTAAAAGTTTTCAGGGCAATTCATTAATATATAAAGTGTTATTAATGGATTGTTATACACATTCCTTTATCTAAACTTTGAAGGATTATATAATATAATAATTTTTTAAATATGGATACAGTCGAAACATTGAGGTTTTACGCAACATTATCATCCACAGACAACACCACGGATGCCGTTAATTTTTTAATGGAAGAATTATCAAGTGCTCATAAGCTATTGTTGAAACAACGTGATGACCAAAAGTAAGTTGTGATACATTTTTATGTTACAATTTTTTTAGATCATTATACGATTATATATTTAAATTAAAACAGGAAAATGAAGTGTTAAAAGATGAGAATAAAAAACTTTATGATAAGTTAGAGGATCTTCAAAAGCGTAATATAATATTGGATAAAAAATTTGATTACAAGGAGGATAAATTAAAACAGGAAAATGAAGTGCTAAAAGATGAGAATAAAAAACTTAACAACAAATTAGAGGATCTCCAAAAGTTTAATATAATATTGAATAAAAAACATGATAACGAGGAAGAAAATAAAAAATTAGTAAGTGAGAATAAGGAACTAAAGGAAAAAGTTGACAAACTTGAAATTGAAAGCCAAAATATGTGAAAAAGTTAATTTTTGTGATAATAATAAAGGTAATGATAACATTAATATGGAAGGAACACCAACTCTAAAAAGATCAACATCTATAGCTAGTATTATGATTACAAAAATAGCACCAGAAATACCTGTAACACATCATTGCTTTGAAGTGATAACTAATTTAATCTCTGAATCTTGTGATGTTTGTAAGAAAAGTATTACTTTTGCAAAAACCAAATTAAGATGTTTGGGTTGTTTGGTTACTGTTCATGAGAAGTGTCTTCATCAAGTAGAAGAGGATCCATGTTTTATGAGGAGGCGAAAAGATGCCAAGGAAAATGAGAGCAAAAACGAGAGGCACCGAATAACATATTTTTGTCCAGAAATTACAGAAGATTTCAATGGGTATTGTGTACCACATATCATTCAAAATTGTATACATTATTTAAACGAAAATTGTCTTATTAACTCAGCTGATCTATACAACAAATCAAAATTAACATCCCTAGAAAAGAGTACCTCAAAAGATTTATTAAAATCATTCCATCAACGAAGGTTACCAGATTTATCAAGATACTCCCCAAAGTGTATCGCATATACAGTCCTTTTATTCTTATCCGAGTTAAGTGAGACTTTAATCCCACCATCAAGTTATAAGGAATTTATTTATTTTACCTCAAAAGATGATCTTCTTAAAGCAATTAAAGATCTCCCACTACCAAATAAACATTCACTGACACTTTTAATATTACACTGGAAAAAATACATAAAAAGAAGTTTATCCCCAATAGGGACGAGGGATGAATTAATAAAAGAGTTATGGCAAATACTATTAAGTTCTGGTCGATCATCCTTCACAAATGGTATAATAAACGAGGAAGTATTAGGTAAAAAGGTTGTTAAAAGTCTATTAACAGACATAACATCAGAAAGTTTAGTAAAAATACTAAAAGAAAAAGATGATGATCAAAAAATCTTCACACCCATCCTTCGAATTCAGATGAAAGAAAAAAAGATTCCCAGATTAAGTTTAGTTAAAAAATCAAACATTATACCAAGGCAATCGGAGAAATTTGAAACACCCAAATCATCACGAGATAGGAAAAGTTTATTAAAAAGAAGTCCTTGGAGATAATTTTAATTAATATATATGTAATTAGTATATTATTTTTTTGCACCTCTTAGTTGTTATATATTATAATTAATTTTTTTTTGTTAAAATAAAAGGTAATTTAATTATTCGTTATATAAATAAAAGTATATTGTTAAATAATGAAGAGAATGGAAAAGGGTATGAAAATATTATTTTAAAAATCTTATATAAAGTGTCTATTAATCGTGAAATTAATTTTAAACTTGTTTTTTCTTTTTTTGAAAATTTTTTGCTTACAATTATTTATACATAAATGGAGTAGTAGTAATGGGTAAGTCAAATTTTAGGAAGTGGTATGCTGTTAGGGTGATGAAGTAAATCCTTCTTTAGTATGGGATGTGAAGTTTCAATGATCTACAGAATAGTATTTTTGTTAGTGAAAGTAAATTAACTAATTGTAAAGTAGATTAATTTTATATGATTGAATAATTATTTTCTATTAAAATTTTATAACTTTTATACATCTCTCATATTTGTATGAAAGTTTCATTCTTTATTTTTAATCATAGTTAAGATGAATTTATAATACCATTAACAAAAGGAAGAAATAAAATTTGAATTTCTTTATAAAAATATTAAAGTACTTCCCATTGTTATTAACTTTTACTTATCACATATATATAGAGAATATTTTATTTGTATAAAATTATTTTTAAAATTTCATTTTAATATTTCAACTATCAATTTATAATTTTTATCATTTTAAACTAAGATTATTAATATATGATATTAATATCAAAAACACCATCAATCTCGTGAACGTGTAAAAGAACACTCAAATTTTTAAAAATTCATGTATTTCTTTATTTTTTAATAAAACATAATCTTTCATTACCCATCATCATTACGCTTTTTATAATTTTAGATCTAACCTTTGTCATTTTTTTCTATATATTAAATATATGATGAAATTTCATGCTATTGATGTAGATAAAAAAATTAAACAAGGTAAGTGTTTTTTTTTTGTTTGTTGTCACTATATGGGGCTTATAAATATATTACTAGTATTAAATATACTTTTATTTTTGTTATATTTAGATGATGATATGTCTTTAAAAATTGAAAAACAAAAAGGTTGTGAATCTGTTGGGAGGCAGATTTTACTTTCAATAAAGTTTTTTTTTGTTTATCTTTTTTTGTTTTTGACAAAGGATGTTCCGAGATTTTTTTATTTGAAGAGGAAAAATGTTCAAGGGCAGGTAAGGTGATATATATAATGGTTTTAAATATTATCAAGACATTTAGACTATCCTTATAACAGGTGGTGCAATGGGAATTGGTAGACGATTAGCAGAAAAAATGGCTATTAACGAGAAATGTAAAGTGATAATACTAGACATTAATGAAAAAGAAGGATTAAGGGCAAAAGAAGAGATTACGGCAAGTGGTGGTAATGTATATTTCTATAAATGTAATGTAACAAGTAGTAATGATCTAAATGAGGTGAAAAAAGAGATTCTAAGTAACCCTGAGTTGGGGAGAGTTGACATGTTAGTATGTAATGCCGCTATCCTTAAAATTGGTGAATTAAAAGATTTAACAGAGAATGATTATAGAATAAGTAATGATGTAAATATTTTGGGATACATATTGACAACTAAAACTTTTATTAAAGAGATGATGGAGATTAATAGAGGGCAAATTGTTTTTATAGGTTCGATTTGTTCTTTTTTTGGTGATTATTGTGGTAGTGCTTATTGTACTGCTAAGTTTGCTATAAGAGGTTTCCTTGAATCGGTTAGAGTTGAATTGATAGATGGTGGTTATGATAATATTATTACAACGATAATTCATCCTTATTTTGTTAAAACGTCACTTGTTACAGATCAAATTAAAGATCCATATAGCACGTAAGATTATATACTATTTTATATTGAATATATTTATTTTTTTCTTATATTTTCTAGATTTTTTGATGTCATTTCAGTTGAGGAGTGTGTAGATTCAGCAATAGATGGTATATTAAAAGAACGACATGAAGTATTTATACCAGGACGACTATCATTTTTTCTGTTATAACTTAAAATGTCTTCAAACTGTGGGTGTATTTAAAGAAGCCTTAAAATTCCTTAATTTCAAACATGATCCATTATAAAAAACGAAGACTGAAAAAAATTACTTTGACATATTTATATTATATATATTTTTTGTAAACTAATTTTATTATTTATTACTTATACTCAATCAGCAGTACAATTTTTTTGCACTGTTGTAGTCAATTTATAAACAACTGTTTTCATCCTTTCACTTCTTTAACAAAAATTCAAACTTTACTAAAAGTACAACAATAAAAAAGGAAGATATCAATGTTTGATACAAATTTTTTAAATTTATATTTTATAAATAATGTTAGTTTATTGAAATTTTTATATTTTATTTTTTTTACATTTATAAAATTAATAATAAAAGATTATAATTTATGAATTAAAAACAGTGGATGTCATTATACAGCATTTTTAAGTGACTTTATTATTTACTCTTTAAAATGTTTTTTACTTCTCTAATAGCTATAAATTGTAGGAGATCACAAATGAAAATTTGAAATGAACTTTATAAGGATAACATTAATTTATTATTTCTTTTTAGATGATGTTTTTAATCTAAAGATAGAAGTGGAATTTAATATTAATTATTCATTTAGTATTTGATAAAATTCATAGTACATTTTATTCACAATACTATCAATATCATTCTTACATAAATTCAACAAAAAAAAAGATACTTGATTATTTTATTAAAGAAAATAAAAAATAAATAGTTAATGAGAAATGGCAAAAAAATGAGATATGAATTAAAACTAAAACTATGCAACTCTATAATCAATATAAAGTATTCTTTTTATGGTATTTATTATTAGCGATAACCATCAACTTTTGAGTCTATGATTGATAATGAATATTTTTCAATCACCATTAATCTTACGAATTTCAGGCAAAATGAAACATTAAATAATGTATAATTCTCTTTTGTAAATATTAAATAAATTATTAATTAACTAAATACTCATCCATTATTAATATTTTCTATAAAAATATCGGTAGTATGTTGAATAAGGATTCAAATATCACTATGTACATTCCATGTCATCGATTTCTCGTTGACGGTAAATTCTGATCTGTTGTTAAAATGAAGAATTGGTGCACCATATCTTCCGAATCTGTCCCCGTTATTGTAAGTTGTGATAATCAATGTTCCAGTACAGTCAACGGAATGAAAAAATATTGGTAGGTCTCTTTTAATCAAATTTGGTCTTGGAATCTGATAAGCCAATGTTGAGTTGTCATCTCTCGTAATCCATCCAAGATTATCGAGTGTCGCATTAATTTGATGCCTCTTGAAATGTCCAACAGAAATCATAGCCATATACTTTTTTCTTTGACCATCACATAATCTAAAATACTTCTCCATCATGGTTTGTGCGGTGTCTTCTCTTAAATTACGTACAAATGGAATGAAAATATAATCAGTTTTTAATGAGATAGCCTGTGTTAATCCTTCCATGCTAAAATTAATTCTTGGTCTTCCACGAAGACTTCTACTTGTTTGCTGTACTAAAAAGCCTTTCATATCTGGGCACACTATAAGAAAATTATCATCAAAAAAATTACATTGTGGTTCACACCACTGAAAATGTAATTTTTCTATATTTGGTATCATTCCTAGGAATGCGAGCATACCCCGTTTATTTTTATTAATTAATTTACCAGTAAATGTAACAGTTCTCGGTTGAATGTACTTTTTATATTGTAAAAGACATTCAAAGATATACTCATTCATCGCACCACTCTCAGAGAATACTAATTTTCCTTTGAAATTTAAAAATCTTATATATTTGTGTAAATCTTTTACCAATAAATTTATCCCACTACTATGTTTGTTTTCTGAGATATTCAAAATTGATTCTTGAAAATCTTCACTATCATATGAAATACATTCTATTTTCATAAGTTTTTTGGTTACTTTATAATCATTTCTACGACATAAATTGACAATGATATCGTTCCACCTCCTGGAGACTTGGCGTAATCTTAATAATTCCATAGCATTATTATTGTCACTTGGGATATAGCTTAAAATAATATACCATAATTCATTTGGTAAGTTATTAAAAATTTCGTAAATGCCATTATAAGCACTTGTCATAACCATTCTTGTAAGAAATCTATTAAAATCATTAGTATAACTTCTGGGAAATAAAAATTTCGAGAGATCAGTTTCATATGAAATGTTTGTGTTAAAAGAAGAAGGGAAAGGGTGAATACCCTCATATATAATATTATCATATTGTTGTAGGTAAGGATTACCTTGAGGTAAGGAGTTCATTGAAAAAGATTGTTGTAATAGTAAATATCTTTCATTATTTGCAAAGAGTATATTGTTAATGCATACACGAGCATTATGTATCGCTGCCATGGAACCAAATATTTTCAATGGTGTATGTGTGAAATTTGCATTTTTACTTTGGAAACTCAGCTTTGCACCAGAGAAAGCCTAAAAATGTTGTTTTTAATGTAAATTGTTTATTTTATATTTAGGTGTTACCTCTAGTCGTTTTATAGTTTGGCCTTTTCTTCCAATAATTAAACCACAACAATGATTTGGTATATAAACATAGTGAGATTCAAGAACCTCTCGATTACTATAGGACGTTATAAGTTCAACCATTTTATAAACTAAAATAATACTAAAGTTAGTACAAAAAGTAATGTAAAAAAAATAAGTATGTAGATTAACGGTGATAAAAAATAGTGTACAATTCTAAACATAAAGTGCTAAGTATGTTAAGTATGGTTAGAAATGAAAATTAGACAAGCAACACATGATAATATTTAATCATTGCATAAATTAAAAATGTATTATTCTGAGATGCTATAATAAGACCTATCCTAAGAAGTTGGAAATCGTTGTTTTTTTGGAGAGACAAAAGTTTTGCTAATAAAAGAAAATACTAATTGAAAGAAATCTACAAACATTCAGTACACTCTAACTTAATAGTTTAGTACAAGATACAGTATAGTATTTACTATTGTCTTAACATATACATATCAATGATATTAGATTAATTCAATTAAATTTTTTTCCACTAAATATTATTGATATATACATACACATATCATTTAAAGTTATCAGTTAACAGGAAATTTGTCCTATAAATAGATACTTCTATAAATATGAGATAAAATAATGTATTTTATGCATTAGTATATAAAAAAAATACTAAAAAAAATATAAAATATGCCCTTTTATACATCACTTGGAAATAACTCATTCTCATAAAAAAAAAACATTGCATTTGATGTCTAAAGGACTCCTACATACTAAAATCCTTATTATTTTTTTTTTTGAAAAGAAAATTACTTATTTAAAAAGTAAGAGAATTTTAAATTTAAAATATTCTTAGTGAGTGTTATAATTTTTTACAAGCCATGTGAAAAAGTTACATATAGTGAATATATATTTGTATTTAAGTAAAGATATTTACTATAGAATAATCAATTAAAGCGCATACTAAAAAATTGTAATCTAAATAAATAATATAGGGCTGGAACAATAACTGATAATTAGCAAATATCTCATTAGTATATCATTTATTAGAATTTATTAATACCTCATTAGCATGACACTTATTAATACAAATGTTATAATAGATGTAATACTTTTCTTTATATATAACATAAATTTCAAGCAAATTTCATGAAATACTAACAAAAATCAAGCAAGCAGCTATACACTTTGCAAATGTGTTATTAATGGTTAGGTCATAAAAACAAATGATTTGTTGCTAACATCAATATAAGTTTAAAGGGGATGATTTTTTTGTAAATAACTAAAAAATAAAATTACAAATTAATAGTATGCAACAATTATATCAAGTAGGAGTGATATGCGATATCCTATCATATTTCTTAACCCTCCTTAATCTAAATTAAAATGTAAACTATCTTTTTGACAGAAAAAATGTATAGATATGTAGTATGACAACATATCGCGAAATATTAATGTTTTCGGAAATAAACACTTATCGAAAGATGAATATATTGCAGTTGAAATTTGTTAATATCCCTTAGTTTGTTTTATGAATCTTTTTTCAATTTTTAATTCAAATACTAAATTAAAAGATTAATTTTTTTCTATCTTAATAAAAAGTAGCAAATGAATGTACTATGAACAATGATGAATGACGTCTTTTGGATGGGATACAAGGAAAAGTCTTTATGCCTTTCACGGAATAAAAATTTCACAATGAATAAATGTTATCATTCTATAATTAACTATGAATAATTAACTTATAGAAATAGTAGTCTAAAAATACACATATCTAAGAAAATCTATTAATAACTATAAATACATTTCTTCACCAATATATTACATAATAAGAAAAGCTCGAATATCAAGTCTAATATTTTAACTGTAAAAGCGATGATGTCAAAATAAATGATTTATCAGGATATAAAATGCATAAACTAGAAAGTACCAAATGCATTTGAATTAAAAATATATGAAAAAATAACTAGCTTTTATGATAATTTCAATTTAAGAAATGAAATAATATATATTTTATTAAACATTTTTATAAATACTATCTCTTTTAATTAACTCTCTAAGGGACAAAAGGATTTTATAAACCTTCTTTATACAACTTTAAATTTCAATTATGTTAATACATTTTCGGTGTGATAAAAATAAACATAAAAAATGTCTTTTTATGATGTGTCTGTTAATGAAATTTCTATCCACAAGAAGTTTTTTTCTTCTTCTTTTTATCAATAAAATATATTTAACTTTTATAAAAATATTCTTTTTAATAAAAAAAAATATAATAGAGGAAATAAATAAATATTTTAAATTGTGCATACATTTTAAAATATCATTCCATATAAAAAAAATAGGATGAGATAAAAATTGGAAAAGCAAAAAAATTATTTTTCATCACTTTAAATTGACTTGTCTTCATTTTGAGAATATAAAATAATGATTTATATAACTACAAGGATTTCATATTTTCCAAGGTCATAAGAATGGTCTAGAAACAAAATCTTTGGATAACAAAAATTTATTTATCAAAACAAACAATAGTGAAGTCAAAAACAATTATTCATAGTGCTTAAGCTTTAAGGGCGAAGACACGTTTTGGGAAAGCACGGAGCTTGGCCAATTGTTTAGCTGATTTCAAGCTAAGTTCGTGTTTGGTAAGTCCCTTGCGCATGGCACGAGTCTTCTTAGCACGGAGCTCTGTTGGAAGGTATTTCTTTCCCTAAAAATAATATTTTTAATTAACTTTATGCCAAAAAGAGTTATACAAGTACCTTGTAGTATTTTCTCAATTCTTGTCTTTCTGTTTGGCTGAGGATTGTCAAGATACGAGCGATGTTTTTACGGACAACACGGATTTTGGAAAGCTTTGAAGCAGCACCTCCAGTTACTTGAGCAACCTAAAATTATTAACATTCAAATTAATAATGATTGTCTTTTTTTGATCAACTTACTCTTAAAGAAGCAAGAGTAGCTTTTTGTTCAACAAGAGTCTTCATGAGCTCATCCTTCTTCTTGGTGCGAAGTTCACTGGCACGAATAATGGAGTCAGACATTTTTTAAACCTACAAAGTCCATAATAACATTTTTTAAAAATAATTAAAATAACAATAAGCAGATATAAGAAATTTTTAAATGAGATAAATAAAATAATGCAAAAATAATAGAACAAAAGGTAAAATGAGGTAGAAAAAAAAAGACAAAAATATTATTAGAACGGTTAGCTAATAAATTAGTGCATTTCTACCATTTTCAATCACAAAAATAACATCATAATTTTCTAAAAAATCACCCCAAAACGATTTCCCAACATTACTATACCAATATACACAACTCCAAAAGCAATCTTTGTGAGAGGTAAAAATTTTAATTTGATATCAATTAAATTAAAGAACTTCGGTGGGCGTATTGATTATTATAGCTAACAAAATATCCTGATTTAGTTTTACATAATGTCGTAAATTAACAAATGATAAATAATATAAAATAAAAAGATTTAATCAATTTTTCGTTAGATTAGCTTTGAGTTCCTTTGAAGTGTAATAATATTTCACGGTATTTGATGAAGTTTATATTTTAAAGGCTGCAATCAGATTTTCTATATATCTAAAAACTTCAAACAATATAGTTTGAAATTAATTTTTTTATATATATAAAGCGTTTTTATTTTCCTTGGTGTTTCATTTATTTGTTTTTAAAACCATAGATATTGTTTTTTTGTTTCTTCCCAATGTAATTGTAGATTGTTTTGATTTTAAAAGGTTAAAAAGAGATGAAATGTTGTTTTTTATGATAATTATGTACTCAACATTGTAAATTTAGTTTAACCCCTTTTTATTAAACCTTCTTCAAATACTACTATAAAATAATAAAGATAGAAATTAAAAATAATATTACTACTTTTTACTGTGTTTAAAAATTTCTCACGAATCCTAGGAAATTATTTAATTTAGACGTGTATTAATATTAATGTAAAATTTTATTACTGTTATATCAAATCATGAAAAAAGTTTCAATGTGTGAAATATTTGTAAATTTTGGGGTTAACCAACTTTTAAAATTCTAATAATTTTATTAAGTGTATCTACATAAACAGGAACCATTTTGGAGATTTTTGATCTATGATACTTTCTCATATGTCGTATATAACATTGAAACGTATTCACAAGAAGGTGTTTTAAAGGAAATAAAAAATATAGAAAAATTTTTGTGTTGTTTTGGAGATTTATTATAGAAAATAGGATTACTATATATTAACATATTTTTTTAAACTACACTTGGAGTGATTATTACTATTTTACACTAATAGAGATATATTTATAATAATGATGTTTTCTTGGAATTTATATATAAAATTACACAAACTTTTAATGTGACTTGTATTTAAATACCATTATTCTACACTTTTCCTTTATTTTAGTAGCTAATTGTATTTTTTATAGCGGTATAATTTTAGTATTTATTCAAATCCTTGTATATCTATCACAGAGATTTTTTGAGTGTCATTTCGACACCGCCTGCCGGGTCCGATTATGTAGAAGTAAATTAAAAATTAAAATATTTTATTTATTGAAGATAAAAAGTCATGGCATGCACCCTTATCAACAAAATTTTTTTAATAAGGATATGTCAAAAATATTTATATAGAAACAAGAATTTTTTATTTTTAAACTTTAAAAAAATTTGAAAAACAATAGTAATTTATTGTTTTAATAATTCATACTTAAAGTTTTAATATGTTTCAGACCATACGTTCTAAGATGTTATTTTTGGTATTGAAAAAATTAAATATACAAGATAATCAGTTGATTTATTCGCATAACTGTCATTATTCATTTATAAAATTAGAATTTTCAGAAAAAAATATTTTTGTATCGGTCGCGCACTCAGCTCATTTGATAATTTTGTTTTTTACAAATTTAGATATTTGTTATAATTTAAAAGAACTAGTAGATATTGCTATTTCTTTTTAAATTAACTACACAAACATTTTTAGTTTTTTTCATAAGCAATTTCTAATAAATTTAATATAAAGCGACACCATAATCTTTAATCACTTGAATGCTTTTTAACTTTGATCTAAATTTTTTGAAGGAGTTTTTAAAAAGAAGAATAAATGTTTTTTACAGTATTTAAAAAAAAACATTTTTCTACTAATTCATTTATATATCCGAAAACGGTTAATATTACTATCTTCATTTACTTCTGTTATATTGATACATAAACGAAGTAAAAATAAAGTTTTCCTATCTAATATCATAAATTGTGCTAAATATTCGACTGTATGAAATATAGAAAATAGCAATAAAATAGTTGATTTTGTAAAAATAATTATTTTCTATATTTCTATAATTTTACATTTTTCGGCAAAATTTTAGTTTAGGTGTTTCCCTCTTTAAAAGAGTAAACGAAGCATTTAATTTGATATAATGGGTTTAGTTACAATATATAATGATAAATAAATGCATTTGAAACTGGTTCGCCCCATTTGAAGACTTTTTTTGCTGCATTCATTCTTTTGTATAAATTTCAAGTAAATTTTATATTTAATAAAGCTATGGTGGCTAAATAAGAAGATAATTAATGAAAAAAAATAGTTTTTTTTATAATTATTATCACCTTTGAACCAATTATTAAAGTAAAAATTGAATGTATTTTGTTATACACAATTAAAGCAAAATTAATTCTGTAAATTGTATTAAGGACATTTACTAGTCTATTTTTTAACTCAAAAAAATTTTTTTAATTTTCTATATTGCTTTATAATGTCATTAAGCACATATTAATATTAAACAAACAAAAAAAGGTAAAGTTTCAATTAAAACTGATAAAAAAGAGACCCTTAAATTAAAATTTACTTTTTTTTTTATTATTTTACAGGTTGTTTTAAATAACACTATTGCTGTTTAAGCGATTTAAAACTTCTTTTATTCAATTTATTATTTTTTAAACATATAATTAAGAAAAAATTTATCTCTTAGCTTTTGCCATGCTAAATGTTTTACTTTTTAATTTTTGAAAAATTTTTCAATCATGACAATTTTGAAATAGCGCGCCTGTAAAATATGATCAAATAGAAAAATTCTTAAAGAAAACTACTTTTAAAGCACAATATAAAATACTTAGTTTTGTTTGCAGCAATATCGGTGAGTGCTTAATTACATTTATCAAATGAATAATTTATATATTGATTTCACTTATGGAAAAGAAGCTTAATTGCAAAAAAAAGCCAAAAGTGTTTAATTTGTAATGTAAAATAATTTTTAAAAATAATCATGTATAAATAGTAAATATATTAGCTTATTTATTTTTACAAAAATCAGATATTTTATGGCAATTTTTTTTATTTCATACATTCAAATGTCTAGTCAAATTGGTGATATCTTATAAGGAAAACTTAAATTTTACTTTGTTTATGTATTATTATAATAAAGATAATAAAGATGATAATATTTACTGTTTTCGGATATGTATATGAATTAGCAGAAAAATTTTATTAAAAATACTGTAAAAACATTTATTTTTACTATTAAAAACTCTTTAAAAAAGTTAAATTCTAAGTTAAAAAGCATTTAAGTTATCAAAGATTGTGGTGTCGTTTTAAATTGCATTTTATTAGAAATTCCGTTTGCAAAAAACTAGAAATGTTTGCATAGTAAATTGAAAAAGAAATAACAATATCCATTAGATCTTTAAAATTATAACAAATATCTAAATTTGTAAAAAACAAAATTATCAAATAAGCTAAGTGCACGACCGGTATAAAAAATATTTTTTTTTAATATTCAAACTTTTAAAATAAATAATGACAATCATGCGGATAAATCACCTGATTATTTTGTATATTTAATTTGTTTCAATACCAAAAATATCATCTAAGAACATTTGGTCTGAAACATATTAAAATCATAAGTATGAATTATTGAAACAGTAATTTATTATTGTTTTTCAAATTTTTTTTTTATGTTAAAAATAAAAATTCTTAATTCTATATAAATATTTTTGACATATCCTTTTTAAAAAAAATTTGTTGATAATGGTGCATGGCCTAACATTTTATCTTCAATTAATGAAATATCTCAACTTTTATTTTACTTCTACATAATCGGGTCCGGCAAACGGTGTTGAAATGACACTCAAAAAATCTCTGTGAAAATTCTTTTATTAAAAGTAGTAATAATTATTTCCTTATTAAGAGTTAAGATAATTAAAGTACTTTTTAAAATTACTTTAAAATGTAATTTAAATATGTATAATCATTGAGTAAAAAAGAAACACTTCTGTTACTTGTTATAATTTTTATTTTATTTTAAAAATAATAACATTTAACGATAACGAATGATAGAATTAATTTTTGTACTATGTAAGAATAAAAAAATATACTAAAAATATTTTTGTATTTTTTTTATGTACAAAAAAATGTTGAAATATATTAGTTTAATAATAATGTACTTTTTTAGAAATCTATTATCTAAATTTCGTAGTAATAAAGGTTAATTAAATGACTGAGGAGTGATTAACATATTTTTCTCAATATTTTTTTGTTTATACTTTTGTTATGTAATTTTTGTTCTGTTGATAAAATACTGTAACTACAAATTGGACGTGTTTTAGATCTTGTTTTTATAATTCTTTAAAAAAGAATTACCATATTATTAAGAAAATATAGTCTTCACTTTTATAAACAAATTTATAAATAAGAAAAAAATTAGACCTTAAATTTCCTAATTCTTAAATATTTCTTTTTAAGGTTATTATCATAAACATGCTAATGCGACAATTGTTAAATGAATTGAAATTGTAGCATAAATTGATAAATAAAATATCCCACAGTTATCAAATTTGGAAGTTTCTTGTCATCATATTGTTTATTAAAATTACTAACACTATAATTAGAAATAATTATTTTTAACACCAAAATGTCACGTAAATATTCATAAGGAATCTAATTACTATAGTTTTCAATAATAATATCTTTATTTATTGATATAATAAAAAAAAATTCTGAGAATTAAGAAAAGAAATTTTTATATTAACAATTTCTACTTATCTTTCCTTGACTAAGGAAAACATTTGATGTAAGAATATATTTATATTGTATATAAAAATAATTTCTTATTTTAACAGCTAAATGATAATCGAAAAATAAAAATTATAGTTAGGATTAGAAGCAGCCAAAAAAAATTCTTCTATTTTTAAGAATAATTTGATAAATATTTGATAAATTATATAAAAGAAATTTAAGATAAATATTTTCCCTTGAATTAATTGTTTACTGAGTTGGAGTTGCTTATTATTTTAGGTTGATAATGTATTTAAGGTATGAAGCACAATTTGTATGATGTTTTTAATTATTTTCCAATTCTTTTTCTCCATTTAAGTATAATGCTTTTTTGAGGATAAGCAGAATGAATTTTAGAGTATTACTGATTTTTAAATTCTATAAATCTTATTTACTGTAATATATGGAAGTTTAATCTTATTGAACTTTTATTTTTCATTATTTTGACGGATGATATATTTATTTTCGTACTTTTAATTCATTGTTTTATTATTAACTTTGCACCATAATCCTATTCAAAAATATTATAATAAAGAATTCCTTCATTCTTTTGTTTTAACATAAAAATCCTATTTTGTATTTTAATTGATACTATAATCATATTATTAATTTGATATTTTTATAATAGACTAAATGCGTCCAATGATATATTAATTAGTTTAAAATTTGAATAGTCTATTTACAAAAATTAATATATAAACCATTTTTAAGCTATTAACATAATAAAAAGAATATTCTATCTCTAAAAAATCTTAATTTAATGGGTTACCCTCTATTTAAATCCACCAATTTTTTTTACTAAAAAACTATTATTCATCACATTGCGTTAAACTCCAATTATAATAAAATTTTAAATAGTTAATTAACATTAAATATTGATCAAAAATCATACGAATTAACACTTTAAAATTTTTTTAATAAGTTTAAAAGCACTTATAGTAGTTATATTAAAATAATAAAAGATAAATATTATGAAAATTTAGTAGAGAGTACTTTGTAACGTATAAAATAATAAGTCATAAAAATTTATCCTTTTATATAAAAAATATAAATTTAAGCAATTACTTTTAGAAAATAAAAATCAGGAAATCACTACAAACTGATGCTTTTGGTTTTTAAAATTCTCCTTCCTAGAACAAATCCTTTAAAGTGATACATAATTTTTTAGTACCGACTTTATGACATATGCAAAAATAAAATTTATAATATACTGTTTACATTTAAAATTTACACCTTTTTGTCTATATTGCTTTTTATATTTTAAAATTTTATCCAAAAACAAGAAAAATTCTTTCCGGCACACTGAATATTTCATCTCTGGAAATATTACATTTTTTTAAAAAAACCGTTTGCTAAGGCAAAAATATTGAAAGTTTCCATTATTTTTATATTAAATTGTAACTTTTAATATATTTTTGTTTTTTTTATTAAGTAATTATATAAATATAATTATTGATATTTAATCTGTAATATTAAAAAAATGATAATAAAGATTATAGCATTTATATGAGTTCCTGCATCAACATTTAAAAATTATTTAAAAAACGTTTTTTATATAAAACTTTTTATTATTTTGAATTAAATAATTATTGTCATCTCCATTTCCCCGTTTGAAATAATATGTTATAGAAAGATTTATTTTAAATATTTAAATTATAAGGAAGAAAAAATTAACATTAAAGAGGAATTGTAAAGATCTATAACAAAGATAAGTTTATTTTTTAACTCTATAACACCATTCATTTGCTTTTGTTAGAAAAATGAGATGTGCAAAAAAATATAAATTTTCTTTTCCATAATCAAGCCCACTTGTAGTGTTGTTTTAATGAAGTTTAATTAAAATTTTCAACATTTTTAAGTTACAAGAATTCTAGAAAACACACATACACTTTAATTTAGTTCCTTATATTAAGATTATTTCTTTAAGAGCAAGAAGAGTAATTATTACTTAAGTATTAATATACTTATTTCTACTTATAAATTGCTTTTTAAATATGTCAAATTTTTCCAGGTAGATTTAAAATATCGGAATAGCCAATGGAGAAATGATGATAAATTATTTATTAAAAACATAATTTATTTCGTTTATTAAAGTGATTTTTACAAATATTTCACGCTCTCATCTTCATGAATATTTGATTCTCCTATAACGTTTCTTCACATTTCTATCTTAATTTACAGGTAATAATAGATTGTTTTATTTTCATATATAAACACGGACATTTTCATCGAAGACTCCATTTTTGTATAAAAATAAGGAAGAAGTAATTTTAATAATAATATATATAATTACTTTTTGCAAATATGGTATTTTCATATTAAAATAATTTTTTATATTTTGTCCATTTTTATTATAGAAAAATGTCTGTTACTATGTTAATTATGGGTGCTGTATATTGTATTGTTTTCATAATTGGATTTGCTGGTAATCTTTGGGTTATAATAATTTTATCAAAAATAATTTATCAAAACAAAAGATCTATGAGTGGAGTTTTTAAAAATATTGCTTCCTATATTTTAACATTATCTATTGTTGATCTTATGGTTCTTTCAATGATTCCACTACTATTGAGTCAAATGTTTTCAGACTACTGGCTATTCGGTTACTTTGGATGCAAATTATTTTGGTCTGTTGAGAATATTAATAAAATCCTATCTATTGGGATATTAACAACAATGTCATTTGAAAGATTAATGGCCGTATATAGGCCGTTAAATAAAACATCATGTATGAAGTGTAATTTTTTTATAGTGATAAGTATATTAACAATTTTCTCAATACTATTAAATGTCCCAATAATTTATTATGCTGATATCCTAGAACATGAAATGTTATCTGAGAATGGAACAATTATTAAAAAGATTGTTTGTCGGTCAGATTTACCAGACAATTTAATGCCATATTTCATATCTTATATGTTTATTTTTTGTTATATTCTCCCAGCTATATGTATAACATATTGTTACATATATTTGATTAAATTCATCAGAAGACGACCAAAAAATGGTAAGTTGTAAAGAAATTATCTCTAATATAAATAAAATTTAATTAAAGGAAATATAAATACAACAGCGTCATATATTAAAAAAGTAACGAGATCCATTTTAAAAGTTTCGTTCTTTCATCTATGTTGTTGGGGACCATTTTGGATAATGCTACTTATTCCAGTTCTCAATAGGGTTAACTTGATACCTGAAATTAATTATAATTATCTTATCATTTGCAAATATGTTACTTCATTCCTACCTTACATCAATTCAATGGGTAACTGGTATTTTTATGCTGTTATGAATCGTGAGATAATGAATAGCACATATGGGATGTTTAGGAAAGCTGACATTGTTAAGATAAAAGAATTAGGAAGTACAGTGATGCGTAAAATATCTCTTAGATCAATTAGTAATCTTTATAATTAAATAAACTAATTGAAAAAAAAACAACTAAATCACAAACTTCCGTTAATTCTTTTACATAGGTAGAATTATCGTTTTATTTAAAAAGTAATGTAAAAAAAATAATAAAATTAAATTGACATTATAAGTGATTATGTTAAAACAAAAAAAGAAAATTTTAATGTACAAAACAATGAAATTGTTACTTATCTTTAGAGGATACTTTCAAAGATTTTGAATAATTACGAATTAGTTTTTTAATTTGACAATTTATAGCTTTCTTTTCAGAATTTGCAGCAAGACGTCCCTCATAAAAACTTTTCAGTGTCGACAGGTATGTCTCATTTATTTCCAGTGTATTAACAGCACTCTTCCTCTCGTTCAGGTGTTTTTGAAGAATATTTATTAGTTGACTAACTGTAAATGTCTCTGGAGTGCATTCTATTTCGTAAGATATCTCATCTTCATTAAGGTTTAATTCTTTGACCAATGTTTTGTAAAGCTTAAAAGCATCATTGTTCATTGTATCACACATCCTAAGTTCTTCACTTAAAATTTTCTTTTCACGAACCAGTAACTCATGTCTCATTCTAATTTCATGATTATCATATTTTTCTTTATCCAATACTGATTCGTGAATGTATCCTAAGTTATCGTATTTGAGAAAAGCTATACCTTGTATTATATTTTTGTATTGATCGATGAATTCTGAGAATGTCTTAAATTTATTGATATCCTCAAGAGTTATGCTATTTAATTCTCTAAAAATATATTCTCTATTTTTCGTCATATTCATGAGTAATTCATACGAACGAGAGTCTCTTAAAGTAACTTCCTTCTTATCAAGATTAGTATCATTTTCCTGTATTAAAGAAAAAAATATTGAATAAAAATATTTTTAATTATCAAAAAAAATAACTTACGGGACAATCGTCACATTCCATCTTTTCAATTACTCCATTGACATTTTCCATAACAACGTCAATAGTACCATTTTTGTTAGTCATTGTAGCAAAAAAGAAATCCAAAGTACTGCTTAGCCTCTCCAAAAAAGTGAAGATGATGTTTTCAAAATTCTGTATCTGTTTATTCACTGATGAATACTTTTTTTATTCCACCTAGGAAAGTATTGTTTTTCCACGTGGAGTAGTATGTACTACATTTTAAAATTTTATTTATCTCGGAAATACAATTTTTGAATGGTCTAAAAATTATTTGGTAATGCGAAGTCTTTTTCAAATTTTCAATGAATTTGATTTTCAAAACGAGGGATATTATTTTTCATATTTTTATTTTAACTCATTTTCTATTTTATTTTCATAGAAAATTAAAAAATATTACTAGGGAAAATAGTATTTAATTATGATAATTACTCAATTATACTTTTGATTATTTTTCAAAACATATTTTTATCTCATTTAAGTATAGTTTACTACTACTACTTTATAAGTACATTGAATTCCTATTTTTAGCATTTACAGTAAATGAATAAAAACCATATAATTATTATAATATTTCTGCAAATTACATAAACAAGTTAATTAGCTTATAAAAATTAGCCATTTAATTATTTATTTTATCAAATTTTTAACCTTTTATTCTACTTTTCTTATGCAAAATGATTTCTAGCTGTTATCAAATGATATCGTTATATCATTGTAAATGTGTAAAATACATTTCCCATATGATTTTTAGTAATAAAAAAATAAAGTTTGCTTTTTTAAATATCAGTATTTGTTAATAACGTCATTTAATGATGTAATAGATATATATTTTTTGTTCATTTTTCATTTAATGAAGTTTAATATTACGCTTATTTATGGAACGTTCTTTGGATGTAATAGTTTTTTGGTCTTAAGAAATTGAATATGCCGACTTCAGTTTATGTGATTAGGGGATTTTCAAAAAATTCAAGTATTGATGGGATATAATAATCACAATTGTAAATCATTGTAAATATAAAATAACATTTAATATTAAGACATGAATTTCGAAAATATGTAACAATTGTAATTTGCATTAATTATTTTCTTATCAATGGTAAAACATGCAATAAGTATTTTGTTAATTTATTACCAGCTTGACATCACTAATTAATTGCTATCCTAAGGCGATAATAATATATAATTTCCATGTTTGATAAATTATAATTGAAAAGTGCCAATTTTTTTTCTGCAAATTCTGTAGCAATTATTTACATATGTTATCATCTAATAATAATATTTTTTATAAAAACTTAACAAAGATGAATTGTCATCTTGATGTTAACCACTTGGATTATTTCAAAAAATTTTTCATCCTATAATTTATTTAAACAAAATACAATATAATTATTAATCAATCAAAAAGAAAAACAAAAAACATTCTCTATCTATAAACATAAATTAATATAATATTCATTGCATTAAAAAAATAAGTCAGACCATATCATTTTTTATTGTAATAATAATAATAACAAACATAAAAACTGTATAAACTAAAATTACCTAATAATTATCTGTTGAAATATTTTATTAATTATATAAAAAATTATTTATAAACTTGTGTTTTTGTAATTAAATGGTTTGGATGAAAAACAAAATTTGATTCTTTGTTTTTCTGGGATTTATGAAGGTAATTATTATAAATTTGATTAATTATAAAAAATTTTGTCATCTCTAAACACTAAAGGGGTTTGAAAATATTAATAATTTTATTCTTTTAAACTCAGTTGGTGGTTGTTTTTTTTATAATATTAAAGTGAAAAACGAAAAGTTTTAAGTGTAGTTTATTTGCTTTTTTTGTATGTCTTATACTTTTAGATACGTTAGATGCACTTTTTGCAAAAATAACTAAATTATAAAGTGCAATTACGGAGATGTTTAAATAATTCCTCAGGGATTTTGATATTAAATTTAGTACTTGATAAATTGTCTTATTAAAAATGGGTAGATAAGAAATTATATATACTTGAAGAGATAATTAAAATTGACATTTAAACCTTAATTTAAAGATCAATCAAACATATTTAAAAATTTAATTAAATCTTTACACTTATTAGTTTTCAAGAAAAGATTATCATTGATATTCTAATTTATTAAAAATTTGATAAGTTACAAAATATTTCAAAGAACACTAAAATAATTACCAACTACAACACAAAAATATTTTTTTAATCATCCTCACATAATTGATTACCTTCAATTTATAATAAATATTTTCCGACTATTCAGACCAATTAAACGATGCCAACCAAAGATTAACGTTTATAATTATATTATTTATCAAAATTGGTTCAGTAATACTTTTAACCATACTTTTTCTTACTTCATATATGTACTTAAAGTACTAAAATATTATTAAGTAATTAATTAACTCCTACTTTATAGTTTTAATTTTGTGGTATAATCTATAATAATTACAAAAACAACATATTTGACTTATGATAATTTATATTTTTTGTTAACAACCCACGAACATAATTGAATATGTCATTTTTAAATTAAATACATTACCTTTAACGACGAGATAAAAAAATCAACTTGTTTTTTTTGTAATTATCTTTTATTCTTCCACTTGATGTTAATACTATCTGATCATCACTCTGTAAATTGAATAAATCTCTAATGACAAATTTAAATTCAATCAACTATTGTGTTTTTAGAAATTTAAGTTACAATTTTTCTTAGAAGTTTTTCTCTTCTAATCATTATTTTTTTTAATTTTATCTGTTTGGTATGGCAAATAAAAGTTTCGTGTTAGCATGTAAAAGCAATTTTACAAGCTTTCATAAACATATTCTAAGATAACAACTTCAACAATTGTTAATACCAAGTATTTTTATTTTCTCTTACACTCATTGTAATTTTATTACTAAAATTTAAACAACACCATAAACGTTTAAACTTTTAAAATTGTCACTACACCATTTCGTGTATATTCTAATTTCCATATTACATATTGTATTATGTTTCTATTACTAAAACAACAAAATTTCGTGTACTTATTTCTAACGATTCACCTCGTCAATATTGATCACATACAATCTCAAAATTTTTTGATTACATTACGATGATAATAGGACATCCAATTGCATTATCACTTTAACTAAAACTTTCGTTTAGAGATGGAAATTAAATTAAACAAACAAAGGTATATACTTATTATACAAAAACCAACACACGAATAAGGTCATGAAATTTTATAAATCCCAAAACTTTTTCTAAATGGGGCATGACAATTCTCAATATTAAATACCACTTTCCCTAAAATACTATGAAAAAATAATTTTTTGATATAATTTTGCGATTAATCCAGTCGCGCGACATAATTTTGGAACGTCGCACATACGGTAAAAAATGTCATTTGGTGAGTGTCCAGTGAGCAACCATATTTGTTGTTACATGTAGACGAATGTCTGAAAAATTTTTATCAATTAACTCAACAACAACATCCTCAGACAAATCTTCAACTCCATCTTCTATTAGAAGTTATAGCTTTCCTCAGAGTAAGTTTATTTTATTTTTTTTATTAATTTATATTTTTATTAAATTTTTTTTATTATAATTGTTGTTTGTTTTTATAGGTGATGTATTTCCTAAAAATGATATTAATATAGAGGAAGTTAAGAGTAATTTTAGTATTGATATGTAAGTTTTATGTATATTATAAACTTTTTTTATCAATTTTGAAATTTCATATCTATTACATGTTACTTGTTTATTTGTTTATTTCATTAATTTTGTTTATTTCTTCTATCAATAGGATTTCCTCACTATTACATTTAGAACTTTTAAACTATTTAAACAGTTTTATTATTTTATTTTTAATCTTTTTTGAGAGGTAACTAATTTAGAAAAATTAAGAAATATATAATTACATTTTTAATACAGAATATCATTTAATGATTGTGTAGTGTTGTTGGTCTCTCATCATTATCCGTAAATCCACGTGCTGCATTCTCTTTATCCCTCAAAGCTTGGAGTTTAAGAGCAATATTTCTATCACGATTACTCATATCTACCATAGATTTCTTCTTTCTTACTACCTCACGATGGAGCATTTTATAGATAAATGCTGAACCTTGAATTAATGACAATATCGACAAACCAAGCCACATTCCAATGGAACCTCCAAGTGCTGCAATAAATGTAGGTACTGTCCATACCCAATCTTGTTCTAATGTCAAATATTCAAACGATCCCCAATGAAGTTCAACTAACGTCAAGTCTGGTCTTACCATTCTTCCTTTCTTTTCGTGATCAACCTCGAAACGGAATTGATCACAATCTCTGTAACATAAATTAGAACACTCTTCATGTGAGAAATTTCCTTTTTGAACAAAAGTTTGATTGATCGGACATGATAAATAATCACAAAGTGGATACTTTTTCAACTCATCTTTATCTTTAACTAAGTAACTTAATGTTGATGGTGTACAATTACAGATATTTTTTAAGAAATTCATT
Organism: Strongyloides venezuelensis; assembly: GCA_963280985.1. Taxonomy (NCBI): domain Eukaryota; kingdom Metazoa; phylum Nematoda; class Chromadorea; order Rhabditida; family Strongyloididae; genus Strongyloides; species Strongyloides venezuelensis. The sequence goes on from CAUJLX010000002.1 coordinate 23,064,244, forward strand.
CTACACCTAGATCGACAATCAAATTCATTATCTTCATTATCTTTAGCCTCCCTACATGCAGTTGCTTCATCGTCATTCTCTAACATAACGTAACGCGCTCTTATCTCTACTGTAACTTCGTGTCTTTGACCGTGACAAAGCTATAAAAATATATACATTTAATGTTAATTTAATTAAAATTACTTACTTCATCTATGAACCCATCTTTTACCCGGCCTTTTCCTTGCATAAATCTAGCAGCAGAACTTGGTCTTCCATGAAAATCAACTGACATGCATTCAAGATCTTTACCCTCTAGATTGTCAGCATTATGTGACAACATCATTGTAAAGAAGTTTCCTTGATCAAAGGATTCTATGGTAATTATCTTCATCATACATTGGTTGGAAACAAAGTTGCATAGTAGATATCCATGAAGTCCGAAGTTGTGTCTTGATAATTAAACTTTCATTCTTAGTTTCTCTATTAAATCTCTGCAATGATCTCCTTATAACTTCTGTTCCCACTTTTTGTGTTAACTCCTCAAAAGTAACATTCCGATCTTGGATGACTTTTAACCATTTAGTGACGGTTTTCCTTTTCCTTTCAAATCTTTTCATGTTTTTGAAGACGTTTATTGTTCTAACAGCGCCATGGGCATTCGTTTCTCGTTCCATCGAATTTAGATTTGCTATAACGTCATAGGCTTCCATTATAGTATGTTGATCCCATGGATTTTTTAAGAATTGTTCTTTTTTTGTCATATTCGTAAGATCTTTATTGATAATATTTTCCCAGTCAGCATCTGTATCATTTGGTGATGGTTTAAAATGAGACCAGGCTTGATCTCTTGACATACAAAATGTTACATTAGGTAGGGACATAGTTTCATTAAACATAATATTCATATCAGCTTTTTTGGGATTCTCTAAATATTCTAAGACAAGATCAACAACATCTTTAACTGTTAATAGCGCCAGGCATATAATTATAAATATAAAACAGTACCGACGGAATCTTTTGTCACAGCATTTATCTAGAGATCTCTCTACTTCCTCCTCATCTTTCTCTGGTATATTAAATTGTGGTCCCTTCCTACGTACTGATGGCATATTCTCTCCCTCTAATTCCTAATGATAAAAAAAACAGTAAAAATAAAAAAATTAGCATTCAAAAAAAATATAAATAAATAAAAAAAACATACTGTATAATAACTATTCGTTTGCAAGCAAGGATCACTAATTGAAAGTTTATTATTTCCTTTTATAAGAGGAGATGTTGTAAGTAATATGGTTAGCAGTTGAATTGACTTTTCTAATTGAATCACCAAATTGGAAAGGTATGAAGTTTTTATTTATATTAAAGTGGTTTGATTTATTTTCTAATTTTATATTATTCTCGACCTTCCTACTATGGTGTTTTTTATTAAAATTATCATTACTTTCAACCTGTCCATTTTTTGAATTAGGAATGTAAAGAGTTAGAGAGTTGGATGTTTGTAGTGATAGTGATTGTGGGTGATGGCAAAAACCTGATTGGATTGTGTTATCATTGGAGGGACCTTCTAATGATGGTTTGTTTAGAGAAGTTATTGAAGGTTCAAATGATATGAGTTGTTGGGAGTGGGGTAGTGATAATGATTTAGTATAACAGACGTCTCTTGACGGTAGGAGTGGTCCCTTGATTAATTGATGGAAGTATTGAAACATTTTTTGATGTACCATCATCGTAACATATTACTTTTTTAGGATATGTTAAGTAGTTTTTATCATCGTTATCAATAATTGAGGTTGTTGGTTTAATTGGATGAAATTTTAATTTAATTCGTTGTAGTAGTAGTGGTGTCTCTTCCTCTGTGATGCTAGGTGAATCTTCTGATGAGGTACTATGCTTTTTATTGTAATTTTTTTTATGCAATCGTTTTGACATTTTCCTATTTTAATAAGTATCATTAAATTTGTATTATTGAAAAAGGTAATAAAGTTTGATTATAAAATTAATTTTGTAAGAAATGATGTTATATTATTTATTATTTGATTTATTATAATTAAACTTACGAGTAGGAAAAGAAATGTCTTTCTAAAGTATACAATGCTGTAACATTCCCCACTTATAAAGGTGAAATTTTGAAAATGGAAAATTTGTTTATTAAAATTATTGCAATTAAACTTGATATAAAAGGAGTGAAATAGTTTTATAACTAATTACGTTTTGTTTTATTAGTATAAATAAATGTTTCAATTATTTTATATAATATAGGAATAGTATATGGAAAATATTTTAATGAAATAATAATTGACAAATATTGTTGGTGATAAATAATAATAAAGATAAATCGTTCCTTCATAAAAATAGTATAAAAACAGTTACAGTTTAAATTATTGTTAAGTATAATGGGAAAATTAAATGATACGAAAAAAAACTAGAGATATTTATTAAAAAACGGGATGACAAAAAATAAAGATTATTTAATACATATGAGGGTGGGTGGTTAAAAAAAATGAGGAAAAGGAGAGAAGAGATTAATTAGATGTGTTCATTTTTGTTTATTTGTTCAAACAGAGATAAGACACAAAGTTAAATGTGTGAGACTTTTTTTATTTTTATTAAGAGAGAGATGGATATTTGATATATTGGTTATTTTTTCTTCTTGATTTCATATATCTTGCTTGTTTGTTCCTTATTATTAATGTTTTAATTTGTTTGTTCTTTCTTAAATTATACATATTTTGTTTCATATATTTTTTATAGTTATTTTAAAATATATTTATTGTTTTTACACATTTAGGTGTCGTGTTCAAAATTTATCATCAGTTTTAGCTGATCCAAAAAAATCAAGAAATGAGAATATGGTTATATTTACCAAACATTGGGGTGATTCTTTTACCCCAATCAAAAGTATACCGGTAGACAATGTATTAAAAGAGATGCCTAAACAAATATATTCAGATTACCTTGATACAACAGGAAAAGAATTAAAAAAATATGTAAAACAAAAAAATAACCTCGAGAAACAACAACAAACAATTGAGGAACACCATGGAAAATTGAATACAGGTGATATACCAAAGATATTTTTAGATCCCGACTTCAACATAACAAGGCAAAAAGATTTCGAACAAATATTCCTTATTCCTGACGTTGATGAGGTTGATGTCTTTCAGTTGGAGAAAAGTAAAACAGGTTCAACAACCAATGGAACTCAATCCAATTATTCGTTATCAAGAAAGGGTAGTGGTAGTAGTATTATTTCTGAAAAAAGTGTCTTCCAATATTTTAACACAACTGATCTCTTTGATGGTAGGAGTTTTAGATCATATGGTTTTTTAAATTCAAAACTTGATTATTACCATGATTTAGTTGGAGCATTGTTAAATGAACAATTAGAAAGGAAGGGTGAAGCGTTTTGGAAGACAGTTAATAGTATAAATTCTGTTCATACAGAGTTAGCAGAGGGTAAACAAAAAGTTGCAACTGTCAGAAGTAATTTGGGTTTAATTAATGAAAAAGTTTACGAGAGAGCACAAAGGATTGTTAATTTACAACAAATAAAAGCTAATAAACAAAAGTTGTTGAAAAAATTAAATAATATTGCGTGTTTGAAGGATGCACAAATTACTGTACAAATGTTGTTAAATCAAAATGATTATGCCAATGCATTAGATTGTATTGAGATGTCTCAGGATGTATTGGCTAATGACTTGAAAGGTGTCGTCTGTTTCCGGCACCTAAGTTCACAATTAAATGAACTAGAGAAGGCAATTGCTAAGATGCTCCAGGAAGAATTTGTTTTCCTAATACAAAAAGAGTTTGGTCAGCCACTAAAAAAAGATTGTGATGCTTGTTATCAGGAAAGTCAGCTCAATCAAATAATCATTGGTCTTTTACGTGTAAGATTTTATAAATTCCTTCAACTTTTGAAGGAAGAAATTCAGGAGGCAATAAAAAATTTGATTAGACAAACTGTTAAAAATCATGTAGTTTTGTGTGGTAAAGATCTTGAAGAGTTTGATCCATCATCGACATACAATCTGACACAACAAATGAAGAAAATGGATTTCATTCAATGGTTTGAGACTCTTGAGGATTTATTTTCGACATTAGTATTGTTTTGTAAAAAGATTCTAAGTATTCAGGAGATGATTATTGATAATGTTGATCGTGTTAAGGGTATGAAATTGAAACATAAAGAAGCGTATGATAATTCACCACTCCAACAAAGTATATCATTAAATAGTTGTGATAATGAAGATGAAGGTGTTTCAACATATGAATACATATCTGGTCAACTTTCAATACCTTGTATTGATTTAGAACAATTTGAGAATACCTCGAAATTACTTCTTGAATATTGTTCATTATGTTGTCAGGAAAGAATTGTTAAATTATTAGATGGAAAAGCAAAGAATTCTTTCATTGAACAGTGTACATCAGTTCAGTTTGATATGTTACGTAAATTAATACTAAAGTTTGGTGATGATTGTGTAAATGTTATCAGTGCTGGAAATGATGAGTTAAAAAATGAAACTAAAGAGAAGGTATCTTCATGGTCCTTAACACAATGTTTACAATTGCAAACATCAAGATTTATTACTTTTTTCCATGAACAAAGGAGAAATAAATTAGATACATTGATGATGTCAGAGAAATGGATACCAATCAAAGTACCTCGATCATATCAAATATTTATTGATGTATCTTTTAGGACGGGGAGATTACGATTGACAGAGGAAATGTTATCTTCTGATGATACTGAGGATAGTTTCTTATTTATTGAGGAGGAGAAATATGCCGTCAACGGAGCTGTTTTGGGACTGTTAACGATGTTAGCTGAATACTGTACAACATTAGATATGTTTCCAAATACCGCAGCAGAAATGGCAATGAATGTAGTACAAATACTGAAAATATTTAATAGTAAGACATGTCAACTTTTATTAGGTGCTGGAGCATTGACAGTAGCTGGTTTAAAAACAATATCTGTTAAAAATTTAGCTTTAGCAATACGTTGTTTACAATTAATAATTAAAATAATACCATTAGTAGAGGGTGAATTTGAGGAACACCTAACAGATATCAATAGAAATCAATTAAGACATTTTGCACAGACAACAAAAGACTTAAATGATCACATTCATGAGATATGTACAAAAATAACATCTGTTGTGGAATTTAATATGTTGACGAGTTTTCAGAATTGGAAAATCAAACCGAAATTGCCATCACAAGAGATACAGAATGTCTCCAGACAATTAAACAAACTCCATAATGCCGTTACAGAGATAATGCCAAACGAGATGGTTGAGGTTATCTTCAAACATGTTCATGAATCATTTATTAATTCTTTCAAACAAATGTTATTAAAACATGAGGTATCAAGTGAGGATCCATTAAATTTTGGTTTAGCTGAACAAGAATTTGAGTTTTATATGTTATCAATAAAAGCATTTCCATATTCAAATGAGATTCCATCGATGACAATTTCTTCACTTCTTAATGGTCTTGATATTATAGGAAAAGAAATTTCAGGAAATTAACTTCTGCCTTATTAATTTATTGTTATATAAAATATATAAATAATTTATTCATAGTATAAGAATTCTATTTTAAATAAAATATTTTTATTCTTCATTTTTTATTCGTATATATAATTTTACCTGTGATAATCAGTTTGTTTGTAACATCTTTTTATCGTGTGTAAACAGAAATTAAAAAAAAAAAAAATAGTCTCTATGACATCATAAATATTAAACAGTATTTTGTATTTATCAGAAAATTTAAAAAAAACATAATTTTATTTATCAGAACAAACATTAAACCTGAGGTTAATAAACACATTAAAAGTTAAAATTGCTTAGTTGCGATTCGTGTCAAGATCCTAGCATTGGTGAAGTGCTTTAGTATTTCTTAAATAAAATAAAGTTTAAAATACTTATTTATTTTAATAAATACTACTAAAAATATAGATTTTTACTAAAAAATGTCATTACTGTTTGCAGGAACTCTCCAAGAAAGAAACCAAGGTAAGAATCAATCAAAATCTCTAATTACTCTTTTTAAGATGCAACAATTTACGTTGGTGGATTAGACGAAAAAGTGAATGAAGCAATTTTATGGGAGTTATTTGTTCAAGCGGGTCCTGTAATTTCTGTAAATATGCCTAAAGATAGAGTTACTAATAATCACCAAGGATTTGGTTTTGTTGAATTTTTAAGTGAAGAGGATGCAGATTACGCAATAAAAATTATGAACATGATAAAATTATATGGAAAACCAATAAAAGTTAATAAAGCATCACAAAGTGAAAAGACTATGGATATTGGAGCTAATTTGTTTGTTGGAAATTTGGATGCTTCTATAGATGAGAAATTATTGTATGATACATTTTCAGCATTTGGTGGTATATTACAAGTTCCTAAGATTATGAGAGATGTTGAGACAGGGAATAGTAAAGGATTTGCTTTTATTAGCTATGATTCATTTGAGGCTGCTGATTTGGCTATTGAATCAATGAATGGGCAACATTTAGCAAACAGACAAATACAAGTTTCATATGCATTTAAGAAAGATTCTAAAGGAGAAAGACACGGATCAGCTGCCGAAAGATTGCTGGCATCAAAGAATCCAATTACAAAAGCAACCAAACCACATCAACAATTCGCTGAAGGTCCAAATCAAAATGTACCACAAGTTCATCCACAAATTATACAGGCAGGAGTCCAACCAACAATGGGATTCTACAATTATTATGGTGTAGCGGGGCAATCTACATTAATCCCATCAATGGCACCGAGATTCAATGCACAATGGAATATGGCAATACCACAACCACCTCACCTGGCTGGTATGATACCTCCACCACCACAAACATTGAATGGTGGTATAATTCCTCCCCCTGTTGTTGCAGCTGGTTTAATTCCACCTCCACCACCCACACTTGGATCAACAATAATACCACCACCACCTCCGTTCATGACTTCTGAGATGCCACCACCACCGCCAATATAATTTATTTACATTTGTGTATATAACATTTTTCTTTTTTTTGGAAATTTTTTAAATAGTAAGTAAACGACATATATTTTAGTAGTTTAATAAATTTATTTATAGAAATAAATTAAAAATAACATGATTTCAATTAAGTATAGTACTATCTCTGTTTTCATCAAAATGGTATGCCTTCTTGTGATCCGCCAAGTTTGCAGGTATAAAATTTTCTTTCAAGTTTCTAGAATTTAATTCCTTTTTCCTTCTGGATGATTGGAATGAATATGTTTTGAAGAATACAGATCGGAAGATAATAAAACTTATTGACAGTAGATAGAACATGGTAATTGCTATTCCATGAAGTACAGCTATCTTAATTAATGGGGCATCCTCTCCAATGTATGCTTTTATAGTATTTAAAATTTCGTTTATGATCTTTTTAGCATAGGTTTTCTTATCACCAGTGTTCGAGGGAGAATTAGATTGAGTTCCTTCCTCATCTTCCTAACAATTAATAAATAATTATTTTTCTTTAATAATAGTATAAAACAAACCTCTTCAACAATGGTACCAGTAATCATTCTAAAAGCCTCTTTAAGGCAATTCCATCCAGAGATAAAGTTTTCCTGCATCTTAAAAGCTATACTAAATGTTCCTCTATAAACCATGATGACAATATTGACAATAGCCTTGAACATTTTAGAAGGAGCATTTTTAAGATTCTTTTCATACAATTTCTTTCTTTCTTTTACTGGATCTTTAGTTGTAGTAGTACGTTGGGGAAGAATACAATTAACTGTTAAGATTAAAATTATGGATAAAACAAAAAAATTACTGGGTCTGGTCATCTTTCCCAAAGAATAATCATTCTTTTTTATTGTTACATTTTTATTTATATATCAAAAAGATATAATATGATTAAAAGATTTGTTTGATAGTTTGTTATTTGAAAATAGAGTTTTTTTTTTCAAATAATGATAGAAGATGACATTGAATTGAGTTTGTTGGTAAAGTAAATTGTAGAAAGAAGAAAGATTAATTTAGTGATGGAGTAATTTTTTGATATAAAGAAATCATTTGCTATTAGTTTTTAAAAGTATGTTACTGCTATGTTATTTGTCTTGTTGATTTTTCATAGTTTAATGTTTTTAAGAAATGAAATATTTTAATTTATCAGACGAATGATTTTGTTTAAAAATTTATAATGATCTAATTAGTGGAGAATAAATTGCACATTGTCATTAAAAGAAATAGAATATTTTATATAAATGTTAAGTTGAACTTGTGATAGTAAGTATTAAGTAATTTAAAAGGTCAAAAAGAAGTACAACGTCCGTATTTAGAGTTTTTAAGATTGTTTATTTAAAGATTCTATAACGACACAAAGAAAGTACAGTGATTTTCATGTTATCTTATAATGAAATATTAATTGATAATGATAAAATGCTTTGTTATGGTTTTTCATTGAAACTATAAAGTGATTACATAAGATTCTATGAAGGTGTATAATTATGTAAACGCAAAGTTTACATTATTTATTTTTTATCATAAGAAAGGTATGTAGTTCTGATAAAAATTAGAAAATTTAATAAGAAAATAAAGTTATTCAATAATTTACTTATGACTCCTGAATATTTAGATATTTACAAATGGTTGACGATTTTGTTTATGAACGTTTGCTAAATATGATTATACGAATAAACCAAAAAGAATAATATTTTGGTAAATTTTCCACATATTTTGGTGAATCATACTTCGTAATCACTTCAAATTGATATATTTTTTTTGATTAAGTTTATTTACAATCCATGGCTAATATTTAATAACTTTACAACTAATATTTATTTGAAATAGAAAATAGTAAATAGTTTTGTTTTATAGTTATTGTAGTTTTTAAATAATAGTTAGCATAAATAATAATGACTAGAAAACATTGGCAGGTGTGTTATCTTAGTTGAAATACTATTTAAGCGATATAAAAGTTAAAGTTTGGTATTAGAGGAGATTATTTTTTTTCAAAACATAATAATGATCCTAATTTCTATAAGAAATTTAATTTTTATTATTTTTCCTCTAATAATTATTACTTCATCCAAATCTCTACCATCGAGGAAAAAGTCATCAATTGTGAATATTTTGAATCATTTTTTACCTTTAGAAGAAAAAAATAATTATTCACTAGAAGGAAAAGATAATTATTCATTTAATGAAGACATACTTGTCTATAGGAAAAAAGAAAGGGCATCTGGAAATAATGAAGATTGCGGAGATAATTGTAATAAATCCGATGAAACATCAGGGTCAATTGATGTAGTCGAGGGTGATGAGTTTACTGATTATAATACAACAGTGAAAGAATACATATCTGGTAGGAAGACACATCGTGATTAACTTTTTTTTTATATAAGCAAAATAACTTATGATTCTTTGTAATTTTTCTTATGTATTACTAATAATAAAATTATATTAGAAACTTTTTTATCATAAAATACTTTTGACGGATATAGGAATCCAATAAAAATCAATTTTCTTTCAAAATAGCCCACGCTTAAGAAATTTTAAATCTCATGATATTTGTCAAGATATCAATTCAAATTTTAAATTCCTTTTGATAAGATTTTGATATTAAAAAAACAAAGTAAATAATGTAATACACAATATGTGATAACATTTAAAATTGATAAAATAGATTTCAAATTTTTTAATTCTTATCCGCCTACTAAATTATCATTTAATAAAATATAGATGCCTGTGTAAAAGAATATAAATAACTCGTTTTGTCTTAGAAATATACATTTCTAATTACAATCATTTTTAAAATGATTTCACCAACATATAAAACATTTTTTGCTATCCTTTTGGTGGCTTTCTTGTCTATTACACTTTACTCTAAGCCAGCACCGGAGGAGAGATTGGTTCGTGAACGTGATAGTTTAATAGAAGATGATAATGCATTGTTAAATCTAAAATTGGATATGGATAAAGAATTATTGAAGAATGAAGAAGAAAACTTTGAAGAATTTAAAATTAGAGAAGCTCGAAGATCAAACAAACATAAAAAGGATTCTAGTGAATCTTCTTCTGATGATTCTTCTGAAGAATCTAAAGAAAAGAAGAAGAAGGAGCATGAATGTGAAGATGAATCATCATCTGAATCACCAGATGAAAGTGAAAAAGAGGAAGAAGATTGTAGCGAGAAAGATTTTAAATGTCGTAGAAAACATCACAGAAAGCACCATAAAAAGCACCATAAAAAACACCATAAAAAACATCATGGAAAGCATCATAAATGTACAACTACAAAGGCTCCTTCAACAGCTTCCGATACACCAACAACTTCCTCTTCATCTACAACTCCTACTACACCAAAAACTTCTTCAAGTTCTTCTGAAACTTCTACTCCTTCAACAGCTTCTGATACACCAACAACTTCTTCTCCATCCACAACTCCTACTACGCCAAAAACTTCTTCAAGTTCTTCTGAAACTTCTACTCCTTCAACAGCTTCCGATACACCAACAACTTCCTCTTCATCTACAACTCCTACTACGCCAAAAACTTCTTCAAGTTCTTCTGAAACTTCTACTCCTTCAACAGCTTCCGATACACCAACCAACTTCCTCTCCATCTACAACTCCTACTACACCAAAAACTTCTTCTCCAACAATGACTTCCGATACATCTACACCTCCTTCAACAACTGTTAGCGTTACGTCAACTTTAAAACTTACTACATAAATAAATTTTAGTTTTTTCATTAATATAAAAATACATTATGTTTATAACGTAAGAGTTGTCAACAATGACGTAATAAATTTTTAAATTCACCAATTTAACATTATCTGATTAACTACATATTAAGAGATTTAAATAATTATCGTCAACCTTATAAAAAGAATTTTTTATGAGATAATATTTTATATTTTATACAATGCTATTTACAAGATTACAAATAATAGTATTATTTATTTTATTTACAAATATTGTTTGTAAAAGTTTTCAAGGAAGTTCTGAGAATAGTTCAAAGGAAGATGCTTCTATAATATATGGTGGAAAAAATAAGAGAAGATATTACTTCTGGAGATGAATCATATGAAAAAAGTGAGAAAAAGAAAAGAAACAAGCATAAGGGAAAAGAAAATAAGAAATTTTCAAAGACAACTACAATTAAAAATGTACAATTTCCTAGTACAATATCAACAAATTCAATTACTAATAATAAACTTAAGGAGAAACAACGACAGTTGGAAGCACAGTTCTTAGCAGTTCATCAACTACCCATATTTCATCTACAGATAAAATTCTTACAACTAAATCACAATATTCAAGTCATGCAACAAATTTACCAATTGAAACGACTACTAAAGAAAGTGGTTTAATAGCAACAGAAACTAAGAATCTACCAACAATTGCTATAACAACAACAAAGGAAAGTACTCCAAATCATTCAACAAGCACTACAAAAACAAACAAAGTTAATGTATTTTTTCAGATTCAACAACACTAAAACCTTCTTCAACGATTAAAATAACAACGACAAATAATGTAATCTTGCAAAAAACAAATACTTCGAAAAATAATCAAAATACAAAAAACATTACCACCTCATTTAAAACTTTACCTCATACAACGACTATTAAAACTACAATGAATATTAATTCAGGCAAGATAAATACAACTTCTAAAACCACATCATCTGTAACAAAGAAACAAACAAAGTCATATAAAACATCTTCTTTATTTCATACGAACACTATTAAAATCATACCAACGACAACAGAACTAACAACAAGTTCAACTAAAAAGTTAAATTCTACAAAACATATTGCTTAAGAATGTCGAATAAATTTAAATATGTGAGACAAATAAAATTTTTTTATATATGCTTAAACAATTTACTTTGATGATATCTTTACTATAGGAAAAATACTAGAAGAAAAATCTCTAGACTATCTAAAAGGATTGTCACGGGAATTTGGAAGGTCGCCTAAAATCCACTGTATAAAAGGGACGTTTTTCGTTAAAGAGTCATTCTTTTATTTTGACTCCATTTGATATAGTCGGCTTAGGACTGTTGGTGTTTTATTGTGGAATCCTTTATTATTAATAAAGATATTATTATTACCTATCGTGTACATGTTTTCTAAACCTCATATTTACCCAACAATTTTAAAATATTGCTCTAGCTTAGTATCTCCACCTTGTGCGTTTTTTTGACTTCTCAAAATTTTCTATCATGGTCGTGTATTTCCAAAATTACTTTATGAATAGTAAAAACTATTAATTTATCAAAATAAGCATTCATAAAATACTGTAAAAAATAATATAATTAATTTTTTAATTTTCCTGTCTTCTATTACAATTTCATGTTTGTGATAATAATAAAATTTCATTCGATTTAAAAATTATAATCGTTTTAAAATTTTTTTATCATTATATGTGTTATCATATTTTAGAAAAACATGTAATGTATATCCAACTTGTATTATAACAAAGCTCGAGATCCTTAATTTTTCTTTTTACATAATTATTAACCTCATCTACCCGTATTTTGTCTGCTTTTAAAACTTCATTTAAATTAGAAATTAATCTTTTTTTCATTAGTATCGCTACTGATAATCTCAAGAATTTTATCATATAAAATTTCTGTTAATGTACACTTGATTTATTAGATGTATCTACATTTTGACTTTGAATAACTGAAATAAATACTTTAAAAACAATTTTTTTCAGATTGGATCAATCTTTTGTTCAATATAATTTCTTTTAATTTTAAAAATAGAGAATATTTTATATTATTGTCAAAATTATTCACTCTATTATCACTAATGAATGTAAAAATTAAAGAATTCTAACTGTTTTAGTTGATATTCCTCAGATTTTGATGTTTTTATCACAAAAACTATCGTTGCTAGTAAAAATAATTATATAAAAAATTTCTACTTTGAAGTAACTTATAGATATTTAGAAGTCAGCCATAAATTTAAATGGCCTCGAAAAAGATTCTGTACCATTTGAAGAAATCTAACTGAAAAATTCTTCATTATTAAATGTCCCGATGTTTGTCCTTCTTGAAACGTTTCCTGGAGCATTAAAAGATAGTGTATGGAATCAGTTAACTTTATACGATTATCTAGAACTAGTCTCATTCATTTAATCTTCTCTATCGACAGTCACTATCTCAGCACCTGCAGAAGTAGAAAACTCATTATATCAACTTAGGTCGTTTCAGAGACGACTTCTGAACCGTATGGTACACCAACTACCTTAGAGAGCTTCTATATTTTCGAAGTTTTTACCCATTAATTTTTAAAAAGACTAAAGACTCAATTCTCACATATAAGCTAGTTCAATAGTGGTATTTGCACCGCCATAAAATTTTCATCTGTTTTCAACCCGCTCTGTATCAGACATCAGAAAAACCGGGTTACTTCGTGTTTCTTTGATTACAATTTTGTATAGGCTACTAACCGAAATTTGGATCTATTAGGATAGAAACCTCCACATTTCTTGAAATTTAAAATAAGTAAAAACGTATTAAAGACAACTTGTAGTAGCATAAAAGTAAAATTAGAGTGAAAATAAATCATTTTTTTGAGAAAAATTAGTTTTTTATAATTTTAAACATTTTTTTAATAATAATGGTTAGAAAGTTATAAAAATTGAATATTTTAAATTTTTTTATTAAGATGCATATTTGAAAACAGTAACACAATAAATGATTTTTCTTAAAACAATACAATAAGCTAATCTTTTCTCATCAACCATGATTTTTTCAATATAAATATAAAGTAATCATTTTGAACAACAAAAAAATTGGTGATTGAAATTTAATAACATTGCATAATTTTGAAAATTTCTATTAGTGAAAATATATTAGGAAATATAATTAGTAAAAGCTTTAAACAATGTAGCAGAATTTTAAAAAAAGTGTTAAAATAGTTACTTAAAATTAAAACATTGTAATTAGCTTAAAGAACTATTTTAAAATGTTGCAATTTACAAAAAAGGCCACCTAATCTAGAATTTAACTATGAATATCTTTGCTATTAGAACATTATTGATGTAGGAAAATAAAATAAAAATATTATTGATGTCAGAAAACTAAAAAAAGTCATACATTCTTTAATTACCAGAAATATTTTGAGAAATAATTAATATTTGACTAGTCATAACTTTCATAGAAATTATTTGTAGTTAGTAGTTCTTTACACATTCGATAGATATTTATTTAACTATATTAGAATAAAAATAGAACTTTTTTGAAAATTACCTTACATATTTTTAATCCTTAAAAAGTACCGAAATTTTGAAAGAAAATTATTTTGTTTTTTTATTAAAACATAATTTTTGTGACTCTATGCTCATGAAATTTTAGATTAGGTAGAGAGAATTTACTTTTTTATTATTAGTAACAATCATAATATTTTTTTTTGTTTCAAAAATTTACATTGATTTGATGTTAATAAATGCAATAAAGCTTTGATATTTGATAACTTTATCTAGAATGTCGATTTCGTTATGAAATCTATTGTAACTAATGATATGTATCTTGGCTGCAAAATGATTATAATATCATGTTTGTATTTCAAGAATAAACAAATGTATTAATGTGAATATCGAGAGAATCTTACGTAATTTATTCTAATTAATCTTATAAGAAAACTATCTATGATAATTTTATATATTTTGCTGTATTTAAATTAAAAATTTTATTAGAATGAAACTGTGGTTATAACAATATAAAAAGAATGATAATTAATAATCTCAATGAATGGAGAACAGGGAAACAGAATAGAACTTATTAAGCTAACAATTCGTTCAGGATTCATTCATTTTTATTTATTAATTCTTCAAAATTTTCCAGTAGCCTAATTTTTAAAAGCAACTCTTTTGATTATTGAATTTTCTTTCGACTTAATCGTAACAGTATCATCATTTTTATAAAAACTTTGAAGAATATCAACAGCAGTCTTAAGTTTTCCTTGTTTGTAGATTCTATAAGTTAATGAGTTGTTTAACATATTGAAGAGTTTCTATCTTGAGATTTTTCAACGTAATATCGTCAGGATCTCTTGAAATGCCGTCAGTTGAAAAAGCAAAAATCAGATCTCTAGGTCTTTTACCAGTGCTTGATTGTTTAATTCAATTATAATTCCTAGTCACAACTGCCACCTTTCTTTGAAAACTATTGCTTCCGCGAAATGTTGACTCATCTTTCTTGAGAAGTAAACGGAGTGTTCTAATTACACGTTCAGCAACATAAGTTGAAATATGCTTTTCGAGATAGTTAATTTAAACTTAATTTCTGGTAATTGTTGGATGAGTTGTGGGCTAGTAAAAGACTTGAAATTATCAGCACAAATAGTATTAATAAGAAATCAAGTTGATTCTGAATAGAGTGTAGATCTGTAATAACGATGTTTGTAGATTGTATTTCAGTGACTACCGTCTATGAGTATTTCGAAAAACCATCAATCATTACTAATACATAGTGATTCTCTAGTAAAGCAAAGGTCGAAATAAGGTATTTTGAGCACAGTCATACGAGTTGATTTTAATTTCTTCTTTCTCTTAAGTAGGTTGATTCGGTTGCAGATAGGACATTTTTTTATCAAGATAATTAGTTTTTCCAAAATTTCTAGTACCATATAATGTGAAAAATTAAGTTCATAAAGATGTTTGATAACGTAATCTTTCATATTTGAATAGCAGATATGTGATAACTTTTTGTGATACTCATCGAATAATTCTTGTTTCAATAGTTAACTTTTTGAATTGTCAATAGATACAGTTTAAATGATGGGATTCGTGAGATTCATACGCAAACATTTCGGCAAAACATTTGATAAAGAGTTATTTTTCTCGATGATTAAATGTATCTTTATTGAAAATAAAGCAATGGCATCAGTCAAATTAACATATCTTGGAGTAACATTATGTTTTAAAACTTTCTCCAGTAGTTCATGATCATAATAAACAGTCAGTTCTTCTTGAGATATTAGTGGAGCAAAGAAGATCAAAGCTTTCTTTATGGTATATAATTCGAGATACGTTGTAGCACAAGCTTTCTTAGTTAAAGATAACATTTCAGAGTAATAACAGATCGGTAAGTATTTCTTTCTAAACAAAACTTCTTTATTCTCTGGAATTATCAGATTCTTGTAGAAGTATAGCTCCAATGCATAACTGTGGTGCATCGACTTTCATAAAAGCTTTCTTTGAATGATCACGTAGTTGTATGGGAGAATTACTATGAATCAAATTGACTACTTCATGATAAGCTTTAATTCCAGACTCAGTCCATTAGACATGCTTTAAAGTACGTTGATGAGTGAGAAAATACATATCTGCAAATTCTTTCAGCAAACTTTTGAATTGATATTCTATAATAATTGAGAATTTGTAACTATTTGTTTAACTTTTGATGTAGGCAAAACTTTCATTTTTCAGGAACACTATTTGGTTTAAGATACATGTCTTTACCAGAAAACTTTCAGCTTAGGAAACATATAGTTTGATGAATGAAATGACATTTTTTCTAATTTAGTTTGACTTTACGTTTATTGAATAACTTGCATTATTTCAACATAATACGTTTATGTCCATCTTGATCAGTAATACTAAGAACCAAAATATTGTCCAAATACACAATAATAGCATGGAGATTTCCATCAAATTTTTTTCTTACCGGTAAAACAAGATCTTCCATGAGGTTTTGATAAATAATTGGTGCGTTGATGGAGCTTTAGAGACAATTTCGTAAATGAAAAATGTTGATGTAAGAATTGAAAATTGTACATGTAAAAATTATTTTCAGCAAGATTAACTTGATTATATCCAGATCTGAGATTAACACAAGAGGAAAATTTAAATATGTAAAAAGAATTGATAAGAGAAGTTGTTTTTTAGTTTTCAGCTCATAGTTTTCGAGTACGATTATATACTGGTCGACAGTCAACAATGAAAAGTTTTCATTTGAATAAGGTTTGTCAATAAGATAGTGATTACCGGTCTCTAAAGATTTGGTTGGTTTCAAGATTCCTAAGTCTAACATTGATTGAATTGTTTTTCTTTCATCCGGAAATGGATATTTACAATTGAATACTATAAAGTCTTTGACAAAATTGGTAGTTGTAAAATCTTGTAGAGATGCTGTTGCAAAGCCTTCACCCACATCATACATAGGCTGGGATATCAATGATGGGAACGTTTTCTTTAGCTTAATTTTGAACTCAAATTCATCTTGTGACTTGTCTTTTAAAACAAATTGACAGTTTTTTTTGTTAAAATCAGATGTGTAAGTAAAAAGTAGATGTACTATAGTCAATTAAGATTTTAAAACTAACATGAGTAGGTAAACTAAGAAGTAATTGAGTATAATTAGGATTTGGACCAGAAAAGAGTTGATTTTGACTACACGTGACACGAGATTCGATCATTGATTTGTAAAGATACGGAAGATTCAATAAATACCAATTTCACATTTAACCGCAAGTGAAGTAATACTTTCAACATTATTTAAAACACATAAATTAACTTGTTTAGCTAATTCCTTATTAATGATGCTAACGTCAGATCCGCCATCAAGCAGAGCAGTAGCAAATAACCCATTTACAATAATCGTGACATAAACTCTAGGAGTTTCAGATCTGTTAGGTGCTTTGTTATTTAAGTCCAGAGGAGGCTCTCTGGATTCCGTTAGTTTAAATAAATTTCATTAGGGATGGATCTTCCTGTGGCATCACTTTCCACTTTAGTTTGATAGAACATCTTGAATAGTCAATTAATGGAGCACCTTGTTAATTTAATTTACAATGATCACTAGTATGTCCCAAGATTCGACAATAATAACTGTTAGAACTGCTATTAGTAATAGTCATTTTATTTATTAAAGAAACAAGAGAGATAGAAGAAGTAAAAATAACTATAAATGTTTACTATTTAATATTCAGCTTAACTCAAGCTAATTGCTTGACACTCCCCCTACTTCTAGTATGTGCCGGAGAATCGCCTGTTAGAGTTCTTGGATTTTTCCGTTTCCGAGATTTTTCTTCATTTGGATTTCTTTTAAACTTTTAAGTATTTAAATTAGCTTTTCCCTTTCTTTTCATTCAAAAATATCATATTTTTACATTCTAACTTAACAATATTATTTTGATGAATCATATGGACTTTTCCTCTTTCATCTTTAACATCATGTAAATACGTTGCAATTATCTTTTGAATTACTGCTTGCTTACGGAAATCTTTTGAATGAAATTTATATTGAATAATATGATTTATAGCGAATTTAGGTTTTTTCTTTTCAATAATGATTTGATAAGAATTCCTTCTCTATTTCTATTTAGCATTTCTCTAGGACTTTCATTTCTACATTCTACCGGTGTTTCATTAATACTATTTTTTATGTCATCTCTAATCTTTTCTTCAATCAAAGGAATTATTTGTTCACATTGATATGGTCTTGGTAGAACTATCTTGGTTTACAGCTCCAAGTTTAATTGGAAGCTTAGCTTCAAAATTCTTCACTAGCCCAAGTTTACCATCCGTTAATTTTACAAAAATTTTATAAAACTCATTTTTCATCACTTTTCTTTTATCATTAATCGAATTACTCTTTTTGTTAATCGTTACTATCTTGCTAACTTTCTCTTTGTGCAATTCATCTAATAATCCTAGAGCATAAAGCTCTTTTCTTCCATATAGTAAATATGGTAATTCCGTTATTAGAACTGTTGTAATCACTATTCTATCTCTCAATTTAATTTTAGCTTCACAACTCCCTACAATTGGAATTGATACGCCACCGATACTTTTAAAAGTAACACCATTATATTTGTTAATTATACACCATTTTGATAAATGATTCATTGATATCAATGTACGTGGTGAGCCACAATCAGCTTCACAATTTATAACGTTTCTCTGATTATCAATATTAACTTTACACTTTCTCATAATTTCACTATACCCTTCACTTGTTACTTTCTTAACAACTGAATAAAGGCTTCTAGAATCTTCATTTTCTGATAGATTCTCTTCATTATCTACTTCTTCAATCCTTTTCACCATTAATTTACAATTTGCAATGAAATGACCAGGTTTACCACATTTTAAACATACACGTTTATTATAACTTTTCTCTTTATCACTATACATCCATTTTACAAAACTTTTTCTTCTTCTATCGATAAGTTTATTATTGATAATTCTTTTAACCTCTCTATTTTCACCAGATACTGCAATAGCATAAGAATTCGCTTCTTTGATAATTTCAACAATTTCTTTAGCCGTTGCAAAACATGGAACATCTTTTGTTCCTTCTTTTCTTGTTTTTTTTTCACATGCTTTCTTAATTATCAGAGCTTCAATACTCTCTATCGGTTGATATTTACACAATATAATCATAGCTGCCAACTCTTCAATTCTTATCGTTTTAACGTCAACGTTCTTTAATGCATTATTCACCAATGACACAACATCGTCAATATCATTACTCTTTGATCGTAATCCTTTTAATAACGTCAATATCTATAAATAGATATTTCTTGGACATCTACACTGAAAATTTTTCTATGACAAAATGTCACGGAAATTGCAGGACACGCATGGAATTCCCGCATACGCGTGACATTTTTTCTTGTATCTTTGAAAAATGTGGAAAAAAATTTTTCTTTAATAAACGTAACAAAATGTCACTTTAAGTAAACGTGACATTTTGTCGCGAAAATATTTAAAACATTAAGTATCCGTGACATTTTTATCCGTGACACTTTTTTTTCGTGACAATATGTCACGCAAAGTAATGTCACGGATTTTTTTTCTGTTTAAAAATATTTTTAAACAGATCCATTAAACCACTTGCAGATACTTCATCAAAAGTTGTTCCCATGAGATTCGTTTCTGTTTTTAATTTGGTCCATTATGGAATTTGTAATTTACCATGAAATACCATCTTCGCTTCTGTTTCTGTTAATCCTCCCAGCTTCATTTGACATCTATAGTAGTCGACGAAGTCTTCTGCATTTGTCTCACTCACAATAAAATTCGGTAAACAACCAAACGCCATATTAGAACTGTTGTTAGTAATAGACATATTTAATTTATTAAAGAAGCATTAGAGATATAGAGAAGTGAGAAATAACAATAAATGTTTACTATTTATATTTAGCTTAACTCAAGCTGATTGCTTGACAATAACATTTAATAGACATAAAACGAGAGATAGAAATGTATCTTGAGAACTAATTAGCGTTAATAGTTTGTCTTCTTAACGTTTTATCATCATAACAGTTTACCAAATTTTTAAAGAGTGTTACAGGACTTCCATCAAAGTCTCTGATGTATTCGTACAGATCTTTATATAAAGTGCGTTGACATCTCAAACGATTTATTAAAAGAATTCAATTTGTTAGCTTCAGGAATAATTAGCTAAGACGATTTCATCAAAATGTTCAATTTGAGTTAAAGATTTTTCAAAAAGATTTCATGTCAATCTTAAACTTGTAGTACTACCTATCAGAGGGAAGTGTATCAGAGAAACTTAATGAGAAAGCATTTCTAATCTTTGTAGAGTAAGATTAAAAATTTTCAGTTACAGCAACAAGTAACAAACGTCTAGTAACTTGTTCAACACATTAGCGGAATACATTGATCTTAAATCTATCTTGAGTAACACCATTTAATTCAAAAGCTTTAGTTAAAGATTCTAATTATCGTGTGATACGTTGAGTTTGGTTACGATGATTGAATAAGGTAACAGATAAGCCAAAGTCGTAGGATTGACGTTGAGCCACAGTTGGTTAGATCATAGTAGTATCATTAGTTTCTACTTCAGACATAATTGTAGAGATAGCGCGAGACCGTTTAGTAGGATCACTATGATGTTTCTTCGTACGAGCAAGAATATCTTGTTGGTCAAGTGATTTAAAATCGATATGTCGATATTGATCCATTAAAGAAAGAGTATTGAGTATAGACAAGTTGGTCATATTCTGAAATATTTAGCGATTTCGGAATGTAAATTGATAATAATAACGCAGCAAGCTTCTTTTCTGCAAGTTGTATTAATAACTAATCCAGTAAAAATTTTATCAATTACTTACTTCCGAGAATTGCTAATTTCAACAGTGTGAAAACTAAAAGTTAATAAAGTCAGATCTGTGTAGCAGTAAGCTTTCAGTGGCGTAGCGTTGGATAGAAGTAGGGCTACAAAGAGATTCGTGAGACACAATAGAATAAAAGTATTGTTCATAAAACAGTAAAAATTTTATTATAATGAAACTGGGGTTATTTTATTTTATTTGTAAAATATTCTGCAAAGGTAGATTATAATTGAACATTTTAAAATATAAAATAATTATTTATCTTGAGTTTTATCCTTAGATCTTTAAATGATATCTTTTTGTTATAAATTCAACTTTCATTGTTTCCTTAGTTAAAGTTTCTAGGATTCTTTTTCTAGGGCGTTTAACTGTTCTCTTTTTATCTGGAATCCGTATGTGTACTTCTTTCATAAAATCATTATACATAATCTTTTCTAACAGTTTTTCTCCTTTTCGAGAAACGAAATCATGAATATCTCCACAGAATTCTAGCAGCTGAGTTTTTTTTACTTTTTTCTTATTTTTTTTGCTTTACTAGTGCATATTTCTAGTTTAAGACATCTGCGTTTAAATCTTTTTTCTGCATTTACAATTCTTTGTAGTAACGCTTCAAGGAAATTTAAAGTTTTTTTTGCCATATGTTAAAATTTGTCTTATGTTGAACATATAGAAAAGCTTTTTTTAATGCTATTAATTCTCTTTATGAGAAACATGACATTTTTTCAAACTATTTCATTATTGTTTATTCTAGTTGAGATTTCTAAGCTTTCGTGGTTTTTACTGAATGATAACCATTGACTCAGATATTTAAATTGCTGGGTTACTTGTTAAATAGAATTGACAGTATCACTATTTGTAAAGATTTCCGTTTTAAGTCTATTTAGTTGTAGACCAGTTTTTTTAGAATGCTTTTCTAAGCTACTAGCTAAAAATTCAGAAGTATTCTGACTAGTGCTGAAGGTAGCTATATCATCTGCGTATGCTAATAATAACAGTTACTTAAAATCACTATTATCGCTATTTTTTATTCTTTTGATATCGTTTAAACTACCTAACTTTAAATCATTCTTCATGTTATTAATGATTCCTTGTAACGCAGCTATGAACAGTACAGGACTAAGAGAATCTACCTGTTTTAACTTCTTTTGAAGAGAAAATTTGAATTAGTGAAGATTTCAAACATAGAATTAACATTCTACTATCTTTGTAAAGTTTCTGTATCATCTTAATTTCATGTAGATTCAAATCCATTTCTCAAAGCGTAGAAAATAGATATGAGTGTTGTATGCTGTCAAAACTTGTTTAAGGTCGATGAAATTTATAAATAGTGGTATCTTGAAATCAGTAGTTTTCCGCATAATTGTTTTCAGGATAAAAGTATTAGTGATAGTATTTTTTCTTCGTCTGAATCCTGCTTGTTCTCTGTTTAAGTTACATTCAATTCTATTTCTCATTCTATCAAGTATCATTAACATCAACAACTTGTAGTTACCTGGTAAGATTGATATAGGACGAGTATTAGTAGTAAATTTTAAATTTTCCGGTTTCTTTAAAAGAATTAAAGATGCTTTTTTAAATAGACTAGAAAAACTCTCATGAATGTATGTATTGAACCTTTGAAGCAAGACAGTTAAAAGAACATTTAATGCAAGTAAATATTTTAAGATGCAACTGGAGTACCTATTCAATACTAGATTTTTACAAACTTTCATTTTCAACAAAACCCAAAAATAAAGACAGTAAAATAAAATTGACCAACTATTTGATAAAATGATTGATAAAAGGATAAATTAATTGATAAAGTGATAAAGCGTGCATTCACCTAAATTTGGATAAAGACACAATAAAATAAATGATAAAGAGATAACCTACGTTTTATACAAATTGATTATTTGGTGAGTTTCTGTATTGGTTAATCACTTCTATTAAAATGAATAAAATTTAGATTACTTCAAATAAAAAGTGGATGAGTCCATTCCAATCCAGACAATAGTGCTAGGATGTGGTTTGGTAAATTGTATTTTTCCATGTTTGCAAGTTTATAATGAGCAAAAGACATGTCATCAGTACGTGGAGTTTTTTTCTTTATCTTTTTTTTTCTTCGTAGCATGCGTGAAAATGTAAAATCTTTGAAGATTTCAAAGTTTTTCATTGATTTATCCTAGTCATATGATATCGGTAAATCTGTGTAGAGGTCTTTATAATGTCTTTTTATTTCCTTATTTACTTCATCAATAGTTGATGTTATATTACCATCTGGTTTTAGGAGCGATAAATTATGATAATTAAATTCTCTTTTTTTAATGTTTACAAATTTCATTGCACGATTATTCTTTAGTGTTGAATCAAAAAAAGCTTGTTCACTTTTTTTTCACTTTTATTTTTGTAGTTGATTAATTTATTGAGATTTGTAAAATTGAGTAAATTGTTAATACTTTTTTTTAAAAAATATAATTGATCGAGTTCTTATAAGGCCAGAAATTTTATCAGTAAATATTTGGTCTTTTGTCTTCTTTAGTAACATTTTCGAAAGAGATATTAAATTTGAAATCAGCTTATCATAATCATTATCTAAATTACCTTTTAGATTAAAATGCCAAATTATGCTAAAAAGCTTTGTTGTTATATTTATTTATGACATCTTTCTCAATTCATCTGATGAGATTATTCTTAGTTTTTTTTTGGTGCTATATTGTTTCGTGTTTAGTTTTCCAAATTGAACTTTAAGTAATAGAGGTTTGTAATCTAATCTTACATCAAATCTTTCTATGTTTCTTGTATCAATAAATAATTCTTTTTTGACGTTATGTATTATAAAGTAATCTATTTCATCTTTTCTAATTTTATTTAGACCATTTCATGTAATTCTAGAAGACATTTCCTTGATAATTAAACAATTGATTACTAAAAAATTTTCACTTTCTGGCTATAATTCAAGTTTTGTGTCTTTTTTATTATTTTTTAAATGAGCACTTTTTCTGATTTTACTCCTCTTATTATCGTACGTTTAATTTGGACATTAAAATCTTCTCCAAATATTATGTTATTTCTGGAAATTGAATATAGCTTTTTGAGGCCCGACAATATTTTTTTCATCTGATCATAAACTTTTTCTACCTTTGAATCTTCACTAATAGAAGTTAGCATATAACAAACTATTGTTTACAAATATGTGTTTGTAAGTTTTAATGTTATTGTGCTTAATCAGATTCCTATTTGTTGATAAGCAATTAAATTTTTCTATAGCTTAAAAATATCACCCAATCAACATCATCACAATTTTGTCTGCCGCGTCTAATAAGTAAAGATAATCATTGTCCGAAAATAATGATTCTTTAGCATTTCCACTTTCCGTTAACATTATTATTGCATGTTTATTAAAGTTTAATGTCGCTTTTGTTAGACACAGAACAATTTTCACAAAAAATCGTTCTCTGTTTTTAAATTTTAGTCCCCAGTTTTAATCTTACGTACGCAATTTTAATTTGGTGACGAAAAATTTATAACACTAAAATGTTTTTGTGTAAATGTCTCTACGTGTAGTTCTGATATCTTGTTTTTTAAACCTTGAATGATTAAAGTGATAAATTAAAGAACACTTTTTGAGATTCTAAGGCGTTGATTCTTTTCTATGACCTGGCGACAACTCTCTGGTAAAATAACTTCCATTTTACTAAATTAAAAGAAAAGAATGATAATAAAAATAATAAAACAATCTCTTTACAACTTGTAAGATGAAAGGAATTACAACTAATTAATAAACATAAAAATATTGAAAACCCTTTAAAAATACAATATTTGTAAATATGATAAAATTACAACAAAATACAATGACACACGCGATTTCAACATTTAACAAAAAAGCTCTTTTATCATTTTTCCCTCATATTTATACTATTTTTAGATTGTGCACTATCCAATTTTACTCAACATTCCATTTCCAAAATTTTTATTTTATCGTTAAATCCTTTAAATAATGTTTTAAATTGCATTATAAGTTTACTTTAAAAAATTTAATATCAAACATTACAACGTAAAACAAGCGATTTAGTAAATTTCGATACATTTGAGGAAATGGCTTAAAATATGTTTTTTTTACATAGTTTTTAAAAATAATAGTAGTAAACTTTAAAAAAGAATTAATATAAAATAAGTTAATGATAAACTAGCGAATAATCTGCAATAAGCTATAAATTTTAAAATTCTTAAAAAGTAATAAATAAATTATCTAAAAATTCGCAAAAATATATTATTTAAAGTTAGTAAAATTAATTTTTGTTTACATTTCGAAAGAATAATTATAGTAGTTTATTTTTTAAATCAATTTCATGACATTTTTAAAACAATTAGAAAAATATGCTAACGATTACAATAATAAACTTTTGCAGTAACAATACTGTATATAATTAGAATATTTTACACAAGGTTCTGCTTGTTTCTTATAAACATCTAAGCGTATAATTTCATTGTTTAAAATTTTAAAATTATTATCCATTTTAGCATAAAATTTAGCCTTTCCTGGAAAAGTAACAGCATACATTTTGTAAACAATTTTTGAATTTTCAACTCTAGCAAATTTTATTAAAAATTTTTCCGACGTATCTAATTTCATTTCAGTGCACTTTTCTGTCAAATTTCCTTCAACTAATTTATTGTTAAGTGCCTTTATAAAACTTTTTTCAATTTTGTCGCGTTCCTCTGTCATGGAAGATGGTAGAAGTTCAAATGTTGGTTTACATAAACAATATTGACGGGGAATGCCCATGTCGTAACATGTGCGGTTGTAATTTGGTAGTGGTCTTAATAAACTTAATCCTTTAATTTCATCATTTTTTATTGGGAATTGTTTTTGCTTTTCTAACATTTTAAATCCATCTTTATGAGCATTTGTTAATATATCTAGTAAAGTCGCATAAATATCAAAGTGTGAAATATGTTTTTTGCTATTTTCTCTTAAATTGTTTATCAATTGATCGTTAGATCTCAGATCTTCTGGTATCGTTATGATAAAGTAAGGATTTTTCCGCTCGTATCTACCAATGTCAGTTAATGAAAAGAAGTCCATCTTGTCCCCATGATCACCCATTAAAATACTAAATGAATTGTTATAATACTTTATATTTTTTTTAAAAAACTTGTAATAAATTTCATCAGCAGCAAAAATACTGTTTAAATTACCATAAATTATATTCGTTTGCCAAATTATAGTCATTTTTATTCTATTTTCATATTTTTTAAGAAAATCACTCATGTAATCCATCATATGAAATCCATGGTGGTAACATTTTTCTTCAAATTTATCTTTTACCAATTTTGACATAATAGGATGTATTGAAAGAACTTGAAGTGGTTTTAAAGTATGATGTGCAGGTTCTTTTTTAAATCCAAAACATTCAGGATAAACAAATATTCCACCATTTTCATAATCTTCTGCACCTAACGTTACGTACCCCATTCGTCTGTAATATTCTTGTATATGGGTCTTATTATCCAAATATAGTTTACAAAGGTCCAAGTCGCCTAAATCACTTTTTTTGTTTTACTCAGAGAAAAAAAGTCATCTACGTTCATATTTTGCTTATTTAGAAGGAAGCCATAAGCATTAAGTCTTGAATCAGCTCCAATAACATTTAAATATTCCATTTCAACACCATTTAATTTTTCTTTTAAAAATTTTCTTGTTTTAGGAAGTGCTCTTAAAGCATGATAATATGATAGTGAGTCAATAACATATATATGAACATCGTAACGCTTATTATTTTTTGGTATACTAAAATTTTCTTTCAAGAAAGGTGTACTTTCTTTAGGAATTTTATCAAGCTTATTTATATGAAAATGCACATCCTCATAAATAATATTACCTAATAAATTATAACATCTTAAATGAAAAATATCACAATTCAATTTAAACGATTCTTTAATATATACGTATTGAGTGGCATTTAATGAAAATTCATTTTTGGTATACATACAACTACAAAAACAATGCAAATCTTCTTTCATAATTGTTATAATACCATTAGAAAATTTATAATATCTCTTATCATGTATTTTTTTACATTTTTCAAATTTTTTTGTGGTTTTATATAATTATAAACTATGTTATTCCATATATTAAATTTTTCGAAAAAACAATAATTATTTTTGTAAACAATTTTATTGATTTTTCTATCATAAACTTCTACTTGAGAATAAAACACATTTAAAATAAAAATATTTTCGTAAAAAAAAGGATATAGCAAATGGATAAAACCAAAAAAAAATAAAAGTAAAATAAATTTTAAATATTTCCATATTGGTTTAGGGGCTATAAAATATATTTATTCTATAATTATTTTTTAAAGATATAACGTACCTATAGTGGTATGCGTTCTATACATAAAAATTTTTTTAATTTTATTTAATATCATGGTTATACTAAAAATGTTTTTGACTGATTTTAATTAATTTGATTTTTTGGATATTTATTCTTTTTATTGAAATATAGAATTTTCTCTAGCTTCTATATGTTATTTATAATGAAGTTTATAAATTAATAGTGGAAATTTTTCTGTAATAACTTATATTTCCCTAGTTTAAAAAGATAAAAGAAAATAAGTGACAATTTATTTTAATTATATTGATATTATAAATTAAAAATAAATTAACGTACTTAATTCATATAACAAAAAATAAAATAAAAATATAAATTGATTTTTATAAAAACTAATGATATTTAGCAAATTCAATAAAATATGTATAAAATAAATTATTCAATATGATTGAGTAAAACATACTTGTCACGATAACTGTAAATGTCATTAAGAATTTAAACATATTAAGTACAGGACCTCTGTCATTATAGAGCTATGTTTAACTGGTACTAATATTATAATTTTAGGATTAGGTATTAAATTATTTACTAACATAATAATATTAGATAGACTTCCTCGAGAAGTAGGAGGTAAGTAAATGTTTTATTATTATTATTGTTGGTGGATTTTTTTGTGTCAAATAAACTTAAGATTAAGATAGCTAAAGGTCACAAAGGTAAGCTAAACACAATTTTTAATAATTTTAAAATGATACAAAGTAGTACGAGTTTTAATTTATCTACACTTATTTTAACTTTTATATTTACCTTTTGTAGTAAATAGAGAATTATATGTAAATTAAAAACATGTTATAATAATGTACATGTTAAAATAAAAGAAGAGGTTTGATTAGAATTAATAAAAAATATGATGAATAAAACAGAAAACTATTTTGTATTAATTTTTATACAATTTTTTATTACATCATTTCGTATTACTAAGTTACACACAAAATCTAAAAATATCGCCATGTGTTATGCAGTTTATTTTTAACAAATATTTACATTTTTTTATAAAAACCAACAATAACATTTTAGCAGAAACTGCATTATGCCATTATATTAAAAATTGCAGTTAAAATTTAAGGTAATAATTTAGGACCACGTGAACACACCACTAATATTTTTTATTTTTTGACATTAAAAAAATATGTATTAATAATGATTATTTTGTGTTGTAATGTGTTTTAATTGTATGAATATTATAGTTATGATACATTTTCAGTTTTATTAACATATATAACTATTAATTATATACAAAACAAGAGCGGCACGATGGTGTTTTGCGCTCTAGGTAAATGCCTAGTTTATCTATACTGCCTTGCCGGTTCTGCATATGAATTTATACAATAACACCAAATTTAAAAAATAATGCAAATTTTCATAAATGGAAATTTTTTATAATACAAATATATATTGATGTATTATGAATACATTAATAAAGTAAATATTAACCAATTGATTATTGCTAAAAATTAATTTTAAGTAATAATTAAGATAATAAACAACAATAAACATTAATATTAATGAAATTCTATTTTTATCTTTATACTAGAGCTAAATTTTTATTATATAAAAAAAGCTGGCGTCTAGACCCCCTAAAATTACATACAATTAGTACATGAATAATTACATAATTAGAACATTAAAGCACTAATGTTTTCATGAAATACGCTTGATCGAGAAATTCCAGGTATATAATGACTTTGTTTATCGCTTTTAGGGTAAACTATAGATAACATCGTTTGTATTATATGT
Organism: Strongyloides venezuelensis; assembly: GCA_963280985.1. Lineage (NCBI taxonomy): Eukaryota > Metazoa > Nematoda > Chromadorea > Rhabditida > Strongyloididae > Strongyloides > Strongyloides venezuelensis. The sequence goes on from CAUJLX010000002.1 coordinate 23,093,428, forward strand.
ACGATGTACATAGAATACAATTTTAGGTTGAGTAATAGATAATAGCTGCAAATTCTTACTACAATTTTCTTTGTAAAAATTAAAATAAATAAATTTATCCTATAACGGTCTTTATGCAGAAATGTAGGGTATCTTGCTCTAGTGATATTTTGCATATTACCTTAAATTTATAAATTAATTTTTGAAAAAGTTATGTTCGACCATTAAAGTGTTATAAAAAATAAAATTACGCGTAATTTTCTTACATGAATTTAAAACTCAGACGTAATTGAGTCAAAGCATATCAAAATAAATTGATTGCATAAGAAGAAGGGTCAACTTCTGAACGCTCTTAACGTCGGTGGTTTGAAAAATTACAAAGGGTTAATTTAATCTCAATAATAAAAATAAAGTGAACTCCTTATTACCAATACTCAGAATTAATAAAAGATTGTGAAGCTAAATCTAAGGCAGTCACCAAGAGAGTTAAAATATATCACCAGAGCCTAAAAAATAAATGGAAAACTAAAAAAAATCATTCTGCATTAAAAATAGAAAAAAAACTCAATACTATAGAATAACAAAGTAAGATTTCATGTTTTAAAACTAATATTAAAAAAACTTGTTTAAATTGAAATATAGAGCTCTACCTCACTGTCCATGCTCCCCTGATCTTTCTCTACAATTTTCTATTTGTTTAAGAATTTAAATCAATTTTTTAAAAATAAATTGTTTAAGAATTTGGAGTTGGTAGAAAGTATTTTCTGTAACTTTTATTAGATCTAAAATTTCGGAATCTTATTAAATAGGGATTCAGAAGTTGTTAGAACGTTGAGAAAAATGCGTGGATACTAACGAATATAATTTAGATAAATTTACTTAGCATAAACTTTAAAAATTATTGTCTTAATTCATTTTTTCTCTTCTCAACCATTATTTATTACTCAACCTAATAATATAACTATTGTTAAAATTATAAAAATCTAATTGTCTAGTAAGTAGAGTTTTAAAATAACCTATGTGTCAAAATTATTTATACTCTTATCATTTTTTTTTATTCTTACAAATATACAACCATGCTCTAAATAATTACTCTGCATTAAACTTGTAAAATTAGTTTTTTGATTATTAGCTTTGAACATACTTGTAATTCAGAAATATTTATAGTATAAAATCTTATTGGAAATACACGATTGTTTATCTAGAATTTAAAAAATGTATATTTAAGCTTAAATAATGGAAATTTCTTAGTTACTTTTATCGATAAACAATATCAAATAAGAACAAATGCTTGATATTAGTAATTATAATCTACTAATGTAATTTTTATTGTAAACGTCAATGTAAATTTAAAATAAAATTTATAAATGATTTCCAGTAAAGTAATTTAAGTAACTTTATTAGAATATTGATTAATTATACTTTGTTTATTTATATTTATTTATTGATATCTATAATATTAAGCAAAAAATATAGTTGGTACTTACACCTGTATTAAGAGAATAGGTACAATAAAACTTTATTTTAAATCACAAAGGGAAAACTATAATAGTATGATAAAAATAATTAACGTAATTAGTACTTACCCCAATCTGAAATTGGGCTATTCCGCCAGGTTAGTAGAGTCGACTGGCAAGTCATCACTCTTTTGTGGTATTTATATCCATGTTTATTCTTTCCTAAGACGAAAACATTCATCATTTACTATTATAAAAAAATTTTTTAAATTTATTAACCTCTTTTATCTCTATTTTGCTTATTTATATACTGTACTATGTCTATTTTGCATTTTTATACACTATTATATATAATTCGAAGTAACTTTAGACCAAAATGTCATATATTGTAGTGTTAAAACAGGTGTCGCAAAGTGAAAGATAGCCATTACAACTTGTTGTAATAGCCCATACAAACCATTGGTCGGTTTAAGTGTTTTCTAATAATAATATAGGCTTTTTTTGGATTATGATTCTGTTGTAAATGTGTTTGTTATGTATCAATCGTATAACATGTTATAAAAGTATAAAAAAAACATTTCTTACCATAAGGCGTGATCCTGATCAGGGTAAGTAGTAGCTTTCTTCTAATCAAATATATTGTTTTTAATAGCTTTTTTCTTTTACCATTAAATATATGATAAAAATTGATATTGTATTATAAATTCATCATTCATTTTTTATTAAAATTACATAATAAAAATACATGTTATTATTTTATATAATTTTGTAGTAATTAATTATAAGTAACAGAAAATAATTTTTATTATAAAATATTATTGCTGGTGTTTATACCAAACAAAAACCCCTGCAACAATAACATTAAAAATAAGATCAAACAATTATTGTAGAAAGAGTTATTAATGAAAAATATTATCTAATAAATTTATTAATTATATTTGCCACGTCCTTCCACAAATTTGATCGTGTCCTTCCTCCTAGCTTGATCAAGATTACCTGCACATCATCCACTAACAATTAATAGAATTATAATTTATTAGTGGACTATACTTATAGAGAAATACAAAAACTAGTACAAGAGGTTAATTTTAAAACGTAATCACCTATAAAAGTTAAAATATAAGGTAAAGATTCTACTTACAAATTAACAAATAATTTATCACTAATTACAATAAATAATAGATTAGCGCCGTAGTATTATCAAACCATCTAAAATAAAATTTGATCACAACCAGTCAAAATTATTACAACACAATGACATGGAAAATAAAATGACAATTATTAGATTTTCTCAACACTTATTTTTAAAATTATAACTCCTTGAAGTACACGGTAAAGTAACAAATGATCTTAAAACAAAAATTTTTAATCTTATTTGATTAATGGTGTATTTTAAAATAATTGTCTAGATTTATTTCACCAAAGTAAAATTATTGAAGTTATTTATAATGTATCGACATTAATTTCTTCTTTTCTTATTTTTTTTAGCTAAGTCGATAAATTCTTTATAATAAAAACATTGGTGTGGTCAAATTTTTGATTTGAGCGATTGTGGAATTTCTTCAACATACTTTTTTAAAATGGGCTTTTTACGTTTAATAAAATTAGTTTTTACACAATTGTGAATAATTTTCAAATAATGTTCTTACAAATAGATTTTTATTTTTAATGTTATTACTTACTAGGTTTCTAATGTCTATAAATCCTTGCTGAAAGATCAAATGATCGACTATATTTAACAAATTTTTGAGCAAGAGAAAGCTTTTTATGAAAAATATGTAGTTGCTTAGTTTTAAAAATATAAGCATAACCTTGAAAAAAATACTTTACAATATATACTTTCACCAACTGCAATATAATTTTTATTAAGGAAACAAAATTTATCTGTCTTATGGATGAAAATAATTAGGAATATAAATAGTACATTAAATATTATCATATGAAAATACTTTAATAAATTTTAAAAATTTCTTTTTTATAATATTTATTATCGACTAAATATTGAAAAATAAAAGTTTGAAATTAATAAAAAAATGTAAAACAAAAAGTATAATTCCATAAATATTTTAATATCTTATAAATTACAAATGATTAAAATTTTAATATTCCTTATTTCAGATATCCGAAGTTCTATAAATGAAAAATAGAATTCATATATTGCAGTCTAATAAACATCAGAATAGTCATTTAGTTTTTCTCTATAAAATAATTAAACATTCAAAAATTAATTTTTTCGTTTTTCTTGTTTTAAAAAGAATTCACTGGATATTTATGGTATCCACGGATAAAGCAAGATTTTAACAATAACCTTAAGTAAATACTCAACAATAATGTATTTATTTATGTTTTATCAATTTCATTTTATACGTTGTCTTATTTAAATTTAAATATTAACTACAAATTTTTCTACTAAATATATTTAATCGTTAAATTGATATCATTGCAATTATTTCTATTTAATTGTAATTCTGGTGGATTCTTCGGGAGCCTTGTAGGATCCTGGGCTTTTACAATATGTATAACACGAAGCTTTGTACGATAGTTTATTTAAGCGAAGGGTATTAGAATAATAAAGGTAAAGGTTACAATATTATAAAATAGTTATGATTTATCAACTGCGTGTAGTATTCTTCTTCCGTTCCTTATATAGTCCTCAAGGTGAGGGAGTGTTTCATCTTCTAGTTTCCTACATAATTTGGGTGTTGATATACATACATTTATCTGATACAGCATTTTATGTTCACATAATTAAATTAAAATTTCATTAATATAATAGGTTAACATTAATATATGTTTTGTCGTTGTATTTTTGTAAAAAAATTATTTTAAAATAGTAACTTGTATTCTTGAATATATAAAGTTATTTTTTAATATTACTGTACAATTTCAAGCTTAAAAAATTATCAAAGTATGATAAAAACCACTGTATTTTTATATAATATTATTTATTTGAAAAACTATTATTCAAGTGGTTTCATTCTATCAATATTTAGTTTTTTTATCTTATTCTAGATAGTTCTATATTTCCTCTGTTATAGAATTTTCCACTCCAGTAATTTTGTACAATATAATTTGACGAAATTTCTTCAACGTACGTTTTTACAACAAAGCTCATATTATTCATAAAGTTGGATTTTACACAACTATGAACGATTCTTAAATAAAATTCTAAAAAATTAGTTTTTTATTGTGATTACTTACTAGGTCTTGTAATTCGATAAATCTTTCCCAAAAGAGAAAATGATTTACCATATTTAACTTTTGCATGCGCTATAGGACGTCTTTCATATGTGTTACGAGGATTTACAGTTATAGCAAAGCAAAGCAACATCGTTAGTAGGAAATCTACAACTGATAGATCCTTTAACTCCAATATAATATTTATTAAGGATGAAAAAAAATCTTCTTGCTTCACACTTGGAAATAAATAGAAATATTAAAAATATCTTAAATATTATCATGCTAAAATGTTTTTAAAATGTTTTAAAAATTTCATTATATATTGATTATTTCAAACAAATTAATGAATAGTAAATATTTAACTTGAATAATGATAAAATCATCCTACAAAATAAATATGATTTTTAATATTTATGATTACATTTTTAACTATTAATAATAAAAAATTAAATTACAATTTTCTTGCATGAAATCGACTAAATCATGAATATATAGATATTTTTTTCAATAATCCTTTTCTACTCAATTTTTACCAAGTATATACATTTTATCAATGATTTATACAATTTCTGTTGGTAAATTAACTATCAAAATGGTTATTATGGAATAATAAATAATATGTTAATTATTTTTTCAAATAAAATAATCAACCGAAAACATTTCATTTAATTATTTAATAATATTTTCTGCTAAAAATATTATTAATCAAAAAGTATGTCTTCTAGTACAAATTCGTCTTCTACTTCCACGTATTATAGATAATTCTCTATGTCCTAATTGCAAAAAACGTACTGTTGATCCAAGTTTATAAACAAAACTAGGAAAAATTTTTCTAACAATCTTTACTACGCATTGATATTTATTATTTATACAAGTATGATAAATTTTGAAAAATATTTCTTTCAAATAAATATTTATTTTTATAATCTAACTACTTACGAGGTCTGTCTATTCTTTTAATACTTCCTGCAACAAAAAATAGTTCCTTATAGAACACAAATTTTTTCGAAATAATATCTTTTCTATGAATATTATGTGGTCGAGTTGTTAACATTACAAGTGCACCTCTTCCTTTACCATATCTACAAGTAAAATTTCCAGTGATTCCGGTTATGTACATATGGAGTCGGCGGCGTATTCCAGTAGTTTTATAGATGAGAATAACTAAAAATATTAAAAGATTTCTGAATACAACCATATGAAAATGATTTCAGTTTTTAATAAAAATCCGTTTTATATTAAAAATTGTCGTGCAAATAAAAAAAACATATATATAATTAAACTTTAAAATACAACTGATCAAGAAACAATAAAAAGTCCTTATTTAACTAATAATAATTTAAATTTTGATTTTTAAAGTTTTAGAACTAAAAAAGTTAAATATAATAAATTTTGCTTTAGTAAACTTTGTTAAACTAAAAAAACGATGAAAATGAGAATAAAAAGAGTATAAATAGCAAGTCATAAAAATATAATTGTTTGTCGAATTTTTCACTAACAATTTTTATAATTTTAAAATCACTATATTGAATAATGCTTTAAACAGAAAACCAGCAAAAACAAAAATTTTTTAATATTTAAAAATAATTCTAATTAAAAGTTTTATATGATTGTTATTTTTATTGGTAAATCTATAAAAACAATAAATTAATTTCTTATTCATTGTATTTTACATCTTAATTTATTAATATTTCAATAATATAAATTGTTGCTAAACATTTATAATTATTTGTACTTTTGTTTAAAAACATTTTTTAAAGAAAAATATAACATGAAAATAAAAATAGTATAATTATTCCCTTCAGTAATATTATTGATTGTTCACTTGTAAAATTTTCATTATATTACTAGTAAAAATTACAAGAGATTGTTTAGTTGGCGTGTTACTCCGATTAAAAGATACAGTTAGAAACTTTAGTATAAGAAGTGACTCTCAAAACGATTCCTTCAAAAAATTTAAAAAATCTTATTTTTCTAATAAAAAAGGAACAGTTAGATTATATATATATAAATAATCTAAAGAAGCTTCCAGAATAGAATGAATAGAACAAAAAGAACTTTAAACCATTATTCCAAAAATAAATTTGGATTATTATAAATAGCCGTATTCTAACATAATTGGTCATTTCTGTTTGACTATTATTTTATTATTTCATGTTAGGGTCTATAGTTTGTAATATAATATTTCAATTGTAATTTTTATTATTTTAGAAACTCACAGACCAATTTAAATAAAATTTTTAACTGAACGTTTTATGGGTTGTAATAATTAGAGTGTTATTTTGTATTAAAAAAAAGGAATTTTATTAATTGATATTCTTTCTATTTACGTCTACCCTCCACCAATCAAATTAAATGAAAAATTTTACTATGCCTTTTATTTTTAAACCACAAATATAAATTAGATTACAATAAGCAGAATAACTTAATTAGCTAACTAAGGTCTTCTAGAAAATATAAAAGAATAATATAATATAATATAATTAATCAATTAAAGCTTACAATTAGTATCAGAATTATGATAACTTACCACCAAAATAATATTAAATTCAGAACTGTAGTTATATCCTTAAGATATACGATTTATTAGATAATTCAAAAGATATAATAAATAATAAAATAGTTATACAATGCTAAAGATATAAATAAAAAAGACTGACAGATCTGTACTATACATACTAAAAGAGAATTTTCTAGAATTACAAATCAAGGAGTTAATTTTAGGATGATTTTTTCCCAAAATATAGATAATTCTATATGGTAAAAAAAAGCGAAATAGAAGAGCCTTAGATACAAACATTAAAGTACGAATGAAATATTCGATAAGTGGTCATATTCTTACTAACTACTTACCAGAGTAAATGATGAATGTTTTTCTTCTTAGGAGAAAAATAAAGATGGATATAAATAGCCCAAAAAGTGATGACATGCCAGTTGACTTTACTAACCTGGCGGAATAGTCCAATTATAGATTGGGGTAAGTACTAATTATCTTAAATTATTTTTATTATTATTATCATATTATTGTAGTTTTTTGTGATTTAACAAATAAAAGTTTTATTGCATTTATACACTTCTATAGGTGTAAGTACCAACAATATTTTTTGCTCCAATGAGATTTGGAATCAATCAATTACCATTAGGCTGATGATAAAGACAATTTTTTTATATATTGTGACAAGCAAAACATATTTTTTTCTTTGATAATACGTATAGATCAAAAAAATAATTATTACTACCAAACCTGATAAAATAATGATAAGTTTTACGAGTTCGTTTATAATCATCTAGTTAAAGTTTTAAACATTTCTAATATTGTAAAATATTTAAAATATATTTAATATTACCACTAAAAAAAGTAGGAATTATGAAAATAAAAAGAAATGTAACATTAACCAAGCTACTGGAGGCTTGGAAAATACAACATGAATGAAGACTATTTAAAGAGAAAAATTGAAATATTACAAAACATTATTTCTTTTAAAAATATATAAAAAATCCTGATTGATTTTTATCCCTTTTAAAAAAAATTATTCTACTATTCTTTTTTAATATTTCAAAATTTATGTAAAGTGTTATTTAAAATATTATAATTTTCTTCTTTTAATTGATTTTTAGAAAATGGTTTATTAAAACAGCGAAATTTTATAAAATTTTTGATGCAAAAAATTTAAACTTAATTACAAAAGTTCTCTAAGATTTTCTTTTGACTTATTAATAAATATAATAAAAAGTTTATGAAAATTTTTAACAGATATACAATTTGTGATGATGACCTTGATGCTACCACGCTATTGATTAATCTTTCAAGGATAATCAATATAATTTATTAAATGCATATGTATTTTTTACAATTAAAAAATATACTTGATTGTGCTACGAATATGTTTACTTTACTACTTTTATTAAGATTAATTTATTGTTTAAAATTATATAGTAACAGTTTATTTTTCAATATGTTTCTTATGTCTTATATAAAGATTTAAATAACAAACATCAACAGACAATGGATGTTTTATGCATCTATTTGTTTATTTGTCAAACATAAGAAATCTTTATAAAAATTAGAAAAATTATTATATATATTTAATGATAACTTAGAAATCTTTTTATATTTTTTTCACTTAAGTTATATAAATATGATAAATTTAAATAATGTTTACTAGAATTTATATTTTCATCATTATAAATATACGTGTTTTTATCAGTAAAAGCCAGGTTGGCATTAAGACCAAATAAAATTTTAACTCTTAAATTATAATGTTGTATTCTTGATTTTTTGAAATATCACTACTAATAAAAGTTCTTTTAAAAATTTATGTATATTTATTTTATTTTTCAAAGTAGAAAAATTTAAGAAATTAATAATTAATTTAAATGATAAAATTTTTTAAATAATAAAGAGTTATACAATGTATCAAACAAAATCTAATTTTTGTTACAATTTATTATTTCTTTCTATAAATATTTTTTAACAATTTTACACTTATTTTGTATACAAAACTTTTTGATTTTGAAATAGTATATAACCCATAAGTTATGATAATTTAGTAAGTTAATAATATCTGTTTATAAACTTTGTCGTTAGAAAAAAACATAGGCCATAGAAAATATCGCTTTTTTGTAAAAAAGTTTTAATTTTATTTCTAACAATTAAAGATATTAAAATTGTTAGAATAGAAGACAATTCAAATGTCAAAATTTATAGTTACATTTATAAGCAAACATCATCAATTTCTTTATAAATTCATACTTTTTTAGTAATATTTCAATTTATTTTTTAATTCTATCTATATTATAATTGTTAACTTTTAATGCTTCACTTTCAATATTATGATAAAATAAAAAAAATTGGTGTTAGTCAATTACATGACAAATGTGCCATAAGGTTTTTTATAAATCCATATAACTTTCACTGATAACTATTAGAATTTCATAATTTTTTTACCATTTAAATTGTTTTTACGCTAACTAAATGATTAGTTATAGTAAATGGTAAAATTTATTAAGATTTTAAAATAATTCATTAATTAAAATAACTTTTTATAACACATTCAAAATATTTACCATTTTTTAAAATATAAATTGTTGTTGTTTTTTAGATAATTTCACTTTATAATAGAAAAATTTGTTATAAAATGCGCTTTTTAGTGTTAATAAAAAATTAACACAAATTTAATACATAAAATTAAAATTATTTTGCTAAAAATTTTGCCCATTGATTTACTAACATTTTTTTAAGCATAAATTTTATTAAAATAATAATTTTATTTGATATTAAAGTTTATTTTATGATGAAAAAAAAATTTTAATAATTAATAAATTATAATTTCTTTTTACTCATAAAAAATATTGCAAAATCTTAAATTACTTTTCGTTAATGAAAATCTTTACTATTTTGCGCATCTACACTCAAAAATGAAAACTGTCGTTTTGACATGTGCTATAGTACCCTTCGATGTAGTGTGAAAAAAATAAAATATTCATTTAATTTATTAGTAAATGTTAGTGATCATAAATTTTCTAAGTGTACTTAATTTAAAAAAATTAGTATACCAATTTACAGAAATTTCAAAACATTTAATAAAATAATGAGGTATCATTTTGTATAAATTCATATACTTTTATTTATTTTCGATTGTGAAATTTTCAGAAAATATATTATATATTTAAAAAAATATATATGTATGTTGTTTTGACTGTATATAATGTTAAAACGACTTACATACCTGTTATAATAAATCGCCATGTTTTTTTATAAAAATGTATATACATTTCTTATAAAATGTGCATATCTTGTTAAAACGACATTACCTATACATTTTTTATAGACATGTACATACATTTTTTATAAATTATCATTCATTTTTTTAAGGTGAATAGTTATATTACCATAAATGCATGATCATTCTTAAAAATTAGACCTAGTCTTTTTTTCTAAATTAACTATACAAAAAAGTGATTTTATACAAGTCAAAATGACTGGCACAAAAAAAAATAGTGCTAAATAATAAACATTTTAACAAAAAAAGACAATTTATTATATTTTTCAATAAAATATATAAATGATCGCAATTTAAGGACATTAAAATAAAAAATTTTAAACGGTAAAATCGTGTTGTTAAAATTGATACTGTCTTTAAATAATATTTTTTTTCTTTATAATTAATAATGTCTTTTTTTAAATTGATTTATTCAATTTTTTAGTAAAAATATCTATAAATTAACGAAATTTTACATCTTAAACGATTTTAAAAAATTCTAAATAATGAAAAAGTAATTTTTAAAACAATAAGTATTTATTTGTTAATTCCAATAATTATAAATATTACTAAATAACGATTACTTTACATTGTAGCTTAATTTTAAACTATTAAAAAATATAAGCAAAATATTTTGGAAACATATCACAAAAAAAATGATAATTAATAATATCTTTTTTATATCACAATTTTTTACAAAGTAAAATAATGTTTTAGTTGGATCTCATATTATACACATATATCACGTTGACTGAATATTTATTGTTAATTCAATATGATCATAATATGCCATTTCCATTGATTCTGTTATTTAATAAAAATTGCTTTACTTTTAAGTAAACAATAATTTTTATTAGGTTCATTTATCTTATTTACACAACAAAAAAATATCAAAATTCTTAATATAAATCATGTTGTTTCACTGTAAGGCTATTTTTTGAAAAAAAAATGATTTTAAATGTTGAACTACGTACTTTTTTTATAAAATAAGGTTGGAATTTTATTACCAAAAAATATAAAATTATATTTACATGGCGTTATATCTTAAAATTATATATACAATTATTTAGATATAGAAAAATTACCTTATTTGATTAATAAAATATTTATAGCATACATTAAAATTATATAAAAGTAGGAAATTTATGGAAATGGTGTCATTATTTTCAATTTTCAAACATATATTAACTGTAACTATTTTCAGAGTTTAAGTGAGCTAATTAAAATTTAAGAAGAACTTGGTTTATGTTTTCAATCATTTCGAACAATATCAAAACAAATTTATATTTACTATTATTCAACTTTTAAAAAAAATTTTTAAAATAAATTAAAATATCCTGCTTGCTTTTTCTCGGCCTCTTTCAGTAATCTTTTACCCATAAATAATGTAACAGCTGATTGTTGGTTCAAGGAATCATTTGACAGAATGTTTATTTTCTTAAATCTTCTTAAATACATTCTAATTTTTTGAAATAATCCATCGTTACTGTAATAATAAGAATATATAATTAAAATTTATTATAATAAAAAAATCTAAAGATTCGTAAATGCTTACTTTTTTTAGACGTCAATACAATCTGGATTTGTAATTTTACATAATTTGTTATGTGACGACAAAATGTGCAATTCTTCATTATCATTGAATTCATCGTAATTAATTTCTAAAAAATAACAAAATTTTATAAATTAATTTTAAAAATCAAAATTACTTTCTAAAGCATAAAGTAATAATTTGAGTTCTAAAAATACAATCGCACTTAATGATTCACATCTACCATATCTTAAAAATTTAAACAATAAATTATTGAAATACACTTTTTCTGAGACTTTAAAGAGCTATTCTTACTTAAATAACATTAATTTTCCAATTTGTAAAAAATTGGTGACAGTATTAAAAGTAACATGTTAACGTTTAAGAGAATATATTAAGTTTACCATTGCTTAATTCATTGTTATTACCAAATATGTTAAATAAGAAACATTTTTTTCACAGGTATCAATAATGATTTTTTTACATGATTCTTATTTTTAGAAAATAGTATTTATAGAAAAAATTATAATATTAAATATTTTATTCGTTGTTAAAAAGATAATAAGAATTATGTAATGGTCAGATAAAAAACTAAGATATGGAATTATATAAATTCTTATTGTCTTTAAGAAAAAATTTATGTCACACTAAAACATATTTGTTGTGATTAGTTAAAGCAATAAACGTTCTGTGAATTTTGGTTTATATTTTTATAAAAAATTAAATTTTAAAAATACGGAGAAGTATCTAAGAAATTGTTTATTATAATATATTTTACAAGGTCGTGATTGGCATAAATTTATGAAATGCAGCTTAGTAAAGGACCAACTCAAAAATGAACATACTACTTCAAGAATACCTATTGATAATAATCTTTTTTCAGACCCTTTTCATGATCTTAACCTTGGTGTTCTAAGTAACGTTATTTTTGGTACAATACAAATAGTCCAAATCATTACAGATTTGACTTCACTGCAAATTTATGAAAGTATTATTAATGAATGTATTCTGATGAAAAAATATGGCTACATAAATAGTGTTATTAATGAAAACTTTTTTGCTCTTTAAAGAACACAAGATACATCAAGTAAAAAAAGAACGTTATTTTCTTAATCGTAGTCAAACATTGACTGTGACAAAAGCATTCTATGAATATTTAATCAAAATAAATATCAATGATTATGAAAATGGTGTAAAAATAAAATTCAAACAAATAATCAATCTTTTAAAAGTGCTTCTAAATGTTACATATTTATGTATGGAGTTAGATATGAACATTAATGAATGCTCGAGACTGTGCGAATATAATGTTGACAAAATTTTCGAGTATCTGTATAAAGTATTTTCTTCAAATCTTGAGCTTACATTAAAAATGCATAATTTAACACATTATCCTTGAAACATATTAGACATAAACTTCTTCCAGTTAATTTTTCTTGTATTAGATTCGAAGGTAAGTCAATATTACAATTTTAGAATGATTTTTTTTATATTTGCTTTTAATTTTGAATCATTAAAATTTTTTATAAAAAGTAGATGATTAATATATTTTAAATATTGAATAACTAATTTTGTTAAAAAATAAATATTTTTGTATTTAAAATTTTATTAACAACATTTTTAACATCTGCAAAATTTTTTATTTAAATTTATAAAAAGTAAGATAATAGGAAATTTTTGAAAACATAATAAATATATAATTATTTGATATAATAACTTTTTGTTATAGCTGCTAATATTCGTCTTAAAAATATTTTATCACGAACTAATAGCCGAATTAATCCATGCTTAACGATTGTTAAAAAAATAACTTGGAATAATTTTATTAATAGGCATAGAAAAGTTCACAACGAATTAATAGTGGAGAATAACAATTGGATATATGATCAATCTGTAATGGACTGTGATGAAAATGAACAACTCGAAGATTCTATGGAAGAGAAAATTAAAGAATAAAGTTTTATTATGTTCGAAGAATAATTTTGAATAATTTTATTATTATACACTAGTATAAGATAAAGAATTTTTAATATAAATAATAAAAATTTTTAATGACAATGATATGAATTTAATATTTAACATAGTATAAATAAGGTTGTTGTTTATTTATAATTATTCATTTTTATTTAATTAATGAGGTTAAAATAAAATAGTGTTTTTTATTTGTTCTAGCATAATATTTATAAAAATGTTTTAACAATTTTATTTATGAACTAAATTTCATAATTATAGAAATTAACATATTATTGTAATGAATACAAAAAATACTGAAACTGAATTATATCGTTAATAAACTACATTAAAAGTACATCAAATAAAGTAATATCTTTTTTAACAGTATTAAAACTTTATCTTAATTATTATAAAATATATAACAATTATAAACGATTTAATCTTTTTTAAAGTTGTTATTTTGGCTTATAATTACATATATTTGTCATTGCATGTTAAATCAAATTAAAAATATAAAATACAATATATTTTATAGAAATAATTTTATTACTCCGTTTATGAATCTTTCTGAGATAACTATAAAATTTTCATCACAATTTTTCTCATCACCAGTAGTTTTAAAAAAATTCAAATACATTTTTATAAAAAATATATACCAATTCATAAAAAGTGTGTATTTTGCATTGGTTATGTATAATTTTGTATTTAAAAACAACCATACAATTTAAAAAATGTATAGTAAATGTCGTTTAGAAATGCTTATACATTTTATATAAAAATGTATAGTAAATAATAAAAAAGAGTATGTATGTCATTTTGACTGTATGTACATTTTCATTAAAAATGATATAATGTTTAAAAAATGTATAGTAAATGTCGTTTAGAAATGTATATACATTTTATATAAAAATGTATGGCAAATGATAAAGAAAAGTATGTATGTTGTTTTGACTGTATGTACATTTCTTCCAAAAAATAATACATTTTTGTAAAATGTATGGCATTTCTTAGAAAATAGATATATATTTTATGCTTATTACGTGGGCACAATTAAAAATAACCTAATTGGTAGTCGAAATGACAAAAATTTTCTATAATACCCATGATTGTACAATGTCTGTCAAAACGACAGTTTTAAATTTTGAGTGTATAAATAAAACTAAATTATATATTTTGAAGAGACATTTAAAATATAATGTCATAAAACGAATGAACTTTAAAAAATCTATTACTTGTTTAATATTAAACCAACACATTTTTTATAATGTAAAAAAAAAGGTTGATCAAACAGACATGAATACTTCTATACAAGTAATTGTATCTGCACATAATCTTTAAAACCAAAATATTTAATGAATTTGTATTTAACTTTTTCTTTAGATGCTGGTAGGCTTTATCTATACAAAAAAGTAGATAACAAATATTAACTTTTAAATGTCTACTTTCAATATTCTTTATATTGTTTGTCATCAACATAGGCAAAAATTTTTTTTAATATTTCTACAAAAAAATGTCAATTTATCATAAAATAAAAAAAGGTAAATATAATTTAATTGATTGAAAATGTGATTTTATTCTTTTTTTAGAACTCAATAATTATTTTAAAAATAACCACATAGTGTAATTTATACCGGGTAGCCGGGAATTTCGTTCTTTTTGATGACATATTGTTTACATATTTTCTCTTCGGGAATAGATAATAATTTTAAAAGAAATTTATTTTTAACACAATACAAAAAAATTTTTACGGATATTTTTTTTATTAAATATTTATAGTTCAATTATGAATAATCCTATAATTACTATAGTTAATGTTATAAAAATATTATTTTTATTATTTAAAATTTTGGAATAATGTGTACGAATTTCATGCCATCAAAAAAGAAGAAATTCGTTAGCCATCCGGTAATTAATATTTGTTTTATTGAAAAATCTAGAAATGTGCGCACGTATTTTGTTATTATTAGATTTTTAAAGTGATAAAATGACATTACTCTTAGAATTTGCATTCTCTTTTTAAAACTTTTTTTACATAACCAGCATTTAACCCGCATTCGGCAAGTCAGAACTGGCCTGCAGAGCATATTTTTTTAAAAAAGCTACTTTATAATAAATAATGAAACAAAGTATGTGCTAAAAAATCGTTTATTTGAGTAACATAATTCTGAAGAAATAAAATTTTCAAAAATACATTGCTAAAACATATTAGAATAGGAAATATTTCTGAGTATGAGAATCATTTTATAACGCCTGCTTTCTTCGAACAGTTTATGTTAATAAATTAATTTACTTAAAGTAAACTCTGTTTAAGAAAGAGAAAGAAAAGGATGATATTGTGATTAAAAGGGACTATAAATAACCTGAAAAGTCATAGACAATATTATTATTATTTTACACATATGCTAACTATTTATTAAAGAATCATCAAAAATAAATTAAGATCAGGAGGTTCACTGGTTGGAATTTATAAGAAATTAAAAAAGATTCTAAGGTATTTTAATTAATTATTGTTCTTATTATTTTATTGTTTTAAAGATCGATAAGACCAAAAAATAAATTTTACTTTAATACAAATAATTTTATTTATATCCAAAAGGTAAAAAAACGAACATTTTAATCATTTCAAGATATAATTTAAATAATTTTTTATCATATTTTTTAAATTGGTACAAACAGTTTCATATCATTAATCTCCTATTTAATATTTACCCTATTTCTGCCAAAATATGAGTGAGAAAAAGCAAAAAAATAAATACCTAAAATTAACTTTCGTCGTTTAAAATCAACAAACTTCATTTTAGTTTTCATATTTTATGTTAGTCTTCAATTTATGTACTAAATTTAATTAGTTTAGCTTAAAAAACTTTGATAAAGTTATAATATGAGAAAAATTCAATTTGGCTAAAAAAATAGTCATCACTGTTGTATTTTTTATCAAAATTATTTTTTATTAATCTTTTAAATATTGAGTATCGCTCTTATTCCGTACTTGTACCTTTCAAATAAATCACAAATTTTTATTAACTTTTAAAAAACTATTTTTGAGACAAAACTTATTTTACCCCCTAAATTGAAAAAAATACATCAAATGACTATTTAACCATAAAAATTGATTAAGCTTAAAAAGAGTTATGTCTGAAACAAATTTGATTTTACAAAAAAATGGTAAAAAGGCAAAAAAATTAATGTTAAAAAAAACATAACTGCTTTCGTAGTTGAGTTATAAAGATAGTTAGTTTCTTATATTTTAAGTTAAACGTAGATCTATCTACCAAACATTACTTTATTTGTTTTTATCAAGTTATGACTAAGTTTTGATTATTTAATCTTTCTGAATTTTTTAAATATAGTTACCACTCTTTGAACAATAATTTAGTCAATTATTAATTAAATCCAATATCATTAGGCTTCCAAACTATTCTAGAATTTTACCTTTTAAATAAAATATAAAGTATTTTATTCTGTTAGCTTTAAGGAGAGTTAGTCGAGTAACAAAACTATGTAAAAGATCCTAAAAAATAGTGTTTTTTAAGATAACTTGACTAATTATAGCCCAAAATATTTAAGATCCATTTTTCCTTTTAAGTTAGAAAAAAACACATCTTTCAGCTATTTACACATTAAAATTGGTCATTTTTAAAGAGTGTTATGTCAAAGACAAAATTTATTTTCTTATTTCTTTTTGGTATAGATACGTTTTAAAAACCAAAATTGAATTTTTATCAATCTCTTTATTCTTTTATCAAAATTCAATACTTAAAATCTCTTTAAACTCAGAATCATTATCTGAATTATTACTTCTATTTAGAAATCTTGTAGATTTTCTTTAATATTGATTTTTTCTCACTGCTTTTGCGATCAAAAAACTCTTTCTGACTAAAACTCAAATAAGCTTTGCATGGTATCTTAAATAAATTATCAAAATCAGGTAACGCATAAATGTCATTTATTTGGTTTTAAGCGCCATTTTAAATTTCATGAATAAAAAAAACTCTATGAGCAACTTTTTCTCTTTTTTAATAGGTTTAATGATTTTTTAGACAAATGAGACACCTTCAACATATACATATTAGCATTAACACTACTACCAAATCTAGCATTCATAACCTGATTAACTTTACCAACCACTGGCGTCTTCTGATCCTTTTAAAATACGTATCTTTATAAAAGATTGAACATTCAAGTTTCCACTTCACTAGGTTTTACCACAAACTTTACTAATTCGTTCTTCAAAATCTGTAGAATATTCTCAAAAGCATATTCTTTCTTTTACCATCTTTGTAAACATCACTTTTGCCTTTAAAGAATTAAGTTGTTTAACAGTAAAATTGTGTAAAGTACCATGTTAAACAAATAGTTAGTAATGAATAAAATCTTTGTCAAGCAATAAGCTTGAGTTAAGCTGAATATAAATATTAAACATTTATAGTTATTTCTTACTTTTTCTATCTCTCTTTTTTCTTTAATAAACAAAAAGAATGTCTATTACTAACAACAGTTTTAACAATCTTTATTTTATAAACAACTTAAGAAACAAACAATAGAGAAACGCAAAAACTAACTCGTTATAGATAAAACTTTTTATATATATCTTACGCCTTACCTATCACAATGTGTCATCTACGTGACGTTATACTCTAACAACTGGGATATGCAATATTATATTGATCAAAATGTTTAATATACACTTTGTTAAATTATTTAGAAATGCAAACAATTACGTACTCTCTTGATATATAATAATTTTATTTTAAAATAATTAGAAATTTTTTTATTGCATAATACTTAAAAACAATTATTTTTAACAATTAAAAGTTTTACAAAAGAAAAAGGCAGTGTATTGTACTAATTTTAAAATGTATAATTTAATCTTTAATGTGAAATTGATATTAAGAAATAAAAAAAATACTAAATGTGACTAATAAAAAATATTAATGTTTTTATAAGATTATAACATTAATGACATCGATTTTTTTATTATAGATTTCATTATACACATAAAAATTGATAAAAAATATGATCGTCAATTTTTTATACTTATGGAGAGATAAAAACTTTAATATTTTAACATCCCTTAGCTGCAAATTTCTTTAAAATTTCCGTTACCTATTTGCAAGTAACTTATATAATATGAAGAACAGGAACATTTGGACATTTAAAAGATTAATGTTGTTAAGTTTTTTATTAAGTTGTAACAGAAAAACGTAGAAAATAATTATTTTATTTTTTTTGCTACAGATTTAACCATCAGATATTAAAAATAAATAGTTATAAAAAATTTTATAACTTAACTAACTTCTTTAAAACCAAATTGAATAAAAGCGTTATTCTCATTGCCGTTGAAATAAATAAGAACAGTGTTACTTTCTGATGTAACTTGTATTTTGTCATTACGCCATGAACACAAAAGAAGACCTGTTGTTCCTTTGTCCTCTAAGTATTTTACCTGATGGCTAATGTCTTGAGTGCAAACACTTCTATATGGGGAATAAGACATATAAATTCCAAGTTCTATTTTTTTTCCTTCACTAGCTTGTATATGAAAAAAACATTTATATGGACCAGCAATCCAATGGTAGAACATCGTAGAATTTGCAATAAATGTTGTTGTATTGCATCTTTCATCGCTTTTCATTATTTCACTACACAAATCGCCAGTGTATCCAAAAGGACAGATGCACCTACTAGAGTTTTTATAATCAATGTATCCATTATTAAGACATGAACCTTTTCGTTCTTGTTCTTCCCACGATTCAAAAGGTTTATTCCCATAACAATAAAGAAGATTAATTTTTTTGTGATCATTAAAAGTCATATACGAACGTTGACCCATCATTCCTTCATATGCTTTATGAAGTTTTGAAGATAGAACTTTTCTCCAAAAAAAGAAAGCATATTCATAAGGGATGATAATGCATTATGGACCCAAAATCATATTGAGTTGAATAACTTCTATAAATTTTATCGTTTGGAATAATAAAATTAACATATCGATCTTTGCTAAGATTCCAGAAATCGATATTTACATATTTGTCTCTGTCAGTTCTGCAATGTTCATGAAGTAATCCTAAAGCGTGCCCTACTTCATGTAAAACATAACCTTTTCCATTACTGCATAAATAAGTTAGTTCAATTATTTGACTTTTATTTTTTTTTGATAAGTCCAACATACGACATACAAGACGACCATGTTTTTTCAAAAAATATACCTTCGGTATCTTTGTTTAATGAATTGTCTTCTTTAAACGTTACGCATGTATTTTTTTCTATTTCTTTGAGTGCTTTTTTGATAACATCATAATTAAGTCCATATCTAATTTTATATTTAATAGGAAGCTTCCACAATTTACCTTTTAATGCACGTATATCTCTTTTATATATAGTATTACTGTCATTGTATAAATACATGAAAACTGCTTTTTCCTAAAAAGAAGTTATGTTAAAAAATCTAAATTATATTTTAAATTTCTTGTTGAAAAATCTTTTATAAAGTATTTTCAAATTTAACAAACATTATTAGTAAAAGAACATTTTAGTTGTTTATATCACTATGGTGAATATATGAATTAAATTTAAATTTATATAATAAATAAAATATTTAAGTAATTAATAAAAAAATAAAAGTCACATAATATAATTTTTTAAAGATACAATTTTAGTTTTATTTTGAAATAATATACATTATACTTAAAAATATTTAAACAATTACAATTAATTATAAAATTTTTATTTTTATCAGCTTATAAATAAAACTTTTAAAGTTTTTGATCTAAATGTATTCAAAAAGATATTCCACTAACACAAGTTGAATAAAAGACTTTTTAAATCTAAGACCACCTACGAAATATAATAGCCACAAAAAACAAAAGATATTTGAAGAATAACAGGAACATGTTAACCTAAATGTTCACACATTTTAGCAATGATTTCTACAGTAACAGTTATTAATGAGAAAGAGTAAGAATAATGTTTTAAATCAAGCATAACGTCTACATAAGATCCAAATCTTATTTATTAACCAAGTTACTATCAAAAACATGTAAAAATATGAAAAATATAATTATTTCTTAAACTATAAAAAAACAAATTGAACGAACCAATAAATATAACACTAATAATGTTGAAAATGTAAATAAAAGCATAAAAACAGGTAGAATTATTTAATGAATTTTTAAATTTCAAAAAGCTAAATTTTGATAAAAATTTTAAATAAAAACAATAAATAATAAGATTAAAATTTCTTTTTGCTTGTTATAAAAAAAGTCTTTTGTGTAATAAAAGAATCTAAATATTCAAAATCATAGATTTTTGAAAACAAATAGTGTCAAAAAATAAGCATTGATCTATCTCATAAGGTATTTTAATTAAAAATGTCAAATAAATACAATGGAAATACCAAAAATTGCTTTTTAATCAATTAAAGAAATTGAATTAAAATTCTAAATGATTTTAAACAATGACTAAGTAAAGGAATAATACATAGCAGAATAATAACTTGATTTAGCAGTATTTAAGAAAATTATTACGATAATGTTAGTACTTTTTTTTAAATAATCTTATTTAAAACAGTTTATAATATGCATTATTTTAAACCATGCCGCCATTTCAATAAACATTTATATCTGTTTAATACAATAAAAATTTGCAAATCTTGTGAAAGTATCTTTAAAAATATATAGTTCTTGATTTTTATAATTTTTACGTGGAATAAATATTTGGGTAAATGATTTTTTCAATGTTATTTTTTATATCTAATAAATAACAGTACCAAAAAACTGTTCTTGGTTACAGTTACTTTTAATATGACTTTATTTTGCGAACTTAAAAAGTATGAAAATAAATTTTGCTCACTCAAAAGGAGGAAAATAAATTTTGATTATCATATTATCCGTTTACCTGACATAATAAAAGTACCACCGTTCTAGGCATTTTAATACTTTATCACTTGTTGATTGAACTACTGTTGTAATAAACATTTTTTTTTAAATATTTATATCTTTATTCTTTTATTCGTTAGAAATTAAAATACTTTTTTTTGAACACTTGTTGGTAAATGTAATATTTATATTTAATATATCTTTATTTATTATTTTATTTTAATGAGAAAAGCTGTTATTGTTTAATATACAGTGATATCTTTGTAGCTTTTAATAAATATTTTAAATGCCTGTTACGGTGATACTTTTATTATGCCAGGTAAACTATAATATGATGATCAAAATTTATTTTTATACTTTTGAGTACGTTAACTTAAGCCATAATAAAAGTATCTTTAACCAAAAACGAGGTTTTTGGTACTGCTTTTTATTTTCATAGTTTTCATAACAAAAAATAGCCACAAACTTTATAATAAAAAATATTTCTATTGTAAATAATCAATTAACAGTTTCTAGATTTATTTTTCAATCATCTCATTTAACAGTTTTAAATTACTAAAAATCATTATTAAATATAAAAAAAGAGTAAAAATTTAAAAAATTTAAATTTACATCACTAAAAAAACGATAATTTACAAAAATCTACTCAAATGGGTTTATGCTTCTAAAAAATAAATTAAAAACATTAAAAACTAGTGTTCAAAAATTTTTAATTAAAAAAGTTTTGATTCTTTCTGAAGCCTAACTTGTTTTTAATATTATTGTCACGAAAACTTCTGAAAACGCCAAAAAAAAACACGTTTTTTTTATCTTTGTTGTAACCGATTTATTGAATACATACTAATAACACACATACATATTAAATTTTTATGTATGTATTTGTTAAATTAATTTAAAAATGCGACCGGCCATTAATGGCGAAAACTACGATTTTTTAGCATTTTAGTCTCAATTATCTCCACTTCGGAGAAACTTTTTTAAAATTGTGAAAGAGCATGTTTAAATCTACCTAAATGCAAAATTTCAGAGTCTTAATCTAAAATCTAGGGGATCAAAAATGCTAGCGTTGCATTTTTTGTTTCTTGCATACGTTCACGAGTCATAATAAAAGTATGTAAAAATCTATGATTCACTATTAAGTTATTATAGTATTTATTAGATTACAATAAACTGGTAAAATGTTTAACAATGATGTCATATAGCGGTAAAATTAATATTTTTAATATTTTACGAAAGAAAAAATACAAAAAAGAAAACTAAGAAGTCGATATCGATACACTGTTGAAATATTAATTTTTGTTTAGTTAATTAATAAGAACATGTTCAAGTTTGAATTGTTATATTGTTACAAAATTGACAGCTAGAAACGAATTAATAATTTTTATTTACTTACCATTTTAGATATAAAAAGAAGTAAAGCTGTGACAATTTTTATAATCTTCATTTTAACATAATTTCAAATGTTTGATTGTAGAAAAGAATTATAAAAGTTAAAATTGATTTATATGTAATTAATGCATTTTTTTTATTTACAAAACTGTTAATATAATCAAAAATCATTTTTTTGTTTTATTTAAATAATATAGCAATTCTATGGAGAAAATGATGCCTTGAAATTTTGCTTAGTTAATGTATAATTCAAAATTTACACAATTATGTAGTATTTAAATAAATATCTGAAATTGTTTTTTGATCGATAAAATAATAATGGAATTTTTCTTTTTCGTAAGTTTTTACTGTTTATTTTAGTAAAATAACTTCTTTTATAAAACATAGTTTAGAATCATTCGTAAAATCAAATTTAAAGAGCCTTTTTAAAAATTTATCATAGTTTTTTATTCACACATTGTTATTTGAAATATAAAAATGATTGAATTGTAAAAAAAACACTTTACATCTTTTCTAAATGAAATTATAATTAATATATGGCTTAATTTTTTGTTTATAATATTAGACTGTCTTTTGTAAAATGACCGCAATTTACTAAAATTTTAGAATACATATAATTTTGTTAAAAATAAATATTTTATTTTAAAATAAGAACTATTAGAATTTATTTATTGGTGCCAACAAGATACATGTTTATAAAGTAAATTTGTACAAAACCCGGGCTTAAAAATTTAGTAAAAAGCTTCAATTACAGTATTTATGTTTTTCTATTTCTAAAGATTTTTTTCTTAAGAAGTTGTCAAAATGATTGAAAAAATAATAATATGTTGGAGCAAAGTTAAGTAGATATGCAGGATGAGACGTAGTTTTATATTGTAATTTTCTCAATTTTTAGAGGGTCACTTTTAAAACATACTGTCTTTGTTATAATAAAGAGAGATTTTTTTCATTTTGTTCTGTAGCCATTTGTAAAAACAATTTTTGATATATTATTACATTTTTTTTACAATAAAACCTAAAAGTTAAGTTTTTATTAGGTTTTATCAATTTGTAATAGATAAAATCTGCAACTGATAGCCAAATAGTCAACAGAACCTTCTTTGGGTATAATTTGGGTTTTAGAGCATTATTTATGTTCAACCAATGTTCTTTTTTAAAGATTGTCGTAAAAAATATACTTTTTAATACAAGTAATAAGACGTCAAAGATATTTTCTATTTTTGTTTCTCAAAATAAGAGAAGAACAAAATTCATAACGACATAATTTTTAATATTCGTGAGATACTATTTTGTCAAACTTTTTGTCTTTTATATCTCTCTTTTATGAAGGAAATTTGTTGATTTAGATACATCTAACTTTTCTGCAAGTTTCCTAACAGCTCTGCGTAGATTGACTTTAACAACTTTTCGTAATTTATCGTTTTCAAGAAAAGTATCAGTTCTTTGATGCTCTTCGTTTCCGAAGTTTTATTGTTTTCTTTAACTTTTTAAACCACTTTGTAGAGTAGAAATATTGACGAAATTCTTTCAAAAATTTTATTATTTTGTTGAGTTGTTTTTGAAGCATTAGTACAGTGTTTTAACGCCTTCAGAAGGCAAAAACTAAAAAAAAGTATAAATACCAAGAATAACTTACATTTATCGTTATAATATAAAAAGACTAGAAATTATATTATTCATATTAAAATAAAAAATTTATATTATCTTATTGTAATATCATTCGAGGAAAGCACCTCATTTAAAAGCTTATAATTATGAAAATTAAAATTATTTTCTAATTTCTAGGAATTAATAGCTTTAATTTTTAAAAACTCAAATATGATATTATTTTACATTTGTAACTAACAGAATAAAAAATTTTAGTTTCAAATACTTTTATGAAATCTTGGTTTTAGGAAAAGTTTTAAAATATTATGGTCATTACAAATCTTAATTACTTGTTAAAAAAACGAAAGGGTCAATTTTAAAAATACTTTAAATTTTTAATAAAAAACTTAAGTTTAAATAAATGAATTCTCAAAACGATTTCTTCAAGAGATTTGGAAAATCATCTTAACCCAAAGATAAAGTTAATATTTCATAGTATTTAATAGAGCCATTTTTTGTTGTTATTATTATGATTTCTATATTATTAACTAATTATGTATGTGTTTCAGCTGGAGTGTAAAAAAGATATAGAACTGAAGTATTTTATATTGGAAATTTGATGCCCAAAAGATTAGAGTTTGTGTTAAAGTAAGTTCTATTGTAAGTATAATAACAATTTTACATCCTAGGTGGCCACTATACTACACTATATTATACTATATTTAATAATAAAGTGGTGTTATTTAAGTTTTGGATTTTCTGGGATATCTTTATACTTACGTGTACCCTCCACCAATAAAATTATTTTAAAAAATTTTACTCATTAAAAAAAATTATTTCTTAGACTTTTATATCATTATGTTCATATAGAAAAAGAAACCTAATTAAAAAATTATTTATCAACATTTATAGAAAAAAATTTCAAAGAAATATATAATTAGTAAAATACATCTTATTGTTTATATTTTTTAATGTTTAATGAAAAACGCATTTTTGTATGTCAAAATATTTCTAATACTTTTTAATTATAATCAATCATATAATTACACTATTTTTGATACTTATCGCCGTGTTTTGAAAAGTAAAATGTATAAAAATAAAATTAAATATATATAACTAATCTAAAATATTCGTAGTAATGTCTTTATGTGATTTTAAATATGCTAAGATATGTAAAATAACATAAATTATGTAAAATTACAGTAGTTTTAAAAAATTTTAATTACAAAAATAATGTAAGATTTCTTAAATACATATTATTTAATGAGAAACATTCTATGAATCGATCTTATTATTGTTTACAATTTTAGTCTGCGCATAAGAATTCTAAGAAATAGTATATATAGTCAAAGTTGAAATTTTATTTAAGATAGTGTATAGCCTAAAAAATATACAATGATAATTAAAATATATAAGACAATGTATTAAACTCGATATAATGAATGTAAAAAATAATAGATGTATCTCATGAATGCTCATCATATATATTTTTATGATAGAGATTACACCGAAAAGTCACAAAATAACTGAATGGTATTAAATTTAGCTTAATTTATACCATAACTTATTTTCGTGTCAAGAAAAATTTCTTGAATTTATCTGACTCTAACTTTTTTTTAAAAATTAGTAAAATTAAAGTATTTAAATATATTTGACAATTTTTGAAATTATTTAGTAATGTTTTACATTTTTGACGGAGCCCTTTTTGATCTATTAGAATAGTAAAAATATTTTTATTAAATATTTAAAAAAGTAATAAAATAAAAATATTTTTTAACTTATTTTAACTATACACTGATAAAACTGTTGCCCGCCCATCTTTGAGGATGTTTTCATATATAGTATATATATAGATCAAGATCCGAAAATGGCAGTTTTTTACTCGGCAAGATGAAGAACACATCATCTTAAATAAAGTATGATAGTATATTATTGTTTTGTAATCCTTTTCTATAAATATATTCTAATAAATATTAACGATAAAATATAACTATTTTAGTAAATATTCTTCTATTTATATCCTTTTTACTTCAACGTCTTCTATGGGCGTTACAATTTTACTGCCAATTTTATTACTTTATTATTATAAATTAAAATGTTTTTAATCAAGAAAGACTCTTTTTAATTAAAGCTTACCAGAAATATATTTGTGTAACAATAATAATTTTGTTAAAAATTTTAAACGAAAGATAAATTTTTCTCTCTTTGTCTAAAAGTATTGGCAAAAATTAAATTTTTTTTCAGTGTCAGAGCAGTGTGTAAAGTAATTATACATAATAAATATTATATAAATTTATAGTAAACTTTTTAATATCAATTACATATTCTACTGTTTCTATTTAACGATACTTTAAATTCATTTATACAAAAATCTTACAAAAATTTTGAATTAGAATATAAAATGTATTATATCACCAGCTTTTTTTGGTAATTCAACATAGATTATACTGCTAGAGCATATCCATAATAGATAATGAATAATAATAAAAAATGTTGATAATTTATTCAAATCTTTACCACTAACCGGAACTTTCATGTTAAGAGAACTCTGAAAATCTATCCTTTGAAGAATACATAAATTTACTTGAAGGAAATAATTCATAATTAGTAAATTATAAATTATTTACTATAACTATTTATTTTTATGACGTAACTTATAGTTGACATCATACCAACCATTAAACAACCCCAACGAAAAGCTATCTGCTTATCTGAGTTCAAATAAATCAGGATATCACAAATATAAATATTATTTCACTTTTCAAAAGGTTTTAATACATAAACAAATTTTTAAAAAAAACAACTAAACTACAAGACAATACAAAAATCAAATTTGTCGGTTTGAATAATCAAAAAAAGTACTCACAACAATCTGATCTCGGCAATGGATTACAAAATCGATATGTCTAAATGCATTACTAATGTCAATAAAACTGGTGATATCTATTCTATCTTTTAGTATACCTTTTAGATTGAGAAAAACAGGAATTTTTGGCACTCACAAATATTTGTTGATATTCTTGCACGAAAACACAACTATAAATCAACTATCTGACTTAGAAACCACAATAAAAAGAATCGAAAAAAAACAAGTGATGTAATTTCTTTTTACTAAAAATTTTCATTTTCTTTTTAAAATCTCTTTACTTCTCAATAAAACTCTTCTGGAGTAGAAATTGTACACGATTTTTTTGAATCAAAATTTACACAAAGAGAAAAATCCGCTTTCAGAACATTACCAAGCACAAAAAATTGCAACCAAAACTTTGGAATGAGATTTTCAAAAAAAGTTTTTTGCTTTGGGTAATCTATTGCTACATTCAATATCAACTCATTTACAATGACTTTATCCACCACATTAATGTAAAAGTTTTTAAAATTTAGACCTAAATTTTTGATTATATCAACGCTAGTTAACGATATTTTACTCTCTGCTACATAGAACATTGCTTTTGTACCGTTAACATCTACTTTTTCAATATCAATAGAGTATTCTATAAAGCCAATATATTTACTGTGAAAACCATGTTACGATTTTGTAAAAATTGAAATTTCAGAAATCAATTTATTTTCTACTTCATCATTCAAATGATCAAAAGCCTTTAATGTTTGAATAGTAACTGCATAATTAATATCTATTCTAACTTTAAACTTAATATCCTTGATTTTATTGAATAAAA
The DNA here is from genome assembly GCA_963280985.1 of Strongyloides venezuelensis. Classification (NCBI taxonomy): domain Eukaryota; kingdom Metazoa; phylum Nematoda; class Chromadorea; order Rhabditida; family Strongyloididae; genus Strongyloides; species Strongyloides venezuelensis. The sequence continues at coordinate 23,121,823 of CAUJLX010000002.1, forward strand.
TTAAGAATTTAACAATATCGTTCTTATTTCAATTTATGAAATACATTTTAAAAACTAAAATTAAATTTTTATCAAACTTTTTATTCTTCTTTCTAAAATCTATACTCATAATCTTTTTAATGTCGGAATCATTTGCTGAATTATTACTTCTATTTAGAAACTTTACGATCAAAAAACTCTCACTGACTTAAACTCAAATTAGCTTTGTGTGATATCACATATAAATTATTTAAATCAAGTAATGCATAAATGTCATTCATTTTGTTTTAATCTCCACGTGAAATTTCATGAATATAAAAAACTCTATGAGCATTTTTTTTTCTTTTTTTGATAGGTTTTATGATTAAATAGACAAATGAGACTCTTTTAACATATTAGCATTAACATCACTGCCGATTTTAGCGTTTATAACCTAATTAACTTTAGTAATCACTGGCGTCATCTGATCCTTTTAAGATACGCACCTTTATAAGAAATTTAACATTCAAATTCCAATTCGTCAATTTTACCACAAACTTTACAAATTCGTTCTTCAAAATCTGTAGAATATTCTAAAAAGCATATTCTTTCTTTTACCTTCTTGGGTAAACATCATTTTTGATTTTAAAGTATTGAGCCGTTTAACAGTAAAATTATGTGAAGTACCATGTTAAACAAATAGTTAGTAATGAATAAAATCTTTGTCAAACAATAAGCTTGAGTTAAGCTAAATAGAAATAGTAAACATTTATAGTTATTTCTTACTTCTTCTATCTCTCTTTTTTCTTTAATAAACAAAAAGAATGTCTATTACTAACAACAGTTTTAACAATCTTTATTTAATAAACAACTTAAGAAACAAACAATAGAGAAACGCAAAAACTAACTCGTTATAGATAAGACTTTTTATATATATCTTACGCCTTACCTATCACAATGTGTCATCTACGTGACGCTATACTCTAACAACTGGAATATGCAATATTATATTGATAAAAATATTAAACATACACTTTGTTAAATTATTTAGAAATGCAAATAATTACGTATTCTATTGATATATAATAATTTTATTTAAAATAATTAAAAATTTTTTTATTGAATAGTGCTTTAAAACAATTATTTTTAATAACCAAAAGTTTTGCAAAAGAAAAAGGCAGTGTATTTTATTAATTTTAACAAGTATAATTAAATCTTTAATGTGAAATTGATATTAAGAAATAAAAAAAATACTAAATGTGACTAATAAAAAATATTAATGTTTTTATAAGATTATAACATTAATGACATCGATTTTTTTATTATAGATTTCATTATACACATAAAAATTGATAAAAAATGTGATCGTCAATTTTTTATAATTATGGAGAGATAAAAATTTTAATATTTTAACTATTCTGAGTTGTAAATTTCTTTAAAATTCCAGTTACCTATTTGCAAATAACTTGTATAATAGGAAGAATTTGTAATTAACAGTGACATTTGGACGTTTAACAGATTAATGTTACATTATTAATTATTAATTAGTAACATAAATACGTAAAAAAGAATTATTTTATTTATTTTGCTACAGACAAAACCATCAGTTATTAAAAATAAATAATTAATTATAAAAAATTTTATAACTTAACTAACTTCTTTAAAACCAAATTGAATAAAAGCATTATTCTCATTACCATTGAAATAAATTAGAACAGTGTTACTTTCTGATTTAACTTGTATTGGCCAATAACGCCATGAACATAAAAGAAGACCTGTTGTTCCTTTGTCCTTCAAGTATTTTATTTGATGACTAATGTCTTGAGTGCAAATACTTCTATATGGAGAATTAGACATATAAATTCCAAGTTCTATTTTTTTTTCTTTACTAGCTTGTATATAAAAGAAACATTTATATGGACCAGCAATCCAATGGTAGAACATCGTAGAATTTGCAATAAATGTTGTTGTATTGCATCTTTCATCGCTTTTCATTATTTCACTACACAAATCACCAGTGTATCCAAAAGGACAGATGCATCTACTACAGTTTTTATAATCAACGTATCCACCATTAAGACATTCAACTTTTCCTTTATCTTTTTCTCCAGTTTTATTACACTTTGAACAATAAAGAAGATTTATTTTTTTGTAATCATTAAAAGTCATATATGAACGTTGACCCATCATTCTATCATATTCTGTATGAATTTTTGAAGTCAGAACTTTTCTCCAATAGCTGGTTGAAAATTCGTATGAATTATAATGCATTATGGACCCGTAATCATAGTGAGTTGAATAATTTTTATAATTTACACTTGTTGGAATTTTAAAATTACCATTTAGTCCTGTTTTAATATTGTTGAAATCGATAGTTACAAAATTGTCTCTGTCAGTTCTGCAATGTTCATGAAGTAATCCTAAAGCGTGCCCTACTTCATGTAAAACATAACCTTTTCCGTTACTGCACTCAATAGTTAGGTTTACTGTTTGACTTTTATTTACACTAGCAAGTCCAATATACGACTTACAAACCGTTGATTTTTCAAAAAATATACCTTTGGTATCTTTGTTTAATGAATTGTCTTCTTTAAACCTTATACATGTATTGTTTTCTATTTCTTTAAGTGCTTCTTTGATAACAATATCATTAAGTCCACTTCCAATTTTATATTTAATAGGAAACGTCCACAATCTATGTTCAAACATAAATATATCTCTTTTATATAAAGTATTACTGTCACTGTATATATACATAAAAACTGCTTTTTTCTAAAAAATAGTTGTGTAAAAATATCTAAAATTTTTTATAAATTTATTGTTGAAAATCCTTAAATAAAATAATTACAAATTAAACAAACATTATTAGTAAAATAACATTTTAATTGTTTATATCATTATAATGAATATAAGAATCTAATTTAAATTCATATAATATATAAAATATTTAGTTAATTAGTAAAAAAAACACAGAAGTTACAAAATATAATTTTTTAAAGGTACAATTTTAGTTTTATTTTGAAATAATATACATTATACTAAAAATTATTTAAACAAATAAAATAAATTATAAAATTTTTATTTTTATCGGCTTCTTAGTAAAACTTTTAAGGTTTTTGATCTAAACGTATTTAAAAAAATATTCCACTAACACAAGTTGAATAAAAAACTTTTTAATTTAAGACCATTTACGAAATATAATAGCCATAAAAAAAAGATATTTAAAGAATAACAAAATTTGTTAACCTAAATGTTTACACATTTTAACAATGATTTCTATAATAAAAGTTCTTAATAAGGAAAAATAAGAACAATGTTTTAAATCAAGCACAACGTCCACATTAGATCAAATCTTATTTATTATTAACCAGGTTACTGTCAAAAACATGTAAAAATATAACAATTATAATTATTTCCTTAACTATTAAATAACTATTTGAACATACGAATGAATATAACACTATTAATGTCGAAAATGTAAATTAAAACATAAAAACAGATAGTATTTTTTTATGAATTTTTAAATTTCAAAAAACAAAATTTTAGTAAATATTTTTAATAAAATCAATAAGTTAATGTTGTAAATGTAATTGATTGTATCAATCATATTACAAGTATAAAAGCATTGAGAAAACCATTACTTATCCTGATCCGAATACAAGCATTATGGTAAGTAATGATTTTCCTTTGTCATCTGTACTGTATTTGTTTTTAGCTCTTTTTCTATATGAATAAATATATAGTAAAGTAGACTATGTATTACATGGTGCCTCAACCAAACCAAAACGATAACCTGATGGTTTAAAAAATGTTGTTAAATAATTTCAATGGATCACTCGATTACTTCATAATGTTACGTAATGAATATTCTGTATCTTTGTTTCAAGATACTGCAAAAAGACAAAAATTATGTCAATACTACCTAAAACTCCAAGACTTGCACATTAGAGAGCAATTTTATTAAATTCACCCTGATATTACTATTGTAACTGATAAAGAGTTTGAAGTTTTTATAAACCATTATAAAAAATTAATTCCTATTACTGAAATTGATCATCTTAAAAATGTATATGAAGTTAAACGTAAACCGGGTGAATCACCACAGACATTCGTCCATCGTTTAAAATTATTAATTGGTAAAATCAACGGTGTTACGTCTCTCACTCTCTCAGATGCTATATTACTCATTATTACCTTTATCAATTCTCCTAAAAAAATCCCATAAACGATTACTTAGTAAAGATACTATTATTACTGATGATATTACACGTGAATGGCAAAGATTTTTAGAGGAAGATAATTACTCAAAAAACAATTACAATTTATCGCATCAACTGTCACGTCACTCTCAATCCTTTCCCGCCGTACCTAGACAATTCAATGACAATTCCAACCTTTACAACTTTTCCAATTCATCAAATAATCAACATTACACTATACCCTCCAACAATAATCCAAGTAAATTTTCCAATTACCCAAAACGTCAATTCAACTTCCCTTCCACTCAAAATCAAAGTAAATTTGGAGCCAATTATCCCAACAATTATCAATCTGAATTCCCTAACTACCCTTCTTCATTCCACCATACATATGAAACCTCTCACCAACAGCAACCTTTGCCATATCATCCTTCTCAATTTAATCAGCAGTCTACCAATACATTCTCCAATTCTACTCCTCCAGTTAATTACCAAAAATCTTCAAATGACCCATTTAAACCATCCACTAGAGCGTATAACAATGATAAAACCACCCATGATAAAATAAATGTTCACACAAAATCTCTTAAAGTTCCTCAAAGCTTCCTCACTCAACCTGTTTTAAGAACAGTATTAATGATTGAAAATATATCTACTCCTGTATTAATAGATGGAGGAAGTGAAGTTGCATTAATCCCTCTCAGCTTCTATGATACGTACTTGAAAAAACGTAATTACAAAATAGATAAATGTAATTTCACTGCTGTTATGGCGAATAATGTTTGGGAAAATTTTAGTGGTTAGGTTGACATAAATGTACAATGTTTAAAAACGTTACAACGCAACAAAATCACATTCTATATCTTATCTTCTTGTAAATGTACCATCACTAATATACATGCACATAGTCTTAAAATTGATATAACTAATAAAATTGAGACTGTTATGAAATCTCGTGAAAATATTGTTGAAAAATTATATATGATAAAAGAAAAAGATGAATCCCTATTAATCTATTTCTTCAACATGAAAAAGTTTACAATGAACAAATTTTTCCACCTATTATAGAAATTGATATACCAATTGTCGAACCATTTCCTAAAAGAGTCCAGGCTGCATATCCTTTAAATTATGAGCAAAAATTAGTTTTGGGAAAAAAGCTTAATAATGAAATTCTAGATGGTTATATGACTTCTATTTTATATCCCTCTCATGCAGTACCTGTAACAGTTGTCCATGGTACCAATGGATATAGAGTTTGTAATGATGCCCGTTTACAAAATCATAACATTATTCCTATGGATATACAATTAGATAATATTATTAGTACTATCCTACGCTTAACTGATACTGGTAACGATAACGATGAAGAACGATTCTATTCCGTATTTGATTTGAAATCGGCTTTTAAAAACTTTTCAATTGTACCTGAACGAAGATTTTTATTTAATATCATTACCCCGTTAGGTATATTTACTTCTGATCGTTTAATATTTGGTCTAAAATCAGCATCAGCACTATTTCATTCTACTTTTCTCAATTTATTAGAACAAGAAGGTTGTTACAATTTTGCTTTGTATGTTGATGACTTAATTGTATATGGTAGTATGACAGAACAAATTCAAAACATATCAAAAATACTTTTACTATGCTCTAGAAACCATATAAAATTAAATATTGCTAAGACTGGTTTATTTCTAAAAGAAACTGTATACTTAGGACAAAGTTTAACGTTAACGACTATATCAGTAACAAAAAAAAGAATTGATGAATTATTATCGCTACCAACCCCTATTAGCAAATCTCAAATGTATCGTTATCTTGGTAAACTTCAATTTGTTAGCAAATTTATTAAAGATTATTCTACATTAACAAAAGATCTTCATCCCTCTAAAAATAATTGTGATACAAATGGTAAATTTATATGAAATAGTACTCGTATTACCGCATTTGATAAAATACGTGATAATATACAAAATCATTACATATTCTCTATACCTAAAAACAGTGATCAACTATTTTGTCAAGTCTTTATAACTGATGTATCTTTTACTGTTGAAACGTATTTTTACCCTGACAATACTAAAGGTTATAGAAATATATTAGATATTTTTTCGAGAATTTTCCAAAAATCAGAATTAAATTATAATTATATTGAAAAACAATTATTTGCTTTGCAGGAATATTTCTCTAGATGGTCGGATGATAATAGACTTCCAATTATTGAAACATGTAAACTAATTGAATCTATATTAAAACATGATAACTGTAGTGCTTTTTCAACACATATTCAAAAGTTAGCTTCCATTATGATAGTCAAAGATGCACAAGTTAAAGTTATCAAACAAGTTAGAACTAAAATGCTCAAAGCTCTTACATTTCCTAAAGCTCCTCTAAAATTTGATTTTAATGTTTATGAGGTCATTAAATTTCAATCAACTGATAATAATCGTAAAACTTTAAGAACTTATATGGATAATGGTAATGAAGATTGTTTAAAAAAATTACCTGTTGCATTTTCTGAAAAAGCTGAGTTATTAGAAGAGATTCAAGGTGCGCTAGCTATTGATAAACGTATCGACGTAAGTACTGATATTGCAAAAAAATTGATAAAAAAGCATCACTTGTTGTATCATCTAGGTGAAACCAAAACATACGAATATTTTAAAAAAATAATATTTTGTATTGGACTTGTTAGTTTTTGTGCGCAAGAACGTAAGAATTGCAGAGTTTATATGGAATATCTAAATTTACCCGTTGCTCAAGTTAGTCAGTGGATCACAACTATACATCCACGATTGAGAGGTAGCATAGATTACATGTTTTTTGAAGGTACTCCTATATTTGTATTATGTGATAATGCTACTCAATATCTATTTGCATGGATAACACTCAATAAATCCACAGCTACAATCATTCAATGCTCAATACCCATATTCTCACAATGTCCCTTTTCATTTCTCATTATGGATAATGCAAAAGAATTTTGTTCAAATGAAATGCTTCTTTTTTTGTCTGATTTTAACTGTCAACCCATTTTAGTTCCCTCATATCATTCTAAAAGTAATGGCTGTATTGAACGTCATAATCAAATTATACGTCGTGGTTTACAAAAAAATGTAGAACTTGGAAAGTCTTTAAATGAATTTCTTAGAATAACGTTAGAGTCCCACAATCTTGATAAAACACGTAAATTTTATTGTAATGATACCCATACTGAAGAATTCATGCATAATCGTTGTCATAAGTATGCAATACCTAAATTGGCATATTATAAAAGAAAAGGAAATAAATCTGATAAATACACATTAGCTCATATAGTAGGTGGACATGGATCTCGTATTTCACAGTTGCACGTGATTATGTCTACATGTCAGTCCCACAACAGTTAATTGATGCTGATATTAGTTTACATGATACTATAATAACCGACCAAAATTGGGAAACAGATAATGAAGATACTTCTATTATTAGTATTGCTAATTGTGATACAACTGAGGAGGTTTCTAATGACAAAAATATTTTACATAAACATGATATTTTTGATAGTAAAACTGATGTCTCCCACTTTAATAATGATATCAACCCATTTATTACTATAAAAAGTGACCCTATATAAAACGGTGAACCTGAACAATCTTTTATTTATGCTAACAACACGATTAATGATTCTCATGAATGTAATAATATAAAGTCTCAGTTAAAAAATGAGCCTGCTAATGTTTATATTTTTAATAATGTTAACAATGAATTATTATCACTACCACGTTTCCTTAACCCACCTTCTGCTTCTACCTCCCCGATATCTGATTTGAGTAAATCGTTTGATTTAACAACTGGAACTACTTTATATTCTGATATAGATATCAAAGAATTTATAGAAGTATCATCTAGTGACATATTTATATTTTTTGATGGTAGTTGTCCAAATTCAAAAGCTTCTTCATCTAACATTATTAAAGGCGTAGGTATTATTAATTTAATTCTTAAAGAAAAAATAATGGAATACTATAAGGCACAAAATTTTTTTTCTGGTAGACCAACTAGTGCAAGATATGAGGTAACAGTAGTTATGATTGCTATAATATTATGTCAAAATGAAACAAAGAAAGCTAGCACATTATTATCTGATAATACGTATTCTCTTGAACCCATAGACAGACCTGAAATATTGTCTAAATATTCATCTGATACTTCACAAGCTCAAAATAAGTTATGAAAGAATATTGACTCAATAATGACGGTATGTACCATGAGAGATATAGATGGGGAACTAAGCACATTAAATCTAAAACTTCACCATTAAATAAGTTGGTAGATAATCTTGCAAAGGACATTGAATCTAAGATAACAAAAGCTGTAAATGATATAAAACAACATTGGCCTGATTTTGATATTGTAGGGAAAGAATTATCTACAGCACATAAAAGATATTTTACTAGTAGTAATGTGTAAATCAATACTTATTTTATGAGATGATATGAAACGAAATTATGCTAAAAATAAAATATATATCTTAACTAATTATAACATTATATTATGAATCTTAAATATAATTATTGTGTTTTCTTTGTGCTTCCACCCTATGTTGTAAATGTGATTGATTGTATCAAACATGTTAAAATTTATAAAAGCATTGAGAAAACCATTACTCACCATAATGCTTGTGTCTATTCAGGGTAAGCAATGGTTTTTCTTTGTCATCTGTATTGCATTTGTTTTTAGCTTTTTTTCTGTATCAACAAATATATAGTAAAGTAGGCTATGTATTACAATTAGAAAATAAAATTTTCTTTTTGCTTGTTATAAATAAAGTGTTTTGGCAATGAAAGAATCCACACATTTAAAATAATAAGTTTTTCAAAACAAATTGTGTAAAAAAATTAGCATTGATCTATCTCATAAGGTATTTTAAATAAAAAATGTTAAATAAATACAATAGAAGTACCAAAAATTGCTTTTTAATCAGAAAAAGAAATTGAATAAAAATTCTAAAAGATTTTGAACAAAGTCTTAGTAAAGGAATAATAAAAAGCAGAATAATGACTTAATTTAGCAGTATTTAAGAAACTTGTTTTGATAATATTGTTACTATTTTTAAAAATAAGTTTATTTAAAATAGTTATTAATATGCATAATTTTAAACTATGCCACCATTTTAATAAACATTTATCTGCTTAATACAATAAAAATTTGCAAATCTAGTGAAAGTATTTTTAAAAAAATGTAGTTCTTGATTTTTAAAATTTTTTACGTGAAATAAATATTTGGGTGAATGAATTTTTTAATGCTTTTATTTTTATGTAAAAAATAACAGTACCAAAAAACACGTTTTGGTTAAAGATACTTTTATTATTACTTAATTTTGCGCACCCAAAAAGAGGAAAAAAAATTTCGATTATCATATTATCAGTTTACTTGACATAATAAAAGTATCACCGTTCTAGGCATTTGAATACTTTATAGATTTTTGATTTAACTACTGTTGTAGCAAACATTTCTTCTAAATATTTATATCTTTATTCTTTTTGTTAGAAATTAAAATACTCTGTTTTGTAAATACTTGTTGGTAAATGTATGAATTTATATTCAATATATCTTTATTTATTATTTTATTTAAAAGAAAAAAGCTGTTATTATTTAATATACAGTGATATCTTTGTAGCTTTTAATAAATATTTTTATGCCTGGTACGTCGGCACTTTTATTATGTCAAGTAAACTGGTAAAATAATAATCAAAATTAATTTTTATACTTTTGAAAGCGCAAAATTAAGTCGTAATAAAAGTATTCTTAACCACAAAACAAAGATTTAGGTACTATTATTAATTTTTATAGATTTTCGTGACAAAAACTTAATACAAACTTTATAGTAAAAAACATTTCTATTTTAAATGGTCAAATAACAGTTTCTAGAATAATCTTTCCAATCATCTCATTTAATAGTTTTTAAATTACTAAAAATCATTATTAAATATATTTAAAAAACAGTAAAAATTTTAAAAATGTATGTTTACATCACTAAAAATCGATAATTTGCAAACATTTACTCTTTAACGAGTTTATGTTTTTAAAAAATAGATTAAAAACGTTAAAAGTTAGTGTCCGAAGATTTAAAATTTAAAAAGTTTGAATACCTTAAAGTCTAACTTGTTTTTAATAGTATTGTCACGAAAAACTTTGTGAAAATGTTAAAAAAAAACACAATTTTTTATCTATGATGTAACAGATTTATTGAATACATAATAATGACACACATACATATTAAATTTTTATGTATATATGTGTTAAATTGTTGCCCGGCCATTAATGGAGAAAATTACGATTTTTTAGCACTTTGGTCTTCGATTATCTCCACTTAGGAGAAATTTTTTTAAAATTTTCTTTTTAAGTTGTGGTAGAGCATGTTAGAATCTACCTGCATGCAAAATTTCAAAGTCTAAATCTAAAATCTAGTGTGTAAAAAATGCTAACTTTGCATTTTTGGTATCTTGCATACGTCCACGAGTCGTAATAAAAGTATGTAAAAATCTATGATTCACTATTAAGTTATTATAGTATTTATTAGATTACAATAAACTGGTAAAATGTTTAACAATGATGTCATATAGCGGTAAAATTAATATCTCCAATATTTTACGAAAGAAAAAATACAAAAAAGAAAACTATATAGTCGATATTGATAACCGTTGAAATATTAATTTTTGTTTAGTTAATTAATAAGAACATGTTCAAGTTTGAATTGTTATATTGTTACAAAATTTACAGCTAGAAACAAATTAATAATTTTTATTTACTTACCATTTTAGATATAAGAAGAAGTATAGCTATGACAATTTTTGTAATTTTCATTACAACATAATTTTAAATATTTGATGGTAAAAAATAATTACAAAAGTTCAAATAGATATATATATAATTAAAGCATTTTTTTTATTTACAAAACTGTTAATATATTCAAAAATCATTTTTTTTTATTTAAACAATATAGAAAGAAAATATGTAATCTTATAACGAAATTATTTTGATGACAGTCAAGTTAATACAATAAAAATATTATTTTATAACAACTGTTATGTTAAAAAGAGTTTATATAAATGGACTAATTTTGTAATTTTAGTGGTTAGAAAGCATCCAAAAACTAAGGAGTTAAAAATCTAATTAAAAAAAAAAATAATACTAAGAACAAGTAAGTGCAATATATAATTTATAGTATTTTATTGTAATATAAGTGCACTTATAATTTAGTATCTTCAGTTTTGATTGTACCCTAAATTGTCCAAATAAAACTTTATATAATAGAAATCATATTATATTTTAAAAATTTTATCTATATAGCAACTCTATGGAGAAAATGATACCTTGAAATTTTGCTTAGTTAATGTATAATTCAAAATTTACACAATTATGTAGTATTTAAATAAATATCTGAAATTGTGCTTTGATCAGTAAAAAAAATTAAATTTTTCTATTTCGTAAGTTTTTACTGTTTATTTTAGTGAAATCACTTCTTTTATAAAACATATTTTAAAATCATTCGTAAAAATCAAGTTTAAAGAGCTTTTAAAAAATTTTATCATGGTTTTGTTATATTTACACATTGTTATTCAAAAACAAAAATGATTGAAATGTAAAAAAAAACACTTTACATCTTTTTTAAATGAAATAATAATTAATAAATGGGTTAATTTTTGTTTATAATATTAGATTGTCTTTTTTAAAATGAGCGCATTTTACTGAAATTTTTGAATACATATAATTTTGTTAAAAATAAATATTTTATTTTAAATAAGAACTATTAGAATTTATTTATTGGTGCCAACAAGATGCATGTTTATAAAGTAAATTTGTACAAAACCCGGGCTTAACAATTCAATAAAAAGCTTCAAATACAATATTTATGTTTTTCTATTTCTAAAGATTTTTTTCTTAAGAAGTTGTCAAAATGATTGAAAAAATAATATGTTGGAGCAAAGTCAAGTAGATATGCAGGATGAGACGTAGTTTTATATTGTAATTTTCTCAATTTTTAGAGGGTCACTTTTAAAACATACTGTCTTTGTTATAATAAAGAGAGATTTTTTTTATTCTGTTCTGTAGCCATTTGTAAAAACAATTTTTGATATATTATTACATTTTTTTTACAATAAAACCTAAAAGTTATGTTTTTATTAGGTTTTATCAATTTGTAATAGATAAAATCTGCAACTGATAGCCAAATAGTCAACAGAACCTTCTTTGAGTATAATTTGGATTTTAGAGCATTATTTATGTTCAACCAATGTTCTTTTTTAAAGATTGTCGTAAAATATATACTTTTTAATACAATTAATAAGACGTCATAGATATTTTCTATTTTTGTTTCTCAAAATGAAAGAAGAACAAAATTCATAACGACATATTTTTAATATTCGTGAGATACTATTTTGTCAAACTTTTGTCTTTTATATCTCTCTTTTATGAAGGAAATTTGTTGATTTAGATACATCTAATTTTTCTGCAAGTTCTCTAACAGTTCTGCGTAGATTGACTTCAACAACTTTTCGTAATTAATCGTTTTCAAGAAAAGTATCAGTTCTTTGATGCTCTTCGTTTCCGAAGTTTTATTGTTTTCTTTAACTTTTTAAACTACTTTGTAGAGTAGAAATATTGACGAGATTCTTTTGAAAATTTTATTATTTTGTTGAGTGATTTTTTAAGCATTAGTACAGTGTTTTAACGCCTTCAGAAGGCAAAAACTAAAAAAAAGTATAAATACCAAGAATAACTTACATTTATCGTTATAATATAAAAAGACTACACAGAAAAAAAATCCGTGACATTTTGTCACGAAAAAAAAGTATTTTTCACGTGAAATTTCGTCACGAAAAAAGAGTGTTACGGATAAAAATGTCACGGATACTTAATCTCCTGAAAATTTTCGCGACAAAATGTCACTTTAAGTAAACGTGACATTTTTTCACGTTTATTTAAGAAAAATTTTTTCCCACATTTTTCAAAGATACAGGACAAAATGTCACGCGTATGCGGGAATTCCATGCAAGTCCTGTAATTTCCGTGACATTTTGTCTCGAAAAAATTTTCAGTGTAGAAATTATATTATTCATATTAAAATAAAAAATTTATATTATCTTATTGTAATATCATTCGAGGAAAGCACCTCATTTAAAAGCTTATAATTATGAAAATTAAAATTATTTTTTAATTTCTAGAAATTAATAACTTTAACTTTTAAAAACACAAATATGATATTATTTTACTTTTGTAACTAACAGAATAAAAAATTTTAGTTTCAAATAATTTTATGAAATCTTGGTTTTAGGAAAAGTTTTAAAATATTATGGTCATTACAAATCTTAATTACTTGTTAAAAAAACGAAAGGGTCATTTTTAAAAATACTTAAAATTTTTAATAAAAAACTTTAGTAAAAAACCTAAGTTTAAATAAATATATTCTCAAAACGATTTCTTCAAGAGATTTGGAAAATCATCTTAACCCAAAGATAAAGTTAATATTTCATAATATTTAATAGAGCCATTTTTTGTTGTTATTATTATGATTTCTATATTATTAACTAATTATGTATGTGTTTCAGCTGGAGTGTAAAAAAGATATAGAACTGAAGTATTTTATATTAGGAATTTGAGGCCCAAAAGATTAGAATTTGTGTTAAAGTAAGTTCTATTGTAAGTATAATAACAATTTTACATCCTAGGTGGCCACTATACTACACTATATTATACAATATTTAATAATAAAGTTGTGTTATTTAAGTTTTGGATTTTCTGGGATATCTTTATACTTACGTGTACCCTCCACCAATAAAATTATTTTAAAAAATTTTACTCTTTAAAAAAAATTATTTCTTAGACTTTTTATATCATTATGTTCATATAGAAAAAGAAACCTAATTAAAAAATTATTTATCAACATTTATAGAAAAAAATTTCAAAGAAATATATAATTAGTAAAATACATCTTATTGTTTATATTTGTTAATGTTTAATGAAAAACGCATTTTTGTATGTCAAAATATTTCTAATACTTTTTAATTATTATCAATCATATAATTACACTATTTTTGATTCTTATCGCCGTATTTTAAAAAGTAAAATGTATAAAAATAAAATTTTATATATATATAACTAATCTAAAATATTCGTAGTAATGTCTTTATGTGATTATAATTATGCTGAAATATGTAAAATAACATAAATTATGTAAAATTACAGTAGTTTTAAAAATTTTTAATCACAAAAATAATGTATGATTTATAAAATACGTATTATTTAATGAGAAACATTCTGTAAATCGATCTTATTATTGTTTACAATTTTAGTCTGCGCATAAGAATTCTAAGAAATAGTATATATAGTTAACTTCTTTTTAAAAATTAGTAAATATAAGGTATTTAAATAATTATGACAATTTTTGAAATTATTTATAATTGTTTTACATGTTAGACAGGACCCTTCTAGATTTTTTAAAGCAATAAAAATTCTTTTTAATTTATTTTAACTATACACTGATAAAACTTCAATTTATTTTTTCACATTTTTTTACTGCCAATTTTATTACTTTATTCTTATTAATTAAAATTTTTTTAATCAAGAAAGACTCTTTTGAATTAAAGCTTACCAGAAATATATTCGCGTAACACCAATAATTTTGTTAAAAATTTTAAACGAAAGATAAATTTTTTTCTCTTTGTTTAAAAGTATTGGCAAAAATTAAATTTTTTTTAGTGTCAGAGCAGTGTGTGAATTATACTTTCTAAATATTAAATGAATTTATAATTAACTTTTTAATATCAATTTCATATTCTACTGTTTCTATTTAAAGATACTTTAAATTCATTTATACAAAAATCTTACAAAAATTTTGAATTAGAATATAAAATGTATTTTATCACCTGCTTTTTTTGGTTATTCAACATAGATTATACTGCTAGAGCATATCCATAATAGATAACGAATAATAATTAAAAATGTTGACAATTTATTCAAATCTCTACCACTAACCGGAACTTTCATGTCAAAAAAACTCTGAAAATCTATCCTTTGAAGAATACATAAATTTACTTGAAGGAAATAATTCATAATTAGTAAATTACAAATTATCTACTATAACTATTTGTTTTTATGACGTAACTTATAGTTGACATCACACCAACCATTAAACAACCCTAAAAAAAAGTTATCTGCTTATCTGAGATCAAATAAATCATGATATCACAAATATAAATATTATTTCACTTCTTATAAGGTTTTGATACATAAACAAATTTTAAAAAAAACAACTAAACTACAAGACAATACAAAAATAAAATTTGTCGGTTTGAATAATCAAAAGAAGTACTCACAACAATCTGATCTCGGCAATGGATTACAAAATCGATATGTCTAAATGCATTACTAATGTCAATAAAACTGGTGATATCTATTCTATCTTTTAGTATATCTTTTAGATTGAGAAAAACAGGAATTTTTGGCACTCACACATATTTGTTGATATTCTTGCACGAAAACACTACTATAAATCAACTATCTGACTTAGGAACCACAATTAATAGAATTAAAAAAAAACAAGTGATGTAACTCTTTCATCAATAATTTTTTTTTCTTTTTAAAATCTCTTTAACTTCTCAACAAAATTCTTCTAAAGTAGAAATTATACACGACCTTTTCGAATCAAAATTTACACAAAGAGAAAAATCCGCTTTCAGAACATTACCAAGCACAAAAAATTGCAACCAAAACTTTGAAATGAGATTTTTAAAAAAATTCCTCTGCTTCGGGTAACCTATTGCTACATTCAATATCAAACTCATTTACAATGACTTTATCCACCACATTAATGTAAAATTTTTTAAAATTTAGACCTAAATTTTTGATTATATCAACGCTAGTTAACGATATTTCACTCTCTGCTACATAGAACATTGCTTTTGTACCGTTAACATCTACATTTTCAATATCAATAGAGTATTCTGTGAAGCGAATATATTTACTGTGAAATCTATGACACGATTTTGTAAAAATTGAAATTTTTGAAATTAATTTATTTTCTACTTCATCATTCAAATGATCAAAAGCCTTTAATGTTTGAATAGTAACTGCATAATTAGTATCTACTCTAACTTCAAACTTAATATCTTTGATTTTATTGAATAAATTAAGAATTTAACAATACCCTTTTTATTTTAATTTATAAAATACATTTTAAAAACTGAAATTGAATTTTTATCAAACTCTTTTTTCTTCTTTCTAAAATTTATACTCATAATCTTTTTTAAAATCGGAATCATTTTCTGAATTATTACTTCTATTTAGAAACTTTACGATCAAAAAACTCTCACTGACTTAAACTCAAATTAGCTTTGTGTGATATCTCATAAAAATTATTTAAATCAAGTAATGCATAAATGTCATTCATTTTGTTTTAATCTCCACGTGAAATTTCATGAATATAAAAAACTCTATGAGCATCTTTTTTTCTTTTTTTGATATGTTAAATGATTAAATAGACAAATGAGACTCTTTTAACATATTAGCATTAACATCACTGCCGATTTTAGCGTTTATAACCTAATTAACTTTAGTAATCACTGGCGTCATCTGATCCTTTTAAGATACGCACCTTTATAAGAAATTTAACATTCAAATTCCAATTCGTCAATTTTACCACAAACTTTACAAATTCGTTCTTCAAAATCTGTAGAATATTCTCAAAAGCATATTCTTTCTTTTACCGTCTTTGTAAACATCACTTTTGTCTTTAAAATATTGAGCCGTTTAACAGTAAAATTATGTGAAGTACCATGTTAAACAAATAGTTAGTAATGAATAAAATCTTTGTCAAGCAATAAGCTTGAGTTAAGCTAAATAGAAATAGTAAACATTTATAGTTATTTCTTACTTTTTCTATCTCTCTTTTTTCTTTAATAAACAAAAAGAATGTCTATTACTAACAACAGTTTTAACAATCTTTATTTAATAAACAACTTAAGAAACAAACAATAGAGAAACGCAAAAACTAACTCGTTATAGATAAGACTTTTTATATATATCTTACGCCTTACCTATCACAATGTGTCATCTACGTGACGCTATACTCTAACAACTGGGATATGCAATATTATATTGATTAAAATGTTAAATATACAATTCGTTAAATTATTTAATAAAATGCAAATAATTACGTACTCTCTTGATATATAATAATTTTATTTAAAATAATTTAGAATTTTTTTATTGAATAGTGCTTTAAAACAATTATTTTTAATAATTAAAAGTTTTACAAAAGAAAAAGGCATTGTATTGTACTAATTTTTAAAATGTATAATTTGATCTTTATTGTCAAAGTAATGTTTAGAAAAAACAATAATACTAAATGTGACAAATAAAAAAATATTAATGTTTTTATATAGATTTAAATATAAATGACATCGATTATCATTATTTTAGATTTCATTATACATTTAAAAATTTATTAAAAATGTGTACTACCATTTTTTTACCTATGGAGAATTAAAAGCTTTAATATTTTAATTATTCTTAGCTGCAAATTTCTATAAATTTCCCGTTACCTATTTGCAAGTAACTTGTATAATAGGAAGAATTTGTAATTAACAGTGACATTTGGACGTTTAACAGATTAATGTTACATTATTAATTATTAATTAGTAACATAAATACGTAAAAAAGAATTATTTTATTTATTTTGCTACAGACAAAACCATCAGTTATTAAAAATAAATAATTAATTATAAAAAATTTTATAACTTAACTAACTTCTTTAAAACCAAATTGAATAAAAGCGTTATTCTTATTACCGTTGAAATAAATTAGAACAGTGTTACTTTCTGATGTAACTTGTATTATGTTATTACGCCATGAACACAAAAGAAGACCTGTTGTTCCTTTGTCCTCTAAGTATTTTACTTGATGGCTAATGTCTTGAGTGCAAATACTACTATATGGGGAATTAGACATATAAATTACAAGTTCTATTTTTTTTCCTTCATCAGCTTTTATATGAAAGAAACATTTATAAGGAGCAGCAATCCAATAGTAGAATACTGTATTAGTTGCATTAAATGTTGTTGTATTGCATTCTTTATCGCTTTCCATTATTTTATCACACAAATAACCTGTGTATCCAAAAGGACAGATGCAACTACCATTGTTATTATAATGGAGGTATCCACCATTATGGCATGAACCTTTTCGTTGTTTTTCTTTCTCCGTTTCATTAGTTTTATTACTCTTATAACAATAAAGAAGATTAATTTTTTTGTAATCATTAAAAGTCATATATGAACGTTGACCCATCATTCTATCATATTCTGTAAGAGTATTTGAAGTCAGAACTTTTCTCCAAAAGTAGTAAGCAAATTCGTATGAATTATAATGCATTATGGATCCGTAATCATAGTGAATTGAATAATTTTTATAATTTACACTTTTTGGAATTTCAAAATTATCATTTATTCCATTTTGAATATTGTTAAAATTGATAGTTACAAATTTGTCTCTGTCAGTTCTGCAATGCTCATGAAGTAATCCTAAAGCGTGCCCTACTTCATGTAAAACATAACCTTTTTCGTTACTGCAATCATAAGTTAGGTTTACTGTTTGTTTTTTATCTGAAAAAGCGAGTCCAACATACGAAGAACAAACCTTTGATCTTTCAAAGATTATACCTTCGTTATTATTTTTTAATGAATTGTCTTCTTTAAACCTTATACATGTATTGTTTTCTATTTCTTTAAGTGCTTCTTTGATATTATTACTATTAAGTCCATTCATAATTTTATATTCAATAGGAATTGTCCACAATTTTCCTTCATATGCATATATATCTCTTTTATAAAAAGTATTGTTGTCATTGTATAAATACATGAAAACTGATTTTTTCTAAAAAAATAGTTATGTAAAAATATCTTAATAATAATTTAAATTTATTTTTGAAAATCCTTCAATAAAATAATCACAAATTTAACAACCATTATTGGTAAAATAACATTTTAGTTATTTATATCACTATTATAGATATTTAAATTAAATTTAAATTTATATAATAAATAAAATATTTAAGTAATTAATAAAAACAAAGAAGTCACACAATGTAATTTTTTAGAGATACAATTTTAGTTTTATTTTGAAATAAAATACATTAAACTAAAAATTTTTTAAACAAATATAATTAATTATAAAAATTTTATTTTCATCAGCTTATTAATAAAACTTTTAATGTTTTTGATCTCAATTTATTTAAAAAGGTATTCTATTAACACAAATTAAATATAAAACTTTATAAATTTAAGGCCACCTACGAATTACAATAGCCACGAAAAATAAAAGATATTTGAAGAATAATGGAAACATGTTAATCTAAATGTTCACACCTTTTTAAAATGATTTCTACAATAACAACTATTAATGATAAAGAGTAAGAATAATGTTTTAAATCAAACATAACGTTTACATAAAATCTAAATCTTATTTATTTATTAACCAGGTTAATGTCAAAAACATGTAAAAATATAACAATTATAATTTTTTCCTTAACTATTAAAAAACATTTTGAACATAAGAATAAATAAAACACTATTATTGTCGAAAAAGTAATTAAACAGATAGTTTTTTTAATAAATTTTTAAATTTCAAAAAGCAAAATTGTAATGAATATTTTTAATAAAATCAATAAAATAGAAGATTAAAATTTATTTTGTTTGTTATAAATAAAGTGTTTTAGTAATGAAAGAATCTAAATATTTAAAAAAATTGGTTTTTGAAAACAAAAAGTGTAAAAAAATTAGCATTGATCTATCTCATAAGGTATTTTAATTAAAAATGTCAAATAAATAAAGTGGAAATACCAGAAGTTGCTTTTTAATCAGTAAAAGAAATTGAATAAAAATTCTAAAAGATTTTAAACAAAGTCTTAGTAAAGGAATAATAAAAAGCAGAATAATGACTTGATTTAGCAGTATTTAAGAAACTTGTTTTGATAATATTGTCACTATTTTTGAAAAATAAGTTTATTTAAAATAGTTATTAATATGCATAATTTTAAATTATGCCACCATTTCAATAAACATTTATCTGCTTAATACAGTAAAAATTTGCAAATCATGTGAAAGTATTTTTAAAAAAATATAGTCCTTGATTTTTAAAATTTTTTACGCGAAATAAATATTTGGGTGAATGAATTTTTCAATGCTATTTTTTATATCTAATAAATAACAGTACCAAAAAACTTATTTTGGTTAAAAATAGTTTTATTTTTACTTAATTTTGCGCACCCAAAAAGAGGAAAAAAAATTTCGATTATCATATTTCCAGTTTACCTGACATAATAAAAGTATCATCGTTCTAGGCATTTGAATACTTTATCGCTTGTTTTATTAAACTACTGTTGTAGCAAACATTTCTTCTAAATATTTATATATTTATTCTTTTATTTGTTAGAAATTAAAATACTCTCTTTTGTAAATACTTGTTGATAAATGTATGAATTTATATTCAATATATCTTTATTTATTATTTTATTTAAAAGAAAAAAGCTGTTATTATTTAATATACAGTGATATCTTTGTAGCTTTTAATAAATATTTTTATGCCTGGTAGGTCGGCACTTTTATTATGTCAAGTAAACTGGTAAAATAATAATCAAAATTGATTTTTATACTTTTTAGTGCGCAAAAATATATCGCAATAAAAGTATCTTTAACCAAAAAACAAGATTTAAGTATTGTTTTTTATTTTCATAGATTTTCGTGACAAAAACTTAATACAAACTTTATAATAAAAAACTTTTCTATTTTAAATGACCAATTAACAGTTTCTAGAATAATCTTTTTAATTATCCCATTTAAGAGTTTTAAAATAACTAAAAATCATTATTAAATATATTTAAAAAACAGTAAAAATTTTAAAAATGTATGTCTACATCACTAAAAATCGATGATTTGCAAACATTTACTCTTAAACGAGTTTATGTTTTTAAAAAATAGATTAAAAACGTTAAAAGTTAGTGTCCGAAGATTTAAAATTTAAAAAGTTTGAATACCTTAAAAGTCTAACTTGTTTTTAATAGTATTGTCACAAAAAACTTTGTGAAAATGTTAAAAAAAACACAATTTTTTATCTATGTTGTAACAGATTTATTGAATATATAATAATGACACACATACATATTAAATTTTTATGTATATATGTGTTAAATTGTTGCCCGGTCATTAATAGAGAAAATTACGATTTTTTAGCACTTTGGTCTCGATTATTTCCACTTCGGAGAAACTTTTTTAAAATTTTCTTTTTAAATTGTGATAGAGCATGTTAGAATCTACCTGCATGAAGAATTTCAAAGTCTAAATCTAAAATCTAGGGTGTAAAAAATGCTAACTTTGCATTTTTCGTCTTTTGCATACGTTCACGAGTCATAATAAAAGTATGTTAAAATTTATGATTCACTATTAAGTTATTATAGTATTTATTAGATTACAATAAACTGGTAAAATGTTCAACAATGATGTCATATAGCGGTAAAATTAATATCTTCAATATTTTACGAAAGAAAAAATAGAAAAAAGAAAACTAAGAAGTCGATATCGATACACTGTTGAAATATTAATTTTTATTTAGTTAATTAATAAGAACATGTTCAAGTTTGAATTGTTATATTGTTACAAAATTTACAGCTAGAAACGAATTAATATTTTTTATTTACTTACCATTTTAGATATAAGAAGAAGTATAGCTATGACAATTTTTGTAATTTTCATTACAACATAATTT
This sequence comes from Strongyloides venezuelensis, assembly GCA_963280985.1. Lineage (NCBI taxonomy): Eukaryota > Metazoa > Nematoda > Chromadorea > Rhabditida > Strongyloididae > Strongyloides > Strongyloides venezuelensis. The sequence goes on from CAUJLX010000002.1 coordinate 23,143,785, forward strand.
TAAATATTTGATGGTAAAAAATAATTACAAAAGTTTAAATAGATATATATATATAATTAAAGCATTTTTTTTATTTACAAAACTGTTAATTTATTCAAAATCTTTTTTTTTGTTTTATTTAAATAATATAGCAATTCTATGGAGAAAATGATACCTTGAAATTTTGCTTAGTTAATGTATAATTCAAAATTTACACAATTATGTAGTATTTAAATAAATATCTGAAATTGTGCTTTGATCAGTAAAAAAAATTAAATTAAATTTTTCTATTTCGTAAGTTTTTACTGTTCATTTTAGTGAAATCACTTCTTTTATAAAACATATTTTAGAATCATTCTTAAAAATCAAGTTTAAAGAGCTTTTAAAAAATTTTATCATGGTTTTGTTATATTTACACATTGTTATTCAAAAACAAAAATGATTGAATTGTAAAAAAAGCACTTTACATTTTTTTTAAATGAAGTTATAAATAATAAATGGATTAATTTTTGTTTATAATATTAGACTGTTTTTTGTAAAGTGACTGCATTTTACTAAAATTTTTGAATGCATTTTATTTTGTTAAAAATAAATATTTTTATTTGAAATAAGAACTATTAGAATCTATTTATTGCTGCCAACGAGATACATGTTAATTAAGTTAATGTGTACAAAACCCGGGCTTATAAATTCAATAAAAGGCTTTAAATACAGTACCTATTTTTTCATTATTTCTGAAGATTTTTTCCTTAAGAAGTCAAAATGCTTGAAAAAATAATAATCTGTTGGAGCAAAATTAAATAGATATGCAGGATGAGATGTAGTTTTATATTGTAATTTACTCAATTTTTGAAAAGTCACTTTTAAAACATACTGTCTTTGTTATAATAAAGAGAGATTTTTTTTTATTTCGTTCTGTAACAATTTGTAAAAACAATTTTGATATATTATTACATTTTTTTTACAATAGAACCTAAAAGTTAAGTTTTTATTAGGTTTTATTAATTTGTAATAGATAAAATCTGCAACTGATAGCCAAACAGTCAACAGAACCTTTTTGTTGGGTATAATTTGAGTTTTAGAGTTTTATTTATGTCCAACCATTGTCACTCTTTTAAGATTGTCCTAAAAAATTTACTTTTCAACACAAGTAATAAGACGTCAAAGAAATTTGCTATTTTTTTTCTCAAAATGAAAGAAGAACAAACGTCATAACAACATAATTTTTAATATTTGTGAGATATCAATTTGTCAAATTTATTTTATTTTTTTAAATGAAAAAAATTTGTTGATTTAGATACATCTAACTTTTCTTCTGCAAGTTTTCTAACAGTTCTGCGTGGATTGACTTCAACAGCTTTTCGTAATTTATCGTTTTCAAGAACAGATTTAGTTTATTCATGTTTCTCGTTTTCGAAGTTTAATTAAATTCTTTAACTTTTTAAACTATTTTGTATAGTAAAAATATTGACGAAATTCATTCGAAATTTAATTAATTTGATGAGTTGTTTTTAAAGCATTAGTACTGTGTTTAAATTCAAAATACATAATAGCACAAATATCATATTTTGATAGTATTTTTGTTTTCAAAAAACAAGTTATAACCAGAGCTCATGGCAATGATATATATATTATCGTGTAGAAAAAATTTAGAAGAATCTAAAAGTTTGTTATATTATACCAAAACATAACCAATCGTTTTAGAAAACACGAATCAAATAACGTTTTTCAAAAAACAGTCATTTTGCATGAAACATACCATTGCATAAGGTATATCCATTAGAAAAAACATAATATTTGACTTCCAATATTAAGACAATAATAGTCATATTATTGATTAACTAATCAATTCTTTATAGTTAAAAATTTATACTCTTCTTTTCACATAAAAATACATTAGAAAAATATTTAAAGTATTTCATTGGTGCTTTCTTCAAGTTAACTAATTAATATCTTTTTTTAACCAAACAATATAAACTGTAATAAATAACCAACTGAGGAAAAATGTGAGTACTAATAATTTCTCACTTATTTATTACTGTTCAACGATCTCTTACCAAACATTAGAGATATCTTACTAAAATATAAATATCTCAAGTTGGTCTAAAAAAAATATTACAAAATAATAAATTCGTCATAAATTTATATAGTTAATAATCAAAATAACATATTCTGTTAGATTATAAATGTCTTTATTCGTTTTCTTAAACTCATCCATTTTTTTACTGTTTTAAAATTATGAATGAATTTCAAAACAGAAACAAATTTAAACTCTATTAAGTTTTTTATTCTATAAAATGTAGTGGTTTTTTTTCCAAATTAAAATGTTATAATCCCTTTTTAAATGTACAAATTGGAAAACAAATATGTCAAGTATTTAATAAATGATTTGAATAAGGATAAATAATGATTGAATTTATACTAATCAATATTTATACTGTTTTATAAATAAAAAGTTTTTGATTCATAGCATTAAATGACAAAGATTATTATGACTATTTAAAATAAATTTTAAAATATTAAATCTTGATGTTTAGTAATATTAAATAACTGGAAATATATATTTTTTGCTAACTGTGTAAATTATTAATTCATACATTTTTTATATTATTTTTTTATTTAATAGATAATTACAAATTTATTCGCAAAGCAAATAATTTTTTTATTGTGTTTATTTTTGACTATTAAATTTTTGCTATAAATAACATTTTTTAATATTTTTTAATATTAAATTACTTTATGAAAATGAATTTTAAAACAATTATATTTTTTTTAACAATTTATATTCAAATTAGTATTGAACGACGCAGTTCAACTAGAATTCAAGTGGTCGGCGTAGTTGGAAGAATTTTTTGTAAAGGAAAACCATATAATCATGCTCGAGTTAAGCTTGTGAATTACCATACATTCAGATATGTAGATGTTTTGGACAGTATAAGTCCAAATAGTTATGGTTACTTTTATGTTAGAGGACATACTAAAGGTTATTTTACAATACGTAAGTAATTGTATTGTCAAACATACAATAAATTTTTAGATCCATATTTGGAAATTTATCATAAATGTTATCGGAAAAGAAGAGGCTACAAAGAAATAAGTATACGAATTCCAACATCTTATGTATTTAGAGGTCCGGTTATTCAAAAATATTATAATCTTGGATGTTTTGATTTGGCTGGCTTAAAATGTAAAAAAAAGTATGTATTAGAATATGTTAAATAGTGTATTAAGGTCTTTCAAAGTAGTATATCTTAAAATTTATAAATAAAAATATATTCATCTAAAAACATGAATTCTAAGTTTTTTCTTATGATATATTTTTTTGATACGTATAGTCAAAAAAATTTATTTCTAGTTTTTTTGAAAAATAAAATTAGTAAAAATTTTTTTTGATAACTGAAGTATCTATTCAATACCAAATTTTTACAAAATTTTATCAACAAAGCACAAAAATAATAAAATCAATAGAGGGTAAATGATAAAACGTGCGTCCACCTAAAATTGGATGGAAATACAATAAAATAAAAATGATGAAAAGATAACCAACGATTTATTCAAGTTGATTATTTTGTGAGTATTTGTAGTGGTCGGTCACTTTTATTAAAATGAATAAAATTAAATTATTTAAAGTAAAATGAATGAATACATTTCAATCCAGACAATCGTGCTAAGGTTTGGTTTAGAAACCGTATTATTTCATGCTAATTTACTATTACATTTACTTTGTCACTATTGAAGGTGATCATTTAATTTTTTTCAATTATTTGCACACATATACACGCAATCTACTTACCCTGGTGCAATACTTTTAAAATTGTAAAAAATTAGATTATTAATAATACAACATATTTGAAGGAATTAACAAATTAAGTAATCAAAATTTTAAGTAATGACAGAATTTCAATAACAAATTTTTTGATAAATTTAGGCAATTAAAATTATTATTTAGCATTAGATTTTAATTTGTGTAAAATATTGATAATTCTAAAAATTTTATGTGATTTTAAATACCTGATATATCTAAACCAATCAGCATACTTACATACTAATTTTATCAAATGTATTAAAAGTTCAGTATATTAATTTAGCTAAACTTGACTAAAAAGTTATACAACGAAAATAACTAAAGCTTTGCAATTTGTTTATTTGGGTTAGTGTTTTCAAAAATTGTTACTCTGTGTATTAAAAACGTATTAGAAAAATTAATAAATTGAAATATTAATAAATTAAAAAATTAGTAAATTGGTATATCAATAAATTAAAATTTCGATTCAGCTATTACCATAGATTCTGTTTTCCTAGTTTCTGGGGTATTAAAGTCCGAAATTACAAATGGCAACCTGTAAATATTTTTTTAAATAAAGTATAAATTCCAGATTGTATTTGTCTATATCGGAAAATAGTTAAGTAAGCATCGTAGATGTAGCAATGATTATACATATAGAATCAAATTCTCCGTCTACTATACATATAATGTAGATTTAATTAATATATATATATCTTTAATAATTTGATATCAAGCATAAACTTAAAAAATGACAATAATTTTATTAAATTTAAAATAAGTACTACTTTTGATTTATAAATTTACTAAAATTAGTAATATTTCATGAGAGTAATTGAAGATAAACTTTTAATATTTTAAACATTTACAAACACTACAACATCATTAATTTTTGTAAAATATTTTCTGATTAAAACAAAAGCAATATTGAGTATTCTTTTTTATTTAAAACAATTTTTTATCGTTTGCTATTTGAAAGTTCCTATTTTAATACTCCAGAAACCAAGAAAACTAACTCTATGTTATTAATTGAATCGGAATTTTAATTTATTGATATATTAATAAATAAATATTTTAATAGACTAATCAATTTAATTTATCAATATTTCATTTAATAAATTTTTTATTTTATTAATATGTTTAAAATACCCGAAATAACAAACTTTCAAAACATTAACCCAAATAAACAAATTGCAAAGCTTTAGTTATTTTCGTTGTATATTTTTTTAATCAAGTTAGTTAAATTGATAGACTGAACTTTTAAAACAATTGATCAAATTGAAATGTAAGTACGTTAACTGGTTTAGTTATATCAGGTGTTAAAAATCATATAAAATTTTTAGAATTATCAATATTTTATATAAAACAAATTATTCAATTTCAATAAAAATTTAATGATAGTAATAATTTTAGTTACCTCAATTTTTTAAAAAAATTTATTGTTTAAATTCTTTAATTTTTTAATTCCTTTAAATATGTTGTATTATTAATATTTCAATTTTTTATATTTTTAAAAGTAGTAAGAATATGACCTCTTATCAAATATTTCATTTGTATTTTAATCTCTGTACCTAAGGCTCTTCTATTTTCCTTCCTATTACCTTATAGAAAGATCTAGATTATGGAAAAAACAGCATCCCAAATCTTACTTCTTTGTTTTATAATTCTAGAAGATTCTCTTTTAGTATATATAGTAAAGATCTGTCATTCCTTTTTATTTTATACCTTTAGTCATTGCATGATTATTTCACTATGCTAATATATTCTATGTTACTGAATTATTGTATATTTTAAGGTTATAACTACAGTTCTGAATCTGATATTATTTTGGTGATAAGTTATCACAGATCTGAGACTAACTGTAAGCTTTAATTTATATCTTATATTATATTATTCTTTTGTATTTCTAGAAGGCCTTAGTTAGCTAATTAAGTTATTTATTCTATTGTAATCTGTTTTTGTATTTGTAGTTTAAATAATAAAGAGTATCTTTTAAGCAGAACGACACGCCAACAAAAATAATCTTATATAATTTTTACTAAGTATTGTTCTAGGGTAAGTAGATTGCGTGTAACTCTCGCATAGATAAACCATAAATGTGGTATTATAACTGTTTTGTAGCTAAAATACATATCATTACAAAATTTAAGGATTCCATAACATAATGTAAATTATGTGCAGAGTTATATACTACTGAAATTTAAATGCCTTTTTAAACTTTCACCTAATGTAACTTTTTAAATTTGTAAAGATTTTTTAATGACTGTTGCTGATTTTAAAAGTACGAAGTTTTTTTTATCTTCTTCTAAATATCATGAATAATAAAGTTCAGGAGCTACTAATTAAAAATAGTTTCTGACAATTTTTTTGTTTTTAAATACTTATTACAAAGCATTGAATATTTATTTACAATCTAATTACTGTTAAATTAAAAAAAATGCTTATTTATTTATAAATACTCTTCTAAAAATGACACATAACTTAACCCTTCCATGCTCGGATGACGCATATATAAATAAAATATATTTATTGCTCTTATCGATCTTTAGTAAACAATAAAAGTAGTAAAACCAACAATTAAAAAAAATATCTAAAAAAATTTTTATATTTTTAAAATTTCCATCAGTGAATCTCCTGATCTTCGCTTGATGATTCTACAATAAAAAAGTTATTATATGTATAAAAATAATAATGATATTGTCCATAACTTTCTAAATTATTTATAGTCCATTTGATCACAGTATCATCCTTTTCTGTCTTTTTTAAAACAGAATTTACTATTAAAAACATAAAATATTAATTATATTAGCATTTTGATAAGTGTCAAACCTATAAAAACTAATATCGTTATACTTTTTTTACTTTACCGTCATTTGTGTAAGATTATTTTGATTTTTTATTAGCTAATTATACTTTTATCGTCTTACTGATCCTGTACTTTGTGAGATCTAAAAGAAATTTCTACAAACTCATTTATTGGAATAGCAATGATTTGAAAAACTTTTATTTCTTTATAATTTTAAAAGGTTAATGAACAAAATAAATCGTAAATTTCTTTAAAATGGTAAAGTAATGCTTTAATTATAAATGCTTTTAGAAGATTTATTTTTCATCGATTCTATGAATCATCTTCATCTTCCTCTGAAAGATAATCATCTTCCTCAGAAGGAACTTCTTCTTCCTCTGAAGGATAATCTTCTTCCTCAGAAGGAACTTCTTCTTCTTCCTCATTTGGTGATGCAGTTGTTGGTGGAGATGGTTTTCCTTTTTGGTGGAGATGGTTTTCTTCTAGGTGGAGATGGTTTTCCTTTTGGTGGAGATGGTTTTCTTCTAGGTGGAGATGGTTTTCCTTTTGGTGGAGATGGTTTTCCTTTTGGTGGAGATGGTTTTCCTTTTGGTGGAGATGGTTTTCCTTTTGGTGGAGATGGTTTTCTTTTTGGTGGAGATGGCTTACGTCCTTGTTTTCTGCCCGTTGGCTTCTCAAACTTTGGATTTGGTCTTGTTCCTTTTCCTACTACTGGTTTTTTCTTATGTATTAGTTTGAGTTTATGATGGTCATTTAAATGAATATCCGAAGCTAAATAATTAGAAGCTTGTAAAGCTAATTTTTTATCCAAGTCATTTTGAAGAAGATTATTACTGGATGCAGATCTTGGAAGGTAATTAGCTGCAGCACTTAAAAAAACTAGGGAGAGTATTACAGTACGAAAATTTATATAAATCATATTATAATATTCAAACTTGAATGATAATGTTTATTGTTGAATATGGAATTCTTTTTATATTATTTTATATTTACTAAATACGTTTATAAACAAATAAAAAATATTTTTGCAAAAAATTGTTTAAAACAAACCTTCATAACAATTTCAAAACATATATATAACAAAGAAAATAAAAACATTTATGTTATTTTAGTAAATCCTATTTTTAGAAATAAATCATATGGTTAATTTTGCTTTTTAATAATAGATTAAAATCCAGATTAAAATAAATATCTAAATAAACTTTACGTATCTATATCACTAAAAGACACGTGCCATATTATGAAGCAAATAGAATTTTAGTTGTATTGTAACCGCATTTAAAGGCATCTATTTAAATATCATTTTAAGCATATAACATTAGCATTATGTCATTTTAACTTTTATATAGACCTACCTTAAATAAATACTATTTTAACATCATTAATTTATTATTTTCAATACATTAGTTCTATGTATCGTCAGTAAACTTAACAATATCATCAACTTTCATTTTATTGTTTATAATGTATTTATTAATATTCTGAGAAAAACTATGTTAAAGTGTAATTTTTAAGACATTGCTTTAAATACAAACCGATTAAAGTGTGTCTAAAGCTTTAAAAAAATACAATAATACATTTGGATTAAGTTCAGTTAATTGACGTTTCATGACATATGGTTCTAAAGAAATGATGATAAAATTAATTGTCTTGAAACGAGATAAAACTGTACAGCAGAAATGTAGTCAAAATAATATTTTAGTAATTATGAGAGAAAATAATTGACATTTGACTCTTTGAAATCATACAGAATGGTTAGATATTAGCATTAGTACCGTTTTAATAACATCAAAATTATAGATAATAAAACCTTTTCTTTTAAAATGACTGTCAAAAAGATAAATAAAATGAGACATCAAATTCTACCAGACTACTCTTACCTATAAGCAGTTAATTAACAATTTACCTTTTTAAATTATATGTTAATTTTTAAGAACAAATTATTTATAAAAACATATTTTTTGTTATTAATAGAACTTAATCTAATGATTACATAGGTTTCATTTTTTAAGATTAATGAAAAATTGCAATTAATTAAAAAATGTATTAATGACTAAGTTTAAAATATGTTTCATTTTTTGGTATACAAAAAATCTAAGCATGTCGCTTCAGCCTGTAACCGCCCACCGTGGTTACTATAAAATAACTAAATTTAACATAATTATATCAGTTGTATATGACGATAACTTAGGTATTTTAATTAAATTATATTATGTCTTCTAATATTGTTACAAGCCGACCATCATCAAAATCTTTCAAACTGTAGGTGATGTTAAAATAACTAGCCGTACAAAATAGGTGAGACTGTAGTCTAGAAAATGCTATTAAATGAACACTCTTTTAGTGTAAAATGTATTCGAAAAAATTGATGTCTAGATTTTCTGTGTAATAATAGCTTAAAAAAGATTAAAAAAAGGAAATAGTTTTTGTGCAACAGGTTTATTAATTGACGTTATTCTTCTTATCGTTAAAGCTGTACTTGTTAAAATTGTATTTTTTTTGCAAAAAGAAATCAAGAGGTAATAAAGTGCAGAAGACAACAACCTTTTACTGGAACAGAAGCTGACTTGACTATATTAAAATTAAAAAGACTCAACAACCTATTGTTAGTGTGAAAATATGATCTTTAAAAACAACAAGACTTATTGAGAGTTAGACTTAGATACTGTACTTATTTGATAACTTAACGTTCTTTCACAATATATTTCAAGATATACTATTGACACTTTTCTTAAGTAACGTGACATTGTATTGATTTTAAATGTTTAACTTACCTTTCAAAAAGTAATAAATTTTTAAAATTTTAGAAATTTTTAATGACTAATAAAAAAATTATATGAGTTATGCTTTAGTTGATAATATTTATTAAGGTTAATTGTTTATTTATCATTTTAAGAATTGTTTTTCGAAGTTATTAGAATTATAATTAATGAAAATTTGTTTGAAAAATGATCCATCTTTAAACTTTCATGCCTTTTTCAAAGTTAACTTTTAAGAACGATATTATTATAAGAATGTAGAGGAGAATTCGGGCTTTAAAATAAGCTTAATTACATAAAAAATAATTAGTATAAAAAGGTTACTTATTAAAAATAACAGAATGGGATTTCTAAAAAAACTTTTGTGGTAGACAAAGATTATCGATATAGATAAACTCCTAGTAAAGAATTGTTATATAGAACAACTTCAGTTGGATGCTTCTGATACAAAAGATGATTAATTAGGATGTTTTCAGTTGGTGAAAAGGCTTCATATAGAAAAATTCATTTTGCAGATGTTGTTTCTCTATTTTTCTTTAAAAAAAATAATTCTTAAGCCATTTACGTTAATAAAAGCGCATATTAAAGCAACTATTCAATTAGATTATGTAAACGTTTAATCTATATAACAAAGATTTTAACGGAAACGAAGTCATTTGAAGAACTTTATGATGAATAGACAACATTCAGATAACATTTTTATTACAAATATAAAAAAAGTTATCTGTATCTAACGATCTTATTTTTTTGAAGGTCCTTTCTATACATTTTCTATAGATATTTATTACAATAAATATCCAAATACCTTTTTAATCACTTCCAACACCTTAATAAATCGTTTATTGTATCAGAAAAACCATACTAAGATTTGCTGTATTCAAAATTCTACATTAGAATTTTATTTATATTGACGAACTTGGTAGGACATTTTTAAAAAATTTATTAAATTTTGCTTCAATATAAACACCATTTTTCACCATTCAAGTTTTTTTCTGAAAACGGTGTTGGTTAATTTTCATCAGTAACTTTTTTTGTACTTACTTTTTTATAGTGATATCATACATATCTGTAAGTTTAGATTCTTCCCTATATTTTTATCGTAATTTATTTTTAGAAATTAATTTGAGATAAAATAGTAAATATTCTAATTTGGGTCACTTTTCAAACAACTTTTCTAGAATTTTAGGTCTAATAACTTTTTATAATCAATTTTAAGATATTATATAAGCAATTAATCCTTATATTTTTTGTAATAAAGGTATTTTTAACATATTCTATCGTTATTTGCTAGTAAAATATTGAAAAATTATAATAATTTATTACCTTTTTTTTAAAACTAAAAACATAGATTTAGTAAAAGAATTGTAATCTTAACTCTTCTTCTCATTTAGCTTTGTGTTATCCTGTAAGGAAAATATCCTTTATAGTTTAATATATAAACAAAATATTTCAAAATATTTGTCATTTTGTAAAACACTATGTCACTGTTTTTTATATTGCATTAAGTGTTGTACTAACCTATTTTATTTTAGTGTAAGATTCAAGGGAACGTAGAGGATTCTTAGTATATTGTCTATTTTTTGTCAAGATTGTAATTTGTGTAGCTAAAAGTAAGTTCCTATGAATCTTATAATTAACAAATTGTCATTAGGTGGCCATTTTTTTTAGAGTTTGTACTTTGTATTGTAAAGATATATTGAATAAAAGATTAATTTGTGTGTGAAACCTTCTCATATTACTATTTCCTACTGAAGCTAAGCACCAACAAAACTTAAATATTTTTACTATTTATTGCTATGTTACTTTATTTAAGAAAGTATTAAAGATAAAATTTGATAAATAATTCAAGTAATTTTATGTAAAAATACAATATGATAGTAACATGTGGTAAAAAATAAACTGCGTTTTTAGATATTTAACATTGTAAGTCTAACTCTCAATAAGTCCTGTTGTTTTTAAAGATCATCTTTTTACGCTAAAAATAGGTTATTGATTCTTTCAATTTTAATATAGCCAAATCAGTTTCTGTGCGAGTAAAAGGTTGTTGTCTTTAATAAAGTATTTCTTCTTGATTTGTTTTTGCAAAAAAGAATCGAACCTTAACGAGAATGAATTTGACTACAAGAAGAGTAACGGTAATTATTAAACCTGTTGGACAAAAACTATTTCCTAAAGCATTACTCCTTTTCGAACTATTACTACACAAAAAATCTATACATTTTATTTATAAAAATGGGTTAATTTGATATAATTTTGTAGCCTACATTTTTATCTGTTATGCATGGCCAGTTATTTAAACATCACCTGTAGTAGGTAACTTTAATATTAATACATTTATTTTTGTTATTTATAAAAATTTTTCATTAATCATAACAAGCAATAAAGTCTATCTTAACCATCAGATAATGTGTATTAATATCATAAAATACTTTATTTCATAATTTATGTTTGTAAATATGAATATTATTTCAAAAATAACTTTCTAATCAGATGCTTTTTAGAAAGAATTGTTTGGTAGAATCTCATATCTCAATTCACACAACTTTTGGGGATCATTTGAAAAAAACACTTTAAATATTGATAATCTTATGTTATTGATGCAATACTTATACTCATATTTAAGCATTCTGAATGATTTCAAAGCTTCAAGTGTCAATTATTTTTTCTCAGAGTCATTAAAATATCATTTTGACTACATTTTTGTCGTGCAGATTTATTTCTTTTTGAGGCTATTATTTATACTGCCGAAAAATTATAATATAATCTCATGAAACATTTATTAGCTAAATTAATGTCGAATATATTATTGATTTTTTTATGAGTGTTAGATGCAGCTTGATCAATTTGTACTTAAATTAATGACTTTAGAATTACATTTTGACATAGTTTTTCTCCAGAATTTTAGTAGATATATACTATTAATAACGAAATACAGTTTGGTAATAGATCTGAAACTCTATTTGCTTCATAATATAACACATATCTTGTATTGGTATGAATACATTAAATTAATTTTATATATTTATTTTTTTAAATAAAAATTGCCAAAATGACATATTTTGGATTTTAATCAATTTTAAAAGCAAAATGAACCATATGATTTATTTCTAAAATTAGAATTTATTAAAATAACATGAATGTTTTTTTATTTAATTTATATATGTTTTGAAATTGTTAAAAAGATTTGTTGTAAATATCACATTACACAAATATTCTTTATTTGTTTGTAAACGTATATAGTAAATATAAAATAATATAAAAGAATTCCATCTTCAAGATCAAACGTTATCAATCAAATTTGAATATTATAGTATGATTTATATAAATTTTCATACTGTAATACTCTCTCTTGTTTTTTTAAGTGCTACAGCTAATTACATTCCAAGATCTGCATCCAGTAATAATCTCCTTAAAAATGACTTGGATAATAAATTAGCTTTACAAGCTTCTAATTATTTAGCTTCGGACATTCATTTAAATGACCATCATAAACTCAAATTAATACAAAAGAAAAAACCAGTAGCAAGAAAAGGAACAAGACCAAATCCAAAGTTTGGTAAGCCAACGGACAGAAAACCAAGACGTAGACCAGGTCCAAAAAGACGTAAACCATGTCCACTAGGAAGTATATTATGTCCACCAGGAATTAGACCACCTCGACCTGGAGTAAGACCGGGACCTAAACCTGGAATTAAGCCAAGACCTAAACCTGGAGTTAGACCGGGACCTAAGCCAGGAATTAAACCTGGAGTTAAGCCTGGAGTTAGAATAGGACCTAAACCAGGAGTTAAACCAAGACCTAAACTAAGTCCACTAACAACTGTAGCACCAAATGATAAAGAAGATTATCCTTCAGAGGAAGAAGATATTCCTTCTGAGGAAGATGATTATCTTTCAGAGGAAGACGAAGATGATTCATAGAATCGATAAAAAATAAATCTTCTAAAAGCATTTATAATTAAAGCATTACTTTACCATTTTAAAGAAGTTTACGATTTATTTTGTTCATTAACCTTTAAAAATTATAAAGAAATAAAGGTTTTTACAAATCATTGATAATCCAATAAATGAGTTTGTAGAAATTTCTTTTAGATCTCACTAAGTACAAGATCAGTAAGATGATAAAAGTATAATTGGTTAATAAAAACTCGAAATAACTATACACAAATGACGGTAAAGTAAAAACAAACATAACGATATTAGTTTTTATAGTTTTAACACATCAAAATACTATTCTAATTGATAGTTTGAGGTTTTATAATTGTAAAAAAATAAGCAAAATTATTAATGTTGGGTTTTTTCAACATTTTTTGTAGTAATAAAAATTATTAAAATTATATAGAAGATTTGAAAAATTTAGAACATGATTTGCTTGAGTTAATGTTTAAAAATATTTCATTTTTTTCTACATAGACTATAACTTTCTAATTAAATATTATAGATAACTTATTTTGATATGAAATAACACATGTTTTATATAGAATCTCTTATTATACTATAGATAATAATTCGTAATACTTAAATTATTTGTCAAAGATGTGTTAGATAAACGTAAAATTTTATATTTGCAAGATTTTATTATTATAATCTGATTTGTATGAGAAAAATAAGTGAAGTAAATATTTTAAGTTCTAAGATTTATACAAACGATAAGTACACAGATAAAAGAAGAGAACGCAAAATATAAGAAAATGTACAGGTCACTGATAAAATTTTGACGATAAATACAATATTAAATGTAAATTGTATATTATTCTTAGTAGTTTTTTAACATTACAATTGTTAAATTTTGTTACTTACAGTGTTACATATAATTTGTTTTTATCGTTATAAGTTTGCAATTTTTGTTATAGTTTATATAATTTTATAATATTGTATCTATTCGATATCAAAATTTGTTTCTTATAACATATTTTAGATCGTTCGGAAAAGCTTAAACTTACAGGAAGTTATAGAAATTTGTATGAGTACTATTTTTTATGTGTTTTTTAAGAAAAAAAATAAATTAATTGTAAAAAACTACGTTTTTGTAATATTTGAACATGGGCATTTATCTATCATCAGTGATAATATTATCAGTAAAATATCTATCAGTTATAAGTTCGTTTCTTCTGAAATGAAAGATGATAACAAATGTGATGTACTATTATCACATTTAACAATGCAGGAGTTATTTTAACTTTGATATTTTTGTATTAAGATTTAAAAGAAAAATTATCAGTAATTTTTAAATAAAGTTTTATTTTTTTGTGAAGAATATTTAACATGCTTTGATAAGCTAATGAATAAAAATTTTCTACAAATATTATGTTTTATTTTGATTGACTGATAAAATTTTAAAAATTTGCCAGTAGTAATTTTACAACAAAAATGCCACCAAAACCAATTAACAATACAAATAAAGAAAAAGAAGATTTTTTTGAAAAAATTGTCGAGATGCTTGCAAGAATAGCAATTCTTGAAGATACTGTTGCATCTTTATCAGAGGAAGTTCAAATACTTAAAGAGTAAATTTATATTTGATTTTTTTGTACATCAGTTTTAAAAATTAAAGAAAGATATACAGTTAAAAATAGCAATAATGTCATTAAAATTGATAAAGTAAAAATACTGTTTTTTCTGGAAGATAAGAAACCAAAATATCTTAATGTAATTTCAAAAGATAATGATAGTAAAGTTATGGATTGGTGGATATAAATAAATGCTTAATTAAATTTTTAGCATTTAAAAAAATACATTTCTTAGCAAAATTAATGCATTTAACTTCTAGAGCCATTTTAGGATATCTTTAAAAAATCAACTGTCAGGATAAAATTGATGTAGAGGTAGAGCTTGTTGATCCTACAGTTGAAACCCAAACTATATTTAATACTTCAATTTATTCATTTTTTAGATTCATATCAAGAAACTTAAGATGTTATTGTCAAATTCTACTTTAATTACACAAGTAAAAAAAGATTAAGTAAAATATAGAGTTGATGTTGTAAATTTTTAATGCTTTTGTATGGGTAAATTTTCAATAACATGATTTTGTCTATTTTATTATTGTTTTACACTATAAATTAAATAAAATGTAGATATTTAATTAAAAATTATTTCTTTAAAATTTTTAATAATATCTATCTTTTTATAAATAATATTTTAAAATAATGAACTAAAAACAATTTATTATTTTTTATTAAATCAAACATACAATTCTTCAATTGAAGATAAAACATTATTAAAAAATCACCGATTAATTTTCTTTTAAGTCTTAATACCAAAAAATATCAAAGATAAAATCAGATGGTATGTTCCAAAATGATCAGTAAATTTTGTCAAAATATTATCACTAATAGTAGATAAATGCCCATGTCCGGTAATATTATAGTTATCTTATAAGCTATCCCTTTTCAATAACGCATTTAAAGGTTCTCAATATATGTTGATTATAGGAAAAGTTATAAATGTTTTTACAGTGGTCATTTTTCTGCAATTTATTACCGAAAAAAAATTTAAAAATTAAAATAGAACATAGAGAAATGACGCGAACAAACACTTTAGCTTATAAAATATCATACATAATAATGTTTGCTTCTTATTGTTTAGTAAAAAATTTAAATTTTATTATTATGAAGAAAAACTTACAATTTCAATTACTTTATACTTTTACTTATATATTTATATTAAAACAGAGAATTTTGTATAGTTTATTTAAAAGAATTTGAAATATCAAACGTCTATAACAGTGTTAAAAATGTTTAAAACGAAAAAAAGTTATGCAAGTTTTTATAATGACGACCTTTTACTAAATATAGAAAAAAAATGACAATCATATGAATCCTTCAAACTTCCTTCAAATTAAAATTTTTTTGAACGATCATTTATTACAGTCTAACAAACAAGAGATGCTATCAAATGGATATAATATCACTGCATTATATAAAGTAAAAAAAAAGGTTATAACAATAAAAATTTTAATTTTGACGGACGGCTTCCTGTAAAGAACAAAGTGACCCAATTTAGGAATATAATTTATTCAGAATGTAAGTATAATTATACGAAAACTAAAAAAGCATATACAATATACAATTACAGAAATAAATAGAGACTTACCCCATGATTACAATTTCACAGGTTACAACAATAGTATAACTACATACGATATATATAGAATCTAAAATTGTATCAGATTAGAAAAGTCCTAAGATTTTACTCAGTTTGCATGTAAATATTTTAGTTTATATATACCAATAATATGACGAAATAAGATGGGGTTAATATAAAGAGAAATAAAAAACAAACAAGCGATCAACGATCACATAAAATAAGATTACATACAAAAATATATAAGATATATTTTTATTTAACCGTCTAATTGGCAAAGATAACTTATGTGCCATCTTTCAATTTTAAAAATATTAAAGATTTATATTTAACATTTTTCTAAAAATGTAAAAAGGTATCGAATATTATTACAATTTTTATGTATTTATTCAAAAAACAATACACTTTTTTTGTGTGTATTAAAATGAAAGCTTCTAGAAAAAATCATGATCAAAATAAGAATGAGTAATTAAAACAAGAACATTTTGATCTACAACGGACTTCGGAATAGATTTCGAGATATTTCAAAATTCTAGGATATATATAGCCGCTTAATTATAAGGAAGCCGGTGGTTGATGAATTAACAAATTAACGGGATAACAGCTAACGGTTAATAGTTAACAGTCCAGATTGTTTTGCTATGTATTACCAAAGGTGATATAGAAGATATATTAAGTTAAAAATTGTTACTATTCAATTGTATCATATTATATACTGATAAAGTCTCTTATAAATGTTTGCAACTCATAACCTACAGCAGTCACAACGATATTAAAGATAATTCTAGAGTTCTTCTGTACACGAGTATATGGAAATAAGAGTTGTATGTTAACATTAAATTGACGATATACCATAAAAGCTTGATTAGTGAGCAATATTTTGATAAAATAGAAATGAATATTATGGAATGTTCTTAAGCATCTAATTCAGAAGATTTTACTATAATGGAAGAGTACTCTTAATACACTAATTAAAATACTTGCAATCTTTATCAGACTTCAAACCGTTCGTGAGTAAAGAGAACAAATAATATTATTGATTATTACATCATTTCATTAATTCAATTATAAACATAATTTAAATTATTTACAATTCACTAAAAAAATAGAAAATTTCTGTAAAAACGAGTAAATAGGCCATTTTTTTAAAATCCATATTACAGAATGATCAAAAGCATTTTTTAATATTGATTTGAAAATAAAATAGTAAGTTTTATTTATAAATGATTTTAGACTGATTGTTAATATGTTTGTAATGTAAACGATAAAATAATAATATAGAATTTTTATATAATTAATTAAAAATTTTTCTATATTTTGTACAAATGAATGTTTCTAGTCTATATTAATATTTATCATAACGCTTTTTTTTATTAATTAATAATATTATTGCAAAGATACAGAAATAATATTGACCAATAAAAAAATATCATATAAAATTTTACTTTTCGCAAAGATATTAATAATTAAAAAATATATAGAATTTTTTGCACATTGAATTCGAGTTTTGTATTTTTAGATTCAGGATTTTCACTTTAAATGATTTTATAGTCAAAAATTAACTTTAAAATAAGATTTTCTAAAATATTCATTATTACATAAAAAATATTTAAAAAATGGTGAGAAATGATATATATTGTTACAGTTTCATAAAGTAGTTTTCAAGATACACAATCATGGTTGTAAAGTTTTAGAAGCCATAACAACGTGCAAATTGGAGATAATAAATTAACTATTTTTCTTTATTATATGTCATTTAAGTGTATATTGTTAAAGTACATAAAAAGTAATTCCTAGATTTTTACTCGTTCCACTTTGTTCGAGCATCTCAGAAAATGTATTTTAAATAATTGGCTTAATAATATCATTTAGCCATTGCTTTACTTTTAGAATATTAGTAAATATTTAATTAAAGACAATAACACAAAATTTATGACAAACGTGAAATTCTACTTGCTTCAAAAATAACTCATATTTTGTAGTAGTATGAATACATTGAGATAGTTTTAGATGTTTATTTTTCTAAACAAAATATTTACAAAATGATTGATTTTATTTTAGATTTTAATCTATTATCAAAGGCAAAATTAACCATATGATTTATTTATAAAAAAAGGATTTACTAAAATAACATAAATGTTTTTATTTTCTTTGTTATATATATGTTTTGAAATTGTTATGAAGGTTTGTTTTAAACAATTTTTTGCAAAAATATTTTTTATTTGTTTATAAACGTATTTAGTAAATATAAAATAATATAAAAAGAATTCCATATTCAACAATAAACATTATCATTCAAGTTTGAATATTATAATATGATTTATATAAATTTTCGTACTGTAATACTCTCTCTAGTTTTTTTAAGTGCTGCAGCTAATTACCTTCCAAGATCTGCATCCAGTAATAATCTTCTTCAAAATGACTTGGATAAAAAATTAGCTTTACAAGCTTCTAATTATTTAGCTTCGGATATTCATTTAAATGACCATCATAAACTCAAACTAATACATAAGAAAAAACCAGTAGTAGGAAAAGGAAAAAGACCAAATCCAAAGTTTGAGAAGCCAACGGGCAGAAAACAAGGACGTAAGCCATCTCCACCAAAAAGAAAACCATCTCCGCCAAAAGGAAAACCATCTCCACCAAAAAGAAAACCATCTCCACCAAAAGGAAAACCATCTCCACCTAGAAGAAAACCATCTCCACCAAAAGGAAAACCATCTCCACCTAGAAGAAAACCATCTCCACCAAAAAGAAAACCATCTCCACCAACAACTGCATCACCAGATGAGGAAGAAGAAGAAGTTCCTTCTGAGGAAGAAGATTATCCTTCAGAGGAAGAAGAAGTTCCTTCCGAGGAAGATGATTATCTTTCAGAGGAAGACGAAGATGATTCATAGAATCGATGAAAAATAAATCTTCTAAAAGCATTTATAATTAAAGTATTACTTTACCATTTTAAAGAAGTTTACGATTTATTTTGTTCATTAACCTTTAAAAATTATAAAGAAATAAAAGTTTTTACAAATCATTGCTAATCCAATAAATGAGTTTGTAGAAACTTCTTTTAAATCTCACAAAGTACAGGATCAGTAAGATGATAAAAGTATAATTGGTTAATAAAAACTCAAAATAATCATACACAAATGACGGTAAATAAAAAAAGTATAACGATATTAATTTTTATAGTTTTGACACTTATCAAAATGCTAATATTATTAATAGATTGGGACTTTTATAATTGTAAAAAAATAAGCAAAATTATTAATGTTCAGTTTTTTCAACATTTTTTGTAGTAATATAAGTTATTAAAATTATATAGAAGATTTGAAAACCTTAGAACATGATTTGCTTTGAGTTAATGTTTAAAATAATTTCATTTTTTACATAGACTATAACTTTCTAATTACACATTATAGATAACTTATTTTGATATGAAATAACACATGTGTAAAACCCACACCTGGGCTTATAAATTCCAGTTTGAGTAACAGAAAAAGGACACATCTAATCTCTATTTTATATTAGCATTGTTATTAAAAATTTGTTTTGCTAGTAAAATAAAATATTTTAAAGTAATTTACTATCTTTCACTATGGTAAACCCCTAACTCCAAAATACCCAGAGTTAACACATGTTTTATATAGAATCTCTTATTATACTATGGATAATAATTCGTAATACTTAAATTATTTGTCAAAAATGTGTTAGATATACGTAATACTTCCTAAAAATTTGGTTTTCGTGGTCTGATTTATATAAGAAAATTTAGCGTAGCAAGTAGCATGAGTTTGCTACTTTAGAAAAGGGTAAGTATTCAAGGTAACTCCAGAGTTTTTCCTCAAAAAATTTATGGAGTTAAGAATTGAATGTTACCTATAAAGCTGTGAGAAATTATGTAGGCATGATTAATAAGTAATATTTAGATAAATTAGAGACGGATGTCGTGATATGCTCTTGGCACTCTAATTTTAAAAATTCAACTTAAGTAGATAATCTGTTGCAGCACACTAATCAGAATATTTCCGATTCTTATCAGACTACAAATAGGTTTATTTTTCGGAACAAATAAATAGTGCTATTTGATTATAATATCTTTAAAAAACTTCAATTACAAATTTAGCTACTTTGAATTATTTTAAATACACTATTTGATGAAATTTAACGAGCTTTTGTAATATTTGAATAAACAAGACATTATTTTATACTGCATAGCACAAAAAAAATCTAGAATACTTATTAAATATTAATGTAAAAATAAAATGTCTAATTTTATTGATAAATGACATTAAATTGATAATGAATATTTTCAAAGTGTAAGGTATATAAGTATGCTATAAAATCTACATTTTAGTGTTTAAAAAATTCTTTTGTCTTTTGTACAAATAAATTCTTCTAATTTGTATTAATATTTATTAAAAGCCTCATTTTTTTATTATTTAATGATATTTTTGCAAAGACAAAACAATAACGAGTAATAAAGAAATTACCTTATAGAACTTTTTTAGAAAGATTTTGATAGTTAAGAGAGTACATATAAATTTTTAAACACGCTAAATCCTAATTTAATATTTCCAAGATTTTTCAATTTTTATGATTTCTTTTAAAAAAAAATCCGCTTAAAAATCAAATTTTCTTTAGTTTACATTATTACATTAAAAGTACTTAAAAGATGGTGAAGAGTAATATATAGATTGTTAAAATTTCAAAGAGTAATTTTTAAGATACGAGATTATGATGAAAAATTTTCAGAAGTCATAAAAAATAGAGAGTAGAGATATTAAGCTAATTATTTTCCTTGATAATATATCATTTAGGATTATTGTTTAAACATATAAAAAGTCGTTCTTAGATTTTTGATTGTTACACATTGTTCATGTTTTCAACAGATGTGTTTCAATTAAAATGAAGAAAAAATTTTTATTTTATTAATTTAAAAAATTGACAGCATTTAATTCATATTTGTTTCATTTTATTATTTGTATAATCTATGTATTTTTCCATTTTATTATCGATAAAAAATACACGTTACATTATTACAAGTTGTCAATTTATTACCACTATAAAATGACTTTCAGGTTTTTTATTTTATTCTCATTTATCTTACTTCAGGAATTTTGTTTTTCAAAAAATATTCGAGTAAAAACAACATATGGTTGTATTATAGGAAAAGAATCGGTAAAGCGTAATATTTAATGTAAATATTTTTTAGAAAAATTTTCCATCAGTTACTGAATTCCTTGGCATTCCTTTTGCTCAACCACCTGTTGGAATTTTAAGGTTTAAAGCTCCAAAACCATTAAAGAAAAATTATTATGGAAAGAAATGTTTCAAAGCTACGACTCCCGCTAATACGTGCTATTTCAATAGAGAAAGTACAGGATTTAAAGGAATAGATGATTGGCAACCTCAATCATTGAAAATGTCTGAAAATTGTCTTCAATTAAATATGTGGGTTCCAAAAAACAAAACAGGTGCTGTAATTATTTTTATTAATGGAAATTCATATCGTATGGGTTCCCCTTCTTTAAGATTTTATGACGGCAGTATGCTGGCATCTTTTAATGGTACTATTGTTGTAAATATTAACTATAGACTTGGTGTTCTTGGATTTGCTTATATGCTAGGAGGATACTTAGTTCCAGGAAACATGGGATTGTTAGATCAACAAATGGCAATTAAATGGGTCTATGATAATATTGAATCATTCGGTGGTAATAAATCAATGATAACTCTATTTGGCCATGGAGCTGGTTCTTCTTCGGCAACGGCGCACATGTTTTCAGAAGGTAGTAAACCATATTTTTCAAGAATTGTTGCTGCATCAGGAACAATATTAAACAAATGGGCTATCGAATATAATAAAGAAAATGTTGATGAGAATTTTAGAAGGCTTATGAGGAGATTAAGATGCTTTACAAGGGATGATTTTTATCTTCTTAGATGTATGCAAAGGCAAAGAGTACTAAAACTCGTTATTGAAGCTGATAAAATTTTTAACTTAAAACAAACAATATTGAAATATCCATTTTTACCTATTGATGGCGACAACCTTTTCTTTAATGGTTTCATTGTAAAAATGTTGAGATATGGATTTTTCAAAAAAAATGTTGATATTGTCATTGGAAAGATATTTGATGAAGCCTCATTATTCATGCCATTTTATTTTTCAAAAAAGAAGTATGGTTTTAATTTAAATTTATACAAAAGTATGGATTCTCTAGCAAATGAATGTAGAATAGATAGTAGACAATATGAAAATATTGTAAAGTTAATTACACGGGATCAGCAATTGCATCATGATGCTGTAGATGAGATAATTTTTAATTACGATCACTTAAAAGAATTAAATTATAGAGATAAAGCTATTAGAATCGTTTCTGATTTTGGTTTCGACTGTGATATTGTTAGATTTGCTAGAAAAATTGGTTATTATATTAAGGGTAACAAATATCTTTATGAATTTGAGGTACGATCAACTCAGACCCCATTCCCTCTCTGGATGGGTTTGGTACATGGTTATGAATTATTGTATTTCTTTGGCCATCCATTTACCAATTCTTTAAAATACAAAAAAGGATACTTAAAATATGAACAATACTTTTCTTTTCATGCTATGGAAATGTTATCTATGTTTGCTAACAAGGGTAAATTGCATAATAATTGGTTACAATATACAAATAAATTTATGTGTATGGCCGTTTTTGATGATAATTACAAAGTGAATAATAAGTTTAAAATTAGATATGCCAATACAAAGGAGTGTTTGAATGTTAAATCTATTTATCAATATTATAGAATTCGGGCACTCCGACGTTATCGTTCAGATTACCCAGCTAACAAAAATGATCCTGAATGATAATGTTAGTTCTTATGATTTAAATTTTACAATTTTTTAAATGTAAATAAAATTTCTTCAATCACATAATAATAAACATATATTTTCTGAAGAAATTTAATATTTCTAAGGTTTTCACAACATGTAGATAAATTTTTAGAAAAAAACATTCTTATAAAATTATAAAAAATTGTGTAGGAATACCAATTTATATTAAAATTAAATATTCAAATAAGCAAAATAAATTCTAATAAAAGTATAAAAAAGTTTAATTATTGTATGGTTACGTAATGTTCGATTGAATTAATATTTTATCAAAGTCAGTAAGATGTTTTAAATGATAATTTTAATGTAATAAAAGAAAATGGGTTAAATCATTTTCTAGTTTAAAATATTTTTCATTTAATTAAGGAAATTTTGTTATATCTTCCAAGAACTGAATACGTCATTTTCTTCCTTCTTAATTTCATTAATCCTTAAACATTAGATTATTTAATGTAGGTTTTCCAAAAGTGTAACACTCAAAGCTTTTATCATAAAATCCAAATGTCACATTTATATAATCATTATAGTGTATGTTTTGAAATTGTTATATTTTTCAAAACAACAAAACATATTTTCTTATTTTTAACTATTCTTTTAACATATAAATTTGGAAACATTAAAACATTACTAAAAATATAGTTTTTATTTTTAGAAATAATAAAAGAACAAAATATATAAAAAATTAATATAATTAATTCAAAAACATGTGGTAAAAATCAAACACCATTTAAATGATATTATCATAAATATATAAATAATAATTTGAGCTAATAATATGCTTCAGATGATTATTTCTAGTGTTTATTAACTATTCATCAATTCAAATTAGCATATCTGAAATTGTTTTTTACTTCCCTTTGCTATTTTTTTGTTATTTATTAATGTTACTAAAATATTCAGTGGTAAATGGTAATTAAAGTTGTATACAGTACTATCTAATGTACTTTATATTTTTTCCACGAACAATATTCAACACGGCTACTTTTTAGTATCCAAATAATACGTTATACAACATGCTGTAAGTTCAAATATTTAATTAGTTTTTATTAAATATTAGTAGGAGGAAAGTTTATGTTTTATCAAATCTTTCTTCTACCAATCTTTTATTTATTAATTGTTGTTTTTATTGCATTAATAATAACATATAGCAACTATTAGCAAACATTTTTATCAATTCTAAACAATGTACAATAAATTTTATCTAATTTTAACGTATGAAATAAATACAATTTTATTAATTTATCATGTAAACAAACATTGTATTTATTTAGTTACTAAAGTATTTAAAGTATCATACAATAATTTAGATTCTCGAAATATTAAGATAAATTGTAAAGTAGTTTAATTTATCTTTTATCAATATATAGAAAATATATCATTTTTCAGTTAGAACTTTTTGCAATTTCATATGAATAACAAACAACATTTCTATCTTAAGAGGCTTAAAAATTTGTTCGAAAATAATAACATTGTTCTTAAGTTAAAATCTTCAGAACAACATTTATTAAAATTATTGCTGTTTTTTATGACTCATCTTTCAAAAATTAACATCTCAAATAAATATGTAATCTTTAAATCTTATAAAATGTTATATAATTACATAAATTTTATCATATTTTAATGTCATTCTATATAATAATTAAAATCCCCTTTTTAATCTCATAAAAGTTATTATTATGTTTTTATCATTTTATATGTTAACTTTATTTCCAACTCCCTTTCAAAACTATTTTAATATTAAATAAATATTAGCTAAAATTACATTAATTCAGAAATTAACTGGAAATGAGCTTAATTTTGTATAAGGATTTATTTTACTTTTTAAAAAGTACAATTATAATAATGAATCGTTTCATTTTTTGTAAAATGACCTTATGTAATAAAAGGAAAAAGGAACATCCAAAAAAAATTGTTAATTGAATATAATAAATTTCTACCATACAAATGCCCTAAACTTATTAAAATAGATATATTTGAAAAAAATATAATTTTTTTAGTAACTTCCTTAATTTTACAATTGAATAGGCTAAAACAACAATGACATCAATTTAACAATTTTTTATCTCATCTATATATTTTGTAAAAAAATCTTTACAATAAAAAGTTTTTTTTATCTCTTTTTAGTAAAAACATTTAACAATTGTCAAATATTTTTTTACACAGCTTTCTCTGTATAAAATGTTTACATAACCTTTTGTAATAATATAAAATTTATTTTAACTTTGGTAAAAATATTTTATTCTCATTTATTCTACTCTCTACCGTTTATTGTCAATAAAGAATAATGTTAAAATATTTTAATTATTTTAAAAATGACAATGATATCATCATCATGGTTAAAAAAATGCTATGCGTAAAAAATGAAATAAAAGCTTATTTAAATATGCTATTCATAAATTTAAAATTTTTTTTAAAATAATTTTATTTATCTATTTTCAAAGAAACTGTATACAGCAGCTAATAAGATTTCAAAAATTATTAACTAAATAATTATTATGTTAGAACATATTATAAAAATATATAATTATCTGAAAGACTATTTATGAATGAATGGAGGGAATAATGATTTGAGCCTTTTCCAAGAAAGTTATAATTAGAATTTGTAAATAATTCACTTGATTATCCATTACTTCCCTCCATTTTTATATTTTTTGACATTTTTTGCAAATATTATATGTTTATTAATGTTTTTATTTTAAAAATACACCAAAAAGTATAATTTCCTTATCGAATTTTAAATGTTTATATTTTTTAAAAACTTTTTATCCTTTTTAAATAAAACAAATCAATTATTTATTACAAATTTTTTATTCTTACTTCAAAACAAAGTTCGTATAAACTAACATATTTTATCTTTTTACTATTCTAATACTGCTATGTCCTAGAACTAATGTTAAAAAATATTAAAATATCACTATTATACATTTTATTTCATATTTAATTATAAGTTAATCACTTCAAAATCATTAGCGTTTACATAATAAATTAACAACACTAAGGCAAAAAGCTATAAAATATCCAAGGAAAAATATTACAACTGATGTAAGAGTAACTCCATTAGCATATTGAGGTACATGAATTAGGTAGAATTTTTCACCATCTGGAGATAAATCTAGAATAGAACAACAATTAATTATTATTATTAAATATTAAAAACATACTATCTCGGTTATGATGCCTTGCAGTAACAGACAACGTTATAATTGAAATGACAAGAAATCCTAACATTGTTCCTATAAGTAAAATCTTTGCTATAAAACATCCACAGCATTGCATTATTGAGAACGTTATAAAAGCATTGAAAAGTATTATTGAAATAATGATGATAATACCAAACAATATAATATATGCTTTTTGATTTTTACCCCAATTTGGACATACATCTATATCTTTTCCACTCTTACCATCTTGTTTAAGCATAATTTTAACATCCTGATTATCAAATAGTTTTGATTTTATTTCTTGTGCAGTAATTTTATCCTTTAAGTTATCAGCAAACGAATTGCTTGATGTCATATCCCTTACATTAATATCAAAATAGTAACAACTATGTAACATTAAAATAATGCCATTTTCAAGATCATCATTACCATAACTTATTTTTGCCTCTCTGTCTTTTTTCTTAACTACATGAATAAAAACAATATTAAAAAAGTTATTGTACTTTTTTTTCATATCAATAAGAAGATATATTTTGCCCATAATTTTATCTTTCAATTCTATTATTTCATCTATGGCTTTATTTTTCCCAAGAATTGTCCTTAAATCATCAGTTAAGAGAGTAATATTTTTGTCAAATTCACCAACAAGTTCAATATTTGCGTATATTTCTGCTATATCGCCCTCTGGTTTTTTTATCTCTGTTAACCGTTTTCCGAAATTATTAATATCGCCTTCGATAGAGTTTTTAAAGCCATCATTATTTCCACTTTTAAAAGCTTCTATTGTTTCTGGTGATATCACTACTTTTGATAGTTGATCTAATATCTCATCCATGTTCCTCTCAGATAATCTTTTCTGTATATCAGTATTATCGAGAATCTTATTATAATCCTTAGCTTTGTTCATTAGTTCTTGTGTATCACTTTTAATAGCATCGAAGCTTTCAAAAGTATCAATAATAACCTTATAATCATCCTTCAGACTGATAGCAAGTTTAACATATGGCTGTAGTAATACTATTAACCCAATTATTGTTGTCAAAAACCACACTACATTAATTAGTATAAGAAAGACTTTAAAACGTTGAAGAATACTAATGCTACCAACTGAATCCATTTTTCTTGTTGAAAAATAAAAAAAAATGTATTAATTTTAAAATTCTTTTAAACTTTTATATATTTTAAATTTGAATGATATGCATAATATCCATATGATTCATTCCTTTAATATGCTAAATTCTTTTTTTATTTCGTAAGATTGTTACGTAAAAATATTATTCTTTATATAAAATAAATTTATTAATGTAATAATTGGGCTCTTATAACATTATATATGCATTTAGAGTAGTCATAACTGAAGAATTTGAATATTTTTTATGTTTGTATTAAATAAATAAATGTAAACGAGAAATGAATGATATTGGAAGAGGTTATTTTTTTAATTAAATATGGGATTTATTAAAAAAATATATATTTACCATTTTCTCAATCACAATCCAGTAAGTAATTTTAATCTTAATGTGATGGAAATTTTTAATCTACTGATGTTATAACGATATTTTTTTCTTATATTCTTCAATGTCACATTTATATTTAAAAAAAGAATGTCAAATTTTGACATGGAAATGATCATTATGAAATAATGTTCATAAATCACTATACAAAAACTTATTTGTTTTTCATCTAAAGTATTTTCTTTTATTTTAAAATATCTAACGACTTTACAATACATTTGACTTAGTAAAAGTACATCAAAATAGAAAAAAAAATTATGACAACTCAATTAAATTTTCCTACCATAAATAAACATTGTTAAAGGAAATTTTGATTAATGTTGTATGAATGTTTATTTTCAATACTATAATTCTATAAAACTTTGTGGTAAATTATTTAAAATTGGTTCATTAAATAAAACATCTAGAAAAAAACTCATTAGTATTTATCATACATATATATTTGAACAACAAGATGTCATTAAAGATAGTTTTTTTTTCGCCCACAATTTGTTTAAACTAATAACTCTAATAAATTTAAAAGATTGTCACATGTTTCCAGTTATTTTAACATTAATTTTATTTTGTTTTCAAAAAAGCTTTACTTGAAGAATGACTCTTTTATATCTTAAAAACTTTATGATTTTATTTTTGCACTATTTTTGATAGTCTTTCAAACTTTAAAAACCAAACAATAGGGCGCGGTTTGTGTGATTATGAATTTGTGCTAAATTGTGATAGAAATCTTTGCTACAAATTCTTAACAAATATTTTATATCCATTAAAGGGATTATTGTGATACAAAGTGGATTTAACTATCCATCATATAAGGTAAATAATATCAAGTTTTTTTTACTTCAATTGACTCAAATTTACCAAGATTTTCCAATCCATTAATATTTAAAAAGAAGTGAACATGTTTTTTTTGTTTGGTAACTTTTATATTTAAAAACTTTTTTGTTTATTAAATAAGTACATGGGAAGATTTTTTATGTCATATTGGATTATTAAATATTATCTTTACACGAATCATTCAAATCACACAATATTAATGGTGTAATTTTTTCCTTCTCTTGTCCTTATCAAGTACATCTCTTTTTAAGTACAACATTAGAGTGAAATCCTACAAAAGTTTTCCTATATAAAAAATGAATTTTTATCTAGGAATCATTATTAAAACTTTATTTATATTATATTTTTAGTCATTCTAAAGGCTATAAATTCTTCCTGCTTTACAAAGATTCTATCATCAGATTATCTAACTCCCATTTCCTACCTTCTTCCCACTTTGAAAGATGAAATATCTTTTAAATACATAAAAATTTTTTTTAAAAATTTGTCATCTATAAAATTGATAATCCTTGACAATATTCTAATGGCCAAAAAATTTCGTAGCTTACTTCTTTTTTTATTGTTATTCAAAAATAATATGCATAATAATAATGACAATCCAAGCTTAAAAAAGTAATTTTGAAATGTTTTATTTTATGTTACCATAATTTAAAAGAAAAAAAGTGGTGCCCCTATGAAGTGAAATAGTACATTAAAAAAATTTTCTAACTTTTTTTCAAACATCAAATAGTATGCAAAGTTATTAAAAAACTAAATAAAAATATATGATTTGTTTTATTACACTAATAATAATCATACTTACTTTACTACTTACTTTTTGTATAAGTAGAGCAAATGTAACTACAAGTAAATAAGAAAGAAAATATTTTTTAATTGATAAAAAAATCGACGACTTATGTGTTTGTTTTTATCCATTAGTATCCGTAAGAAAATAATTTTTTTTAAATATAGACATTTAAGAATTAATGTAACTTAAGATGACAATATAAAGGATTTTTAAACTATTTTTTATTGCCCTATTTTTAATAATTATTTAACGATTAGAAATCACAAAAAATTATTTCTTTTTTTAAAAAAAAATTATTATCACTTGTAACTAAATTTTTAAATATTTTGTTTTTACAACGTTTTGACAATATTTTAATGTAAAGTCAAATTTTTTACTAAAAAAAAGAATTATTTATAATAATGGATGTTTTTTTGAAGCATAAATGTTGGTATTTATAGTTAATTTACTATGGTTGTATATTAATAAATCTTTTTATAAAAACTTTTCTTCTTTAATGGTTATCTTAATTTTTGATAAAATCTTATTATATTCAATCTATAGTTGACTTTATATTTATTTTTACATTGACATGTATGTGCATTTTTATTAGTAGAATTTAATTTTATTGTGGTATCATTTTGCCACTAGAAGAGAAGGAGGTTTTGAAACTATTTTTAAAATAGAAAAATTTAATGTTTTCTATTTACATCAAATATTATTTTGATAAGAAAAAAGAGAAGAAAAAGTTTATATTAATGATATGTATTTCTTTTTTTAATTAAATTATTTAACTTCCCATTCTATGAATGTTTATAATATCTGGATGATATAAAAAATGATACTTTATAAAATTGTTTTTACATAAAGTGTTCCTGTACTAATTTGAGACTTTGTTGATGTACTGATATTAATACATATTCTAATAATATTTTGACATCACTACAAAAGCCATTTCATACAAATAAAGTAATAAAATAGATGATAAAGAATTGATGTTTTTCATTAACTACCATTCACTAAAATATTTATGGGTATTTTTTTAGGATAGATGTCATAACAGGAAAAATCTTATTTCCTACAAAACTTCACTAATCATTTCAGATAATTTTTTTACGGAACTCTAAAAACATGTCAAAAATATGTTGACAAAGTATAAAATAATTATTTAATCCTTTCTTATTTAACTTTTTGACAAATTTTTTTTCCATTAAAAGTTTGAGATTTCTAGTTCTCAAAATTTGTTTCTCATTTCTTAAAAGCATTTACAACATATCGTTAATTTGATGTCTTAGGAATATTTTTAAACTATAAATATAAACATACTCTTTTTTATTTTAAAAAAAGCCAAAATACTAACTTGTTATTCTGATAAAAATGTTCTTTTTTATCATGGAAAAAGACGTTGTAGTAATTAATAAATTGTATTTTTTAGGAATAATTTATATTTTAATAAAAATCTTTTAATGTTACTTGTTATTCCTATTGTTACGTCTTATATTAACTCTGACTTTTGTTTTCCATTCTTTTGATAATGCATAATTAACACCTTTTTTCACCTTCATCCACATTAAACTAAAAATTATTTCCATTAATTTTACATTTCATTTTATTATAATAAATTATTAAAACTTTTTTTCGGAAAAAATAAGGTTTTCTAAACCTTATTTTTTCCTTGTTTAACCTTAGAAATTAACATTCAATTAGATAAAAAATAAGATAAAAAAAAATATAAATATTAAACAAAAAGTATGGTAACTATTTTCTTCTTCTTTCAAATGCACATTTCATTATCAATTCTACCAGTTTCTCTCATCCTTGATTCATTTAAAATTATTAGTATCTAAGTATAGTTATTATTTTATCAGACCAAAAACTATATATCAAAGAATACGTAGAATTTGATTTCCAAAATTTTTACCAAGAATTACTATTATACTTTTATAAGTAAAAGATACCAAATAGATATACTAAAAGTGATATTTTAATGGTCTTTTTGAACCACTCATTACTTGTGGATATTTATAATGGTTAACCAATTATTGTACTTGTAAGGCAATTATTATAAAAAAGAATTTTATAATAGAGAGTTATATTTATCAAATTACTGATCAAATATCAGCTAAAATACACAATTATAGTGTTTTCGAAAATCCAAAGAGTCTTAACCATTTCGCGCCCGAAGATTTTTTCTCTTTGTATTACGCATTCATCTGCTTATAAAATAGAAAGAATACTTTACTTTAACGTAGAATAATACTTAACAAAAAATGGGTAAAATATTTTTTTAATAAAAATAATTATTTAAAAAATAAAAATAAATTAGAATTACAACTTTTAATTTTTTTTTAATTTTTATTTATTATTTCTATTTTTTCTCCTTTTTTTTTAATATAAATATACTATATTACTAGAAAAAACTTTATTCCAAAATTTTCCCAACGTATTACAAATTACCACTATATTTAACATTATTGTTTATGACGCATATATGTGTCATCAGGGCGTGAAAGGGTTAACATTAATAATTCATATATATTACTACAAAGTTAAATTTGAGGTTTCTATTTACCACTGTTTTTTCTCTTTCCATTTCCATACACACCTTAACAGAATAGAGTCTTTCAACAATAAGCAAAGTTAAATTAGTAAAAAAAAATGTAGTTATAGAGACATTTTATTACAAAGTACGACTAAGGTCTAAAAGAACATTTTGAAAAAAAGTCTATATTCATTTATCATTCTTTTTTTAATATAAAGTACAAAATAAAAAAAAATATTCATTTTAATAAGAAGAAAAATGACAACATCTTTAGGCAGTTCTTTAACGCATCAAAAAACTTTTTATCTACATTTATTAAAATAAAATAATAATAAAATTGATAATTTCTTTTATTAAATTACATAAAGTAACTCTCTCATTGGAGTCCTTTCTACATTTTATGAAGAAGAAGATGATTTATTTGTTTAATAATATACTTGTAATTTAAATCTTTCCTTCTGTTTTGTTTGTTAAAAATATATACATATATTCAACATCTGATATTGGTGGCCATCCTCATGATACATTGTGATTTGTGGAAAAGTAGCCTAAATGTTTGCCGTTAATTAATATGCATTGTTCTTTTTTTAACAAGGAAATATACTTTTATCATTTAATATTCCTTTTTTATGATGATATTAGAATTATATATTATGTGTATCTTATTATGAATTCCTTTTTTTTATTTTTTTGTTTGAATATTAATATTTAAGCACTTGTAATCCTTTAAGTGGAACCGTCCAGCAAATATATATATTTATGTATATCTGAGATAATTGTCCTTTTATTGGCATTGTCAGTAACTAAGCATCTTTATCAATGATTGTATACATAAGTATTAAAATATAACTTTTCATATTTATTAACTCTATGGTTATTAGCTCTATTTATTTGTAGATTTTAGTATTACTAATATTTTATGGTATAATTTTTATATTGAAAAAGATAAGAAGAAATTACACTATAATTCTGCTTTGATTTGGTATTTAATCTAGAATATTTTCCAGTGCTAATGTTTAGTGATTTATGTATTTTAAATGATGTTAATATCGTATGTTTTACTTATATGTATCCTTTTTTAAATTGATTCTCTTTTTATTAACACTTTTTTCTTTTTTCAGTATCAAATAACATTTTTTATAATCTTTCAGACATATTTAATGTCATTATATTATTTAAATAAAAAAGCATTCATTTCCAACTCTATTAATATTACACCTTATTTTTAGCACATAAAAGAGAGGAAAAAAACATGTATTTCCTTTTTTCTATTATAATTGCAAGATACAAAAACGTAATACTACACATTTTTATTTGCGGAATTCCCATTAAACCTTGATTACTGTTAGAAGCACTTTAAAATTGTTGAGTACACAAATAACATAAATATTCTTTTTTATCCCCCTAACTCATCTTTAACCCACATAATTACCACTTTCTTTTTTCAATTGTTATAATACTTCTTTGATCAGATAAAACTCAATCAGATGCTTGATTTTAAAAGCTATTATTAATTTTGTCTTAATGCAATATCTTTTTTAATTCTCAACATATCTTCGTGTTTCTTTTAATAATTATTATTTGGTTGTTATCAAAAATTTTTTCACCCACTTTTAATTATTACAACCACTTAATCTCTGATTTCAAGGTGTTAGAAAAAAAGATTAAAAAAATAAAAAATAAATATATATCAAATTTCAGGGCTATTATCATTAAGTTTGATTGATAAGATGAGACAATTTTTAACTGCATCTTTCATTTTTTTAAACATCTACTTAATAATAAATTATTTTAAGAAATTTTTCCGTTACCAAATATTTAATTATAATCTTCATCGGCTAATATTAGCACAAACTGCTTTATTATTACAAGATAGCATTTTAAAATTACATATTAGCATAATAAAATATTTTATTTATCTTTCCAAAAAATTTAATTAGTATATGATGAATAAGAAAGTAAATGGTAATAAAAAAAATGTTTCCAAAATTTTATGAATTTGCATTTATGGATATATATACAGATATTTATTGATATCTAGAAATATATTTTTTTTTAAGTATAAAAAATATTTGCTTTTAATAATATATACATCTGTATGTTTTTTTATATGGATTATTATTATTTAAAATAACATTTAATTTTTCCTTCATATCATAGTTACATGTTTAATCTTCACCATTTATTTTACTTCCATCATTCTTATTTATTATGACCACGAAAAGACTTAATAATAATAATACTATTTTATATAATCTAGCTTTAAATATTTTAAATAAAAAAATATTTTTTTAAATAATCAAAATTAATTATGAAAAAAATAATGTTTTCTTCTTTATATTACAATCATTTAGTAATTTTATTCTTAAATAAACATTCATTCTCTTTTTAAATTTCTCCTATTTTGACAATTTTACAGATGTTTTGATAAAATTATATAATGTACATGTCAGTAAAATATTAATACTTTAATAAATTTTTTTCCTTCACATATAATTAATCGTTTCAACTTTATTATATACTTAAAATGTACTATTTTTGTATTGGAATTCTATATTTAATGACATATATCTTTTGTCTCCTATTAAAATTAGTTTTTTTTTATAACATTTTATTGCCAGTGTTAATATTCCTTAATTCATATCTACAGAATATAAAGTTCTTTTGTCAGTATTGTCTAAATTAACCTTTTCTGAAAAAAAAGTATATTATTAACAGTAATAATATACCATTTCTTTTAAATACCATCATTGTTAAGTTTTAAGAAATTAAATAACATTTTTTTATAATTGTAATTATTAAGGTAGCAATAATCACTTTATTTTCTTTATTTTACTGACACTATCTAAATATTGTATCTTTTAATATTACTTTATTTAAGATAACATTATTATAAACCATCTATCTGAAAACACTTTTTGTTTTTCTTTTAAAAATCAGTAAAAAATGCACTTAATTATGTAGAAAGAGATATCTGTTTTTATAATATTTTTTTATACTTTATTACTGGTTATAAAAAAACAACTTTAATCCTATTTGTTAAATTTACTTCCCTAATTTTATAATATTATTAATAATGACGTTAAAATATCTGCAAGATCTCCCATCCATTTACTTTCAAAATGTGTCATTTTTTATCTACTTTTTATATCGTTTATCAACCTAAATTTACTCCACCATTACTTACATTTCCCCCAAACAATTAACAATTCAATATTATAAATATACAGATTATAACAAATTTTTATGTACCAACATTTTTGTCATATCTCTCATTAATCCCACACTTCTTAAATTATCCAATACCTGTAAATTTAAATCTTATTAAATACTACTATAAAATAGATTTGTAAGATAAAATATCAAATTTCTACCTTTGATTAAATATTACTCCTCAATTCACAGTAAATAAATTGATTA
The DNA here is from genome assembly GCA_963280985.1 of Strongyloides venezuelensis. Classification (NCBI taxonomy): domain Eukaryota; kingdom Metazoa; phylum Nematoda; class Chromadorea; order Rhabditida; family Strongyloididae; genus Strongyloides; species Strongyloides venezuelensis. Next base: position 23,179,316 of record CAUJLX010000002.1, read on the forward strand.
TTGAAGAATTATTTTTTTTCTCTTTTATAAATTTTTATATCATTTCTGTCCATTTAATATTTTTAACAAAGTTAATGTTGTATTTTTAAATAAAAACATCATTTTTCGTAAATTTTTGAGAAAATTTATAGAAAAGAAAAACGAAAAATTTATTTATACATAACTCGATGTCTCAGATGTGAAGTGAATTTTTTCAAAAATCCCCTCACAGAAACTATGGTGGTATTTCAAGAAAACTTACCCACGTAAATGATATTAAAAAAAATAAACCACTTTAAAGAAGTTGTAAAGTCTATTATTTTTAAATGTATTTCTCATTTCCATTTGGTTAAATATTTTTTATTGTAATTTTACAAGTATCTAAAAACTTTTTAATACCATCTTTTTTCAATTAATTTGTTTTTAATTTTTTTTATGTTTTAAACTTATTTTATTTACTTCATTAAATATAAAATTCTACCCTCATTTAGATGTTGCTACATTATGTATTGTAAATGGAAAAAAATACACATATAAAATGCATAGTTTTACTTAATTTTATTTTTAAAATATTTATTCTTTGTTAAATATTTTGTTAATAGATATCTTATGATATAACGAGAGACAAACTTTTTCAAACACGATTATTAAAAAAGATAATACAATATTGTAGGGGAGGACTTCTCTATTAATGAAATTCCAATTTTTTCAACATACATTCCTAATATAATGCACGTTTTGTTCTTCCTATAACTTAACAATTTTTATGGTAATTGAATTAGTTTATGAATAATTCACTTTCTACGAGTGTAAGCTACTTTTATTTCCCTCATCACTTTAACTTTTTATTCTTTCCTATCTAATATATTCCTTTTTTTCATTTCATGATTTTTACAAAATATTAAATATTTCAAAAATTACTTCTTATTTTCTACATCATTTTGCGCACTTCAATATCAGAAAGACTCCTACTCCTCCTAGTATTGCTGTGTAATTTCATTTCATCTCACTTTTTCAAAAGTTATTTCTCATATTCTTAACATTTTATTCTTTAAGATTCATTAGCATCTTTTTTAATCATCTTTTAAAATCTCAAAAAATAACAACCTTTAATAAAATTTTTTATATACATTTTATTTTATAAAAAAATTTTTCTAATGAATAGAGCTAAGTAAATAGGTTTATTGTTATTTTATCACCATAAATATATTATTTAAAATAGTTGCTTAATAAAAGAATTTAAAAAGATATTTTGATGGAAACCTGTTAAAATGTACATAAGTTAAATCAAAATGATAACATTTCTGAAACTCATTTTAAAACTACTATCATTATTTAAAACTTTTTTCTTTATTACAACCTACTGATATAATTACAATTTTACAACAATGTAATCAGGTATATTTAAATAAAATATAATGGCAATTTGACATTTCTTGAGATTTACCCTCAATGACACACTACACTATTAAATTGTTACAACAATTGCATTTTATATTATATTTTAAAAAATAATTTAATGACCATTATAGTTAAAAGAAACTTTTATTTAATAATACAAGGCACAGATTCTGCTTTTTTTATTTCCACTTTATCTAGTTATTTTAAAAATTATTATTTTACTCAAAAATATTATTTCCAGTCTATTGGTAAATTTTTTACATATAACTCCAATAATATTCATATAATATTTCAATAAATTATTACATTTATTTTACTTTTAGCAGTTTTTCTAAAATGAGAGAATTAAAAAAACAAAACAAAATGGTAATCAGAAACCATTAACATAGAATAATCTATCACATTATTTTTTTATCTTTAGACAATTTTAACTTACCATTAGACCACTTAAATTATTTTATCCGCTTACTTTAAAACTGTTTTTACATTTTTTTTAATATTTTCAATTTTTATGAATCATTTATCATGAATATTGCATTGAAATTAATTTATTTTAAAACATTACGTATATCTTTTTTTTACATGGTTTCAAGGATAATTTTTATTTTTAAGCTATAGTAATTGATGATAAATTAAGGGTTATAAATGAAATTTTGTTAAAAAAATCCTCAAAACTAAAGATCACATTTCAACTTTTATTTAAAGAATACAAGCTAAACTAATACTAAATTACAAAGTATAACTTTAATTTTGTATAATCGTAAAAATTTTTGAAATTTAATCTTCCATAATCATACTTTTTAAAAAAAGGAACTATTCTTTAGAAGAAGGTTAAAAAAATACTCATTTATTTTTCACACATTGTTAAAATTAATATTCATAAAAAAAATTTTCAATTAACTAATTTTAGAAATGTATCTTTTTTTATCTTATCAACCACATGTATAAATTTATTTATATTTAATATTTTATTTCTCTCTCTTATGTTAGTACACATGAAATGAAACAAAAATTATCTCCCTATCTATTTTAGACCTTTTTAAAAATAACAATTTCCTTTTTATGTACAAAAATGTTAAATAGTAACACATAACCGATGCTGGAATTATAATTTTTATGATTACACGATTTTCCTTTAAGCAATTCATCTATAATTCTACTATATTTGTTCAAGAGATAAAGGACCTTAAGCTTTTTCTTTCCTTGTTTTCACTTTCTTTTCTCTTCCAAAAACTAAAAGACAGATTTTTGGATAATAATTATATTTATAAAAAAATTCATTCTTCCTTCCTCCTAACTACCCTTCGTAATAATGGTATACAAGTGTTAAAAAAAGAAAACAGAATTTATATTATTTTTTTCATTATTTTCTTTTTTTTATTTTAAATCAACTCACAAATTAAAATTAAATTGGATATTTAAAATTTTATTAAATATCGTTAAATGAGACATGTAAAAATACATAGAAATATACCCTAAACATTAAAAATGGTTTTTGAAGACAAAATTATGATAATTGCAAACTCCTTCAAAACAGTAATTTAAGGATTCTTTCCCAATTTTAGTTCATAAGTAACTGGAATCTTAACACCAGCCAATATGCTAATTACATATGTCCTTAGCATTTTGTCGTTTAATAAATTAAAGAGGGTCCAAAAACAAATTTCAAAATTTTTAGTAGACTAGGAAATCATAACATTTATTTTCTTTCCACTTAATTTTTTTCTCTTCCCATAACATCTTTTTTTAATCTTTTTAATAATGTTATATTCTTTTTTTCAAAACAAGATTAGGTACATTTTTAACTTACCATAAATTGTAGTAAATTAATTTATTTCTGATTTATCAAAGAAAAACATTCTTAATATTATAAGTATAATAATTTTCTTGATAACAATTTAATTACCATCCTTTTTCTTCGATTTTCAAAGTTATTTTAAAATTCCATATTATCAAATATTTAAATTAAATGTTAAAACAAATAAACAAAACTATTTATATTCAATCATTATATGTTAAAAAATCAAGGATAAAATTGAAATTAAATATCTAACGAATATTTATCAATTAATATTAAGTTTAATCTTATATAAAAAAATGTTTTTTATATACACGTTTTTTTTATCATTTACTTTTATATATTTACTATCAAAATTTTATATTCACATCTTGTGATACATTTTAACATTTTAATTGATAAAAATTTTAATAGGATAAAAACATTTATTAGAAATAACAATTTTTGAATAGACTTTTTATTGTCTAATATTACGTCAAATAATATATTAACAAGAATATTAATATAGATATTTATTTCGAACAAAAAAAATGAAATGATATAACTATGTAATAGAGATGAAAGTAGTAATAGTAGCATCATTTGAGTGATAAGTAATATACACCTTCAATAACTCAAATTACTTAATATTATTATATGAAATTCAATAATATATCAGTTAGTGACTTTTTTTATTATTTTAAGAAAAATTAATTTATTATTCAACCACCAATCAAATATTTATTTTATGCATCTTTTAATGATTCTAAAATGTCTTCAATGATGGGTATGAACTTTATTTTTACAATTTTTTTACCACAACCATCAGGCACCCAAAGAAAGTTTATAATCATTAATTTAGATAATTTTTAATATAGGTATAAAAATTTCATTAACCCCTATAATTCTATTATAAAGTTTTTTTATAACAAAACATATTACTATTTAATAACTACCATTTTATATATAATGATTCATTAATTTATCCATTCATATTCACATGGGTCTAATTTGTATGTGCGTTAATGTAACCGTAATATAAATACAAAGTGACACAAAAAGCATCTTTTCTCCTCTTCTACCAATAAAATGGAGAAAAAAATTACATTTTTAGCATTGTAATGATACTCTTCAAAAGTATTAAACAAAAACTTTCTCTTTTTCTTAATAATATATTTCTACTTTTATTTTTGTGAATATAAAGTAAATAAATAAATAAAATGGAATTTTTGAATAAAGTGACATTTATCATACTATTTTATAATATTCCATTATAATAAGTTATAATTATAATAAGTATGACGAAAACAGTGAGATGATGTTCTCATAGTTTTGCCCTTTTACTCGTTTCTAAATAATACGTTATTTATTCTAAAATATTATCATAATTTTTTTCTGCTTTTATTCAAGAATCATTTATAATTATTATACTATATATTAACAATTTCTTATATATTAATTTATTCTCATCAATCTTATATTTCAGAGATACATAAAACGAAACATTTGTTAAAAAAAAACCTGAAGGATAAATACAACATTAATTTAAAAGTCTGATTGGAGAAGTTAAAATATAACACTACAAAAAGCATTTTATTTCTTCTATATTACTCTTGGTACCGACTGATAAAATTTTTGTAAAGAAAAAAATTGTAAAATTTTTTTTTATTTTATCTCTTCACAAAATTATGTTAAGGCAATTATTTAACATAAAATAATCAGTTTGGTAATCCTCAATAGAAAACTAATTTTTGTCATCTGTCAACAAACACAAAAAATAATATCTAAAACTTAAACATAAAATTATAAATTTAGACAATTTTCTTTTTCACTCCTTATACTTACCGTATAAATCTTTGGAAAATCATTAAACTACTTTATTGTTTTATTTTTTTTAATGGAATAAGAAATAAAACAAAATAAATAATAATATAAAGTATGGATAAACATCAATCTTGTTCTACAGTCATTATAGAATTACCTACGGAATCAATTGTATATGATATTTTGAGAACAGTCAGTGATTATTATAAACCAATACATGCTTATTTATCTATCTTTATTTGTGTTATAGGAGCAGCATGTAATTTTTGCAATATTGTTGTTTTGACAAGGTAAATATATTAATTAATTTAATTAACCTAAAAAATATTCCCTTTACGATTCTAGACGTTCAATGAGAACACCAGTAAATATGGTTTTAACGGCAATGGCATTTTGTGATACAGTAGTATTATTTTCAAATCTTATATTTACATATCACTATACATTTGATGCCTATGACAGTTGTCATCCTCGTGATTGGAGTTATGGTTGGGCTATTTTTTTAGTTTCCCATGCTCACTTGTCACTAGTTGGTCATTCCTCAAGTGTATGGTTATCTGTAATGTTAGCATTAATCAGGTATATAACATTACGTTCCCGTGGTAAGGTGTCAGGAACACAAGTTAACTTGAAACACTCTTATTTAGCTATTGGTGCAGTTATTATATTTGTGACAACGATGAATATCCCAAATTTCCTTACATACAAAATTATTGAACAACCATTATCATCTAGTTGTACAATTAAAGATGAAAGATTTCAAAATGCATCAGCATATCTGACTGGTATCTCTGAGTTAGCTGTTAGTAATAGTTGTATGGTTTTTAGAATAACATTCTGGATGTCAGGAATTATATTTAAAGTTATTCCATGCTTAATACTAACACTTCTTGTGTGGCTTCTAACAAGAATTCTTAATGAAGTACAAAATAATAGATTAAAATTATTTAAAGGAAGCTCAAAATACTCACCACCGTCATCTGAATCATTAACTAAGCATGATATTAATTTTTTATCATCAAATGGTCCATCAAAATTATCAACATGTTCACAGAATGAGTATCCGTTATTGGAGCGTGATAAATCCTCGACATCAAGTCCAATGCCAAAAATATCTAATTGTAAGAAGATGAGTAGAGTGGGTAAGAATGCAAAAACCGATAGGACAACTAGAATGCTTCTTACCATTGTTTGTGTTTTCCTCATAACGGAAATACCACAAGGTGTTATGGCAGTTCTTACAGGAATATTCTCTGATGAGTTCCGTATTCATATATACAATAGTTTTGGAGATTTTTTGGATCTTATGGCCTTATGTAATGCATGTACCACTTTTATTATCTATTGTACTATGAGTAGTCAATTCCGTACTGTAAGTTAAGGTATAAAAATATTAAATTATTAAATTATGAAAACGTATTTGTAGGAATTCCAAAAAGTATTTATGCCCGAGAAACTTAATAATGCCTGTAAACTACCTTGGACAAAAAGAAACCGCAGTCAATCAGTACCATTCAACGATAACCGTTACAAAAATATGTTAAAAAATCGAACAAAATCAATTGACAGATGTGAAATTAATGAATCACTAGCAAATACAAATTTATTACCACCATCAATAATAATTGAGAACGATGAACAGGCATCAACATCAAACGATTTTACCTTAAAAAGTTTAACATCGCGTCAGTATCATTGTGAAGGATCAACAGCAAGGTACTCCCTTAATAGTCCCTCAAATAATGATGAAGATGGTAATTCTAGGTGTTCGCAAAGTTTACTTCTAGAAAATGGAGATAATAATCATGAAAAAAAAAGATAAGAAATAATATAAACTTATTATTATTTCGGTTTTCTTAATGAACGGGTTATATTTTCTAAGGTAAATGAAGTTTGCTTAGATAATATCAAAATAATGGTCTTATGTGTTTGTGGAAATATACAAATATATATTAATTATTTTATATTTCTCATATTTAATATCTCTTAATTTTTCTTAATAAACCTTTTTTCTCTGTAATTTTAAAGAATACATTATTAAACTAATATACCATGTAAAGCTAATTTTGTCATTTCAGCTACAATAATTCATAAAATTAGATGAAAAGTTTCGTTATGAATCGTTAAGAAATACATCAATTTCCTTCACTTTTCAGCATCTATTTATAAAAATATATTTTTTGATGGATGAATATTTACAATTAAGTTAACAAGCCATAAATACAAATTTTTTTCTCTTTTAAATAATAACGTAAATGAGTTATTATACAGAAAACTTTCTTCTCATCATTAATTAGGTTCGAAATATTAAAATACATTTTGACGTCACCAAAGTTTATTTTTATATGTAAAAAATAATAAATAGATATTGTTTTGCCTATTTCATGATATTTTCACTGGTAATGTATATGAAATATAGTTTTTGAATGATTAATTAGTGATATTTATAAATAACAAATAAACTAATTTTTTTTAAAAATGCTTTTAGTTATTATAATAATTAAATTTTTTCGATTAAATTTAAGTTATTTGCATACATTTTATAAAAATTATTATTTTCCTTCTTTTCTCCATAATCTTTGATATTTGATTAACGAAACTTTTATAAGTTAAATAAAATTGTTAGATTTTCCTTTGTAAGGTGGAAAATATTTTTAGTACAAGTTTTCTAATCAACCTAAAAAAATAACATTGAAATTTAAAAGTTTAATCATATATTATCCTTATTAAAGTGCAAATTTACTTCTTATTTATCAACGCAAATACTTCCGCATCACCAAAAAAAGTTTTCTGCACCATTTATTTGTGTTTTCGATTTGAAGTTTAAATGTTGTTTGCTCAAAAACCAGTGTCAATTTTAAACTGAACATTTATGTTTAAAATCAAATGCACTATAATAAAAACATTGTTATTGAAGTCATAGAATTTGTTGACTAAGTCTAGAAACGAAGGAATGGTCTACATAATCCAGAAATGAATTATTGTTAAGTTGTGTCAAAGCAAAATAATATATAATATATGTCAAATACTACGTGCTTGTAGGCATATAGAATATCCATGTTCTTATCTTCTTTTTGTTATTAATGACTTAAAGATTGTTGATAATAATACTAGTACTATCATTCAAATATTTTGAAAAATTCTTGAACTATGAGGGGTGAGTTATTTTTAATTACAGTCTTTAAATTACCTCTTTTTAATCACAGTTGGATAGTAAAATTCAGTTTTTTTTTTAAAATTTTAACATTTAATCATCTAAAATTACGTAGTAATGAGTTTTTACTAAATGACCTTATCTAAATGAAAAATCAAATATTAAGAAATTTAATAAATATAGTCTTTTCAAGAATGAACTCAAGATGATGACTCAAAAATCATTTTTAGATAAAATTTCTTCTAAAAATAATAAGGGGAATTGTTGCATAAAAATATTCTTTTTATTTTTAATAAAAAAATTAATAACTTAAAACATTTAAATGAGATAAAATAAATTAAAGGTTTCCTATAAAAGTTAAATCATATTACAAATCTTTCTATGATTATCTTCATTTTCCTTCAACTTCTGGTACCTAATTAATGTACTCCTCTTATAAAAGTCTTCATTAATACCAGTAAATGAAAGAAGGAACTTTTTATTATACATATGTTCCAACCAACACATTGAAGCGCCGGCATCAAAGGAGGAACGAAATTTATTCCCGAAAAAGTGAGGCCAACTTCTCATGTTTGAGAGAGATTCAATACCAAGTATACAAATGCCATTTCTAATGAATCCTGATTGGCATTCTTTACGTTTGGTTCTAAAGATTGTTTTTCTTGTCATATAATACCTACTGAAGATTGTTTTCTTATTGCAAAGGTAATGTTGCCATCCTGGTACTCTTAAATAGGGATTTGTAAATATTGTTGGCCATAAAACCTCATCTGAAAATTCATTTTTTGTATTCAAATTTTCCAAAAGTTTTATTATATTTATTTTGTTTAGCATGTAATCAACTGTTGCCTTTGGAATTGATGCTTGCATAAGTCCCTTTTGAATTTTAATTTGTATGTTTTTAAGTGTTTTATCATAATATCTTTTATCACCTAAAGTCTCTTTTCAATAAAGTTTTAACAAATAAACTAAACAAACTTTTTTTAAATATCTTTAATGAATTAATTTTATATGATACTTTACGGTCTACTGTAATTGGTTGTCTTGCAATTGGATCACCAATATTCATATCGATGGTACCATTATAAATTTGTAGAATTTTCACAAGTTCCAAGTTTGTTTTTAATGGAGTATCATCATTCTAAAAAAGAAAAATGGATATAATGTGGTATGTAATTTGAAACATACTTGTAGTAGGAATAAATATTTATAATTTTTATCTTTTAACAACTTCATACACTCATAATTATATAAATTTCCATTAACTCCACTATGATCTAGTTCCTTTTCATGTTTAACAATATAAATATTGGGAAAACACTTTGCTAATGAGTGTAATTTTTCTTTAAAAACATGATTAGCTTTCTTATCAATTGCATAGCAATAATGATTTTGTGGAGCATACATCACTAGAAACTGTTGTTCAAGTTTCATGTAATCCTAGAAGTTAATTTAAAAGAGTGGTTTAAAATTATGTTTTCTCACTTGATAAACATTAATCGCATATGCCAATGGAAATTTAGTTTCCTCCTCTGTTAACGGTTCTTCAGGATAGTATCCTCTTCTTTTAATGTGTTTACAGGAAGTAGAAAATTCGTATAAAGTTTCGTTCATACTTTTTCTATTTTTCCTCTCTTTGGCTATATACCGGAAATCTCCGATTAAAAATTTGTTGCAATTTAATTCTCGGAACTTTGGTGGTTTCCAAAATACAGGTATATCTTTTTTTAGAACTTCACTATAAATCGACCTACTTGTAATTGACTTTGCTTCCGCAGAAATGTAATCTTAAAATATTTCATTATGATAAAAATAACTTTTTTTTTAAATTATCATTACTTTTCACAAATAATTCATCTTTCTTACAATACACAATAAAAGAAAGTAGTAATAAAATAATATTAATTATCAAATATGGAAATATGTAATTCATCTAACAAAGTTTAATGAACAAATACTTTATGGTACATTTTAAATACCTTTTTATTATATTATTTATGAAGCAACTCCTTCAATTTTAATTACTTAAAGATAAAAATATATTATTTTACACGTTATCGTGAATTATCCCATTGTTAGAATGACGCCTTGTATTGATATTTCAAGGAAGTTAATTCGAAATACTTTATTTCAAAATATATCGCTTCTAGTCAAATCTTGTTTTCAGTAAAATGCTCATTTCTTGTTTCATTTTATACATTTAACGGATTTATTATACTTTGAAAGAAATTTAATTTTTTTAAACTATTTTTTCTTGCTATCGAAATGTAATAGGGCTTTTAAATAATTATAAAAACAAGATATTAACTTTTTTTCTTTGAAATAAAACATTACGTACTAGTTAATTAATTTAAATAATTTCAAATATTTATATAGCAATTTATTTATTCTTTAAATAAAAAAGTGAAAACATTTGATAATTTATCAATTTTACCGATATCTTTTTTCTGTTTATCAAAACTATTGTTCAGAAATTAACAGTTCACTGTATCTTAAAGTTGTAAACAAATTTATATTTCATGCTTAATAATATTTAAAAAGACAAATTATAATCTTAATATTGTTTATTATAAAAAATTTAAATTTTTTTGATAAAACAGTAATGTAGATGGTGAAAAAATGTTGCTTACGAGTTGCCTCTATTCTAACCGTTCTATTAAGTGTCAGTCGAAAGATTATTTAACAAGCCATCCTTCAAGTCTACTCCGGGACTATTTAAAAATTTTTTTTCATTCTCCTTATCATTACCACTCATTAAACCAATTAATTATATTTGAAATATATTTTTCAACTAAATTTTGTCTCTAATTATTTTTTTTTACACTTCAAACATAAAAGTTATTTTAAAGTTACTCTTAATTACTTCGAAATGGAGTGGAATGGTTTTTAAAATAACCTAAATATTTCATGATATTTGGGGATATTTTAGGATAAAAATAAATAAACTTAGGAAAGATTTTTTAATTATTTATATTTATAATTATATTAATATGCGTTTTAAATTTAGAAAATTGCTATTTATTAGAAAACTTATAGAAGGAATAAAGAAAAGAAAACTTCAATTTTTGAAATTTGGTGTCATAACCGTTTTTAGATTCTTCCAATTATTCTGAAAACCTACAGTTGAGGATTGTTTAATTTAACTATGAAGTATTAAAGAAAATTTTTTGAATTAAAACAACTATATTTATTATGCAAAGTTATAATTTATAAAATAAAGAAATATTGAAAATATATTTAAGTATTAATAAAAAGTTTTATCGGCCTTCTTTTTTTGTTATCATGAATTCTAGAATGAACCATGTCAATTAGTATATCTAATTCTTTAAATTTCTCACCAATTAAATTGACAGTTTCAATGAACATAACAATTTCCATGCATCTTTTTACTCCTTCCATCGTTCCTAATTTATTTTGAAGATACTTAAGCAAGACATTCGAATAAAATGTTTTTTCCTTCTCTAGAATATTTTTAGTTTTTTCTGAGATGTTCCTGAAGCTACATGAAGATACAGTTATTAATATTTTAAGTAGACAGAACTCTTCATTAGTTAGTTTAACTCTATGAAATGTATCAACGGATTTCTTAAATACCTCATTTTCTATCGGAAAAACTTTTTTATGAATTTTAAGTGGTTCAAATCCATCTGGAAAATAGATGCTTTCTTTGTTTCTTATACAAGAATAAAACACAATCCCAGCAACGTATATTGCAGAACCAATATTTTTAATTAGATTTATTTTATCTTCATGTGAGATATGTGAAAAAAAGTTTAATGTTTTTAAGTAATCTACGACTAGATACTGATCTAAGTGAAACCACGGTTTGTGATTTGGCTTAAACTTAGGATTACGTTTATGTTTCATGTGATCCTCTTTTGTAAACTCAAAGATATGTTTCTCCTTTGGTTCATTCATAGGCTTTGGCCAATCAGTTGGAATGTTATACTTCTCAGCATCACTGAGTTTACTGCTGAGCAGGAGGTAGTTATGAAGATCAATACCAAATAACTCATGACCATTGAATGCACTTTCACGAAGTAGTTTGAATTTACATTCAATGTATGTAAGGTTACTAATAGTGTTTGAAACAGTGCTTTGAAATTCTGAGATTGAAGGATTAACAATACTTTGATATGAACAATTTAGGCAATTATTTGTTTGAATCTGATAATCATCATCATTATGTAAGTTTTTGTAATTATTGTACTTTTGTAAAATAAAAGAAATTTGATCTTTTGTAAAGTTAATTGGAAATTGAATCCCTTAAAATAATATATCACAAAGAATTATTAAAAAAAACTTACTTCTTGGGTCCATTCCACTATTTAGACACTTATCAAATCGACACTTCTTACACCTAGCAGTACACCCATTTATACATTTCCCATTAAATCTACATTTGTAATTTTTATTAGCTAAAACGCTTCTTCTAAAGAAAGTTTTACTAAAATGAATTACATTAAATGAAGAAATAATCAAGATACATACCATCCGTTACAAGAAATAATATCATAATGGTAACAGTTTGCACTCCTTCCACAAATAACACAATTCTCAGGAATCACAACATTTCTACCATTGGTCTTTTCATTTCTCGGAGATTGCGATAGGATCATAAAGCTATAATTAAAAATGATAATTGATTATATTTTTTATAGAAAAATAACATTGAAATAGAATTTATAGTAAAAAAAAGAAACTTTTTTATGAGAAGTAAAATTGTTTTATTTAAAAAAAATGATCACGTGAATGGCATTGTTTTAAGTTTTAATACTTTAATTATAAATATGATTTTTAACATTACGTAATATAATAATAAATTACAACATTATAAATTAATAATAAACATAAAAAGAATATTTTCTCTTAAATAAGTAGATAAAGAGTTATGTACTTCCTTTTTCACACACAGTGCTATATAATAAAATGAAATTGAAAAGGAAGTTAAAAAATTTTTAACAAATGATAAGATAAAAACTTTAAAGTTTAGAAGATAATATTGTTACGTTTAATCTTTATTAACGGAGGAGAAAATTTTTGCCTCTTTGAATACCATCAAATGTCGTTTTTAAAACTTATTCACATAAAAAAGTTAAAATAAAAGAGATTATTGTTTGAGCTGGTCAAATAAAACTCCAAAGTACTGATTATCAAACTATGTTTACACATCTTATAATAATTATTTTTCCACGTACTATACTAAAAGGTAGTTATTTAGATAAAATATATTGCATATGAAAAAAATGAATTAACTTGCAGGAAAGCGCACAATACTTTTATCTTTTTTTACCAAATTTTGTATTTCCTCCATCACACTGATAATTTATTAAAATTTGATAAAATATAATCTTTTGTAAACAGGTGTTTAAAAATGACTCATTAAAATAAAATGTCTAGTTAAATATTGTAGGAAAATTTTTAAATATGATATTTTAAAAATAAATAAATTCTTTGTAAAATAAATAAATCAATATGAAAACTAGGTGCATTTTTGACAAATTTATATAAAACATTGCAAAGTTGATTGATAACGGAAGTGTTTAAAAGACAATGTTCTTAAAGTTCTAGAAATGTTTATGATTTAAACTGAATAAAGCAATTAAATGTCTTTAATACTTGTCAATGTTATATTTATACAGCTCGAGATTAATTTTCAAAACTTTTGTATTCATTTACATATTCTGCAGAATTTTGTACTTTGATTTACATGTGGGCTTGCATAAGACAACTTCCGAAAAAATTATATTGAAAAACAAAGAAGAAAGACTAAAGAAAATTAAACATTTTAAAGTGTAAACAATATCATAATTATTTATCAACAAAAACAATGTTCACTGATCAATTATAGAAACTATTCAAAAATAAATATATTTATAATTGAATGGTTAAATATTTTATTAAATCACAAGACCTATAAAAAATAAATTGAATTGTGTGTTCCTACATTCTTGATAACTATCAGTTGTTTTTAATAATTTTAATGTATTATTTATCAAATTTAAATAATATATTTAACTATTAAATATTTTGTTAGCACTTATATTTCTTTGTTTTAAATGATATCATCTCATTCATATTGAATTATTATAGTAGTTTTAGCATTATTCTATTATATCTTTTATCTTTTATTGATTTTACTTTGTTGACATGGTAATCTGTATTTAAATAATATAATTTTTTTATATTATTATTATGTTTTTTTTAAACAATTTTTTATATAATTTATTAATATACTTTACATTTTTTTATTTTAACTTTCTTGTCACAGGATATATTAATAAAATATAATCATTAATTTGGTAAAATCAACAAAAGATCTTTTAAAACCGAGTGTTCGAGGATGTAATGTGTTTATTTCGTATATTTCGAAATATCATAATGAAATTGTTGAAATAACTTGGGTGACCAGACCAACCTTTTTGCGATATTTTTAACCAACAGTTTCATTTTGTTAATATATTAGTGACTATTAAAATGTATTTTGTACTATTATACGAATTTCTTATTTTATGTTATTCAGTTGACAATTAATAGTTACATTTTACCAAATATTATTGATAATAACATGGCGTTTCTTATGCTCCCTATTCAATAATAATCTATAATATTAAATTCTAATATTTTTCAGTAAAAAGTTGTTTACTTTAATCAGATTTGTTTGTTTGTGTTTTAATCTTCCAACAAATTGCGATGGTTTACAAGCGTAAAGATGAAAAGTTTAAATTAATCAAAGTTGAGGACGAAGATAATTATGCTGAGTAAGAAATTATTCATATTATCTATTTATCATGTTTTTATCATAAAATTTTATTTTATAGCTACTTATTCAGTGATAGTGAGGAGACCCAAGACATCAGTGAGGAGGATCGTGAATTTAGAAAACAACTCCTTGCTGCTGTCTTAAAGACACCAACAAATCGTCAAAAAAAAAGTTACAATAGAGCTGTTAAAAATTACATTGGCGACAATGTTGAGATAGGGACGGATGGCGTTAAAATTAATAATCAAATGGGAGCTAAAAAATGGAGACGGGTCAATAATGGTATTCTAAAATTTAGGAACACATTCCTTATTTAATCATGCACTTTTTCAGCTAGTATGATGGTAGCATTAACAAAGGAAGATGATATCATCCTCGATGGATCTGATATCGTCCCTTCTGTTGTTACAGCATTCTCGCAACTTTTTATAGACTCTGATAAAATGAAAAGATGGATCAACTTTGATTCCAAAAGTGAAGAGGAACAAAGGGAAATCTTAGAAGCAATCCAATTACATAGATTAAATAAAACTCTCCTTGAAGAGGAAGGATTTGTTGAGATCACTAATGACGATATTGATAGTGATAATTCATCAAATGATGATGATCAGCCAATTAAAGGCGAAGGAAATAATCCTGTTTACCAAGCTGTCAATTGTTTTAATCGTATTGATAGAAAACTTCGAAACTCCCTGGGTAAACAAAATATTCCTTATGATTTCATTCAAGACTTTGATGAAAAGATTCGTAAAACCTTTACGCAAAATTCTAATGCCGAAATTTTGGAGCCAATGTATGCTTCAGAGTTCCGAAAGTACGCTCGTGCCATTGCACAATACAACTTCTTAGAATGTTTAAGTTAGTTTACTTATTATAACCTTACCATCATTTTAAAAAAAAAAAATATTTTAGCTATCGCTGATGGAGAAAAAAGAATGATCCATATAAGTAACAAAAAATCATTTTACATACCTCCTTATACTCCTTTAGGAAGTTATTTAATGATGCGTTCCTCTACTTTAACTAGAACTCAACGTTAATTAAATCAAATATAATAATGAAGATCTGGAAGAGTTCTAGGGATTTTAAATATTACATTATTATATATTTAAAAAAAATTCTACATTATTGAGTATTTTATTTACACTGGTGAATAAAAAATAATAATTGTGTTATCATTGTGATAACACATTTTTTAATTTATTCTTTTTTATAAGATATATCGAGATAAAAATCTTGAATGAACTTGCGGGGATAATACCCTTGCAATGTTTTTATATGTAAATTTGATTAAAGGTTTATCTGTAAACATGAAATGCGGAAGTTGAAAGAGATATCTTCTCTAAAAAAAGGATTATTATTCATAATAATAATATTTTATTGGAATTATTATTAACTTATTTATTTTAATTTTTAAATTTAGTGTGTTTAAAAGTACTATGTGATTTGATGACGCGTGTCTGTCATCAACTGAACAGGGATATGAGATAGTCATTGTAAATATTCTTAAAATCACAATCTACATATTTGTGTTGTATTTTAGATCATGTGATTTTGTAAAAATAAAAAATTGTTGGAGAAATTTTGTTGGAATTATTCTTTTACGCGGTCACATGGGAAAAAATTTATTCATTCAAATAACTTTGTTCCATTTATTTCTCATTAAAAGACTAAAATTTGTCTTCGTTAAAAGAAATATTTTTTCCAAAATCTATGCCATTTTCTTAATGTCAGTGACAAAAAAATAAGCCAAAGTTTAAATTTGGAAATTGTTTAATGTGGATACGTTCTTAGTAAAAAAACATAAACTTTTTTAGGAACATTTTACAATAATATCATATTATAACACACAAAGAAAGGATATGATATGTTTAAAAAGTTTTAAAACATTGTATATACTTGTTCATAGTAAAAATTAACTTATAAATATTTAAATAAAATTTTTAATTTGTAACATATTTTGCGATTAAAAAATTAATGCTTTTCGTTACTATTGTAATAACATTTTTTTAAGTTTTTGACTTTTTGTTACTAGTAGATTGTTTAAGAGTATAGTCATTGTTAAACTTTCTGCGAAGTTGATTTCTAATTATATCTTTTATATTATATTATTAAAAAACAGTTAGACCCTAAGATGAGCATAATATTATTAACAAATTCCAAGATTAAAGAAAAAGACATTACTTTTAAATATCTAAATATGTACATTTATGAAATAAAACTTTATATGGAATTAATGTTTTGCGTCATTTACAACATTTTTGTTTCTGCTTGATATTTTTAAAATTTGTTTAAATTTTGATTTTTAAGACATTTGGGGCATTTTACTGGATTTCATAAAGAATTGTTGAAGTTAGTCTCTTTTTTATTTTGTGTGTACTTTAAAAAAATAAATTAATGTAAATGAATAAATTCACCATCTCTTCACTATGAGGAAGTTAATACTAAAAACTAATAAAAGGAGATATCAAATTTTGTGTTAATAATTTAATGTAAGAATTTATGACTTAACAATCAAAGCCAAATGTTTGATTTCTCCAAGAAAGAAAAAATAATTTATATAATTTTTGTTTAGCGTATAAATTTATTGAAAAAAGTTTATATCAAGGAAAAAACAAATGTAAATTACAAAAAGCGTATATATTAAGAATATATACATTGAATAATAATACTATAAACAATTTATCATAGTACAGTAATATTTATAATAAGTGTTAATTGTTAATTTTTTGTGTAAAATCTTATTACTTGTAATAAAATTTACAAGTTATTGGAATACACTCTTGAATTTTAGTATATATACATGATTTATATTAAATTTTCCTCAATTTATATATTAACATAGATCTTAACAATATAACATTTTTATATACCAGAAAAAATAAAATAATGGTTTAAAACGAAATGAATATAAAATGAATATATTTTTATATTTGATCTATTTATTTCGTAATGATGGACATTATACGTGGATTATAACATAATTAAATATAATATTAAAGAACAATCTAAAGAAGCCATACTTTCAAACATTAAGAAGAAGAGACATTATTGTCTACTAAACGAAATATTCTATTGTAAAAATTTATTTATTGTGGGCGTTTCTCCCTAAAGATTTTACTATAAACAAAAAATATTACGATTACCTTATGGAGATACTTATTTTTAATTATTTAATAAAATCCTATGAAGTCTTGTATGATTTAGCAGTTATGTTATTCCCTATAATTAGAAGTATATTAGAGTTAATACGTAATTGAGATTTTGATGAAACATCATCATCATGACAAAATTTGTATTTGATATAAATTTTAAAAGTGACATCCTTATATATGTTTTGGTGTAATTAAATTTTCTTCTTCAGAGGCGTGTGGGTTTCTAACTTTATTATTAAACAAGAACAAATTTAATAATAGAAGAAGGATCACAGCAGTATAGAAGAAAAAGAACTTATCAAAGTATTCAGATTGGTTTAACAGTTGAGCTCTGTGATGAAGATACTTGTAAAAATAATTATTATAACATTTATTATTAATAAAAGTTTTAATTTATGTATATTTATTTATCGTTTAGTTATCCACGCATATCTGAATTATTTTAGGCAGTACTCAGCTAGATAATAAGAATCAAGCTGACATATATTCGTTAGGATACATTTAGAAGTGGCACACGCAACACCGATTAAAGACCGAACTATTCAAAAGAAATTATCAACAAGTAAATTAACGGGAATTATATTTTGTTTTAATTAATTTATATCTTTGTATAGTTGAAATATCTCTCAGTAAATGCCGATTTAAGGATATTCACGTTATCCAGATAGTTCTATCTTTCCTAAATTGTGATAACCTTGAAATCGTAGATGTCTATTGTATAATTTCCAACGAAAAAGTTTGACAAATATTTTTGGAGCTCCAGTTGATGTACAAGTATGAATAATTTTAAGATACAAATCTTAAAACAAATTATTGTGTATTATTAATGCTTACTTACTTCGTGTATTAGTACATATTTTAAATCTAGGAAGAATAAATTCATTTTTACATTTTACATTTTTTTTAACAATGTATTTAGTATTTCTCATAGAATAACGAGACTTGGATATTATAAGAATAGGGTCTCTTATATGGCGTAAGCGACATTCTAATCTTCCTTTAATTCCAAGTGATATCATTCGAGGGTGGAGACTTCCTCCAATAATTTCATAAACAAAAGATAAAAATATTATAAATGTTTTAAAAATTGACATTTAGAAATATTTTAATTATCGGGAAAATGTTATTCGAATACAAAATATTGTTAAATAAAATGTTGCAAAATAAATTTTTTACATTAATGTACAAATAATCATGAAACAAAAATTTCATATTTAAATTTTTTTTAGTTTCTTTTTTATTGTTTTGTTAATTTAACTTCAACACTACAAAAATCAAATATTTTTTAATAAATAAATCAAAATTCGTTTTAATTAACTATTATTTGAAAAAAACTTTTTGATAAATGAAACATATAAAAATAATTTTTAAAAATACCAAAAATTATTTATTATATTTATACAACAAATAATAGGAAATTAGTTATAGCAAAATAATTTTCAAAAAAAGTTATTTAAGCAAATAATTCTAGTGTATTTGACTTTTAAATACTGTTGTTTAATTAATTTTTGTTTTGATATATATTATTCCTATTATGTTTTATAAAATTAGTTGTACCAGTACAATATTAACTATAAATATCGATGTAGATATTGGATTATCTCATTTTGTATGTTAAACAAAAAACTAAAAAAATGCAGATATTAATAAAATTTTATTATATTAATCTATGAAATCTTTTAATAGATCATAACATATATAATCTTTCCCCTATTTCATATTAATAATATTTATTTATTCGTTTATTATTAGTTCACGATACAATACACAATCATTTGATTATTTTTCTAAAGAATTATTTTTTACACACGTTGTAAAAATTTTTGTTGGTGCAAAGAATAATTAAGAAAAAAAGTTTATTAGTCACAAATTTTTTCAAAGACAAAATGTCAAAATCTTACTAAAACGTTACTAAAATTCAACTAAAATGGTAACCTAATAGTTATAATGATAATTGCTTAGTACATAACTTATTAAACTTACTCTAGTTATATAAATAATAGAACAAGCAATACTATAATATTTCTTCATTGTACACTAATTTATACATAAAAATAAGTTAGTAAAATTTAAAATTTTTATGATAAATGATGACTTCATGATTTTGTACAATTTTTATAAATAGTAACATAATCTACAATATAATCTTTGTTTACAACTGTTAGGAGGTACATTTTCTTTTCAGAATAGATAAGAAAAGCAGTGAAGCATAGCTTCTTTACTACGTTAAAAATATTGTTTAATAATTTTTGTAATGTTTCAAAAAAAAACTTCATTTTTTTAGAATTATCCTTTTTTTATATTCTAGTTAAAGACAGTATAAAACACTTTATAAAATAATAAAAAACAGCAATATACAATTCAGTATCATAATTTCTATTTATAGCAAACTCTTTTAAAATGTCTTACGAATAAAGGTTAACTAACGAGCTTTATTTCACAAGAAAATACAAAAATAGGAAACGCGTCTTTATAAATTGTAGCAAATTGTTCCCTTAATAAAATTCTAATTTTTCCACCTACGGCGAATTTGATTGCAAATGTTTGGCTTACGAAAATTAAAATAATTACTAAATAAGTTACTACTTTTTAAAATGTTTACATAATTAGAATTATTATCAATTATATTTGCAAAAAAAATTATATTCATTTGATAGCCAAACTTTTTCTTACACTACATTTCAAAATCATTTTTAAAAAAACAAACTGATAAAAAATTATAAAATACTATGCATTTTTTTTCATGGAAAAAAGTAACTTTTAAATATTTTGATTTAACAAAAAAGGAAATATTAAAAGAATATTTTAATTAATTAATTATACTTTGTGTGTTTAAATAATTATTGCTTTTCGTTGCTATTTATATGAAATTTTTGAATTTTTAAACTTATTATTGCTTGTAGATTGTTTATAAGAATTATTTTTGTTAAAATGTTTACAACTTTACACAGAATTGAATTTTAATAACGTACATCACAATATATTTAAATAAACATGATATTTTTAAAGGTGTATAAAATATTATAAAAGAATATCAAGACTTATTAAAGTTACATTAATATTTGGTTAAAAAAATAGCAAAATTATAAGATAATCTAATATTTCGTATCGTTTAAAACAAATTTGTTAAATTATTTAAAAATTTAAATAAATTTTGATTTTTTATACAGGTGAAACATTTTACCGCATTCTATAACAGATTGTCAAAATTCATCTCATTTTTTATAATCTAAATTGTAACCTGAGTAATTTTTTAAGTTACATTTAGAATAGTAATGATTTAAATGAAAATGATTCTGATTATAATTTAGATCCTAATAATATAGTTAATAGTATAGATTTAAGTTCAAATTAAGCTTAACTAACTTAAGTTTTAGTAATAAGGTTCTCGATAATAATAAAATAATGCGTGTTCATTGATAGCTAATTTTATTTACTTTTCTTTAAATTTTCATTTTGTTTATATATTAGTAGCTCATAAATGAGTTAACAAAATATATTTTTTACGCAAATTATTAGTTTAATTGCACATTCAATATGTCTTAAAAAAAAGTGGTTTTTCATCTATTCAAGGTAGATCAATATTTAAACAATTACCTTTTATGGTTACCTATGGATAATCCAAATTTCTTTTTCCCAACAAAAAAATTATTGTGTTATATTAAATCATTTGATGTAACATTATTAATCATGTTTTATAGTTAACAATTATTTATATGTACTCTTTTGATAATTAATTTTTTACAATAATCACAAAAAGTCTAAAATTTTTATTATATAAAGGTGAAAAAATTTATTTTATTATCAACATTATGATGTGGTCTATAAATAACTTTTGTATATTCATTTTATTATTATTAGCTAGTGTGAATTATTCGATAAGTATCGCTCTATATGATCCAAGATCTCAATTATCTTCTCCTAGATCAGGATGTCTCATTTCTTCTCTAATACCAGATTTTGGTTCTCAAAATTTTTTCCCAGAGTTTGATTTAAACAAAATTCTCGCAGGAATAAATTTGGGTCTTTTTCCCAGGATTTTTAAGACCATCAAAACCATCAAAGCCAGCAACTCCTCCAGTTTCAGGTGAAGGTAAAATCTTAATAGTAAGATTTTAATGATATAGCCTTATTGGTAATGTCGTAAATAATCGTATAGATAAAACTCTTGGAAGTGTAATATTACGTATTCAGATAATAGTCTTACAAATAATTTAACTATAACTTTTGTAAATTATCAATAAGGAGGCTTAGATGTATCTCTCTATGCTTAAATACAAGTAAAACTTTTCTTCATTATATTCAAATGTGATATTATAATCACATTTTTGTCGAAAACGTATTAAAAATTTTTACCAAAGGTTTTGTAAGGAAGTTTAGATATAACTTGATTATCGGACTTTCTTATTTTAGGTGGTTTTTAATATCTAAATAAATTTAAATTTTACCGTATATAAACCATTAGTAGGTTTATCAGTTATGATATAACAATTTTTTTTACCTATTTCAAAAATACTATAATTAAAAAGTCTATTAGCATGTTAAATTATTACTAAGGAAAAGAATTGCAATTTTTGTTAAAATTTTTGAACATTTAGATTAGAAATTTCTCATTAACTGATTTTTATGATTTACCTTCTACTATAAATATTAGATTAAAAGAAATTTTTTATAACAAATATAATTTCATAATTTACTATAAAATTATGTTTAATCAAAAACCATTAGAATTTATACTTTGGTTGAAAAAATATTGTAGAATGTAAATTTTTTATTATTTATTACATAAAGCTTCATAGTTCAAAAGTACTATTATAAATGTTAATTTATAAAATGATATTAATTTGTTTTTTGTAACTCAAAAAAAATATAAAAAATGTTCTAATTTTTTCGCTTACAAAAGAAAAATAATATCACATTCGTATATCAGTAATAAGGAAAGTTGTTATTATTAAAACATCATGAGCTACATCTAAGTCATTTTTTAGATAGTAATTAGTTTGAAAATAAATATCTTTTTTTTTTTAAGTTGATATTTGGGGAAGACCGGTTATACCACCAACGATAGTTTTTAATGATACTCTAAAAAATGAAACATGCTTAAAAGCAATTAACGAGACAGAAGGAAAAAAATATGTCATACTCAAGTATGAAAAATATAGTCATTTAATTAGTGATAATGATACTGATGAGACTTATCTCGAATATGTTATACTAAAACTACCCATTTTTAAAAGTTTGCGAATACCTCATAATCCTCCAAAAAAAAAGCGAATTTGTGTAGAATTTTTGGGCCACGCTTCCAACATGTCATATGCATGCTCTATCATAGAATGTAAGTTTAGATAAATAATACTTAATAATAATTGACATAGAATTTTATTATAACAAAAATTTTTTATAATTATATTTTAAATAACGATTATTTTTCAGGCTTCTGGGATGAAGAAGATTTAACGACAAAACCAACTGTAAAACCAACAGTAAAACCAAGTGGTGGATACTTAGTAATTAGCAAGATAAGAAAACAAATCGTTGAACAAATTTCTAAATATGTTAAATTTTAACTTTGGAAAATAATATCTTTTTTTATTTCCAAAATATAGTTAATTTACATTTTGAAGATAGCTAGGCACTTTTGCTAGAGTACCGCTACTAAAAATGAATCAAACATCGAACGTAAGAGAAAACATGAAGTTTAATTCTTGAGTTTTAAGCAATTAGTTTAGATAAATATAATTTCATTTGTTTGACAACTTTTTTTAGGGGAAAAATGCAAAATAAATATCTTTTTTCTTAAACAATTATCGTAATATAAATTGTTTTTAATTCTCTAAAAAAAAATTAGTAAAAAAAGCTTCTTAAAAATTTTCAATAATGTTACAGTAGCTCTCTATGTATTAAACTGAAATGATTAAGTGAAGGAAGGTAAAAACCCAGCGCTTAGCGGAAAATAATTTCCTATGTTGGTTTCACCTTTCAACATCGGAAAATTTCTGCTGATGTCAGCACTAAACTCTAAAAAATCAACCAATTAATAACTATAGAAGATTCTTTAATTTTGTTGCAAATATATAAATAAAAAAAATCTTAAAAAAAGGCATTCCTATTTTTTATTTTAAATGAAAAATTAGATATAAAAATTAAAACAAAGATTTATCAAAATGAAATGGATATTAAGGAATACAATTTTTAAGTCTTAAAAAAATTAAGTTTAAATTAAATTTAATCTTTTTTTCTTCAAAATTTCTTCAAAGTATTCTTTTGAAAAAAATATGGTCTTATTCTTCCCTGTTGTCTACAAAACGGATTCGTAAAATATGTGGACTTACATTATTGAAAGAGTTTATTAAAATATGTGGTAAATATATAAATATAAGGTATTATTATTTATGCATATGTTTCTTATCGCATTGTTTTCATGACGTTTCCAGCACGCTAACTGCAACTTCCCCGAATCTAGTAATTCCTTTATTTTTATTGTACTTATGTGTTTATATTATTTTCTATTGTCTATATTGTTTTACATTTCTATTTCTTTTTGACTTATCGTACATTCTTGCATTTATTAATAGAACTCCTCGGGAAAGAAATCTAAAAAAGTATGTATTAATATTAAAAAAAATTTTCACTTACTTTTTTTCTTCTTTTATTATACAAGCTACTAGATACTTTGCAGCAATATTAAAAGTGTCGACTACTTGCTCATCAAAAAGTTTCTCCTTTGGTCTTCTTGTATGTTTTGTGGGGAAATATAATTTCAGGAGATACTCTTGAGGTATCAAAATGTCTGCAACAAATTTGCAGAATTTACCAACATCATTCATGTATCCAATTGCCACTTTAATTATTCCATGATCATTAAGAAATTTTTGAAATTCACTTTTTTTCAATTCTCCGCGATCCATTTTCTCCATAGTACTTGTTGTGCGCCTGAAGAACAAGGTTTTCAATGTAAGTATCCTCTAGATAATATAGAATTGAATGTTTCTCATCCAAAACGTGATAGACCTTTTTCTTATTAATTGTCCGCTTTCAGGCCTTTTTCTGTCATTCATTTCTTGTATTACTAAATTGATCCCAATTAGCATCTCCATTATTTTGTTATTTTGCTTTTGCATAATTTTCTACATTCCTTAAATATCTTCTTCAATTTTTTGGATCCTGTTTTTTAGAGTATTGAAAATGTTGAGAATTTTATTACTGTTTCCTACTGGTTCTTCAATGTCAACCATTTCTACATCAGTTATTCCACCTGCAAGAGGAATGGTTTCTTCTATATTTGGTAAATTTATATTTCCATAAGTTTTAAAAGCTGCTTTTTGTTTATCCAATTTTTCAAAAATGTTTGAAAAAGATGACTATAATAACAATAATAATATTTTTTAATAAAAAATTTTACTTACCTTCGATGATTTATTCTTCTCGTTTTTTTCGATTGTTGTTTTAGAATAAGCAATTTTATATTCTATTGCCTGTTTTCTCGTAGTAAGATTTTCTTTATTTTGTTTTCTTGGTATTCTTCCACTACTTTAAGATTTTTCTCTCTTTCTTGGTGCTTCTTCACTATCCGATCTTTTTTTTTTCTTGATAACTCTCCACTAATTTCTGAATATTCTGATAGAACATTATCCCCAGTGCCTGAAGATATTGAATGGTTTGAATCACTTTTTGAATCATCTGTATATTCTTTAAAAGATGAAGGACTGACAAGTCTTCCGGAACATTTAATATTTTTGTTGGACATTTTTAGACAAATGGACAATTATCTGGAATTTCATATTGTTATTAAATATATTTTATCAAAAAGATTACTTTAAAAATACGCGATGTTTAGAAAATTAATAAGAAAAACAAAAATAGTGTATAATCTTAATAGTAAATATTACTAAAAATATTAATTTTTCTTTTTTTTTAAATATAAAACTATATTTCTTATATGCACATTAACCTACAAAAGATACATACATGCAATCTTTATATTACAACATTCTTTTATTAAATATTATATGATAAATTATGCAATAATAACAGTCTTTTATATATGTCTATTTATTTTCAATCAAAAATGTTTTTTTTTAAATGTATGTTTGTGGATAAAGTGTACAAGCATAAAAAATTGATCTTACTACAATCTTATCTTTTATTAATTGTCATATAGTAATGACAGCTTTGTACTTATTATTATTTATATAATCAACAACATTTTATTTATTTGTATTCAAAATTAACTAAAAAAAAGGTATTTTTCTGTTATATTCCTTAAAAGATATTGGCTTTAATGGTTTTTTTAAAAATTTTTGATTGTTTATAAATAGGTATTGTAAGATAAAACTATTTTAAAGTATTTATTATTAAAAAGGTTAAATTTTAAAATCTCCTATTTTTGAAATTTTTAATATAATTCAAGAATAACCTGCTTTTAAATACTTTTTCTGCATACGTTAAATGATAAAAGTATCTTCATTTTTTCTCTTTATACTTGACAAAAAAAAAACAAGAAATTAATTAAAAAAATTTTATTTTAAAAATAAATTTACAAATGAATTACATAAAACGTTACAAAAAAAAAATTTAAGAAATTAATTTAAATAAAAGAATTACATAGTAAACTATTAAAAAAAATAAATTTAAAAAAAAGAATGCAAAATTTGTTATTAAAAAGCCTTTTTTATTACTTAATGGTAATAAAGGCATCCAAGGAATTTTTGATTTCATTTCTGATGGTGTCTTTGACACCCTTTAATAGCTGGTCGTTTGCTTCAACAGTTGCTAATGCAACTGGAGCTTTACTGTTAGTCGTAATATCTTCTGATATTACATTTCTCATTTCTATGTTATCTGAAAAATATTTTAATAAATAAAATAAATATTTGATTTACCATATTGTTGAGTATTTGAATGTCTTCTTCAAAATTTTTTAGCCTTTCGCTGAGATTATTGCAGATTTTAAGAATTTTATTGAAGCTTTACATTAGTTTTGTTATTTCCATCATTCCTTTACCAGCTATTTCACCTTTAGAAATAATGGATTCTTTTTGGCGTACTGGTTTTTGACTTCATCTTGTTTATAAGCTATTTTCTTCAATACAATCAAAAACAGAAATTTATGTAATGCATATTAAAATGGAATTAAGATAGACAGGTTAGATAGTATTCTTTATAAACTTTATTTTCCATCAAACGAAAGGTTGGTTTTCTTTTTTCATAATATATTGTAGTGGAATGAAAAGTTAAAATTTATTTCTTATTCCTTTTGGTATATTTAATGTTTATAGTAATATTAGTAAATTTTTATATGTCCTATTACTTTGATTGAAATTTTCACCATCAATGTGCATTTGAACACCAATTGTAAACATGTTCTTCTCAAGCACAAAAATTGTTTTATAAGAGTTTCTACAAATAGTATCTTTTATTTGTGGAAATATAAGCATCTCATCTGTGCATTTAATTATCTTTTTCTTATATAGCTTAATTATTTTACGTTGTAGCGGTGGTAAGTTTTTAATAAGATAAAAAAAGAAAGAAATATTTTAGTACAATCTTTCTTTCATCACAACTATACAATAAAAATAATGGAAAAATTTATAAACTTAAATAATATATATATCTTGGAGGCGTTTCTTATTTCATTATCTAAATTACTTCTATCACATTCATTAATTCTTCTTGTCGCATTGTAGACAATAAACTTCCCATCTTCAATATCATGATATGTTGCTTCATGTGACAAGGATAATTTTTTCTACGCAGTTTTGTAATCCGCGAAGAGATTCTTGAGAGATAATTTACAGTTTATTGGATTAAGATTTTATTGATACATAAATATTACAATAGAAAATAGAGAAGAATCGTTATACAACACAACATACAGCATTTCTAGAAGTTTCCTTGATTGGTACTTCCTCCGGGAAGCCAACTAACTCTTTCCTTTCTATTTGATTATTCATATCTTATATAGTGTTGATTTGTTTATATTTGGTTTCGGAAATTCTATCTTGTATTTATTAATTTTCACTATTGTTAATTTTTCTATAAACTATCTGATTTCTCGAATTACGGTTTCTTGTTCCTTTTAATGTTGTAAAAAGTTTGTTGGGTTATGATAAAACTTTTTTATTAGACTATAAAATTGAGAATAATTAAGATTAATTTAAAGCAATTTATTTCAGATACAATTCATGTTTTCTGTCAAAAATACAGCTTTTATGTTGTAATCCGCTGAGTGGATTCGTTAGGGATATAACTGTACATTAATGAAATAGTTTATCTAATAAAACGTGGTAGATATAGAAATGACTTAAAGTTATTTATACAGGTTTCTTACTGCGTGGTCTTTTTGATATTCTCAGTGCTTCAACTGCAACCTCCTTCATAAATGTGGTGATTTATTTTCTTATATATTCCTACATTGTTTATTCGTTTCTCCATTGTTTATTTATTCATTTCATTTCTGCATATTTATATATAATAAATTTCTTTGAAGATTGGCTTGTATGGATTACATAATCTTTCAAATGATTTCTGTGTTTGAATGTTTTACAATTTTTTATTTGTAATTTCATTTTCTTTATTTATTGCATCTTTAATTTATATTCTATTAAATTTTCATAATTTTAAACATTGATATTATAGTTTTCACTTATATTATTTAATTAAACTATTTAATAAATCGTTGTATTATAATATTTAATTCTATAATTTTTATAATTTCATTTTTAAATTTATAAATTATTTTTATCTAATTTGATTCTTCTATAATTAATTATAATTTATTATTGTCATTTAATAAAAAAATTACAATGATGTTTTTTGAAAGAAATTAATTCCAAGTATCACTTTTGCAAGTGACGAAGTAAAAAATATATTCGTTATTATATAATTTTCTTCTCTTCCAATCTTATCTTATTTGTAGTTCCTCCATTCCTTCTAGATATTTATTTTTATTACTCTGTTGTTCTTTTGTTGATTGATGTTTTAACTATACCTTCTAGTTGTTCCTTGTTACTTTTAAAAATTTTGATAGGGTCATATTTGTATTTTTCTCTAATTTAAATTATTTTTGAGATGTTGTTCTTTCCTCTCAATAAAATATTTTATCTTCTAATGAAATTTTATATAATTAAAAATGTTTTACGCGCGTTTCTTGTTAGTTTACGATCTTTCAAATGAATTATTAACATATTCTTAATAAATTCAAGATATAATACATTTCTTTATGTATCATTTTGTCTATAATACTTCTTATCAACTTATGAACAGTAAATTCAAGATGATGTACCTGGATAGAAGAATTGGGCACTTGATCTCCAGGATTATAACCTCTTTTTGTCACACTAAAAATAAACCTATATAACATCCTAATTTAGATACTTTTCAATATCTAATTCTTCTAGCCTAGATATAGAGTACTTTCATGACCCTATACTTCATCGTTTCTACAATTACAAATTTTTCGGTTATATTAGTTATGTCACAATGACTTCCTAAATCTCACCAACTTCATCTTCTGGTTTTTTAACTACCATTTTCAGTCTGCTAGTTACACCAATTATCACCAGTCTTAACTCATGATATCTCTATTATTTGCTTTAAACTGAGGGAAACATAAACTTAAGTAATCTTCTTTTTAGTAAGCAAAGTTTAAGATGTAACTGTCTGTCAAATCATCTATAGACTAATTATATTAGTCAGAAAAATGGTATAATTTTGACTAACTATATTTTCCAACTTTGGTCGGTTTTTTATCTACAAGATTATTCAATGTAGTTTTTATTTGATTAGATGAAAAAAGAAGTTCTTCTTTTTTTCATTAAAATGTTCTAACCTTTTTTTTCAATTGAAAAAAGTAAAATCTTTAAATTATGAATATTTCTAATTATGGATTTGCAAAAAGTAAGAATATCTTTTAAAGTTGGATTTTCTTCCTCTACATTTAACATTTCTTCTACTATCTCCAATAATTTGATTATAATTCATATAACTAAATGTTAGATCATCTTTAGTTTCTTTAGCAGTTGATTTATCATTTATGTCTTTTTATTTCATCATGGTAGTTATGTCACTATTTTCACTCCTATATAAATTTTTGTAACATCAGAAAAATTTGATTGTAAATATAAGTAACATTTTTTAAAAAATATATAAATTAAGTTATTTGATTTTTTTTAAAATTCTCATCCATTCTGAATTTTCCTATTTTAAATGCTACTAATTCAATTCTTTTTTTGGTTTTTATGCCTAAATACTTCTCTTTTGTAAAAATATTTTCTTCAATTACCACAGTTCTATTACCCAAGACCATTTAGTTTTCTATTAAATCAAAAGAACTACATACTGAATAGTTTTAAAATTTATCTGGTGTAACGTTTACTATAAAAAAAGAGCAAGTATCCTATTCAGAATCATTTTTGAAAAATACTTTACTAATCTATAAAGGTTATATAAAATTGTTAAAATATAAATAAAATTTAGTATATTATTTTGATATTGCAAAAATTATAATATAAAAAGCATTAATATATTTTTTTTGAGCATAAAGAATACGAAAGTACATAACTTTTAAATTATTATCACTTTTAAATCATGAATTCAAATAACAATAACTCTAAGAATTATGTTTACTGCAATTTTTAAAGTCAAGTAGTGTCTAATAATTATGTATATTTGCTATTAAACCGTTGTTAAAAATTTTATTATTAAATTACTCATAACTTTTTCTAAAATTCTAAACATTTTATTATTCTAGATATATTTGTAAATAGATATTATTCATTTTATAGACATTTTTTTATTGTAGATAAGTTATCTTTTAGACATTTTAGAAATATAGATATTTTATTTTCCTTGATAATTGCCTTCTAGATAATTTCTCTGTATACCATTGTTTTTTAACTTTAACAAAAACAAATAAATTTAAATGAAACTTTTATTTGAACAAATAAGAGAAATATAAAAAAACAAAAAAAATCATATAAATTTAAGATTTAAAAAAATTTCAAAATTAAAGAAAAAAACTTGATATTATTTGTTGTTTAAATTTTAATTCTTTTTACTTATTTTCTGTCCGTCGATTTGTTAATTAAACGTGAAATCTAACCTCTACGAGAGGTTTATCAGCTTCTAATATTTCATAATAAAAAATACAAAAAAAAACTTGCCATCTTTTTCCGGCTCTTTTTCGGTTAAGATTGTAAAAATTAAATATTTTATAGCAATTGCCATAATTGCAATAGCAATTTACTACAAAATGTAAAATAACTAAAAATCTGAATACTACTAATGAACATTGTATTGTATATCATTGTAGCGGTAGTGGTTCATTAGAAATAAAATATAAAAAGATCTTTGTATTAAAGGTTTATAATTACATAACCTGTAAAAAAATCTACATCTGACTAATGAAAATACAATATACAGAATAATTTATATTTAAAATAAATAGGTGGGGTCTTCACTTTTCTTCTTAGAATCGTCTTCTTAATTAAATATGTTTTCACTACGATATGCACCATCTCTATAAGTTACATTTTTTGAAAGAAAACTAGTTTCGTTAAGATTGCTTTGATTATTTTTATTAATAATATTAACCACCTCTTTAACCTCTGCAGACGGTTTTATTCTCATTTTATTAAGTATTATAATAAATTTTTCTTAATTTTACTTGTAAATGATATTGAATGATATAAAAAGAATGCTTCATTCATTTTTATTTAAAAATTATTGTTTTAAAACTTATATAATGTTATTTACGTTTAAGTAAAATCCCTCTTTTTTATTTTATCATGTTTTTGTACTTTTAGTGATTGAATGGAACAAAGATAAATGATACATGTGATTTTAAATTATTAATGTAAATAAAACTATTTATCATAAATTTTAAGAATAACAGTATGTCATCCTCATGTATCTATAAATCTCCGAAAACATACCAGATTTATGGCATTGTGTAGCAGTGATAAAGTCTTTGGAATAATAAAAAGAATGTAACTCAAAATATATATATATTACTTTATTTCATCATTAAAGATACTTTTCAAGAGGAATCATGATAAATACAATAACAAAAAGATAATAACTACTACTTAAAAAGAAGAAAAGGTTATTTATATAGCGTTTTTGATTGATGTTTTTCTATTTTTTATTATAGGCGTTTTCTTTCTTTTCCAACCCATTACAGTGAAAATTATTTATAATTACAAAGGAAATATAATAATTATTTTTTTATGAAGTGAGGTATATATATAAAAGGCAAAGCTATACAATAATGTTTTGGCTTAGATAAGGATGTCTTCGGAAATATAATAGGTGTTTCAGATAATGTCTGACATAACACTGTTACAAATTAACAAAATTAATAGTTCGGTAAAATGCCTCTGCCGATAATATTTTCTGTTTCCAGAATCGCAAATAACATTCTAATAATAAAACATTTTTCAAATTAATTTTCTGTTTGATGGTTTTATAATTCTTTTATGTCACTTAATTTTTTTAATTTATTGCATCTTTAATTTATATATATTCTATAGAATTTCAATAAGTCTAAGTGTTGGCACTATAGTTTCTACTTATACTCCTTTTTTATTCATTAGAAAATTATTATACTATCTTGTTTAATATTGTAAGTTTTATGTAAATTTATTTTAAAATTTATAAATTTTATCTTTCTGATTTTATTTTCTATAATAGATTTTTGTTCATTATTGTCACTTAAACAAGAAATTACATTGATATTTTCTAAAGAAATAAATTCCAAATATCACTTTTCCAAGTGACAAAATCTAAAATATATTCGTTGTTTTTATAGTATTTTACTTTTCAAAACTTATTTTATTTTTAGTTAATCCTTTCCTGTAGAATTTTGTTTTTATTACTTTGTTGTTTTTACATTGATTGATATTTTAATTATAACTTTTACTTTTTGACAGGGCCATATTGGTATTTTTCTCCAATTTTGATAACATCCCAGATGTTGTTCTACCTCTCAATAGAATGCTTTCATCATCTGATGAAAATTTATATAACTTTAATTTTTTACTCTCTGTTATTAACATGTATAATCATTTCCTTTACATTAATTTTTCATTCATTAATTGTTTGTTGTGTTATTTATCAATATAATTACATAAGTTTAGTCATATCTTTCAGACATTTACCCTCTATTACCTACCTTATCTAATACTTTCTTTAATACAATATCTTCAACTTCGAAAATTTTTGATTTATATTTTCTTCTGTTGAAATCAACAGAACTAATGAATGATGGTAATATATTCCATTTACCTTATTTCTATTTCTTTCAGCTTATCCTTCCTCATAGGATTTAGCAATTATCATTACAGTTCCCAAACACTTGTTACTATATTAAATTATTGACGATTCTCCTGTATAGAATAATTTAGCACATGCCTTCCAGGATCATAATTTTCTCTCATTAAAATAAAAATAAACCAATAAAATAAAATAATATAGTTATTCATCAGTATTTACTTTGTCTGTCTTAGATATGAAGTATTCTTTTGATCCTACATTTTGTCGTTTTTACCATTATAGATTTTTTTATTTTATCAGCTATAAAACTGACGGCTCTTCAATATTGTCGTCTTTTTCTTCTAGTTCACTGACTATCAGTTTCAGACTTTAGTTAATAAAAAACACCACTTGT
Source organism: Strongyloides venezuelensis (assembly GCA_963280985.1). NCBI lineage: Eukaryota > Metazoa > Nematoda > Chromadorea > Rhabditida > Strongyloididae > Strongyloides > Strongyloides venezuelensis. The sequence continues at coordinate 23,213,036 of CAUJLX010000002.1, forward strand.
TTTAGCTCACAGTTCCCCAATATTAGCTTTGTACTAATACGTAAATTCTGGTAGTTATTTCTTCAACATATCTATATCTTCTTCTCACTTCCTACGAATATTTTCACCTAAATCTTATAATCATATTTAAGAAAATTGTTTCACTTGTCCTATTAATTATTCTTATATGTTATCTTAGTAATTTCTCACATTATTCGTGAAATTTAATTTATTTGTACGTTTTTTTTACTATAAAACTCATAAATTTGACTTTGCTTTCATCGGAATACCCATTATAAGTTAAATTTCTATCTCAGTATATCGCCACCGCAGTGGTTGATTTTAACGTTAGAAAATACACTGGAAGAAATAAAAGAGAATGTACTGAAATTTATAACATTACAATCACACTTTACAATTTCAAACGACAATTACTACAAATGATTGAGTGATTAAAGAAATTAAAAGTAAATTGGATATTTATATTCAAATAAGTGGGTTTTACAAAAAAGGTGTTATTCAATTTGAAGCTCAAAATGGGATAGTCAGATCCATGAAAATCATAACAGAAATTTTAAATTTAGATGATTTATGGATAAAAAAAGTAAATTTAGAAAATTCATAAGGAAAACATTTATTTTCAAGAAACTTATGGATACAATAAATAAATTCTTATGGATTTTTAGCTTTTTTGATAGTCTACGAGATTATATTTTAGAATATACTCGAAACGCATACTTTAATTTATGTATACTTTGTTGAAAGGATTTATGAAATGTTTAAAATTTATTTTCCTATCTTTGAAAATAGAATGTTCTTAATGTGATCTTTACCCTCAAGTACAAATATATCATGTTTTGATACAATTTTCTTGTTATATTGTGTACTAAAGGCTGTAGATTTTGTTTGTATTGTAGCAAAATTTGATATAACATTTTATATACAAAATATGCTGATATAATTATGAAATTTAATTCAATTTATATTTTTATTGTCCGTTAAATAGCAACATATTTTTCTTCATTAATACTAAGAGATTTTTAATAATTTATATTTTGGAAGGTAATTTTTATTTTAAAATGATAACAATGTAATCAAATTTTTTTATAAAAACTTTTTGTGAATGTTATGTGATTAAATAATATAAATGTTTTTAAAATTTAACTTTAAAGATAAAAAAAATAATTTCCTCTTCCTTTGTAAAAACTCTTTAAAATGAAATATTTTTCCAATTAATTTATTAGGAAGAAGTCAAAAAGTACCACTAGATAAATTCAACTTAGGCGTGAGGAAAAACTGATTAGAATGTGATTAAAAGTAATATTTTAAATACTATTTTTTTAAACCATATTGTGCTAATAAAATACTTTCGTTTAATTTTATATAATCAATAGTAATTTGATAAAAAAAGCGATATCAAAACACATACAATGGTTTTCACATTTATCTTGATTTTTTCTTCAGTAAAAATACATCTACAACAAATATAATAAAAAGTTTTATCATTTAAAATGATAACATTTTAAATCATTGTTAGCATTATATAAGCATGTAAACTTTTATAAATATTATAAAAAATTTCACTTCTTAATGCATAATTTTATTCAATTTCTAAGCATTGTTAATATTGAAAGCAATCTTTCAACATCAACATGTCCTCCATATACATATACAGTAAATTATAAATTTTAAACATAAAAATATATTTGTTAGAATGTTGCTAATTGTTATAGAAGTTACCTTGAAAATTTCAACTTGACAATTGGACTAAATGTAGAATTCCCAGATTATCAAACTTTTGAATCTAATAGAGAAAAACTTCAGTCAACTTCGGAAGTTATAGATTTTATAAATGATTGTTATATACGAAATAGATTAGCATCGTGCCTTGGTATTGATACTTACTGTATTAATCCTGATGATCTATCAAAAATTGGCAAATTTAAAAATAATGATAATTTTCTATATGCTAGTGATTATAGCATGACAAGCTATGAATGTACTATAGGATACAAGTATATGATAAATAATTATAATTGCTTAGTCAATGTCAAATACCTCTTCCAAGATCAAATATCAGGTTGTATAAATAATTATGTTAAAAATATTCCAATTGAAGGGCAATGTCTAGCTATAAATAATTATATTAATTGCTTTGATGCCGTCTATTCAACACATTGTGGAGAGAAAGCTGGTGATTTATTTTGTAATATACTTACAATTGGTAATAATATACAATTTCCAAAATGTAATGGAAAGTTAATGACGTGCAATCCATTGTAAAAAATATTTACATCATTCTGAAATATTACTAACAAATTGAATACCTGTTTTTGTTTTTTATAACACATTTCTATGAATAGTTTTTAAAAAGTGCGATCTAAAATTACTTTGTTTTCAATCGCATTAAGTTTATCAAAAATTTTTTTAAAAGATATTATGTTTTAACAGTGGCTCATTTAAACTTTTTCTACCTTTTATTTAAACAAAAAATAAAAAGGACATACACATACAGCTCTGACACTGAAAAACAATTCAATTTTCTGGCAGTACCTTTAGACAATAAGAAAGAAATTTATTTTTGTCTACAGTTATCATCAAAAACTATTGGTGTCCCACGAAAATTCAATTGATAAGAATAATTTGTGCATATATTTTTGTTGTAGGAAAGTTTCTTTTACATCAATCTTATATAAATACCATGTGTGTTTCTAAAAATTAGAATTATCTTCGGATTGTAGACATTAACAACTTTATCTTTTTGACAAACAAATACGATATATTATAGTCTTTTTTGTAACTAATAAAATAAAAATTTTTAGTTTCAAGTACTTTTTTTGAATCCTGATTTTAGGAAAAGTTGTAAACTATAAAGGCAATTAGAGATGTTGAAATACTTGTTGAAAAAAACGGAAGCATTTTTTTTAACTATATAAATATTTTTAATAAAAGGCAGTAATAAAATTGAATCTTTTTTGATTCATGTCTGTCGTATTTCCATAAGTTTAAGGCATGGAAATAAGATTGAATATATAACAAATTTAAAAAATCCGTTGTAATGTTTTTATGTGGTAATAATTATGCTAAAAATTATGTGAAATAATAATAAATAATGTAAAAATACCGTAATTTCAAAAAATTTTAATAACAAAAATAATGCATGATTTCTTAAACAAATATGAATAAATGATTAATATTCTGTAAATTGATCAATCTAGCTATTGTTTAAAATTTTAATCTGTGCACAAAATTTCTAAAAAAATAGCCTATACAGTTTATTTTTTTATATTAATAAAATTGAAGTATTTCAATAATAATAATAATTTTTAAAATTATTTATTAATGTTACACATGTTTGATCGAGCTCTTCTTAATCTATTAAAACAATAAAAATCTTTCCATTAACTACATCAATAAAAACTATAATATGAATATTTATTTTTTTATTTTGCCTATACACTGGTAAACTCTTAATTATCTTATGACACATTGTGTTATTGCCTATTTTTTAATTTTACTATTAATAATTTAAATTTTTTTAACAGGAAAGACTCATATGACTTTAAACTTATTAAGAAAATATTTGTGAGACACAAACAGTTTTCGATGACAACTGTAGACAAAAATAAATTTCTCTCTCTTTGTCTAAAGGTACTACCCGAAAATCGAATTGTTTTTCAGTGTCAGAGCTGTGTGTGTATATTTAAATGATAATATTTTATGTATTAATATTATTTTTATGATTTTATATTCAATATTTCAAATTTTTATTAAGTATATTAGATTAATTTAGGATATCAATCAGTTTACAATAAATTTATTTAATTCTTAATCTTTTTATATATTATTTTTTTGTTTTCCAAAAAGAATTTAATAAATTAAATATATTTGAAATTTTTTCTAAAATTTGGAAAACGGTTATAGCTAAATTGCATACAATTCTTTTTAAATTGCGGAATTTGTCTGCAAATTAAAAGATATGTTAAATAAGATTAATATTGGAACATATTTTAATACTATTGGCAATGAATTACCAACCACCTTTTTAACAAAAAAGTACGAAATATCAAATTATTTACTAAATACAAGCTTTTTAAAAAATCAAAAAATGGGCATGTACCATATTTTTCAAGGTCATTGTTATTTTAATAAATTAAAAATTCACGTTGAATGGTTATTGCTTCACCTATTTAAAGAAAACAATTGTTTACAAGGTATTTACCTTTTCAAAAAGTTTCAATGACTGCCGCTAGATTTTTCTGTAGGAAAGATTATGGATCTGAATATTTCATTGGAGGTAAAATTACCCATCAGTGGATTATTGATTGTTTGGAGAAGAATGATGATAATTTTAGAAAACATAAAGGTGATAGTAAAGTTAAAGAGGTTAATTTAAGATTTTTAAGATTTATTTTTAATAGATATTTATTTTTTAGATAGATGGAGTTGATATTTCTGATGGAAAAGGTTTTTTGTCAAAAGTATTCAAGACAAGTATCTACTTTGATGATGAGAAAAAAGCCCCATATTATGTTATTTTAAAAATTCCAGGTGATAAATCAATTAAAGAAAGTTTGGAAAAACAAAATTTAGATGGCACGATGAATATTGAACTTGAACATATTAGTGTATTTCATAACAAAGAATGCCACTTTTACAATGATGTTGCTTCGAAAATAAAAACTCTAAAGTATCCTAGATGTTATGGATCGAAAGACTTAATATTAGGCAAACAAGAAGGAGCTTTACTTATGAAATTTTTGGGAAGTGATTCTGTAATTGTTCCTTTTTATAGATCTTTAAATATTTATCAAACGAAATCATTATTAAATGAAGTCTATAAATTACAAGAATACAGTTTACTTAATCCAGATGTTTTTTTCAATAATAACTGGAAACAACCCTTTACTGAAGATCAAATGAAATCTTTTTCAGATCTTGCAAGGAAAAGTATACCAACTTTAAAAAAGTATATATTAAAAGAGATGTGGTCAGAAATTGAGAATGATTTAGATAACATGATATCTAATTATATAAAAATCATGAGGTATGTTTATATTGAATTACCAAAATCAAATGATAATGTTACTGTTATAACTCATGGAGATATGTGGACAAATAACTTTATGTTTAAAGTGGATTCAAATGGTAATTGCAGTAATAATTTATCTGCAATAATTGATTGGCAAACTGTTTTCAAAGGAACAACAGGTCATGATATATCAAGAATTCTTGTTATGTCTGCACCAGCTGATGTTAGAAGAGAGATCGAAAAAGAATATTTACCTGTTTTCTACGAGAGATTAAGAGATTCATTAACTAAAAATGGAAAAGAAATGAAAATAAGTTTTGAAAAATTTATGAATAATTATAAACTATGTTTGGTCGAACAAAGTGTGGATATGATTCTTACGGTTGGTTTTGCTCTTCAAGAATATAATGTTCCAGAAGAGTACGATTATATTTGGGATGCTAGAAAGTTTAATATTGGATCAAGAATTTATTTCAATATTTGTGATGCAATAAAAATTTGTAGAGAATTACATCCTGAATGGCTTGAAAATATCCACTAACTTTTATAATTTTTTACTAAGCCTTTTTATTTTAAAATATATTTATGTTTTATCTATTAAAAACTGATACATATTTTTTGGTGTAATAAATTATCTTGCTCCAATTAAATTCATTACTACTTGGAAGTTGTTAAACAGGAATGATCGCTAAGTAATTTTTTTAATTTTAAAAAAAAACTATCAACACCAATTTAATTACCCAATTTTACTACAACAAAAACATATTTACATATATAAAACTAGCAACACATTTATGGATTAGACAGATAATTTTTAATTAACCGTTAATAATAGTGTAAAGCATTGATATCCATTAAATTGTGTATAATTTTTAAATTATCTTTATAATGTAGCACTTTAAATACCTTTTTTAATGCCCGATTTTAATTGTTTACCAATTGAAGCAATAATAGGTTGAATTTTTCTACCTTAAGCATTTAAATAAATATATCTAAATATTATTTGATATACTTTCTATTTGATAACGGTAGTAAAAGAAATAATAAGGCATTAACTTTTGGAGTGAAATTTAATAATTGTAATACATTGGTACCTAATACTTCGACGTCACTTGAAATTCCAAGTATTAACATAGTTAAAAGTATTAAATTTGGTACGCTTTTTACGAGAAGTGGTGCAAAACATTGTAGAATTAATATGAACATATAATCTTTATTCATTTTTTTGGTTCTTTCAGACATAATATCATTTAATGTGTTCATATATCTTTTGTATTTTATAAATAGAAGTATTACCATTGTATAGTTAACCAAAAATATATTGGAAGTTCAATAAACATTACATACCAATTTTGAAAAGTCTAAAAAAATTAAAAATTATTTATATAATAATTATAAAAAAATTTTTGTTATACAATGTTGCTTCCTATACCAAATGTATCGGTTGTTAACGTGTTAGATAAAGTCTTGTTTCTGGAAACCCATTTAATAATAAGATCGTTAGGTAGTTCATTTAATATTGTTCACATACTATGACCAATAATCAGTACAAAGGTTCCAAAAAAAAAACAATGATAAAATTTTTAAAAAAAGATAATTAGATATGTTTACATAAAGCAATAAACCTTGAAATAATAATTGATGTTAGTAGTGTCATGGTAAAATAACTAAAATATATACTTAATGGGCTTAATAATTTATTTCTCTCGAAGTTAAACAATTCTTCTGATAACATCTCAATAATAAATATCATTGTATCATTTAAAATAAATATTTGAATTCTCAATATCCCATGAATGATAGATGTTATGATACCAGTGATAAATACAATAAACATTATGCTCAAATGTCCCTCACCATTTTAAGATTTTGATTTTTTTATTGTTACATATATGGGAATTAGATAAAATATAATTCTACAGATAGAATTTATAGAAAATATTATTATTTTTATCAATCATTTTTTGCAAAACAATTATTTATATTTAAAATGAATTCTAGAAAAAAAAGTTTAGAATTTTATGATTTCTGTCAAATTCATATATTTATATATCAAAATATTATTAATGTTTAATTTTAAAATTACTTATAATTGGTATTTTATTTTGTTGTTTAATACCTTTCGATATCATTAGATAGAGATTAACTTTTAATAATAATAAATTATTTTATTTTTTGTAAAAAAAATCAAAAACCATTATAAAATTTTTGATAAATAATATAATTAGTAGGAAATAATTTTTAATTTTTAACAACATTAAAAGTAAATTAAGTAAATTCAATTTTAAACAAAATCTCTTAAGATCTATTGATATGAAAATTAATATAATTTATTTAAGTATTTCCAATTTAATTACTGATGAAAAATTTGAGTAGATATTCAATTTCTGATGATATTAGCATCAACCTGTATGAAATTTCCTAGCACTTTTGAAAAATAAGTTAACATTCTAAATAATAAGATTTACCCTATATAAATAACATAAACAAAAAAATAGTTGGTTTTTGTTTTATTATTTTTATTGAGACTTAAAATACTATTTATTTCTCAAGTAACTTTACATGAAAATAAAAAAAAGGATAAATTTTGATAAATCTTTATGAAATGTAGTCAAATGTTCTAATAATTAAAAAATTTAAACTTTATTAAAGTATTAAAAATATAAAAGTACAATAAAAATATTTTAAAGTGGGAAAATAATAGGTTGTTGCATAAATTTGCAGATTTTTCCAAAAGTTTATAATTTTTGATATTATGTTTATTTTAGAGGCAAACTTATTTTCTATATTAGATTATGAAGCGCATTATTATAAGTCAATTTTGTATGAAGTTGTAAATTTTTTAACAAAGATCATATCCTTAAACAATGTACTAACAACAATATGTTTAAATATTTAAAAAATTTATAGCATTTATAACAAAAAACAATACATATTTATTATTATATTATATTTCCCGGTCAATTTCAACATTTTGTAATCTTTTTAAGATTAATTTTAATTTTTTTAGTTACAAGGTATGTTTTTTTAAACATTATATTTTAATATGAAATTATATAAACCTTCTAATAAATTTTTAATTTATAAAAAGCTTGGATTTTTTAAAACTAATAAATTTGATTTTATTTATGATAGTAGGGAACTTCCGCAGCACAATTTGTAATATTTTTTGTAATATATCTAAAGTATCCATTGCAATCAGTTGATGTAATATTATTTGTCTCAGACATTATTATATCTGATAAAATTTTACAGAGCTTAAAATTGTTCATTTTCGGTCATCTAAAAATTTGAGTATTAATAAACAGTTTATCTTTCGTCCAGTGAATTTTTTCTATTCAATTTTTATTCAGTTTTTTTGACGCATAATTTGTTGTTTAATGTTTTTCGCACATTACCATTTCTTGCTAATTTTTTAAACATTCTTCTAATTATATAACTTTAAAAATGGATTTAGAAACGATTTTGGTAGAGATTAAAATTCTATTAACCGTCCCTGTGATGTTATTCTTGAGGAAACAAAAAAAATGCTGAATAATATAACCGTCTTGATTAGATTAACAATGAAATTATTATCACTAGAGCAGTCGATGTACCTAAATGTCATGAAACATTGTAACATTCAAGCTCCCATCCCATTCTACAAAACGCGATAATGAAATCTGGATATATAAAACCAAGAGAAACCAGGCATTTGCAATCTTCATAATTGCAAATGGCTTTGATTTAATTCATCAATCTGAATCTGCTTCTGAAAAAACATGAACATATTTGCTTTCAATAATCGATGACATGTTAAGAACTAATTGGAAATCAAGAGGAAAAGTACCTTTTCCTCTCATTATTGCTCCAACCTGCCAACCTGTTCTTCAAATTCATGAACAAGTCAGAAAGTTTTGTGATAGATCTCAATACGAATGTGTCAAGTTATATGAACGAATAAGTGATAGATACTTACAAAGAGAACTTGAAAGTCGTTGTGATATACTTGTTACCACATCAGGACGTTTTAATGAATTTCTCTCAAAATAATACGTACACCTTAACAAACTCCGCTGTGTGGTTTAAGAAGAAGCTGGTCATTTAATGGAATATAAATTTTGGCTAATGATATTACCAAAATTTTGAAATCTCCATCATGTTTTCCACTAATGTCAAGATAAAATTTACTATTTTCTTCAACACTATCACCAGAGCCACAACAATATTTCAGTGAATGGATCAAGTAAAATGTCGTTACTTTTAGAAATAACGGATTTAATCATGTTAATAGAAACATTATTCACACATTTATCTACGTTGGGAAGTAAATAAAAACAGAATGTGTGGTGATATAATTAGTGCAGATAATGAAATGGCAAATAGCTTCGGATTATCCAGCAGAAAAACAATTGTTCTTGTTGGAAAGAAAAAACAAGTGACATTTTGGCATATTTTTTTATCGAAAAAGGAATAAAAGTGTTACATATTGTTTGATGATTTGGTACAATCATCCTTTTTTGTAATATTTAAATCTTTCTTTTAACCAAAATAAATCATTCATATCTACTTTAAGTGTTTATTATTATCATTTTTTTATAATATCACAAAAAAAGCTTTGCCAATAAATGGTAAATATTACCAAGAATATAGAGAAAAGGCTCTTAATGTTCTCAGAAGTGGTAATATTAATGTTTTGGTTACCAGTGATGTTTAAGCAAGAGGAATGGATATTAGTAATTTGGACCATGTTATGATTGTTGATTTGCTAAATGATTTTAAAAATTTTATCTATTGAGTCAGAAGAACTGGAAGAATAAAGGAAGGTGATGTAACAACCTTGTATAACTCAGGAGAGAATTACATTTTAGCTAATGACATTGAAGACGTAAGTTAAATTAATTTAAATTATTTTATACTTCTTTTAGATGCTTCAAAAAGCAGGACAGGAGGTCTTAGATTTTATTCAATAATTTTAATAAATATTTTTTTAATGTTTATTATGTGAAAAAGTTTTATTAATAATACTTTCAATTAAGAAAATAAAATGCCATGTGGATTAATTTAAATATATAAAAAAATGTAAATAAATTTTTTTTTCCTTGTGGAATTTAAATTGTGTGAAACAATAGCTTTGCTTTTTATTTAAAAAGCTTTTTATAATGTTTAAATTAAAATATTTTTCTTTATAAATAATCACATTTATTAAGTAAATATTTTTCTTTATTTTTTTACAATAGTAAAATTTAAAAATTTTATCTAAATTACATATTGAAGTAAATTTCATACCCTTTCTAATTACTTAATCTTATCAACATTCGCCATTCCATTAATCCTATTTATTATTAGGCATTATTATCTGGTGTTGGTATTCTTACATGTTTCTTTGGACGAGCAAGAAAAACATTTTCTGATTTATTATCTTCATCTATAACTTCAAGGTGATTTCCAACTGTTTTAATTTTGAAAAATTGTGATCTGATAGCACACTATCACTCTCATTTTTGTTTTCACTCTCATCATCCTCTTCATCATCATCTACTCTACCATCTTCTTCACCTTCATGATTATGTACCTCTTTTATCTTTTCCTTCTTCTCATCTTCATTATGCTTCTCCTCATATTCTTATCATCATCATCTGTAAAATCAAATTCATGATCCATCTTATATTTATTTTAAGTTTTCCATAATTAGTCAAAATAAATGATTGTTGTTTAAAGTCTTCTGTTGTGTGTTATTCTAGACAAATAAAAATTTGAAAGAACGATGGTCTATCACTGGGGTTGTATCTTCGACAATTCTTTATTGTATGATGCCATAATTTTAGCACATCCCTGTGGGCTTGATAAAATTCTCCTTGATTAAACAATATATTCAAAAACTTCGGGATTATCTAAACTAGCATATGGTTGTTAGGCTAATGTTAACATTTCATATAAAACGATACCATAGAATCAAATATCTGACTTAACAGGAAATTTACTATCTTTTAAACTTTCTTGATTCATCCATCTAACAGAAATGGGACGTTTACCAGTTGGTTGATAGTACTCATGATAATAAATATATCTAGCCATATCAAAATCACCAATGTCAACTATTTCATTTCTATGTACTAAACAATTTCTTGCAGCTAAATCTTTATGACAAAATTTATAACTTTTCAAAACATGTCATACTATCAGCTATTTGTGCAGCCCAATTAGTAAATTTCTGTAATGATAGTATAAATTTATAATCAACATTAATTTCTGAATTTAGTCTATAAGATCTTAGGATATCTTTTAAACTTTCTTTTTCTATCATCTCCACATAAACGAGTACAGATTGGCCTTCACTAACTACACCATAAAGGTTAACAATAAATGAAGTGTGGAATTTCCTTATGACAAGAGCTTCAAAGATGAAGTTAAGTTTCACTGCTGGTGATACACTTTTACTGATAGTTTTAATAGCAAATGGTCCAAATTTAATACCAGAAGAACATACAACATTAAAAATTGAAAATAAAATAAGAAATATATATGTATAGTTATTTACAATACATTTTGAAATTTTCTTAATGAAAATCGAATATTGTACCAAAACTAGCTTATAAACGGAAGAACTCTTTTCAAGAAATTTATCTTTTTTCTAACTTCACAATTGTTTTTAATTTATATATAAACGAGTTATTGTTTTTAAAACCGCAGCTGAGTAATTTAATTTTAAAATCGTCGCGTGTTAAGTACATTTTTTTATACCTCATATAATAATTTTATTTTTGTTAAATTACAAAATGGAGGTACAAAAAGAATATATTAAATCTATTTTTAAGAAGTTGTCTGACTACACTAGAAGCGAAACACCAAAGGTATATTAAAATTTAAAGATCCAATCATTTTTCATTTCAAGAACTGTTTGATGTTATTATTGAAAAAATTTCAGAGGATGACAATGATGATAACAAGGAAATGGGAGAAAAAAAGTTGAATTTTCTAACAAAAGAGAAGAAAATATTGACTTTAATATGATAAATTTTGAAAACATTTTTAATATAAATATTTTAGGACATTAAATGTCTCAATTCCATATTATCAAATGTCCGTACTTTGAAGGAAGTGCTGAAGACTTCTCCAAAAAAACGCAATGTGTGAAAAAATATGCTATGGAATGCCTCAGCATTTTCAAAAAAATAAAAATTTATAATGATAAAACTCAATCGCTATGTGTTAATTTCGAGTCAAGGTTTATGAGGGTTAGAAGAAAACTTATAGATGTTAAGATAAAAAAAGTTAAGAAATCGAAATTGAACGACGTAGATGACCATAAGAATGAAATAAGTTGTTTTTTAATTTAAAGCAATGTGATTATTTAAAATATTTCTTTAACTGCTATATGAAAATTAAATAATAAAAAAGATATTGTGTGAAAACTTTCAGATATTTAAAGTTTTTAAAGGAAGACAACTGCACTAAGTATTATCTTAACTTAAGTAAAATCTTAAAGGTTTATAAAACCCAGTTCGAAGCATATGATAATATAAGTTATAAGTAAAAATTATAATTATTTTTAGAAGATGACTGTTGATGGATTGTTTGAATATATAAGAACTGGCAAGATAAAGCCTATTTATCTAGATTTCCATGTAATATCATTAATATTTATCTATTTAGGATTGGAATATTATGAAATACATACTACAGCCATGAAAAATATTGGTTTACATTTGTTGTTGTATCAGTTTGTGTTTTTATGATTCAAGTATGTTTACAATTTTATTATGTGTATTTATTTATAGTTTAGGTTTTTTTTTGGAATTATTTTCATTTTGGTTTAATGAATTTTATTATTTACTATCATGTTCATCTGAAAAGGGTATCAAATTTGCAATGCATGAATTATTTTCCCTTACTTCAAATATTGTATGGCCCGAAATCGTTCCTATTAAAAGATCAATTATTAGTGATAATAAAATTAAAACATGGATAGATTTTCAAAAGGTTTTATATGTTTATAATACCGAAAAATATGATTTAATCAATTAAAATTTTATAACAATCGATCCTTTAGTTATTTTAACTCTTGAGTTGGATTAACTTTAGAAGAAATAATAAAAGAAATAAAATTGAAATTTGGAGACAATAAAATGAAATGGTTGTTCCTTCATTTATGGAACTATTTACTAAACGAGCAACAGCTCCATTTTTGTTTTCCAATTTTTTTGTGTTGGTTTATAGTGTTTAGAAGATTTATTTTATTATTATTCATTGTTTACTCTAAGTATATTAGCGATATTTGAAATACTTATTGTAAAACAGCAAGTGATGAATATAACGATGATTAGAAATATGGGGAACAAACGTTATCCAGTTAATATTTATAGAAATAAGAAATGAGTAAAAATTAATTTTGATCAATTGCTTCTTGGTAAGTTAGTATATATTGGTTGGAATTTAAATGATGATAATGTATCTTGTGATTTATTATTATTGCGTGGAAGTTGTATATTGGATAAATCTATGTTAATAGGTGAGAGTGTTTCTCAAATAAAAGAATTCATACAGACATTAGAAATAAATAGATACTTTTGTTACTAAACCGATATGCAAATTCACATGCTATATGGTGGAAATAAAATTTTCCAACATACGTATGAATATACCAATGATGATTCTTTTCAAAGATCTCCTGATATTGGAGTTTTTGCTATGTATTACAAAAAGGTTTCAGTACATCACAAGATTCGTACTAAGAACGATTTTGTTTGATGTTAATATACTTATCATTATGATTATTATTTCTCTTCCTGTTTTATTTGATATAAAAATGTACCTGGAATGGAATTTTAAAAATATGATTTAATTACAAATAAATTTATCAAATAAACGCATTTTTTCTATATATTGTTTTTGATTATATAAAGAAATTTGAAGAATAAGTTAAATAAAATAAAACGATTATCTAAATCGCTAATTATATCTTTAATAATAAAATAACCGTAAAAAAAAACATTTACTACTAATTCATATTATTAGACTACATTTAACGTTCTTATAATATCGTACAAAAAGAATAAAAATAGACGAAAAACCTTATTTAATAGATTTTTTTCTTTCATAAATTGTATCATCTGTAAAACCCGCCCCTGGGCTTATAAATTCCAGTTTGAGTAACAGAAAAAGGACACATCTAATTTCTATATATGTTAGTATTGTTGTTAAAAATTATTTTGCTTGTAAAATAAAATATTTTAAAGTAATTTACTATCGTTCACTATGGTAAAGCTCTAACTCTAAAATACCTAGAGTTAACACATCGGAATATATTTTTATATTATATAATCATTTATGAAAAATCATGATGGTAAGATTTTAAATGTGTGTCAATTTGAATAGGATTTAACATAATAAATTCCCAAATTTAACACAGTACTTAATTTTATGTTTTTTTTATGGAAGAATCTTTAAAGACTAATGTTTTATTTTTTACTTTTGAAAAGGAATAGAAAATCTGTTATTTTTAAAACATTTTTTTTCTGAGAGAGTTTTAATTTCTTCATTCACTAATCAATATAATTGTTTCATTCCAAAATACCTAATGTCTCAAATGTATTTTGTTCATCAATTTTATATTTGTGTTTTTATCAAAATATGTGTTATTTTCAAAATAAATTATTTTGTAATAGTAAACTCTGTTTAAGAAAAAGAAAGAAAAGGATGATATTGTGACTAAAAGGGACTATAAATAACCTGGAAAGTCATGGATAATATCACTATTATTTTATACATATACTAACTATTATTTTATAGAATCATCAAAAATAAATAAAGATCAGGAGGTTAACTGGTTGGAATTTAGAAGAAATTTAAAAAAATTCTAAGATATTTTAATTAATTATTGTTCTTATTATTTTATTGTTTTAAAGATCGATAAGACCAATAAATAAATTTTACTGTGGGACATTTTTTTGTATTTCAGATAGATTTGTCAAAATTTGTCCTTTTTATTTTTTTGTGTGTAGTGATTTTATAATAATTATTGACCATTTGCTTATATTCAACATAATATTCAAGGGAAAGTTTTAAAATGTAGAATTCAAATTAATATTTTTTTTATTTTTAAAATAAAAATACTTAATTAAAAAAAAGCTTAAAATGTTAACGTCGTTTCATGAAGTTTTGTGAATGAATTTGTTAGAATCAAAAAAAAATATTAATGTAACCAAAAGTAAAATTTTTTTATCTAGAGATTCACAAGTAAAAAAATTAAAATTATATTGATAATTGTTGATTAATGCTCTGGAACAGTTTTTCCATCTGATTCTTAAGAACAACTTACTGAAGAATACTGTATTCCATAAAACATGTTCTATGAACCAAATAATATGACTGTATACAAATATTTTACTTAAAACTAACATTTTCACATTTTAAGAATTAAATTATAAGAACAAAGTAAATATTATTTCTATTCTGTAGAAGTTTTGTCCAATATCAATGACAATTCAAGGGTTTAATCGTCTTTTACAATCAAATTATATTATTCAAATTAACATAAAACTTACCTTCGATAAGTAACTTTGATATTAACTTTGTTATTAAATTTTTTGGAGCATCCAAAAACAATTTTTAATGCTTTCCTTAGTTCACTACTAAAAATTTAACTTTACTTAGAAATATATGTTATTAATATTAACTTACGATAAATAAATAAGAAAATAAAAATCTCCAACAGACGTTAAATCAAATGCCACAAAATAGAGAAAAATAGTTATATAAGAAAGAAATTTAATTTCATAGTTTACAGAAATAAATCTACAAACATAGTACGTCTCAACAATGAATAAAGTTATAAAAATAAAAATAGAGTATTTGATATAATTTAAATTTCTTCTGCATTTATTATCAGTTATGTTGTGTTTTTTCAATGTTAAAACGGCCATTACATTGAAGATACATGTTACAATTGAAATAGTTCCATATATAAAGAGTTGACAAAAAATTTGATAATAAATTACATTTTTAGATTCAAAATATGGGGCAAAAAAATCATATAAACCAGATTTTTTATATCTTGCATTAAAAAAAATATTTCCAAGTCCAATAATTGTTGACATTATGATAAAACATAGTAATATAATAATAATTTTTGATCTTGAAAAATGAAGTTTATATGATAAAGGATATTTAACAGCTATATATCTATTTATACTAATTAAAAGTGTTACAAGAAACATAAAAGTTGTTTGTTTTGTTGCTATAATATAGAATGTTGTTGCCGTCCAATCATTGTTTTCCATAAAATCACTGTAAAATCCCCATTTAGGAAATTTAATAAATATAGAAAAAGTTATAATATAAAAAATTTCATTAGTTAATTTACAAACAATTATTGTATAAAATTGTTTGTTAAAATTAGCATTTTTAATTTTGATTTCTTTGATTATAGCATATATTGACAGTATCATTAAAAGTGTTGATGGTATCTTATATAAAAGTTGAATAATTTCGACAACCGAAATCGTATCAACCATTTTTAAATGCTAAGACTAATATATACCGTAAGAGAAAGTTTCTTGTGAATCTATAATAGTAATTGGTACTGAAAGTAATGGTAGTAATCATTTATTAAACGATATTTACAAAAAGACCTAAATTTTATTTTTAAGTGATTATTCTAATCATATAAACATTTAACTATTGAAATGCTAAAAAATTCTAGTATTCTCAAAAAAATTTATTCTAATTTTGTTATATTAGTAAGTTGAAAGAATTCATATCCTATTCTAAGCAAGTGTTTTATTATGGATATCATAACTCTGTTAATCTATGCGCTTAAAACTGAAAGAATATTTATTATTAAGAAATGGTTATATATTTGTAATTAATGCTTCATATCTAGTAAATTAATTGTAAATTAAAACAATTTCTGAGAAAAAGCACGCTCGTTACTATAATAGAAATTTGATGATACAAAATAGTCAATTTTTTACGATATATTTCAATTTAAAATAATATTGTTGTTAAGATAATACGATAAAATAGCAATAACAGAATATAATACTTGTTTAGTTTTTAAAAGAACTTTGAGATTACTTTATAAAAACAATATTCCTTCTTATTTCCTTTTAATTTATGATAATTGAAAAATTTTATACTTTTACAGTTTTTTTAAAGATTTTATTATGAGCATCTATAATTATAATAATACTAGTAATTCTTACCTAATGTTATTTATACATTTTGTTTTCAACAATTTCATAATAATTTTAATTCATCTCAAAAACTTGATATACTGCAGGAAATCAAAGTACAATATTAATTTTAATATTTTGAGTTTATAACGGAAAAATAACAAAAGTACTAAAAAAATGAATCAAAGACAAATAGAATTTTATCTTCAAACAGATTATTTTTATAAAACATTGTATTAACATAATTATACAATGGAAAGAAATTTTCTTCACATAAAAAAATAAATATTATTTTTAGTCATTAGAAACTTAATTTTTATGAGAAATTAATTATGTAAAAATTTAAAAGGTAGTCCAAAGCATCACAATATGCATCCACTTTCTTAATAAAAAAACATGATATAATAAATTTTTTAAATGATGACTATCTAATCTTTTAAACTTTTATTAGAATCTTATGAAAGAAACAATGTAACAATACCAATAATAATATATCATACCCATCTATATTAATTTATAAAAACATTAAAAAAAATAGTAACTTACGGTTTACATTATACAAAACATCCAATAGTATACTAAAAAAATTTTAATAAAAATAACTCTCTTCAATGTAGATGTATTTTTATGAAATAACATCTATTTAAAGGTCTAACTTGAACTTAAAAAATGTTACAAATCGAATATAAGGATGTTGTTTAAGATGTTGTTATAACCATAAAAGTGATCTCCATGTTTTCTCATTATTATACTTTTTTTATTTGAAGATATGAATAATTTTGTAAGAAATAATTTTTAAAATGGTTAACATAGGCATTAAAAATATTTATATTTATGGTAATAATGAGTAACAAATGTTAAAATATATAAAATATTTTTAATAAGCGATAGTAGTTATATATTTACTCTTGGTTATTTGTAAAAATAATTAAATGAGATAAAAAATTATTTTCACTATGGAAAAATGTAAAACATTTTTTGTTTCATAATTTTAATTAAAATAGGTATATAATAATAACTCTTTAACTATTTTGTAGAACAGAAATTGAGCTATTAGATGGATATAAAAGTTTAAAAGAATAATAAGTTTAAAAAACGTTATATCGTTCGGAAAATAAATGTGAAATTAAAATTACAAAAAAAATAGAGATTTTATAACTTCAATTACATTTAAATATTATATTTTACCATTTTTTGAAGCGTTTTTTTAAATAAAAATTTAGGCTTTTAGAAAGATATAATTTCATAGAAATACGTCGACAATGAAATGAGTTATTTTTATTCAAATTGTTTCAGTATACTATTGGACACCCAGAATATGATAATTATTACAAGATAAATGAATGATAAAATATTAACTTAACTATTATTTATAAATAAAAAAACTATTAGGACTTTACACCTTAGACCTTTGATTACTTCATCTTACTACATGCATCGTTAAATTAAGTATTTTTTTTATGCTAAATATCTAATTAAAATAATAACATATATCTATATAATTACTTTTTAAGAAAAATTGATTATAATCAATATATATTGCACTTCATTCATCATCTGTAAAAGCTCTATTGAATTCAGAAAAAGGTTGGTAATTATCTCTGGTGAAGTAAAAGATTTGACACAGAATAATCTCCATTTATTCTTGAAAAACATTATCATCCTTCTTTTTCATCTTACATACTAGATTTTTTATCTCATCCACATGTAAAAAATTATTAGCATTAATGCACCAACTGTTTTACCAATCAAAATATCTTCTATACTATAGAATCGAACATATTTAATATTTTCATCCTAAAATTAATATCTGCATACGTTTGATCTACTTTAAAGTATTCAATGAGCAACCAGCAAAGAGTTTTTCATAATTCTCTAAAATAAGTTTCATATGTAACTAACATGGTGCGTTTATCGTTGCTTGTATATTCTGATTTATTAAAAGTTTAAAATTGAAAAATAATTTTTTTATCAAACTTTCTTCTTTAATATTTTTCATCATATATTAATTTATACAGATTGTTAAATACAAAAATTTTAATGTAATATTAGGTAATAAGAAAAACGGAATGAATATTTTTTTTAATATAGATTTTTATATTATACATTCAACCGAAAAATCTAGTGTAGTACAATAGACTTATTTAAATAGAATTGTAGGAATCAGAAAATAAGCTATTAATGTATTAAAAATAAGTTGTAATTAAAAAGGATTCACAAAAAAAAACAATAAAAAGTGCTTTGTGAATTATCAATTGACGCTCTGTGAAAATTGATTGCCTATATCTTAAAAGTACAGATAACTACTTAAGAGTTAACTATAACTTTTCAGAAAGCATAACCAAAAGAATTCGTCCTATTGATCAAAGGATATAACCATAGATAGATACTGTACGTAAAGCCAGTTTTCATACGCCATTAGGAAAAGATTCCAAGAACAAAATAAATATTATTTCTAATCTGTGGGAATTTTGTCCAAATTCAGTAGCAGTTCAGTGCACTAATCGCCTTTTACAATAAAATTATACTTATTTAAATTAACATATAACTTACCTTCGATAAACAACTTTGATATTAACTTTGTTGTTAAATTTTTTAGAGCATCCAAAAACAATTTTTAATGCTTTCCTTAGTTCACTACTAAAAATTTAACTTTACTTAGAAATATATGTTATTATATGAACTTACGATAAATAAATAAGAAAATAAAAATCTCCAACAGATGTTAAATCAAACGCTACAAAATGGAGAAAAATAGTTATATAAGAAAGAAATTTAATTTCAAAGTTTTCAGTAATAAATTCACAAACAAAGAAAGTCTCAACAATGAATAAAGTTATAAAAATAAAAATAGAGTATTTGATATAATTTAAATCTCTTTTTGCTTTTATTATCAGTTTTGTTATATTTTTTCAATGTTAAAACAGCCATTACATTGAAGATACATGTTACAATTGAAATAGTTCCATACATAAAGACTTGACAAAAAATTCGATAATAAATTATATATTTAGATTCAAAATATGGGGCAAAGTAATCATTTAAACCAGATTTTTTATATTTTACATTATAAGAGATAACTCCAAGTCCAATAATTGTTGACAATATGATAAAACATAGTAATATAATAATAATTTTTGATCTTGAAAAATGAAGTTTATATGATAAAGGATATTTAACAGCTATATATCTATTTATACTAATTAAAAGTGTTACAAGAAACATAAAAGTTGTTTGTTGTGTTGCTATAACACAGAATGTTGTTGCCGTCCAATCATTGTTTTCCATAAAATCATTAAAAAATCCCCATTTAGGAAATCTTACAAAAATAAAAATAGTTATAATAAAAAAAATTTCATTAGTTAATTTACAAACAATTATTGTATAAAATTGTTTGTTAAAATTAGCATTTTTATTTTTGATTTCCTTTATTATGACATATATGGACAGTATCATTAAAAGTGTTGATGGTATCTTATATAAAAGTTGAATAATCTCGACAACCAAAATCACATCAACCATTTTTACATTCGAAGACTAGTATATACCGTAAGAGAAAGTTTCTTGTGAATCTATAATAGTAATTGGTACTGAAAGTAATGGTAGTAATCATTTATCAAACGATATTTACAAAAAGACGTAAATTATATTTTTAAGTGATTATTGTAAATAAGTTAATCTTACACCTAATTAACAGCTAAAAATTCTAGCCTTATCAAAACAAAATTAATTTATTTTGATATATTTAAAAATTAAAAGAAATCGTCTTTTTTTTGAATCATGTGTTGCTTTATGAATATCAGAACTTTGTATATTTATGCGTTTTAACTAGAAAGTTTACTTATAATTTTAGACTGAGTTAGACATTTGCAATTTGTTTTATAAAAAATGAAATCAAGTAATTCCTCTAGAAAGAAATGTTCATAATTTAAATAAAAAGTTATGTTGGAAATAATCATTTTATGACAATATATTTAAACTTACGATATTATTTCTTTTGTCAGAACACTAAAATAAAGATTTTAAAATATTATGCTTGTTTCATTTTTTTAAAAAATATTCTATTTCATAATGTATAAGCTATTTTTCTAAATTTCTTTATTTAATAATTAACTAAAAATGCAATATCCTTTCTATTTTTTAAACAATTATTATAAAAATCTATAGTTTCAATGATATTTAAATTACATTATTTGTGCTATTTATTCTTTTGTTTTAAAATAACATTGTATTTCTTTTATTCATTCTTAAAACATAATATACTGTAAGAAATGAAAGTGCAAAATTAGTTTTTAATATGTTTAATCAAAGGGAAAATAATTATAACAAGCAGCTAACTCGCTTTGCTTGTCACTGCTTACCCGCGGTGCTAAAATTTTGTTTTACGTAAAAATAATAATACCTCTACTGTATTTAATTTTTTTATTTTTATAAAATACAGATATAGTTTCATAATTAAAATAAGTTTACATTTAGCTGCCGGATGCATAAATTTAAATTTAGATGTTATTTTTGTTTGATCTCTTTTAAAATGATGTTTTTAAATTTATTAAAACATATTTTTTTGTGTTATAGCTTCTATGTTACAAAAATTGGCATCTAACTCTTAAGATTTTTCCTTGGATAATCTTAACATTAGCTTTATAAGTGATTTTAAAAAAATTTGATAAAATTTAGTTTTATGCTGGAATAAATTTTCCAATTATATTATAATTTTTGTAATTGTCAATAAATACACACAAAAAGGGATAAATTTTGACAAATCTATCTAAAATGCAATAAAATGTTCCACCATTTTAAATTATCAAATTCATTCCCTTAAAGAGTCTATCTGTTTACGTTCTTTTATGGTGGTGTGGCCGTTTTATAGGTATAGCGAGGCCTCCTGCTACATGTATTCCAACGGATACATGCTAGCTGGGTCCTACCACCTTAGCCGAGTATCTTATCTAATGAAGAAGCATGTTGGAAAATGCGTGCTTAATCAGAATTTTTAATAAATAAACACATTTTATTTACAATAACCTTTTATTTATAAGTAATAACAAACAATATATATATGGTGATTGAAACTTTATATTGTCTGGAGTTTCGGAATATGGAGTGCTATACAGCACGTCTGATTTATTTCTTCTCCCCAACTTATCCAAACTGATATATTTTGAAATATTTTTTTCTTAAATAATGATTTTTTTCTCCTCCTTATATTTTAACTTTTTCTTAGTTTCATAAGAGGATGTTCTTTCTTTCTTCCAGTTGTTTGTTAATTAAATATACATATTTATATATAAAGTATTATTTAAATCTTCACATAATACTTATTCTTTTTATCTGTTCTTTTCTTATCTCTTAACTTGATTAGTTGGAACATATATTTTAATATTTATTTATATAAGTAACATATTATTTATTTTATCTTTTTCCTTATATCTAATGCAGGGCATTACGATTCAAATCTTAAAGAATTTAACAACGACATTCCACCACAAAGATCGTAAAATAATGATGTTACGAACACTATCAAATATTAAAAATTAATTTAATAATTAATATTTAATAATTGTATAATTTTTTGTACTATAATTTAATAAAGTTTTTAATTTAATGTTTCATTATTTTATTATTTATACAGTCCAAAAATGGATAAATTAAGTTCAAATGTTGACTGTCAATTTTGTAATAGAAAAGTTGAAAAATCAAGATATTTGGATCATCTAAGAGATACACATGAATAAGCAGATGATAGATTTTTTAAAAACAATTGTTTGCCCCGTAATTGAATGTAAATCAAAGGGTAAGAAATATTCTTTTTAAAAATTTTTAAATTCATTGAAGAAAATTTCATGTTCTTCAATTCAATCATATTTGTAATAGTAAAAGGTACGTGAATAAAATCAACATTTAGAACTATCGTTTTGATTGTAATTGTGTTTACAATATATAAAATGTATATATAGTAAAAACAATTTTTATTTTTAAAAATACTTTAACTCATTTTCCAAAAATGTTCACAAAAATAAAAAACAAAATATATTATTTAAAAAAATGATAGCTCATTTTCATGCGATTTCACATTTAGGATAATTGTTAGAGTTTTTATAATATTAAATAAAATAATAATAAATTTATTTGGTTTGACGACTCTGTAAAAAAAAAAAAAACTGATAAAGAATTTTTCTTCTAATGTTGAGAAAAACTAGTGAATAATGTGATAGAAAGAAAATATTCCATTTAATTCCGACAAGTATTTGTTTTAAATTTTATATAAAATATAATTTTAATTTTTTAGTTTATAAAGAATACTTAAACAACTCATTTGATTTACTAGAAAAAATTTTGGTGTTGATTTCTTTTCAATTATTTTTAATGAAATTGTTCATAATAATTTTTCAGTAAACCATGTTCAGAAGATATTTTTATGTGTTATAATAATATAAAATAAATGATGTCTATAAACCAATGTTTAGAAAAAAATTAACTTTAAATGACGAGTATGGCAATTTGTTTAACTTTATATAAAAACTTAAACCCATTGTTTTCATCCATATCATATATTTGTTTTAGAAAATAGTAAATGGTGAAAAAATTTATTTTACGTTAATTAAAAAAGATAACAATATCTGTAAATGCAAATAGCTACTTTTTTAATGATCTTTATTTCAAAATTAATTACAAAAGCATAAATATAATATAATTTTGTTAATATACACTATATTTTCTATTTAATAAACAAGATAAAAATGTTGTTGAAATTTTACAAATATTGTATTTTTTTTCTTTTATTTCTACAAGAAAGTTCTTTTAAAAATATTGGGTTTATATTAAATAATTCATGTTTAATGATTTTTTTAATTATATATGTTCTTCTCATATGCGAAATAATGCGACAAAATTAGTCGCCAATAAAGAAAATTTGAATTTTATTTGGTGGGACAAATTTATTACATTTTTTGCAAACCTGTGTCCTTTTATTTATGTAGGCTCCGTATGTAATGCCTTATTTTTTTTTATAAAAGTCAAAAAAATATAGTATTATTAATGATAATAATAGTACTCCAATCATAATAATAGCTTACTTACTTATCGTTTTATACTGTAAAATTATTATTCATTTAATAATAACTTTTAAATTCATATATATAATATTTTTTCGAATAATTAACTAAATAAACATATTAAATGATAAGTTTATTAGAGATAAATATTATAATATCGTGTTTTCATTGTTTCATTTATGTGATCTTTTAGAACAATATGCTTTAATGAAATTCTATAAAACAAAAATTTTTATTTTCTATGTAATATGAAAAAATACCTGTCCAACGTTATATATCAGTCATTTTTTTTAATATATAATTTTTTTGTCATCATACACCATTATAATTGGAGTGATAGAAGTAAAATGTACATAGAGAAAATATATAAAAAATTCATGTTGATAAAACTTAAAGTATATAAAGTAAATAATTTTATCGCTTTTCAATTTTACATTTGAATGGTCATGGAATAAAAGCAATAGCAGTATCAGAAGTTAAGTCAACTGGCCCATATGGATGTGAGAATTTATACTTCTGAAGGAATGAAGTAAAAAATAAAAATAATTCGGCATCAGCTAAACTTTTACCAGCACATATTCTTTTTCCTTTACCAAAACTCATATGTTCGTGTTAAACTTTAAAATTACCTTCAATATCAATGAATCTGTTTGGGTTAAAAGTAAAAGAATCTTTGAAGTATTTTTCATCCATATTTGCACCCCAAAAGAATGGTTGTATTATTGTATTGTTTGGTATTAGAAGGCCGTTAACAATCGTATCTTTTGTACATCTATGTTTCGCGGAAAATCCTCCAATGTTAGCAAAACGTTGACCTTCTGCTACAAATGCATTCATGTATAGCATTTTGGCTTTGTCACTCAATTGTACTAGTCGATCTTTTCCAATGACATTGTCAATTTCATCATGTAATTTTTTCTGAATATCTAAATGTTTCATTATAAAGAGTACAAACCATTTTAAAGTTGTAGCTGTAGTTTCTCTTCCAGCTAAACAAAAGTTGAGTACAATAGCTTCGAGATGATCTGAATTTAAATAGCTATATTTAGAATCAGCTGATTGTATCTCTTTCATAACAGCGTGAATAAAATTAGGAGGTTCATCACCGGGATTATAGGACTTTTTGCATTCTTCTATTTGATAGTTAGCCATTTCTTTCATTTTGTTTAAAAATCCCATTACTCTTCTACATAAAAAATTTCTTAAAAATAACATTTTATCTAAAAATGGAATTAAAGATAAAAGCATTATTTTCCAAGAAACCGCTGATTTTGCAAAATTTTTATGTACTTCGATAAATTCGAAATATTCATCGTTATCAGTATAGGAATACATAAAACCAAATAAAATTAAATTAATTACATTACCAACAGATAATTCAAGTATCTTTTCAATATCAACATTATCTTTATCTTTTAAACTGTCAACATATTCATAGAAATCTTGAACAACAAGATGAATCTTATCCTGCATTATTGTTCTACTCATGCCAAAGTTTCTTAGTATATGTAAGGATAATCTTCTTTGATCTCTCCATTCTTCTCCTTCGGAAAAGACAACTCCAACATTAAGCTTATCACTGAATAGTTTTTCTGGATAACCATTAACATTTCTACCAAGAAAATTATCATCATTCGTTACAAGAGCCTCATTAATTGAATCATAGTCAGCAAAGACAATGTGTGGTGTTGGTATCCAGATTGTAAAAACGTTTCCATAAACTTTCTTTTGATTATAAATCCATAAATGCGTTTTTTTGAAATCGAAAGATCATAAATTTCCAACGATAGGTAACGGCAACGGACCTGGTGGCAGTGATTTAACCTTTCTATAGAAATTTATTAGATAAACTGTAATAATAATTAATAATAGTATCCCAATCATAAGAATAGATAAATAACTTTCCATAAATTTATCATTCTTTGTATAGTAACTTAAATGTTTTTCTTTATTATCTCTATTTATTTTTTGATGAAGAGGTAGATTAATGATAAATTTAGAAAAAATGATAAAATATAGTCTTTTGAATAGGTATTTATTTTACCGTCCATAATTTAATAACATTTTTAATTTTATAAACTTCTAAGAGTCAATATTTTAATATAACTATTAAAAATTCTGTATTTTTGTTTTTAATTATAATGATAAAAATTGCTGTCAAAATTTACTTTTCAATCATTGTTTTAAAAATAAAACCCTTTTATGATTATAAATAGCTATATTTAAAATACATTGTAGCGGTGGATAATTATTAATAAAATATATAAAGAAAGAAATATTTTATCACAACCTTTATTCCATCACAACTATACAGTAAATTAAATGTAATTCAAATTTTGTTTTCGTACTAAAAAATTATGATGAACTCTCAAAACAAAAACAAGGAATGGATAAATTTGGGAAGATGGTTGTTTTTAAAAACAATTTATTATATGATTAGAAGAATTTATGTATCGTACTTTATATTACTTTATACATTTACTTATTTATTATAATTTTAGTCCACTTTGGGTATTGTAACTGAGGAAAAGTATAGGATCTTTAAAAAATGATAAAAAGATCATAGGTTTTAATAAGTAAGATGAAGAGTTAGTTTAGTTAAGTTAATCAAGTATCCCAAGGTGGTCATTTATTAAAATTTGTTAAACGTTTATTTAGATTTTTTGTTTTGTTGTGAAAGGAAATAAAGAGTTCATTTATCTACTGAAAGGTCATCAAACAAATAACTAAATATTTTTCTATACAATAAATAAAAAGAGGAAATTTACAAGCTTAAATAATGTATATCTTGGGGGCGTTTCTTATTCCACTGTTCAAATTCTTTCCATTACAAATATCAAAACAAAAGAATATTAGAAAATTTATTAAACAATTATTTTTAAAAATATTAAAAAATATATAACTAACGATCTTATCGTTTTTCGATTTTACATTTATAAGGTTTAGGAATAATAAGAACACCAGAATCAGATGATAAATCAATGGGTCCATATGGATGGGTAAATTTATATTTTTGTAGAAGTGATGCAAAGATTAAGAACAATTCAGCATCAGCTAAATTTTTTCCAGCACACATTCTTTTTCCCTTACCAAAACTCATAGTTTCATGTTCAACTTTAAAATTTCCTTCATTATCAAGAAATCTGTTTGGATTAAAAGTATAAGGATCTTTGAAGTATTTTTCATCCATATTTGCACCCCAAAAGAATGGTTGGATTAGGGTATTTTTGCGTATTAAATATCCATTGATAAACGTATCCTTGGTACACCTACGTGGAAGTGAAAGTCCTCCAATGTTAGCATAACGTTGGCCTTCATAAATAAATGCATTCATGTATGGCATTTTAATTTTATCACTCAATTGTACCAATTGATCTCTACCTATTACTTCATCAATTTCGTCTTGTAACTTCTTCTGAACGTCTATGTGCTTCATAACAAAAAGTATAAACCATCTTAAGGTAACGGATGTAGTTAAACTACCAGCTGACCAAAAATCTAATATCATTCCTTCAAGATGATCTGAATTTAGGAGGCTGTATTTGGAATCAATTGATTCAATTTTTCTCATGACAGCATGAACAAAGTTAGATGGTTCATCATTAGGGTTATAACTTTTTTTACATTCATCTATTTGACACTTCATTATTTCCATAAATTTATTCAATTGATCGCTCACTCTTTTGTATAAAACATATTTTATACTTGAAATTTTAGCAATTGAAGGAATTAAATTTAAAATCCAGACCTCCCATGTAGATATTATCTGAAACAATTTTTCATTTGTCTTAGTAAATTCAAATAATTCTTTTTTATTTTCTTGAGTGTACATGAAACCAAATAAAATGTGATTAATTATATTTCCAATAGATAAATCAATTATCTCATTAAGATCAACATTATCCTTATCTTCTAATTTTTCTATATACTCCCAGAAATCATGGATTACGGGATAGATTTTGTCTTGGATTACGGTTCTACTCATACCGAAATCTCTTAAAATATGAATCGATAACCTTCTTTGATCTCTCCATTCCTCTCCTTCAGAAAAGATAATTCCAGAATTAGGAATATCTTGAAATAATTTCTCTGGAAATCCGTTAATATTCCTTCCAAGAAAATTATCACCATTTGTAATAAGAGCCTCATTTATAGAATCATAATCAGCAAAGACAATCTGTGGTGTTGGTATCCATATAGTAAATATGCTACCATAGGTTTTTTTTTGATTATTAATCCATAAGTGTGTTTTTTTGGAATCGAAAAATAATAAATTTCCAACGATAGGTAGTGGCATCGGTCCTGGAGGCAACGATTTAACTTTCCTATAGAAATTTATTAGATAAAGTGTAATAATAGATAATAAGAGTATCCCAATCATAATAATAACTGGATAACCTTTAATTTATTTGTCCTTATTTATAGAGTAATTTAAATGTTTGCCTTTATTATCTTTTTAAGTTTTTCGATAAAGAACCAGATTTAATGATAACTTTATTTAAAAAAAAGACATAATAAAATTTTCTGTTTATATAACGTGTAATTGTGTATAATTTTATAACAATTTGTTACTTTAAGAATCAACCATATGACAGAACAATAAAATTTTTTGCATTTTTGTTTCTAGCTTATGAAGAAAAATATTCTGTCAAATATAATATATCAATTATTGTTTTTTAAGATCTATTTTTTTGTCATCATAAAACATTATAAATAAATTGATCAAAATACAAAGCACAAATCACTAATATTAGTTTTATTAGAAAATTTTTTTTTAATTATAGTAAATTTTTAGATTTTGGTGGCAAGTGGATAGCTTACTTATACTTTATTTAGAATACCAAATGAAACAAATTGTACGAAAAAACTCTGGAATTTACAATAATTAAATATTAGTTAATTCCTTATACAAAAATAATGTTATTTATATTTTGATTACTTAATTATAACTCCTTTTGGTATCTCGTTTATTTCTTATATTTGTACTTTTCACTTTATTTAAAAAGTATGAAACCATTAATTTTGTCTTTTTTCAATTTTACATTTATAAGGTTTAGGCATAATAATAACGCCAGAATCAGAAGTTAAGTCAACTGGCCCATGAGGATGTGTAAATTTATATTTTTGTAGAAGTGATGTGAAGATTAAGAACAATTCATCATCAGCTAAACTTTTTCCTGCACATATTCTTTTTCCCCTACCGAAAGCCATAGGTTCATGTTCAACTTTTAAATTACCTTCACTATCAATGAATCTGTTTAGGTTAAAGGTAAAAGGATCTTTGAAATATTTTTCATCCATGTTTGCACCCCAATAAAATGGTTGTATTATTGTATTGTTTGGTATTAGAAGGCCGTTAACAATCGTATCTTTTGTACATCTATGTTTTGCGGAAAATCCTCCAATGTTAGCATAACGTTGGCCTTCATAAATAAATGCATTCATGTATGGCATTTTGATTTTATCACTCAATTGTACCAATTGATCTCTTCCAATTACTTCATCAATTTCGTTTTGTAATTTTTCCTGAATATCTAAATGTTTCATTACAAAAAGTATGAACCATTTTAAGGTAATCACTATTGTATCCCTTCCTGCTCCCCAAAAATCTACTACTATTCCTTCAAGATGATCTGAATTTAGGTAGTTGTATTTAGATCCAATTGATTCAGTCTCTTTCATGAAAGCATGGATAAAGTTAGATGGTTCATCATTAGGGTCATAACTTTTTTTACATTCATCTATTTGATATTTAATCATTCCTCCTACTTTTGCAACATTCTCTCTCATCCTTTTTAATAAAACATTTCTAATTACTGGAATTTTATCAATTAAAGGAAAAAAATTTAAAACTCCGATTTCCCAACTAGAAATTAACTCAAGAGTTTTTTCCTGTATCTTGATAAATTTAAGTAATTCTTCTTTATTTTCTTGATTGTACATGAAACCAAATAAAATGTGATTTATTATATTTCCAACAGATAGTTCAATTATCTCATTAAGATCAACATTATCCTTATCTTCTAATTTTTCTATATACTCCCAAAAATCATGTATTACGGGATGAATTTTATCTTGGATAATTGTTCTACTCATGCCAAAATCTCTTAAAATATGTAATGATAATCTTCTCTGATCTCTCCACTCTTCGTTTTCAGACAAGCCAATTCCAGTATTAACTTTTTCTTGAAGTATTCTCTCTGGAAAACCGTTTTGATCTCTTCCAATAAAATTTTCACCATTTGTTACTAAAGCCTCATTTATTGCATCGTAATCAGCAAAGACGACTTGTGGCGTTGGTACCCAGACAGTAAATATGTTACCATAGGTTTTTTTTTGATCATATATCCAGAAATGTATTTTTTTAAAATCAAAAGAAAATGAGTTTCCGAATATTGGTAGTGGCATCGGTCCTGGAGGCAACGATTTAACTTTCCTATAGAAATTTATTAGGTAAATTGTAATAATAGATAATAAGAGTATCCCAATCATAATAAGAACTGGTTAACCTTTAATTTATTTGTCCTTATTTATAGAGTAATTTAAATGTTTGCCTTTATTATCTTTTTAAGTTTTTCGATAAAGAACCAGATTTAATGATAACTTTATTTAAAAAAAAGACATTGTAAAATTTTCTGTTTATATAACGTGTAATTGTGTATAATTTTAAACAATTTGTGATTATTAGAGTCAATAATATGATTTAATAATGAAATATTTTATATTTGTGTTTTCTATCTATGAAGATAAAATTTCTGTCAACATTTGTTTGTCAATCATTATTTTAAAATATAACACTTTTTATATGATCATAAATGATTATAATTGAAAATCAAGACACAAACTATGAATAACAATTTTAACGTTTTTCAATTTTACAAGTATAATGTTTTGGATGTAGTGTTCCACCAATTTCACCTGTTAAATCAATAGGTCCACTTGGGTGTGTAAATTTATATTTTTGAAGTAATGATGTAAAGATTAAGAATATTTCAGCTTCAGCTAAACTTTTTCCAGCACATATTCTCTTTCCTTTCCCGAAACTCATATGTTCATGTTCGATCTTGAATTTACCTCCACTATCAAGGAATCGGTTAGGATTAAAAGTAAAAGGATCTTCAAAGTATTTTTCATCTATATTTGCTCCCCAATAGAACGGTAATACTATTGTATCTTTTGGTATTAAATGTCCATAAATAATAGTATCATTTGTACATTTATGTGACGGTGGAAAGGGTACAATATTCGTATAACGTTGGCCTTCACAAATAAATGCATTCATATACGGCATTTTTACTTTATCACTCAAGTGCACCAATTGATCCCTTCCGATTACATTATCAATTTCGTCTTGTAACTTTTTTGAAAGTCTAAATGCTTCATGACGAGAAGGATTAACCATTTTAATGTTGTTGTTGAAGTTTCCATACCTGCTATCCAGAAATCTAATACACCCCTTCAAGATGGTCTGAATTTAGGTAACTGTATTCAGAATCAATTGATTGGGTTTTTTTCATGAAAGCATAAATAAAATTAAGAGGCTCATCTTCGGGTTTATAAGATTTTTTACATTTCTCTACCTGGATCTTAGCTAATTATCTTATTTTCTTTTGTGTTCTTGTTATTCTTTTGTACAGATAGTTGTTCAAAATTGGTATTTGAACAAACGAAGGAAATAAAAGTAATAGTTTAAATTCCTAAATGAGCGCTGATTTATTAAAATCTTCCATTGCTTCAGAAAATTTTAAAAATTCATTATCCTCTGCACTAGAATACATAATGGCAAATAAAATCTGAATTACTACATTTCCAACGGGTAATTCAATTATTTTATCTAATTAAAAATTATCTTTATTTTCTAACTTATAGTGACGTGTTCACGCCAAAATTATGGGAAGGCATTAAAGGCTTTAATCTGAGTAGGATATACATATATATATAACTATTACTATTTGTAAAATCCAAATAACTTTCTCAGCATTTTTTTTATCATTATTGGTACCCTTACTAATTTAAGATTATTTTTAGTATTGTTAACGAACTAATTAAAAAAGGCTAAATTAAGGGGGAAGTCAATAACTATTATTATTTATCTTTATTTGTAAGTGAAATTTAATTTATCATCTATATATATTTTAATAGGACTACATAGGTCCCAATAAAATTTTTACTTTATCTAAATAATCATATAAATCCTGAATTACAAGATAAATCCTGTCTTCTATAATTGTTCTACTCATACCAAAATTCCTTAATATATGTATTGATAATCTCCTTTGATCTCCCCACTATTCTCCTTCGGAAAATATAACTCCAACGTTAATCTTTTCATGAAATGCTTTATCTGGATAACCGTTAATATTCTTTCCGAGAAAATTATCACCATTTGCTACAAGAGCCTCGTTTTAAAATCATAATCTGAAAAGACAACCTGTTGTGTTGATATCCATATAGTAAATATGTTACTATAGGTTTTTTTTGATCATATATCCATAAATATATTTTATTGAAATCAAAGGATTATAAGTTTCCAATAATTGGTAAAGGAATAGGCCCTAGAAGTAATGCCTTAATTTGTTTATAAAAGTCAAAAAAATATAGTATTATTAATGATAATAATAGTACTCCAATCATAATAATAGCTTACTTACTTATCGTTTTATACTGTAAAATTATTATTCATTTAATAATAACTTTTAAATTCATATATATAATATTTTTTCGAATAATTAACTAAATAAACATATTAAATGATAAGTTTATTAGAGATAAATATTATAATATCGTGTTTTCATTGTTTCATTTATGTGATCTTTAAGAACAATATGCTTTAATGAAATTCTATAAAACAAAAAATTTTATTTTCTATGTAATATGAAAAAATACCTGTCCAACGTTATATATCAGTCATTTTTTTTTAATATATAATTTTTTTGTCATCATACACCATTATAATTGGAGTGATAGAAGTAAAATGTACATAGAGAAAATATATAAAAAATTCATGTTGATAAAACTTAAAATATATAAAGTAAATAATTTTATCGTTTTTCAATTTTGCATTTGAATGGTCTTGGAATAAGAGCAATACCAGAATCAGAAGTTAAGTCAACTGGCCCATATGGATGTGAGAATTTATACTTCTGAAGGAATGAAGTAAAAAATAAAAATAATTCGGCATCTGCTAAACTTTTACCAGCACATATTCTTTTTCCTTTACCGAAACTCATATGTTCGTGTTCAACTTTAAAATTACCTTCACTATCAATGAATCTGTTTGGGTTAAAAGTAAAAGGATCTTTGAAATATTTTTCATCCATGTTTGCACCCCAATAAAATGGTTGTATTATGGCATTATTTGGAATTAAATGACCGTTAATAATTGTATCTTTTGTACATCTATGTGGAGGCGCAAACCCTAAAATGTTAGCATAGCGTTGACTTTCTGCTATAAATGCATTCATGTATGGCATTTTAGCTTTGTCACTCAATTGTACTAGTCGATCTTTTCCAATGACATTGTCAATTTCATCTTGTAATTTTTTCTGAATATCTAAATGTTTCATTATAAAGAGTACAAACCATTTTAAGGTTATAACTGTAGTTTCTCTTCCATCTAACCAAAAGTTGAGTACAATAGCTTCGAGATGATCTGAATTTAGATAGCTATATTTAGAATCAGCTGATTGTATCTCTTTCATAACAGCGTGAATAAAATTAGGAGGTTCATCATCAGGATTATAGGACTTTTTGCATTCTTCTATTTGATAGTTAGCCATTCCTTTCATTTTGTTTAAAAATCCCATTACTCTTCTACATAAAAAATTTCTTAAAAATAACATTTTATCTAAAAATGGAATTAAAGATAAAAGCATTATTTTCCAAGAAACCGCTGATTTTGCAAAATTTTTATGTGCTTCAATAAGTTCGAAATATTCATCGTTATCAGTATAGGAATACATAAAACCAAATAAAATTAAATTAATTACATTACCAACAGATAATTCAATTATCTTTTCAATATCAACATTATCTTTATCTTTTAAACTGTCAACATATTCATTGA
Organism: Strongyloides venezuelensis; assembly: GCA_963280985.1. Lineage (NCBI taxonomy): Eukaryota > Metazoa > Nematoda > Chromadorea > Rhabditida > Strongyloididae > Strongyloides > Strongyloides venezuelensis. The sequence goes on from CAUJLX010000002.1 coordinate 23,247,323, forward strand.
AATCTTGAATAACAAGATGAATCTTATCCTGCATTATTGTTCTACTCATGCCAAAATTTCTTAGTATATGTAAGGATAATCTTCTTTGATCTCTCCATTCTTCTCCTTCGGAAAGGATAATCCCAGTATTAGGCTTAACATTGATTAGTTTTTCTGGATAGCTATTAACATTTCTACCAAGAAAATTATCATCATTTGTTACAAGAGCTTCATTTATTGAATCATAATCAGCAAAGACAATGTATGGTGTTGGTATCCAGATTGTAAAAACGTTTCCATAAACTTTTTTTTGATTATAAATCCATAAGTGCATGTTTTTGAAATCGAAAGATAAAAAATTTCCAACGATAGGTAGTGGCGTCGGTCCTGGAGGCAACGATTTAACTTTCCTATAGAAATGTATTAGATAGATTGTAATAATAGATAATAAGAGTATCCCAATCATAATAAGAACTGGATAACTTTTAATTTCTTTGTCCTTATTTATAGAGTAATTTAAATGTTTAACCTTGTTATCTTTTTAAGTTTTTCGATAAAGAAGCAGAATTAATGATAACTTTCTTTAAACAAAATGACATAATAAAATTTTCTGATTATATAATGTAATATTGAGTATAATTTTATAACAATTTGTTACTTTAAGAATCAACCATATGAAAAAACAATAAAATTTTTTGCAATTTTGTTTCTAGTTTAAGAAGATAAATATTCTGTCAAATATTATATATCAATCATTGTTTTTTAAGATCTATTTTTTTGTCATCATAAAACATTATAAATAAATTTATCAGTAAATTTATAAGTTGTTAGCATATACTTTATGAGATAATAGATCTGTACTAATTATCATAAACTTTATTATCAATAACACAATATTACACGCAAAAACAAAAACCCCTGAAATATACCAAAATATAGTGACATAAAAAGGTATAAGTATTACAAAGATACACACAGAGACAATCTCATCATTTTCTTTCCTGTACAATCATTTTCTTTCCTGTCCAATCATTTTGTTTCCTATTTATATCATTTTTTTCCTATTAAATCATTTTCTTTCCTAAAATATCATTTTCGTTTCTAAAAAATCATTTTTTTTTCCCAAAATATCATTTTCTTTTTTAAAAAATCTTTTTTTTCCCAACAAATTATTTTTTCTTCCTAAGAAATCACCTTTTTTTCTTGGATGTATAACTGACATAAAATATTTTAATAACAATATAACTTACAATAATTAAAAAATAATTTTTTTTATATACAATTCATATTAATATGCGATTTAAAACTATAGATATTTTTATTTGAAATATATTTTTATCATTGGTCATAGTAATTAAACACTATATATCTACATTTGAAATAAATTATTGTAAAGCTTAATCTTATTCGTATATAAAAACTTTTTATTTTGAAATAAAATTTATAAATATTTAGAATAAAGATATAGATATTTTTATAAAGACTATTTTTTTACCTTTAAAATATTATCACATTTCTGAGTATTATAACTTTTTTACTTTTTGTAAAAATTTATATTGTTATACTCTTCAGTTAGCTTAGCTTGCTTTATACAAATAAGTTTACGATCAGAATTAAACAACTTATTTTGATACAGTTTTTGATATTCTATTGATCAAACAAAATAAACTGTAATACATAAGCTTTTGAAGTATATAATCTATCTAACAATAACAAAATCATTATTAAAAAATTTCTGTAATTCTTCTTTGGTTTTTAATTAATTATTTCAAAATATGGTAGTAATCCTCAATGACTGTTAGTCTGGAATGTTTTATACTTTAATTGTTTATGTTAAACTAATAAACGTGAAAAGATAATATTAACAAAATAATATTTTTAATAAATTTTATTCAAAATAAAAGTTTTCAGAGAAAAAAAATGATTGCAGAGGGAAGAAAATAATTTTTTAGGAAACAAAATGATTGAATAGGATATAAAATGATTGGATAGGAAAAAAATGATATGAATAGTTAAATTTGAATAATGTTTTTGGGAAAGAAAATGATGAGATTGTCTCTGTGTGTAGCATGACATAAAATGAATAAAATTACAAAATCTTTTGATATTTATACTAATTTTCATAGAAGACATAGAACTCCAATTTATTTATTTCACTGATCAAAATACAAAGCACAAATCACTAATATTAGTTTTATTAGACAATTATTTTCAAAAATATTAAAAAATATATAACTAACAATTTTATCGTTTTTAATTTTACATTTATAAGGTCTAGGAATAAGGACAACATCAGAATCAGATGATAAATCAATGGGTCCATATGGATGGGTAAATTTATATTTTTGTAGAAGTGATGCAAAGATTAAGAACAATTCAGCATCAGCTAAATTTTTTCCAGCACACATTCTTTTTCCCTTACCAAAACTCATAGTTTCATGTTCAACTTTAAAATTTCCTTCATTATCAAGAAATCTGTTTGGATTAAAAGTATAAGGATCTTTGAAGTATTTTTCATCCATATTTGCACCCTAAAAGAATGATTGGATTAGGGTATTTTTGCGTATTAAATATCCATTGATAAATGTATCCTTGGTACACCTACGTGGAAGTGAAAGTCCTCCAATGTTAGCATAAGTTGGCCTTTATAAATAAATGCACTAATGTATGGCATTTTGATTTTATCACTCAATTGTACCAATTGATCTCTACCTATTACTTCATCAATTTCGTCTTGCAACTTCTTCTGAACGTCTATGTGCTTCATAACAAAAAGTATAAACCATCTTAAGGTAACGGATGTAGTTAAACTACCAGCTGACCAAAAATCTAATATCATTCCTTCAAGATGATCTGAATTTAGGAAGCTGATTTTGGAATCAATTGATTCAATTTCTCTCATGACAGCATGAACAAAGTTAGATGGTTCATCATTAGGGTTATAACTTTTTTTACATTCATCTATTTGACACTTCATTATTTCCATAAATTTATTCAATTGATCGCTCACTCTTTTGTATAAAACATATTGTATACTTGAAATTTTAGCAATTGAATGAATTAAATTTAAAATCCAGACCTCCCATGTAGATATTATCTGAAACAATTTTTCATTTGTCTTGGTAAATTCAAATAATTCTTTTTTATTTGAGTGTACATGAAACCAAATAAAATGTGATTAATTATATTTCCAACAGATAAATCAATTATCTCATTAAGATCAACATTATCCTTATCTTCTAATTTTTCTATATACTCCCAGAAATCATGGATTACGGGATAGATTTTGTCTTGGATTACGGTTCTACTCATACCGAAATCTCTTAAAATATGCATTGATAACCTTCTTTGATCTCTCCATTCCTCTCCTTCAGAAAAGTTAATTCCAGAATTAGGTATATCTTGAAATAATTTCTCTGGAAAACCGTTAATATTTCTTCCAAGAAAATTATCACCATTTGTTACAAGAGCCTTATTTATAAAATCATAATCAGCAAAGACAATCTGTGGTGTTGGTATCCATATAGTAAATATTAGGTTGTATCATATGAAATGCATGTTTTTAAATGCGCGATGCTATTAGCTGGCTTTAATAAATAATTAGCAATGTTTTAATTAAGCTAAGCATTTTGTTTGATTTCTAAGAATCTTATCTACCAAATGACATATAAATCATGCCAAAAAAAAGTATATCATAATTAATTTTTAATTTTTCTACAATGGTTACTAAACGTGAAATTTGTGTCATTTTTTTATATGAATTCAAAAAAGGCACTAGTGCAGCAAAAACAGCAGAAGATATAAATATTGTTTTTGGAGAGGGCTTTGTGAATTCATCGACTGTACAAAGATGGTTCAAAAGATTCAGAGAGTGAAATGAAGACCTTGAGAATGAGGACCGTGGGAGACCAGCTTCAGTCGTTGATAACAACCACTTTATAACAATAATTGAAGCTTATTCTCAACAAACTGCAAGAAGGATATCAGAAGACCTTGGGGTTTTAAAGGATACTGTTTGTCGCCATTTAAAACAAATTGGCAAAACAAAAAAGTTAGATCAATGGGTACCGCATGAACTAACTGAAAAACAAAAAAACAGTCGTATAGAAATTTGTTTTTCTTTGCTTCTAAGGAACAAAAACGACCCATTTTTAGACCGAATTGTAACCTGCGAAGAAAAGTGTATTCTATACGACAATAGAAAACGCGCAGGACAATGGTTGGATAAAGCTGAAGCTTTAAAACAGTTCCCAAAACCCCAAATAACGCCCAAGAAGGTAATGGTTACTGTTTGGTGGTCTTCTAAAGGACTAATTCACTATAAATTTATGAAACCAGGTGAAACCATTAATTCTGAATCCTACTGTGCAAAATTAGAAAAAATGCATCAGATATTGTCCAAACAAAGGCTTTCTTTAGTCAATAGAAAATGTCCTATTTTATTACATGACAATGTCCGCCTACATGTTTCAAAATCAACACTCTAGAAGCTCAACGATTCGAAATATGAAATTCTGCCGCTTCCATCATATTCTCCAGATTTTGCTTCAACGGATTTCCATTTTTTAAAAAATTTGGACCAATTTCTCAAAGATAAATTTTTCAAAGACGAAGAGGCAATAAAAATTGCCTTTGAAGAATTTATTGCCTCTAGAGAAGTCAATTTTTATGCAAATGGAATCAATAAGCTCGTATCATGTTGAAAACAATGTGTAGAAGCCAATGGTAAAAATTTTTAAAAAAATATTTATTTTTCACTTTTTTATGCGCATTTAAAATTTTAAAATAAAAACATGCATTTCATATGATGCAACCTAATACGTAGATTATTTTTTTTAAATTATAAATTTATAAAATTTAATTTTTTTCTATCATTTCCATTAACCCAATGCCATTAGGGATTAGATTTTATTAGATCGGATTTTTCAAAATATATCATTCAATATTTTGATATTGGCAATGTGATTTTAAATAGAACAATTGAAATTTTCCTGAGGAATAAATACAAAAAAGATAAAAAAACAATATGTGATGAATACAATTCAAGAAAAAGCATTTTTAATGATAAAGAGCTAGTAAATTTATTTTTTAAAATTAATACGGTAATGAAAATTTTAGGAAATCTTTTTTTTATTGAATGAACAATCAAACGTAAAAGATATTTTTTTAACATTTGAAGAAAAGAATGAATTACTTATAGCATTTATGAAAAATAAAATTAAGAAACTTTATGACTGTTTACTTCACGTGCCAATTAAGACTGTTGTTGGTGATATAATAAATAAAATAATTTTAGCATGTGAAAAAATTGGTAATTATAATTTCAATGGGAGGTTCATCGATAAATATCATTTATGTTTGATCCAAATATGTAAGTTTTAATTACTTTTATTTGAATAATCATTTTTAGTAAGATTTATTGGAATTCAGGGAGAATTTATTTTAAAATTCAGTTTATTAAGAAAAAAAGATGGCTTAAATGTACACTAAAAAAAAAGAAGAATAGTATATCATTTACTTATCATTTGTTCTTATCAAATGTACTGATAATGTCAAATGATAATTTAAAGCTAGTTTTGATAAAGTTCTTCATAATAAGTGTTAGTAAATATTTTTGTACTTGTAATTTTTTATTTTCAGTCAGAAATACCAAAACTAAGAATGACAAACAATAGTGTTATTCTTTTAAAAGTAATAAAAACGCTAGGTGGGATTAAAAGTATAAAAAATAAATCAAACAAAAAACTATTAAACGCGGTGTTAGCAAACATTAAGAAAATACCAATATTATTGTAGATTATGATTTGGTTGTTCAAAATCACTCCGTGTGAAATGGTAGAAAAAATAAGAATATTTGTAGATTATAAGTTTATTAAGTTGCTATGTAATGTTTGCTGTAAGAGAACAAATTGATTTTATTTTAACTTTAATGCTAGTAAAGGTAAAATAAATTTTTACATTTAGTATATATTTAAATTGTTTAACTAGCAATATGTTTTATCAAAATTAATTTATATATAAAAAGAATGTTTGTAAATATATATATATTTTATATTATTAATCAACTAAATAAATTTTTATTAAAAGTATATGTTTGTAAAATAAATAAACTTTTTAAACATAATAATAAAACGCAATGAAACTACGTTATGTTATATGATAATAAATTTTCTCATTGATATATCAAAAATTTGTTTTTTACATGAATGAATATTAAAATAATTAAAAAATTTGAATTTTTTGTACAAATTTTAAATAATAAATTTGACATATAAAGAATGGTAAAATTAAAAAAAGTATCTTCCATTTTATAATGAATTTGTTTGATCTTCTCAAGACAATATCTACAATGGACTTGCTATCGGATCCAGATGCCGCAGCTTATCAAATTTTCCTTCTAGATAGAAAATTTTTCAAAGGATGGACAAATGACAAACTGACTAAAGAAAACGCAACGAGAGCCATTTTACAAAAACTAGCAAAATCATTGAGATATGCATTTGTAAATCTTGAAATAGCAACAAAAAATATGATAACAAGTACACCAATTTCAACACCGATAAACTCTGTAAGAAAAGAAAAAAATTTAATTGAACAAATAAGTGAACTCAGTGAAATTACTCCAATTCGATTAACTACACAAGGAACAAATGTGAGCATTGAAATAGCAATAAAAAAAGATGGAATTAATTCAGGCAATGAATATTTAACTAATGCAAACAATACTAATTCAACCGCTAGAAGCAGAAGTCAAAGTGAAAACGAAATTACCATAAACACAACAGGATCATCAATGAATTGCATCTCTACTTCAGGCTGTAGAATACATTTAGAATTCGTAGAAAATCAAGAAGAGTTAACAAACTTAAAAAAAATCGTCAATGAGATAGGTGTAGAAGTTTTTGCCAGGAACAATATTTTTGGATACATTTTTGTAATCAAGAACAATGAGACAAAGGAAAAAACGGGAATCAAAAGAAGAATGACAGCCAATTATACTGGAACATATTGTTATGTAGCTTGTTTATATTCAATAATGAAAATCGCTTTTGAAAATAAAATAAACGCAATGAGAATTTTTACGGATGACAATTCTGTTGTCAGTTTATTTAAAGATCTAACTGAAAACAGTGAGGATTTTATTAAAGGAGCAACAACTCAAACAAAAGAAATTTTTATAAAAATCAAAAAAATTGCAATGGGAATGTTTCAAGAAATAACAATTACTTATATAAAAAATGGAAACGTCAATTCACTTTTAAACCACACAAAAAAAGCCGCATTAAGTTTTAAATAAAGATTTAATGATCCCGGAACAAAGACAAATGAAAACAGTGTTTATTTTAACAAAACATTTGAACAAAAATAACTATTTTTTTGAATTATTTGCTATGTGTGTAAAACTTAATCATAATAAATTTTAATAATATATTAAATATCTAATAAAAAACTTCTTAACACTTCATTGCATATTTATTTTAATATCTATTTATATATAACCATTTAACTATTTTTTTAAGTACGTCTGATTTTATTTGAATGCAATGCTGAAACTATAAGTTTAAATTTTTTCAACGATTAGTTAACATCAAAAACTAAACAGTAAAACTTAAAAAAAACTGTTCTTGTTGTGAATCAAAAGACATCAAAAAATTACTAAATAACCGTCATATGTTATCTTGATTTTATTTATTTAAGTTTTACCTTGACATTGTGGTTTCTATAAAAAAATAAATTTTTAATTCAACGAACGTGTATAAGTAGATATAGTAAGAAATTTTTAAGAAGTTTTGGTGGTGCGTATGTACAAGGTAGTAGAAACTTTTATTATAAAATTTAATAAGATTACAAAAACAATAGTGGCCACCTAAATTTTATTTGTTTTTAAAATATCTCGTTGCTGTTTGCTTGCTATTATTCATCTTTAGTTTTTTTACTAACACCCTATGGACGTTACTACAATGAATAAATAACTCAAAACTAAATTAAATAAAATTTTTGATGACACATAACGGTTATATATATTAGTTTTCAATGATAATTTAAAATTGCGTGACAAGAACAGTTTACTTTTAATCATTATTGTTTTACTATATATAGAACTTTTAAAATCAGTTTAATTTAAAAAAAAAGCTAGAAATTTTTAATGTTAAACCTCCTTAATTTTAATAACAGATTTATATATTGTATACTTTTTTATTGTGCAATATAATAGTCAATTAAACATTATTTTTGAATTATGCACAGTTTTTTATAACTTAAGAAGAAATACATTTAATATTAAGTAAAAATTTATTTAAATTAATAATAATCTCATTGCGTTTTATTAAAAAAATTTTTTTAAAAAGGCTCATAGACGGTTTAATATTCTATTATCGAAACATCGCTTTTTTCAATTTCTCTTAGATTGTATGCCATACTTTTAAACTTTCTTGACATTTCAACAGGTAAACATTTTCCATTAGCAAGACTTTCAAACAATTGTTTCATTTCTGTTACTTTTTTAGAAATTGCACCATTATACATTCCGTTTGCTTTGGCAACTTCATGAATAAGCCCTCCTCCATATACCTCTCTCATTGCGGTTGCATATTTAGTGTTAATACACACAGAGACAATCTCATCATTTTCTTTCCCAAAAACATTATTCAAATTTAACTCTTCATATCATTTTTTTTCCTATCCAATCATTTTTTTTTCTGAAAACTTTTATTTTAAATAAAATTAATTTAAAATATTATTTTGTTAATATTATCTTTTCACGTTTATTAACTTAACATAAACAATTAAAGTATAAAACATTCCAGACCTACAGTCATTGAGGATTACTACTATATTTTTGAAATCATTAATTGAAAACCAAAGAAGAATTCCAGAAATTTTTTGTTAATGATTTTTTTATTGTTAGATAGATTATATACTTCAAAAGCTTATGTATGACAGTTTATTTTGTTTGAACAATAGAATATCAAAAACTGTATCAAAATAAGTTGTTTAATTCTGATCGTAAACTTATTTGTATAAAGCAAGATAAGCTAACTGAGGAGTATAACAATATAAATTTTTACAAAAAGTAAAAAATTTATAATACTCAGAAATGTGATAATATTTTAAAGGTAAAAAAATAGTCTTTATAAAAATATCCATATCTTTATTCTAAATATTTATAAATTTTATTTCAAAATAAAAAGTTTTTATATACGAATAAGATAAAGCTTTGCAATAATTTATTTCAAATGTAGATATATAATATTTAATTACTATGACCAATGATAAAAAGTATATTTCAAATAAAAATATTTATAGTTTTAAATCGCATATTGATATGAATTGTATATAAAAAAATTATTTTTTAATTATTGTAAGTTATATTGTTATTAAAATATTTTATGATCAATTATACATCCAAGAAAAAAAAGGATTTAATGGGAAAAAAAATGACATAAATAGGAAACAAAATGATTGAATAGGAAAGAAAATGATGAGATTGTCTCTGTGTGTAGACAAAAATAAATTTCTTTTTCTTAAGGTACTGCCCAAAAATCGAATTGTTTTTCAGAATCAAAGCTGTGTGTATAAGTTTACCTTAAATTATAATAAATTTGTCCTACCTAATAAAATTTGAAATTTCTTTGTTTTTGTCTAATAGTACCTCAGTTATTTTATACATAAAATTTAAAACAATAATTAACAAATTAAAAAAATAAGTGTCTGTTTTTCAACTATATTACCCTTATTTTAAAACTTAGATTTCTTTTTATGGTACATTCTATAATACTAGACAAGAAGTTAATTTTAAGTAAAATTACAAATGCTTTCATAATGAAGATTTATTAACATATCATAATATTTTTACTAATATATTTCAATAGTTTAAATCATTTATAAATTAGACTTTTACATAAAATTATACTCAATCTGATAGTTCAACTTTTTTTATGCTGTTCTTCAAATTTACTTTTAGAAGTCAAACTTATGAAAATATAAACCTGCGCATTTCTATTTAATGTAAAAAATATATAAAATATTCGAATCTTTAAAGATTAAATACCAAAGTAATATTTTAAATTATTAATATTTTTTGTGGTTTAATAATTATTAGTTTTCATTATTATTAAAGCAAAAATTTTTATATACCTAAACTTATTAATATTTTAGATTGTTTTAAAAAATGATAATTGTTAAAATGTTTACAACTTAACATGAAATTAACTTATAATAACTTCATAAAATGCTATGAAAAACAAGTTAGACTCTAATATGAGCAAATTGCCGTAAAGAATATCATGACTAAATAAATGTTACAATACTTTAAAGTATAAATATTATTTAGAAAGATGGCAAAATTTATGTGAAAATATGATGTTTTTGTCACTAAAAACACATTTATTGTCGTTTAGTATTTTTGAAATTTGAATACAATTTAACGTTTTTAAATAGTAAAACATTTTTATTACATTTTATGAATAAGTGTCAAAACTTTTCCTTTTTATTTATGCGTCTATCGAAATAAAAAATTTATATTTTGAAAAATTTTAGTAATTAGAAATTTACCAAATTATTTAATTAAAAAAGCGAGACAAATTTTTAATAAATATAATTAATTTAAAATGCATTATAAATAAATGTTCCAATTATTTATTTAGACTTTATGATCATAATTTTTATATTATCACTAAAAATATGTATTTTGCAATAATAAACAAAAATATCATAAAAATCTAAAAAATTTTTTTGATATAATAAAAATGTTTATTGTTTAGATTTATTTTTATATGATTTCAAACAAAAAAAATCAAATGCAAGATTAAACAACAAAATTAGACAGTTTATTATTTACATTACTTAAAAGGTTACAATAGTTCATAGCAACTTAAATTTTAAAAAAATTGAATCATAAAATAAATTTCATAGAATTTATAGTATTAAAGTACTATAATTTTATATTATTTCTTTCTATTTCTTTCAGAATTTTTGGATAAAGTGTTTTTTGTGCTAACACTACTTGTTTTTAGTTCAGAAGTTAAAATAAAGTAAAGTACATAGATTGGAGAAATTATTCCGTATAAATAAAGAGTAAATACAATCATATTTGATAATTTCGTTGTAATCCATAAATACTCATCATCTTTATATATAGTTACACATATTAAAAAAATTCCAATTGGAATATAAATTAAAATAATTGGTATTACAACATTTATAATATGATGATTGAATTTATTTATTGAGTTATTTCTTTGATTTGAGATTTGACTAAGTCTTTTCATTTCCTTTATGAATTTTAGCATCTTATTAAAAATATATACATAATGAACAATATAATTTATACAAAAAATGCTTGCAGCTGTTATACAAATTGGAAAAGCAACACCGTTTGTTCCAGCTAATCCCGTTATTGTATAATTATCATTTACAAGGAAAAGAATATCTGGATAATTAGAAATAATAATTGTAGCAAGTTTTTCTTTAATGCCGTAATAAGAGACAAAGCAACAAAAAATAGTTAAAGAATATGAAACAGTCAATGCAAAACTCAATTTTTGAATTAAATTGTTTTGGTGAAATTTTTTTTTTCTACACAAAGTATTAAATTGTCCATTAAAAGCGTAAAGTATGAACAAGCATTCAAAAAGAATAGCTGGAATAGTTAATGACTATAAAAGTTAATTTACTAATATAAAAAAATTCTTACCATCGAAAAACCACATCCATAATTACCAAAATATCTTACAAGTCCATAACAAGCTATAATTTTTCTTGGAAAAAATGTTTTTACTTCTATAAATATTGAAACAAATGTATATACAATGGTAGTTGCAATTTTAGTAAATGTCAGAAATTTTATATAATCATTATTTGATCTTTTGTAGTTTTTTATTAAGTAAAATACAAGAGTTAATTGTACTATCATCGCTATTATACTTAATATAGTCATAGTAATACAATAACCTTCATTTGGACATTGAGAAAAAATAGTTTTTGTAAATAGGTACATAATAATTTAATATGTGAAATATAAACAAATTATTACATATATAATGTTTATAAAATTTCTACATCTTATAAAAATAGAGAGGAATAATTAACATTCCTTGATTTTATAAATTTGTAGTAAACTTACATCATAAGTCACTTAATGAAGATTTAGCATAGCTAATTACCCCATCATAAAACAAATGGAAATGTATTTAATATTCATATGAAAAACATTTTTAAGCATTATTTTAAAGCTGACTAATATAATAATCATTATAATATTAAAAATATACAGTTCCAATATTAAATTTTAACCTACTGAAATGAAAAATTTATATTTTGAAAACTTTTAATAATTATAAATTTGTTAATTTATTTAATTAAAAAATGAAAACATTTTTTCAATAAATTTAATTAATTTTAAATATGATTTAAATACAAGTTCCAATTGTTTATTTAGGATTTTTATCATAGTTTTTGTATTATCAAAAAAAAATTATTAACTTTTTAATAATTTATCACATTAGCAGATGATTTTTATTATTTTTAATCCCTTTGAAATTATATATTCTAAGTGCTGTATTCAAGATTTGTAAAAAATCTCTATAAGATGTAAATTAAAATGCTATTAGAATTTAAAATATAATGGCATTCTTTCTAAATGTTCACCAGAATATGGCAAAAAACAAACTTTATGAATTTTCTTATGTATGAAACGAAAGTTTTTTTAAAAAGTAAAAGAAATTCTTAAGTTTAAAAAAAATTTCTAGTTTGTTAGATTTCTTTTTGTGAGGTGTTAAGAAATTGATCAGTTATAATAGGAAACCGTTATTCTTAGTATTATTAACCTGACAACAGTAGTTTATTATGATGAAGTTAAATAAAGATATGTAACATAAAAAAAATTTTTAAAACATTTATAAAAAATATGCTAACATATGTAACAATTTTTTTCTTTCTCCCTTAAATGTATTTGATGCAAATTTTTTTGAAACAATTTTGCTTATTTCTATTTCAGAAGTAGAAATAAAATAAAGCTCATAGTTAGGAGAAATTATTTCGTAAAAATAAATAGTAAACATAATCATATTTGATAATTTTTTTGTGATCCAGAGGTCTTCTTCACGATAAAAAAAGCCATACAAATTAAGGCTAATTCAAGAGGAATATAAATTAAAACGATCGGTATTGTGACATTTGTTATATGATGAACAAATTTATTTATGTAGTTGTTTTTCTGATTTGAACTTTGATCAAGTTTATTCATTTGTTTAATGAATTTAAATATTTTGATAAAAATATATACATAATCAGCAATATAATTTACGTAACATAGTCCTGAAGTCATTATACTTAACGAAACGTAGTTTTTGTAACATCAACAATTTCTGCTTTTGTATTATTTATAAGAAATTGAATATCATGATAGTTTGAAATAATATCTAAAATAATTTTCTCTATATTTTGTGTCATTTAAAATTTTTTTTTTCGTTTGAAATTTTTAAAATTTGAATATATTTTTATTTTGTTAACAGGTGAGAACTTTTATTGTATTTAAGATAAATTTGTCAACACTTTTTTCCTGTGTAAAAAACACTCTATTAAATAAGAATATTTTTAACAATGAATTAATTATTACAAAATTAAAAATACCACTTAATGAATTCTGCATAAGCGTGAAAAAAATCTTATTATAATCTGCTAAAAATTAACATTTTTTGCATTATTTATTTGTCACGTTCTTATTATTAAAAATTTTTTATTTAGATTTAAATAATCAGTAATAATTTGATAAGAAAAAAGATATTAAAATACATACAATCTTTTCTACTTTTTATCTTAATTTTTCCTATATTTCGCGTAAAAATACATCTTCAATAATCATGATAAAAAGTTTTTATCACTGAAAATGATATCAATTTATTATTTTTAGCATTATATAAGTATGTTAAACTTTATTAATATCAATAATAATTTTTCTCAGAATGCATCATTTTATTCAATTTCTAAGCGTAATTAATATTGGAAGCAATCTTTCAGCATCAACATGTCCTTCATCTTCATATACCGTAAATTATAAGTTTTCATTAATAAATTACATTTGTTAGAATGTTGTTAAATGTTACGGAGATTACTTTAACTATTTTAACATGACAATTGGGCCTAATCTAGAATTCCCTGATTATCAAACTTTTATAGCTATAAGAGCTAAATTTGAAGAAACCACAGGAGTTTCTGATTATTCAAATGCTTGTAGTATACAGAATAGATTAATAGGGTGCCTCGGTATAGATGATTCTTGTCTTAATCCCCAAGATCTATCAAAAATTGGTAAATTTAAAAATAATGACAATTATCTATATGCTGGTGATTATAACATGACAACCTACGAATGTACAGTCGGATACAATTACATAATAAATAATTATCATTGTTTAGTGAATGCCGAATACCTCTTCAAAGATCAATTTGCAAATTGTACAACTACTTACATAAAGAATATCCCTATTGAAGGTGAATGTCCAGCCACAAACGATTATATTAAATGTTTTGACAACATCTATGCTTCATATTGTGGAGAAAAAGCTGGTGATTTTTATTGTAATGTACTTACACGTGGTTTTAATATAGAAATTCCAGTATGTAATGAAAAACTAATGACATGCAATCCATTATAAAATATACTTACATCATTCTGAAATATTTCTAATTAATGAAAAACTTGTATTTGTTTTTCATTTTAACATATTTCTATAAATCGTTTTAGAAAAAAGTGGAATTTAAAATATTTCGTCTTCAATCACAAAAGCTTGTCAAAAATAAAAAATATTTTTTTAAAAGATAATATGTTTTAACAATGGTTCATTTAAACTTTTTTTAACCTTTATTGTTGTGTCTAAAAAATATATTATTCGCAATATTTTATAATGAATCATTTTTTACATATTTTTATTAGTAATCGTTATAGTATGTAAGCAACGAAAAATGTAATGTTATAATTCTTGACATCGTATGTTTCAAATTTTGATTCTACAATTTTCCAAGTAGTTAGATTCCAACGTGGATTTTCCTAATCAAAAAACAAAAAGTTTTCCAAAAATAATAAAAATTGAGGTAGAAGTGTCAAAATTTGATTTTTTTTTAAATTAGTGACTATGCCTTTATAAGAATTTTTTACATGGTCACATACAAACTGAGTACGTATTTGTACCATTACTGTATTTAATAATTCATTTTATTAAAAGATTAAAAAATCAGTTTTTTTGACATTTTCAGAAGGTTTCATGTGACAAAATTAATGAGGAAAATTAAACATTTGGTAGAATACAAATCTCTTGAACTTAAAAAATCTCATATATCAACTTTTACCATCTAAAAATGGATAATTTAATTATTTAATTACTTTAAAAAATTTTTTATAAATAACCTTTTCCTTTCTTGTTATCAATTTATTACTTTAAATTTTTACTTCTTTTTCACCAATCAGTTGAATATCATGACTTTGACTATCATTTTAAGACAGTTTGCTTAGAACATTTTTTTTCTATAAACTATCACCCTTTGTTCTAATATTTAGTAAATTATTATTTAAACTCTACAATGCCGAGTTTTTCACTAGCTAAAAAATTAATGTATCAAATTACATGCAACTAATTTAATTAGTTAATTTATAGAAACGCAATGACAAAAAATTTACACAAATAAGTGAGCGAAAAAGTGATGTTCTTTACAAATAGCTTACCAATAATGAAGAAAATTTTTGAAACTATTTTTCTTCTCTTTTGCTGGAAACAAATATATCTATTGACCATTTAATCAAAGAAATCAGAGTTATCAACATTTATGGTAAAAAAAATTTAATTTCTCTATTTTTTTTTACAGATGTTTCAAAAAAAAATGCCTAAATAAAAAAATTATCTCTTATATTTTATTCTTGCATTTTGAAGATTTATTCGACTTTTTTTAATTACTTTAAACATAATTAAAATCGTATGTATTAAATTTTAATCTCGAAGGATATGTAAAATAAAGAACATTATTTTCATCCGATTGAAATATTTCAATTTATAACAT
Organism: Strongyloides venezuelensis; assembly: GCA_963280985.1. Taxonomy (NCBI): domain Eukaryota; kingdom Metazoa; phylum Nematoda; class Chromadorea; order Rhabditida; family Strongyloididae; genus Strongyloides; species Strongyloides venezuelensis. Next base: position 23,263,355 of record CAUJLX010000002.1, read on the forward strand.
CAAATATAGCAAAATATTTTTGATTCTTTTTAATTAATTATATATATACAATAAAATTTTATTAATTTATCATACTTTTTAAAATTATTCAAAATATTTTTCAACTTCATATTTTACACAAAACATTTGTTATTTCTTTTCTCTCGATCAATCAAGATAATAGACTTAATAACAACAGAAATATACAACACAAGATAACGCATTCATCTATTCATTATTTTAATACAAAGTTCATGAAAATAATGTGAAAATAAATTAACATCAAAAGAAAATTAATAAAACTTAGGCGTATTGTTAACTTTTACCATACAATAATTAAAAGTAAAATTAATTAAAATACTTATTTTAACAAGCATTAATTTATATATTTAATGTTAGAAACATTTAAATAACATTTGTTTACAAAAAAAATCTATCTTCATATAATGTTTGTAATTAGGTAGAAAATTTTTTATATACCTAAATAATTAACAATTAATTATATGATTCATTAATTTTTATCAATAATTTTACGGAACACAAAGAAAGTGACGTGACAAGAATATTTTCTTTTTATCAGTAATGAATCACGTACCAATTTGAAGATTAAGCCAAAACTTTTACGATAACAGAAGCATATATAACCCTTTCGAGACTTATAGGAAAAAAACAAATTAAAATGAATAACTTTTTCAGACTTCTTACTTTACTCAATACTCTTGACAGAGCTTCAACATGCGATCCATCATCATACAATGTAAATTTAATATTATAAAGTAATTAATTGTCAATTTAGGTCGTAACCTCATGCTACGAATCATTCTTTAACCACTACAATTTTTCAATTGTAGAAACAATGAGATTTCCAAATTATATGGATTTTGTTGATGCTCGTGGACAATTGGAGTTTGCTTCACCACATGATAATTTCATTAAAGATTGCACTGTCCAAAGTCGCCTCACATCATGTCTCGGTACCGCTGTTGCATGTGTAAACTCAACTGATTTATTGAAAATTTTCAAATTCCACAAGCACGATAATCAAGAATATACCGGAGATTATTATATGAATACTTATAAATGTACAACAGCATACAGTTACATTACCAGCAATTATAATTGTTTGACCACTGCTGATCACCTCAGTAAAGATGCAATCACAAAATGTTTTAGTGATATGCTTACTTCACCAGAAAACGAAATGTGTGAAGCTGGAAATACACTTATACAATGTCTTAATGCAATTTATTCATCATATTGTGGACCTAAAGCTGCAGATTTTGTTTGTAATGTAGCAAAAATTGATATGACATATGATATACCACAATGTTCCAGTAAAATCATGAAATGTAATCCACTTTAAATTTTTGACTGATATAAAATATTTTACTATCCGTTAAATAATAATAAAATTTTTATTAATGATTAGAAAGTTGAATAATTTATATGTCGGAAGGTATTTTTTACTTTTAAATGATGACAATGTAATTAACTTTCTTGATAAAAATTTTTTTATAAAAGATTCGTCTATAAATGAGAAAATTGTTTTTAAATTTTAACTTTTAAAGGAAAAAAAATGATTTTACTTTTTCTTATAAACAACTCTTAAAAATAAGAAAATTTTTGATAATTAATTTGTTATAATCAAGTAGAAATTATCACTTAATCAATTCTGCATGGGTGTGAGAAAAATTTGATAAAAGCTAATATTTTGTATATCATCTATTTTGCCATGTTTTTATTATTAAAAGATTTTTGATTAGTTTTAAATAATCAGTAATAATTTGATAAAAAAAAGATATTAAAATAAATGCAATCGTTTCCACGTTTTATCTTGATTCTTTTCTATAGTTTGCGGTAGATATATACTTACAATAATCCTGATAAAAAGTTTTATCATTTAAAATGATATCATTTTGTGTTTCTTAAAACATTATATAAGCATGCTTAATTTCATTAATGTTATTAAGAATTTTACTTTACAATGCATCAATTTATTCAATTTCTAAGCGTAATTAATATTGGAAGCAATCTTTCAGCATCAACATGTCCCTCATCTTCATATACCGTAAATTATAAGTTTTCATTAATAAATTACATTTGTTAGAATGTTGTTAAATGTTACGGAGATTACTTTAACTATTTTAACTTGACGATTGGGCCTAATCTAGAATTCCCCGATTATCAAACTTTTGTCATTAATAGAGCACAACTTGAGGCAACCACAGAAGTTACAGATTTTTTAAATTACTGTAATATACAAAACAGATTAGCAGGGTGCCTCAGTAGAGATGTTTCTTGTATAAATCCTGATGATTTATCAAAAATTGGTAAATTTAATAATTATGATAATCTTCGTTATGCTGGTGACTACAACATGACATCATACGAATGTACTACAGGATACCAGTATATAATAAATAATTATAATTGCTTAATTAATGCCAACTTCCTCTTCAAAGATGAAATATCAAATTGCGTTAATAATTATATAAAAAATATTCCAAGTGAAGGTGAATGTCCAGCTACAAATAATTATATTAAATGTTTTGACGACATCTACTCATCATATTGTGGAGTTATGGCTGGAAACTTATTTTGTAACATTCTTACAAACGGCCTTAGTATTGAAATCCCAGCATGTAATGGAAAATTAATGACATGCCTTCCATTATAAACAGTACTTACATCATTCCGAAATATTATTCATAAATGAAAAACCTGTATTTGTTTTTCATTATAACATATTTCTATGAATAGTTTACAAAAAGTGCTATCTAAAATATTGTGTTTACAATTACATCATCTTATCAAAAATAAAAATATTTTTTTAAAAGATAATATGTTTTAACAGTGGTTTACTAAAACTTTTTTTAACCTTTTTTTGTTGTGTCTAAAAAAGTGTTTTGTGTAGTACTTTGTAATTCATCTATTGTTTAGAAATAAAATATAATGAAGTATTATTTTGGTAAAACTATTGATTATCCATTTGAATGATAAATTATTTTTCTAATAATAATAACCGATAAATCTTCAAATTCATTGAAAATATTTGTCTAGAAAATTAATTTATGTCCAAAATGTTTTACAACTTGTTAAGTAAATTTATAAACATCCATCAATTTACATTACCAAAAAAGAAAATTTGTTTTTTCAAAGTTTTTTCTATAAATATTAATGAACTAAAAAAATACATTTCCATGGTATTTTAAGAAGTATAAAAAACAATTCAAAAACAAAATCTTTTACAGTACATTTAAAAAATTTGGGATAAAAAATAACTTTGTTTTTGGGAATATCATGACCTAAATATAAATAAAAAGCATGACTTTTTTTTTTACACAGAATCAAAGCTCAGGGATATAATTAGTACAGGTATAAAAAGTTTACACTATAAAAATGTTTACAATAATGAAAAACTTTGAAAAACAGTTTTTTTATTTAAAACATTTCAACTTTTCTATCGTAAAAAATGTCATGTTATCTGATTATATATGAAAGATAAAAAAAAAGTATTACGTTAAAGTACACTGTCAGTTGATAAGATTAATTAATTAAAAGCACCATTTGTCTTCTTCAATTTTATTACATACCAAAACTTTTGATATATCTATTTTTTGATAGTTAAATTTATATAGTTTAACTAAAAAAAGAACATAAATAAATTATAAATTATACTTATTAAAGTAATTGGTAGGGAAAGTTGTTTTATGATCTTGTTGTGAATAACTTCAATGATCATTTCTTAATATATTTAATTGAACGTTTTTAGTAAAAGTTTTATTTTATTGTATTTACAAATGTTGTCAATATTATCAAATTCGAGAATGGAGATATCTTTTGAGAATCTTAGTGAATGGATATCTAAGGATTATATGAATAATGATTATGAAGAATACTTTGATAAACTTATCTCTAAGTACAAATGTTTAGATAATATAGCTATAAGTGTATGTTTATTATTTTTTAAATTAATTTATTATTTATTTATTAGGAAATATTTGGTGAAGCATTTACAACACCCTTATGGGATTTCTATACATTAAATTATAATGGTACAGAAGTAACAAAAAAACATTTTTTAGAAAGAACACCATTCCTTTTCCTAGATACTCCTGATATTTATGTTGAGATATTCAAAGGCCCAAGAACATTCTTGAATGCATGTTTCTTTAGTGCTGGTGTTAAAATAGAGGACAATGATGAGGAGATTATTGATGATATTGTTGAGAAGATGAATTTTTATAAAGATACATCTGAAAGTATATTACTATGGATAAAACAAAATTCTCCCAAAATATTTGATAGTTTAAAGAATTTTATCATAAGTAGAATCACCGATAGGCAGATGGTATGTTTTTAAAAACTTTAATTTCTATAACAAAAAACTTTTTAGGACTACTACTCTAACATTAAATCAAAAGTACTAACACCTGTCCAAGTATTTTTAATAAAATCATCATTGAATATATTTTTAAACTCAAATAATTTCACGGTTGAAAGAGAAAATAAAAAAAATGATTGGCACGTATTAGATAATTTAACCTTGACTAACACAACAATTGACTGTTTTAAAAAATGGGCATTTAATTACGAAATGTCATTTGTTTTTATCATCAAAATGGTAGATGATTCTATTTCTATCTTCTCAATTTCTAGATATAACAATAATGAAATGGAAAAAAATTTTAATAATATCTACCTTACCATATTAAATGTTAAGCCAAAATATTATAAAATTATTGATAATGAGATTGTTGATATCAACTCATTAGAAAAAATATTTGAAAATTATTTAAAGATAAAGCATGATTTTTCAAATGTAAGTGATGTGGAAGTATGGACAAATAAAAGAAAAAATGATATTAATGATTTGTATAGTGACATGGATGAAAAGGTTGTAAAAAAGACATCTTTTAGTAAGAGATTACAAGATAAACTATCTGATGAAATCGTTATTTCAATTGCTGGTCGGTGTGGTAAGATGACTAGGAGAATTTCTAGTTCTGAGTGTGATTGAATGAAGAAAGATTTTAAATTTAAATATTTATTAAAACGACCGAGTAATTTACCTGCAAATGAAACATTAAAATTTTCCTATTTTATGATTATAAATAAAGGCTTTTTTGTAAAAAATTGTTGTAATTATTAATTTTTTGAATACTCAATGGATGACAATAATTATGAATGCCTCTTTAATGTTAACGATTTTGATTGCAAAAAGAAATTACCATCAGATGACAAGTCATCGGAAACTAGGAAATTAACCACTAATACTAAAAATGGTAATGGAGCTGCACAAGGTTATAACCCCATGGACTATTTCAAACCAACAAATACTCCACAAAAAATAATTCTGAAATCAAACCCAACACAATCAACTACTGGAACACAGCCAATACAATCACCAATGGGAACAACTCAGAAACAAGTATCAAATAGTCTACAATTAAAACAAGGCTCAAATGATGGTGTACTTACACAGGAACAAATTGATCAAGTAGAAAAAATTCTTCCAAATGGTCAAAGAACAAGTTTATATATGTACTATTACAATTATTATTCAAAAGTAAGACCAGGAAGGAACCAGGAGTACTATGATAATCTAATTACCCAATACATGAAAATTTGTAAAGAGCGTTTATTAAGAATTAATGAGGAGAAACAATCTGCTGAGCACAGTAGGCGCCTGTTAACGGCAACAACTGATGTTGTGGTAGGACCTAAAGTTTCAAAAAGGGAAGAGCTGTCTGGAAATTTGTTTTACTGGTTTGGTATTAACAAGATTGATCGTGTTCTTAAATGGCATGATACAGTAACTGATAAAGATCAAAATGATTTTGATCAAGTTGACTTTATATGTTATAGAAGAAATGCTTTCTGTAAGTTTATACATACTTACTTATTTTTTATAATGTAACTTTAGTACGAAAAAACTGGTCTTATGTCTCAAAGGATGGTTTCAAATACATACCAACATCATTTGAGGCACACTCAGTTATCATGGCATCCACAAACCAAAATTCATTTTCAGTATTCGCCTACAATTGCGGATACAGAGCAGCACCCAAAAGAATATTCCTCGAATACGTGACATCATCATAACACAATTAATTATAAACTTATTAAAATTATAGTATATTTTATTTATAATAATTCAATTTATATATTAACATTAAATGAGTAGATGCAAATAAATAATCAGATAAATAATTATATTGCTTTTATTTATTACATTCAAAGACACATAAATTTTAATGTATTTTCTATAATAATAATGGGAATTTTAATTATTACTGATTTTTGATAATTTTGATAACTACTTGGTTTTCCTTTTTATCAAATTTTTTGTGATCATTACCAGTGTGTGCTGTACATTTTATGCGATATTCTGTATATGGTTTTATATCATAAAATTGAATCATTTGATACCCTTTATGAAAACCTTGGATATTTAAAAATGGGTAGTATTTTTTATTTATTCCATTTTTATTACTATGTGTAGCATTAATTATATTACTTCCACCAGTGCAGGTGATTGGAATGTAGTGAGTAGTGTCAAAATCATGAAGATTATTCTCTTCCTTGTATGCTTTATCTAATTTTCCTGGTACCCAATTGAGATGATTATTAAGAGATAAGATAAAACATGGGTTACCGTATTTGAATCCGTAGTCATGTTCATCAGTACAATCTGGAAGGACATCATTATACTTCTCCTCATTCAAACAAAACTGTTTATCTTTTATTGATGTATCGTGGATGTCTTTATTTGTATCACCAAAAATACATCTTCTACCATGTGATTTATCTTCAAAATTTGTTAAAAATTTATTTATCTTCTCAAGGTATATTTGATATGTTGATGGGTCAGAGGGGTCAAATCTTACGAGATAGTTTTTCCCAATAGGATCTTTTTCCATAGGTATCACAGTAAGTTGCGGTTCATATCCATGAAATGATGATTCACCATGAATATGTGGTCGATTAATTTCTCTTGGTTTAAAGATACAAAATACCACCCATGCAAAAAGAAAGTACAAAGACATTAAAAATATATAATAAATGAAAATTTTTATTCCATCTTTCAAAGTTGTCCTAGCTTTTAATTGATTTCTTTTCTTGATTTGCTGTTTTGTGATTGCATATTTACTTTTTTCTGTTGATACATATTCACCAGTTTTAGGATTTAATTTAACTAATGAGTGATTTGTCGTAAAGTCTGTATCTACACTAAATGAAACATTTTTCATCGCTGCTTTATCTTTTTTACTTTTAAATGACGATTTAATGGAAGAATCTTTGTCATTTGTCTAATAATATAATCAGGATTATAATTATAGCATAAAATTACCTTTGATGGTTGTTTTGAACAAGATTTAACGTCATCTTTCTTATTAGTACTATTAATACTAACACCATCCTTTGACGCTGAAAAACTTTTTCAGACTCGACGTTGTAGAGGAACTCATTACAAATCATAAAAAATTTTTCTACCCAAACACAACATTTTTTTACACATTTTATACAAAATATACAACGAATAACAATTTAAATTTCACAATATTTGAATAGTGAAATGCAAAATAAAATATGAAAGAGATACCTTACTTTATCTTATAAATTAATCATTTACCAAATCTTTACTCTTCATCTAATACTCTAAAAAAACATAGATACATTCAACATATACCTATTTAATAAAACTGATTAAAATCACAATAACGACCTCAATTGATGAAAAAGACAATGTTACAAAAAAATTTTTATTTCAAAAAACAGGTAGATCATTTGATTAGTACATTCTTTATGATTAATAAATTTTATTACTAAAATTCATTAATTTTCATTTGATTTTTATAATTAAACACATGCATTGTACGAGATCACTTTTTTACAAATCATATACTACATAAATTCCAATCAAAGATTACGAAAATAAAAAAAGCATTAAAAATACAGAGTATAAAGATAAACACCTCAAAATTAGTATTTAAAAATTAATTAACAAATCTTTCCTTAATCTTTAAAATCACATTTTACATAATATCTACAAATATGAGAATTTCAAAAGTGATGAATGACCTTTTCAATCATCTAATGGAATCTTACTTTCAATATTCCTCTTTTTTCCTTTCAACCACTTTGGATTAGGTGGATTTGTTGGTGGAACTGGTTTAAGATTTTTAAAAAGGACTATTTAAAGAGAGGCAGTAATTTTTAAATCACTATACTTTATTTTACACTTTTAGAGTGCTTTAATATGGAGATAGAAAATAAGGTAAAAGCCTACAGATTTGTGGCATATTCAGCTATAACATTTTCTGTTGTTTCTATTATCAGTGTTTGCCTTACGTTACCATTGATATATAGTTATGTCAGCAGTGTTAAATACCAAATGACTAATGAAATTAATCTTTGCCAGGTATGCTAATGATTTTTTACCAACTTATTTTGGTAATCTAATTTGTAGGGATCTGCTAAAGATATATGGAATGAAGTTAAGGAATTAAAAAAAATGCCAATCATTTTTGCCAATCGTACATCTCGTCAAGCTGGATATGGCATGGAGACCGAAGATCTTTCTCCAAAAGGAAAATGTGAAGCATGTTGCTTACCAGGTAAGCCAGGACCAGTTGGGGCACAAGGAAAACCAGGTAAACCAGGAAAACCTGGAGCACCAGGACTTCCAGGTGTACCAGGAAGACCACCATCTCAACCATGTGATGCCGTTACCCCACCACCATGTAAACCATGCCCAAGAGGTCCACCTGGCCCACCAGGTTTAACTGGACCAGCTGGAGACCCAGGTGTTGAAGGATTACCAGGAAGACCAGGAATTGATGGACCACCAGGTGAGGCTGGGCCAAAGGGACCACCTGGACCTCCAGGAGAACCAGGATTAGTCGGTGAACCAGGACAACCAGGTGTACCAGCAATTGCTGAACCTCTTGTTCCAGGAGAGCCAGGAGCACCAGGTGAACCAGGTGTACAAGGACCACAAGGACCTCCAGGAGCACCAGGAGAACCAGGAGCCAAGGGACCTCAAGGACCAAAGGGAGTTCGTGGACCAGATGGACCACAAGGAGATGAAGGAAAACCAGGTTTACCAGGACCTCAAGGACCACAAGGACCACCAGGAGAGAAAGGTATCTGTCCAAAATACTGTGCTCTTGACGGAGGAATCTTCTTCGAAGATGGAACAAGACGTTAGTTTAATTCTCCTACCCTACTTTTTGTCTTGTATCATATTGAAAAAGTAAAGTAAAAAATTTTTACAATAAAATTTTTATTAAAATTGTATTAAAATAACTAGAACTTCTAAAGGTGTAATAAAAGTGGCAGTAATCATGATGAAAGTCTATTTTAGTAACTTGCAAAATGTCATTAAATTATAATTAGTCTTTCGAAAAAAATCGCATAATTACATGTATATAAAAATATTAAAGAGAAAAAAGTAACATTGAAGGTGATTTATATTCTGCAATTAATTTCATACACATATATTATATAAGAATTTTTCAATTATTAATTATTATATATATAAATCATCCGGGTAAATTTGGAAAGAAATTTGAACCATAACCATATAATTGTCCTCCACTCCTTCCAGAGATACCAGTACCAAGGCCAAAGTTTCTTTGATAGGCAAAACTTCCAACACCATACTCAACACCTACTCCATGGAATATACCAACATCTGTTAATCCTTTAACAGGTGGATCTCCTGGAACTGGAGTATCATCATCTTCTAAAGGGTATTGTGAATACCATCTTTTTAACAAGTCATCAGAAGTACTCTTAGAAGATGGATTTGATAGATTACTAATATGTTTAAATTTTAGATTGTTTTTACGATTTTTATTTTCAAGATCAATAATAGATAATCCATTAACAACTAAAAGATAAATTAAATAAAACATAATTAATATAATAATTACCTTGGAAGATGAAAAATATATATAGAATGAAATATAATGCAGGTGACATGTGGTAAACAACCATAGTTTTGTGTGAAAAGTTAATAACATAATATGAATCGATATTTATTAATTAATTAGTGATCTAAAAATAGATTTATTAATATGTAAGTGATGGAAGGAAAAAAATGTTGAACTCAGAAGGAAGGCAGCATAGACCGGGTAATTTCAACAGCGAATGCTTTCTGATTTTTTTGCCACAGTCTTTCTATCATTGTCCAAGGGGTGCGAACACCCGTAATGCTAGTTTGTAAATTGCAAGATTTTAACTTTGCAATCAAAACTAACACAGTACATGACTCCAATTACTATTTAACATTAATTTTATCAGTTATACTGAGATAAAAATAACTTTATTTCATCCCAATAAATTACTTTTAACATAATTATAATCTACATAACATCAGAGAAAGCACTAATTTATGATGATTATATCAAATTTTATGTTTATTTTAAGAAAAATATTTTTCATTTTATTATGCGTAAATAAATTTTTAAATGTCATTTATGTAAATATAAAAATTAGTTGTCATTAAATTTATCCAGTTACTAAGATATGATAGATAAATTTTCAAACCTTACTTTTTCATTAAATCGAGTTATAATCAGGTATTTTAAACAATTAATTTACTTATGTTACAATATTTTGTTTTTGGTGGTAAAATCTTTATATCTAAGTGATAATTAAGGTGATTTGTTGTTTTTGTTGATTGATGGAAATTTTACGGATATTTTTTTTGTTATCGTTGACTAGAGAATAGTTATTAATGAAATTTAGATTTTTCGTGTTTTGATTGGTCTCTATTCACTATTAAATATTTCTTAGTTAGTAGAACGGATTAATGTGTTATTAGCAAATAAACAATAAATATCTTGATGCAATTTAGCTATTCTAAGAGATTTATATAATTTGGGCATTACTTTTAATTTAATATTTGCGTATATTTTATAAAGTTACATGAGTAATTGCACACAAACGTTTTTTTCATCATTTTACGGACCAAATTTGACAAAACACGGATCTTCTTATTAATATCAAACTTCGAACCAAGTAAATGCAAGGTTAATAACTTTTCTAATTTCTTTTCATTTTACTGGCCTGAAAAATAACAAGTTGGTCCGAGAAATGATAATGTAGTCCGGGAATTGATAAAATAGTCTTGGTTTGGATGAAAAAAATGTTTGTGTGTGGATTGTTAACTCAACCAGAATTTATATTTATATATATTTTCATAAGATTAATAAAATAATATGGTATATTTCTTACTTGTTTTTTTCTCAGCTAAATATAAACAAACAGCTAACTCGTTTTGCTCACCACTGCTTGCTCGCAGGGTTGTGATTTTTTACGTATACAAAAAAATATTTCCACTTTTTTATATTATTATTTTTTTAAATTTATAAAATAAAGATATAGTTACATAATTAAAAAAAATCTATTAATCAGAAAATTTGAAAAAATTTACTTTTTGCCGTCGGATATATAAAGCTAATTTTCAATGTTAATTTCGTTTAATTTTCTTTAAAATTATGTCTATAAATTTATTAAAACTTTTTGTTTTGTGTTATACCTTCTATGTTGTAATATTTTACATGTAATTTTTAAGATTTTTCTTGTATAATCTTAACTTTAATTTTATATGTAATTAAGAAAAATTTGATAAAATTTAGTTTTATGCTTTGATTTGTGTTAGTTTTTATTTGCTGGAATAAATTTTCCAATTGTATTATAATTTTTGTAATTGTCAATAAATAGTATAAATAATATTTTTAACTATTTTTGAATGACAATGTGTGTAGTTGTTTATACCTTTGAAATTTTTTTAATGGTTTGAAGATTTAGAGGTTATGCCTTACACATATAGGAATTCTAAGAATTTTTTTCTGTTTATTTATTTAAAAAAAACTTTGTGTGTTGTTTCAGACATATGTGAAACATTTTTGACATAATTATTTTTAAAAATGTATCTTTGCGTTATAAAAAGTTTATTTATCACGTAATTTTTTAGATACGTCACATTATCTTCATTAAGTTCTCAAGTAGTGGCATTGAAAAGCATGTATAAAGAAGTATATACAGATACATTCACCGCTTGATGATTTGTTATATTTTCTAGATCGTAAAAATTCTTCGTAAGTATTATAAATAAACTCGATCTTTATTATAAAATATAGCTTTTGCAACTGTTAAAACTTTTTTGAATTGTCTAAATTTGTTTTATTTGTTTTTATGTTTGATACATAATATATTACAGATTAAGTATAAAATTGTTTTTTAATTTAAAATGGAATTATTGACCAACATTTATTTTATTACGATCTTAAATTTTTTCCATTATAATTGCATGAAATGGTCGCTATAACTTACTTTATATTAACAATACAAAACAATATTGAAAATGAATGTTTAAATTGTATAAAAATAAGAAAAAATGGGACTTAAAAGGATTTTAAAAATTTTTTTTGTAGACATACTTCATTATTTTCTCAAAACTCTCTAGAACTAAACAACATATATTGCTGTTTGTAGTCTTATAATGTTCACAGCAAAATTCTCCAGATATACTTTTTTTATTTTTTTTTGATTGCTTTTTATTTCTATACTTTTTTTTATTACACAGTTAAAATAATATTTTGGCAAACATTTGGTAAATTTTTTAACCCACTATATCTTAACACTGAATGATTCTATAAAAACATTTATAACGTTATTCAATAGAGAATTGTTTATTAAATAATTATGCTAAAAAACTACTTTAAAATGTTGACATCTTTATATATCTATTTACCTTCAGATTTAAAATTTTCACAAAAAAAAATTCATAAAAAATTTTTTTGAATTCATTCATACTCAAAGCTGTTCGATTTTCTTTGAAATACTCTTAAAACGTAGAGAAATAAACTGTCCAGGGTTGTAGTTTCAATTATTTTCAATTTCATTTTCTAAAGCAAGATATGTCGCTCCAAAGGGGTGAAATTTGAAGTAAAAATATCAATTTTGACGATATCTGAAATCTCAAGATTGAATCTATTTTTATCAGTTATTATTTATACATAATAAGCATTAATAATATCATTTTGTGAAATTTCAAACAAAAAAATTAATTTTTGAGGGAGTTTTGGAGGTACCAAAATTTGGTACATTTAGATCGATGTATCTCACGAACAGCATTTCTTACGGTGCTAATATTTGACATTATATTTTACCATATTTCTCCAAATGTATTTCATTTAAAATAAACCCAGAAATTCGAAACTAATTTACAGAACAAAATCTCTTCTCTATTATGATAGAAAATATTAAAAATCCAACTAATTATGTACAAAATTTTATCTATATGTAACAAAATAAACAATTTTAATAATCCTTTTTCAAATTATAATATTAATACTTAAACATAGTATTTAATAAATGATGATATTTTTTGGTTTATATTCAATTAAGATGTCTATTTTTCAACATTTGGTAGCGTTGATTACAGACCACAATGCTTTAAAATCTTTCTTCTATAAAATACCGTATAAGCATTGTTAAACAATGAAAAAAATTTCTCTTTATTCAGTAAAAGTTTTATAACTTTTTAGTTTTTTTTCTAGCTAAATTGTATGCTTGAAATACAAAAAATATTTATTTTTATACAATATAATATTTAAAATTTTCAAATATGAGTTAAAATTTTAAGCAGCTTCTAGTGAAGTTTTGCACAAGGTAAACTTTTTTATTTAACAGATACAATAAAGCACTAAGATTAAAGAAAAATACAATTAAATATAACTTGGGCCTTTAAGTTAAATGTAGTGCAATTAAACATATCGGGAAGACTCACAGTTACCATATCACTGAAATTGTAGTAAAGATGGAACACATATTTTAACAAAAATAAATGACTCAACACCTGAAGTACAGGGTTATATAGTTACAATAATAAGATACTGTATAAAAATATGATGAAATTTTAAAAAGAACTACTTTTACTGTTGTATACTACATTATAATGTATTAAATATCATCAAATAAGAGGTACAAAAAAAATTGTTCTTATAAGATTAGTCATACGAAACCTAGTCAAAATGGGGTAAATGCGCTTTTTTTAATTAATATTATTTTATTTTTAATTTTTTTTCCTTATAAAAAAAACTTCTGTTTATGTTTTCATTAGTGATTTATAATAATTACTGACAGTTTAGTTAATATTTAAAATAATATTCAATGAAAAGTTTTAAAATGTAAAATTCAAATTAATATTTTTTTTTATTTATAAAAGTAAAATACTAAATCAAAAAAAAAGCTAAAAATTTTAATGTCCTTTCATGAAGTTTTGTGAATGAATTTGTTAGAATCAAAAAAAAAATATTAATGTAACCAAAAGTAAAATTTTTTTATCTAGAGATTCACAAGTAAAAAAATTAAAATTATATTGATAATTGTTGATTAATGCTCTGGAACAGTTTTTCCACCTGATTCTTAAGAACAACTTACTGAAGAATACTGTGTTCCATAAAACATGTTCTAAGGACCAAATAATATGACTGTATGCAAATATTTTACTTAAAACTAACATTTTCACATTTTAAGAATTAAATTATAAGAACAAAGTAAATATTATTTCTATTCTGTAGAAGTTTTGTCCAATATCAATGACAATTCAAGGGTTTAATCGTCTTTTACAATCAAATTATATTATTCAAATTAACATAAAACTTACCTTCGATAAGTAACTTTGATATTAACTTTGTTATTAAATTTTTTGGAGCATCCAAAAACAATTTTTAATGCTTTTCTTAGTTCACTACTAAAAATTTAACTTTACTTAGAAATATATGTTATTATATGAACTTACGATAAATAAATAAGAAAATAAAAATCTCCAACAGATGTTAAATCAAACGCCACAAAATGGAGAAAAATAGTTATATAAGAAAGAAATTTAATTTCAAAGTTTTCAGCAATAAATTCACAAATAAAGAAAGTCTCAACAATGAATAAAGTTATAAAAATAAAAATAGAGTATTTGATATAATTTAAATCTCTTTTGCATTTATTATCATTTTTGTTGTTTTTTTTCAATGTTAAAACAGCCATTGCATTGAAGATACATGTTACAATTGAAATAGTTCCATATATAAAGACTTGACAAAAAATTCGATAATAAATTATATATTTAGATTCAAAATATGGGGCAAAGTAATCATTTAAACCAGATTTTTTATATTTTACATTATAAGAGATAAATCCAAGTCCAATAATTGTTGACAATATAATAAAACATAGTAATATAATAATAATTTTTGATCTTGAAAAATGAAGTTTATATGATAAAGGATATCTTACAGCTACATATCTATTTATACTAATTAAAAGTGTTACAAGAAACATAAAAGTTGTTTGTTGTGTTGCTAAAAAATAGAATGTTGTTGCCGTCCAATCATTGTTTTCCATAAAATCACTGTAAAATCCCCATTTAGGAAATCTAATGAATATAAAAATAGTTATAATATAAAAAATTTCATTAGTTAATTTACAAACAATTATTGTATAAAATTGTTTGTTAAAATTAGCATTTTTATTTTTGATTTCCTTTATTATGACATATATGGACAGTATCATTAAAAGTGTTGATGGTATCTTATATAAAAGTTGAATAATCTCGACAACCAAAATCACATCAACCATTTTTACATTCGAAGACTAGTATATACCGTAAGAGAAAGTTTCTTGTGAATCTATAATAGTAATTGGTACTGAAAGTAATGGTAGTAATCATTTATCAAACGATATTTACAAAAAGACGTAAATTATATTTTTAAGTGATTATTGTAAATAAGTTAATCTTACACCTAATTAACAGCTAAAAATTCTAGCCTTATCAAAACAAAATTAATTTATTTTGATATATTTAAAAATTTAAAGAAATCGTCTTTTTTTTGAATCATGTGTTGCTTTATGAATATCAGAACTTTGTATATTTATGCGTTTTAACTAGAAAGTTTACTTATAATTTTAGACTGAGTTAGACATTTGCAATTTGTTTTATAAAAAATGAAATCAAGTAATTCCTCTACAAAGAAATGTTCATAATTTAAATAAAAAGTTATGTTGGAAATAATCATTTTATGACAATATATTTAAACTTACGATATTATTTCTTTTGTCAGAACACTAAAATAAAGATTTTAAAATATTATGCTTGTTTCATTTTTTTAAAAAATATTCTATTTCATAATGTATAAGCTATTTTTCTAAATTTCTTTATTTAATAATTAACTAAAAATGCAATATCCTTTCTATTTTTTAAACAATTATTATAAAAATCTATAGTTTCAATGATATTTAAATTACATTATTTGTGCTATTCATTCTTTTGTTTTAAAATAACATTGTATTTCTTTTATTCATTCTTAAAACATGATATACTGTAAGAAATGAAAGTGCAAAATTAGTTTTTAATATGTTTAATCAAAGGGAAAATAATTATAACAAGCAGCTAACTCGCTTTGCTTGTCACTGCTTACCCGCGGTGCTAAAATTTTGTTTTACGTAAAAATAATAATACCTCTACTGTATTTAATTTTTTTATTTTTATAAAATACAGATATAGTTTCATAATTAAAATAAGTTTACATTTAGCTGCCGGATGCATAAATTTAAATTTAGATGTTATTTTTGTTTGATCTCTTTTAAAATGACGTTTTTAAATTTATTAAAACATATTGGTTTGTGTTATAGCTTCTATGTTACAAAAATTGGCATCTAATTCTTAAGATTTTTCCTTATATAATCTTAACATTAACATTATAAGTGATTTTAAAAAAATTTGATAAAATTTAGTTTTATGCTTTGAATTATGTTATTTTTTATATGCTGGAATAAATTTTCTAATTGTATTATAATTTTTGTAATTGTCAATAAATACACACAAAAAGAGATAAATTTTGACAAATCTATCTAAAATGCAATAAAATGTTCCACCATTTTAAAACGTCAAATTCATTCACTTAAAGAGTCTATCTGTTTACGTTCTTTTATGATGGTGTGGCCGCTTTATAGGTATAGCGAGGCCTCCTGCTACATGTATTCCAACGGACACATGCTAGCTGGGTCCTACCACCTTAACCGAGTATCTTATCTAATGAAGAGGCATGTTGGAACATGCGTGCCCAATCAGAATTTTTAATAAATAAACACATTTTTTTTACAATAACTTTTTATTTATAAGTAATAACAAACAATATATATATGGTGATTGAAACTTTATATTGTCTGGAGTTTCAGAATATGGAGCGCTATACAGCACGTCTGATTTATTTCTTCTCCCCAACTTATCCAAACTGATATATTTTGAAATATTTTTTTCTTAAATAATGATTTTTTTCTCCTCCTTATATTTTAACTTTTTCTTAGTTTCATAAGAGGATGTTCTTTCTTTCTTCCAGTTGTTTGTTAAGTAAATATACATATTTATAATTAAAGTATTATTTAAATCTTCACATAATACTTATTCTATTTATCTGTTCTTATCTTATCTCTTAACTTGATTAGTTGGAACATATATTTTAATATTTATTTATATATGTAACATATTATTTATTTTATCTTTTTCCTTATATCTAATGCAGGGCATTACGATTCAAACTTTAAAGAATTTAACAACGACATTCCACCACGAAGATCGTAAAATAATGATGTTACGAACACTATTAAATATTAAAAATTAATTTAATAATTAATATTTAACAATTGTATTATTTTTTGTACTATAATTTAATAAAGTTTTTAATTTAATGTTTCATTATTTTATTATTTATACAGTCCAAAAATGAATAAATTAAGTTCAAATGTTGACTGTAAATTTTGTAATAGAAAAGTTGAAAAATCAAGATATTTGGATCATCTAAAAGATACACATGAATAAGCAGATGATAGATTTTTTAAAAACAATTGTTTGCCCCGTAATTGAATGTAAATCAAAGGGTAAGAAATATTCTTTTAAAAAATTTTCAAATTCATTGAAGAAAATTTCATGTTCTTCATTTCAATCATATTTGTGATAGTAAAAGGTACGTGAATAAAATCAACATTTAAAACTATCGTTTTGATTGTAATTGTGTTTACAATATAAAAATGTATATATAGTAAAAACAATTTTTATTTTTAAAAATATTATAAATCATTTTATAACATTATTTACAAAAATAATGAACAAAAATATATTATTTAAAAAAATGATAGTTCATTTTCATGCGATTTCACATTTAGGGTAATTGTTAGAGTTTTTAGAATACTAAATAAAATAATAATAAATTTATTTGGTTTGATGACTCTGTATAAAAGAAAAAACTGATAAAGAATTTTTCTTCTAATGTTGAGAAAAACTAGTGAATAATGTGATAGAAAGAAAATATTCCATTTAATTCCGACAAGTATTTGTTTTAAATTTTATATAAAATATAATTTTAATTTTTTAGTTTATAAAGAATACTTAAACCACTCCTTTGATTTACTAAAAAAAATTTTGGTGTCGATTTCTTTTCAATTATTTTTAATGAAATTGTTTATAATAATTTTTCAGTAAACCATGTTCAGAAGATATTTTTATGTGTTATAATAATATAAAATAAATGATGTCTATAAACCAATGTTTAGAAAAAAATTAACTTTAAATGACGAGTATGGCAATTTTTTTAGCTTTATATAAAAACTTAAACCCATTGTTTCCATCAATATCATATATTTGTTTTAGAAAATAGTAAATGGTGAAAAAATTTATTTTACGTTAATTAAAAATGATAACAATATCTGTAAATGCAAATAGCTACTTTTTTAATGATCTTTATTTCAAAATTAATTACTAAAGCATAAATAAAACATAATTTTGTTAATATATACTATATTTTCTATTTAATAAACAAGATAAAAATGTTGTTGAAATTTTACAAATATTGTATTTTTTTTCTTTTATTTCTACAAGAAAGTTCTTTTAAAAATATTGGGTTTATATTAAATAATTCATGTTTAATGATTTTTTAATTATTTATGTTCTTCTCATATGCGAAATAATGCGACGAAATTAGTCGCCAATAAAGAAAATTTGAATTTTATTTGGTGGGACAAATTTATTACATTTTTTGCAAACCTGTGTCCTTTTTTTTCTGTGTATCATACATAATATTTTCAATTAGTTATGAATAACAATGAGTGTAATTATTTACACCTTTAAAATTTTTCAATGGTTAGAAGGTTGATAGGCTATGCCTTACACATATAGGAATTCTAAGAATTTTTTTCTGTTTATTTATTTAAAAAAAACTTTGCGTGTTGTTTTAGACATATGTGAAACATTTTTGACATAATTATTTTTAAAAATGTATCTTTGCGTTATAAAAAGTTTATTTATCACGTAATTTTTTAGATGCATCATATTATGTTCATTAAGTTCTCAAGTAGTGGCATTGAAAAGCATGTATTAAGAAATATATACAGATACATTCACCACTTGATGATTTGTTATATTTTTCTAGATCGCAAGAATTCGTCGCCGGTACTATAAAAAAATTTTGATCTTTACTTTAAAATATAGCTTTTGCGCCGGCAAAATTTTTTTGAAATGTCAAAATTTGTTAATTTTGTCCTTATGTGTGATACTAAAAACATTATAGATTAAGTATAAAACTGTTTCTTAGTTTAAAATTAAAATATTTACCATCATTTGTTATGTTACTGCTCAATTTTTTTACATTAAAATCGCAAAAATTAATGACTTAAATTTTTTTTATTATAAAAATGCATCATAGTATGGGAAATGTTATTTTAATGTTGTAAAAGTCAGAAAAATGTGACTTTTAAAGAATTTAAAAATTTTTTTTTTGAGACATTCTTATGCGTTTTTCCTAGATATTTCAAAAACGAAATACCATATTTTGCTGTTTGTAGTCTAGAAACGTTGACAACAAAATTCAGGAAAGAGAATTTTTTCGTTTTTTTGATAGCTTGTCACTTTTGTACTTTTTTTTTAACTTCAAAATCAAATAAAGTTTTTTTGGCAAAAATTTGGTGAATTTTAAAATCCACCATATCTTAGGACTCAGAGGTTCTATTAAATTTTTTTAATGTAATTTGATAAAGAATTGTTTTCAGAAATTTTATTCTGAAGAAACTACTTTAAAATGTTGACATCTTTATATATCTATTTACCTTCAAATTTTAAATTTTCACAAAAAAAAATTCACAAAGAAATTTTTTTGAATTCATTCATACACAGAGCTGTTCGATTTTCTTTGAAATACTCTTAAAACGTAGAGAAATAAATTGTCCAGGGTTGTAGTTTCAATTATTTTTAATTTCATTTTCTAAAGCAAGATATGTCGCTCCAAAGAGGTGAAATTTGGAGTAAAAATATCAATTTTGACATCTGAAATCTCAAGATTGAATCTATTTTTACCAGTTATTATTTATACATAATAAGCATTAATAATATCATTTTGTGAAATTTCAAACAAAAAACTTAATTTTTGAGGGAGTTATGGAGGTACCGAAATTTGGAATTTGGTACATTTAGATCGATGTATCTCACGAACAACATATCTTACTGTTCTAATATTTGACATTATGTTTTACCATATTTTTCCAAATGCATTTCATTTAAAATAAACCCAGAAATTCGAAAATAATTTACAGAGCGACATCACCCCTTTATAAATATAGAGGTTAAAATTTAGGTATTTTCGTGTTTTGATTGGTCCCTATCCACTATTTAATATCTCTTAATCAGTAGAACGGATTAATGTGCTATTAGGCAGTAAACAATAAATATTTTGATGCAATTTAGCTATTGAAAGAGATTTATAACATTTGGACATTACTCTTAATCTAATATTTTCGTATATTTTGTAAAGTTACATGAGCAATTGGATTGTTAATTCAACCAGAATTTATATTTTTTCATATGATTAATAAATAGCGGTATATTTCTTACTTGTTTTTTTTCTCAGCTAAATATAAATAATTTTTTCTCAACAAAAGTGTTTTCTACTTTTTATATAGTTTAAAAAAATATTATACAGTGAAAGATATAAACTAAATGTGTGAAAAATATTTCTATTGTTATGTGTTTTTAAAAAACCGTCATGATATTGTAAAAAAAGAATACAAATACAAATAAAAACTGAAGTTTAATTAATAGTAGCTTAGTAAATTTTAATTATAGTTGTAAGACTATAAATTATTGTTTATATTTGAATATTCTAATCTTAAATTAGAAATCATTTTTATTTTCTTTTATATATAAAAGTCTTAACATAGAGATGTTAGTGATTGACAATTAAAACATTAGAAGTTAAATCTTTTAGTTATTAGCACAAAACCTACAACATTGAGACTGAATGTTTGTTTGCACCATAATGAGTTCAATAATATCTCTTCCCTAAAGTTGAAATTCAAACTTCTTACTCCTAACGTTCTAAATATAAACTTTTCATAATCATTATACTAATTATTTAAAATTATATTTATCCTACATTACACTAATATGAGAAAAAAGTTATTCTATAATACATTAGACATAACTAAAAATTAATTTAATATAAACCAAAAATTAACTTTGTTTACCACATGGAGGTGTTTTTTTTAACCGTACCTAAGGTAATTTGTCATGCTTTTTCTGGGCAAAAATTTACCTTTCGTTCACATAAGACATTTGTAAAAATAAGTACAATTTTTTGCCTACCCCATATTGATTTTAAATAAAAAAAATTTCTTTATTTTTTAATTATTCATTTACAAAGTACATTATTTAAAGAATATAAATTTTTAATATATTCTAGTTTTGGGTATAAACAGACTTTAATTATTAATAAAATAATTGAGGAAGATAATGTTTGGAGATGAAAATGTTATTAGTAACTTTTTGTTATAAATAGATGTTCAAACATATCAATTTTAATATACATTTATTATATTATTTTATAAAAACAGTATGTTTTAATGTTTAGGTTAGATTATTGTCTTAATAGTACTTCTAGCTGGGTTCATAGAATTACGTATTTGTTTTGTTTTATCATCCGCCTCGATACATACCACTATATCTTTTCGACAACAAATAATTCGTAATAATTCTCTTTGAATTGACTTATTAAAAATTATGTAAATACAAGAAATGAATCCATGCGTAAATATCCATGCTAGGTGTCCTAGACAAACATTTAGTAGACTATTTAATTGGAAAAAACTTACCAATGATGACGAGGAACGGACTATCATTGTATTGAACATAAATGTAAAATATAGATGCACCGAAATTTATAGTACACAAAATAGACGATTGTAGAAGCAAACTCTGTTGTAGTTTTGTAATTTTGAACTTCCCTGATACTCTAAATTTTGAAATAACAATAATACAGAAATACGAGTATAATGAAGTTAGAAGAATAACAACTAAAAAATTATTTGCTACATGAGAGTAATTTGTATAGTCATAATAAGATTTATAACCAGTCAAATTTGTTCCATAATACGGATTATAATACCATCCATACGTTTTTGCCGAAAAAAACATTGGCCCATTAAAGACACCAATGTAAACACCATAACATAATGATAATCCCATCCATATATATGCTTTATAACCATGAAATAAAAAAGTATTAATCCTAGGCATAACAATATCAAGACACCTATTTAATGCTGTAAATACGCACATACTACAGCATGATGCCCAACCACTTATACTTGTCATTCCAATTATCCATGACAATCTCTAAAAAGTTTTAAAAAAATTACTACAAAATTAATATTATTCCATACCGGATAATTACAAAACACAGCACCTTTTAAAGCCATAATACCACTAAAAGTTGAACATCCAATCAAACAAATCTCATCTAGTATAAAAAGTTGAAACATAAACTTATAACATGTCAATTTCCAAAGGTCTCTCTTTAGAAACATAAAACCAATCGGGATATAAAAAATCATAAAAAATGTACCAGGAATTATATAAAGCAGTCCATAAAGAAGAGATGGTTTACCTTCTTTCCACCATCTTTCATCACTAAAAAACGAACAGTCATAGAATGTTCTGTAGGCATACTCTGAAGCAAATACTATTATCATCACAAAACGAAACTTTTCAAAATTATAAATTATACACTAAAAAATATCTTATTAAATATAAAAAAATTTTCATGAGAGATGTCTTGGTTATTAGCAGGAAAAAAAAAGAATGTAAAAAAATATTTATATTATTTCCAATTGTTTAAAACAAAAATAAAACATTTCATGTGAAAAATTTTTATTTTTATTAAGATAAATTATGATTAGCATTTTTTATTAATGATAAACAATTTTTATGGATATATAATTGAAGAAAATAATAGTTACTAGTTGTTTCAAAGAATTATAAGGCTCCATTAAAGACGATTTGGATTGATTGATTGAAAAGCATGATAATATCATTAGGAATGAGTTTTTTATACAGAAATACATTATATCTAAATTTTTAGTTTTTTATTGTTTTTATAAAGCATGCCCTGAGTTTGAGTTACTATTTAATTTAGGAGGTGAACTTTTTGTACTTACTCTTGTTATTAAATGTCCTTTCTCGGGAGTTTCGGGCCTTGATGGTGATGTTATTGTTACAATTGTTGGTTTACTTACTGATTGTGATTGATTTTGAGAGATGATGACATCGGCTAATGGTATCGCACTACTTTGATTTTTATTATCCTTGGATCGTTGAATTCTTATAGATCCCGTACTTCTGTTTGATAAAAAACGACTTAACTTTTGGTGACTTGTTGTACGGTGAGGTGAAAGACTTGGATCACGTGAACCTGGTGAACCTTGACGTTTTCTTATTGATTGTGTTCTGGCAAAATGTATTAATGAAGAATCTTCATCTATTAAATTTTCCGGTCGCTGGGATAAATATCTCTTCCATAGTGCATCTGTAATCTCTGTACAATACATAACACCTGCATGTAATGCTATCATTCTTAGCACTAATACACCATCTACTTTAACATATGTCTTAACAAAATGTTCTACTTGCTTACGTTTCTCTTTCCTAAATAGCTCAGGCTTATCTGGATCTGATGTTAATTCTAAATGTCTTAATACAAATCTTAATCTATCTCTATGAAATATTGATACATTAAACCAATATAACGTATCAAATGTCGTTGCTACAAGTAACAATGAAAACCATAACCATATAAGTATGAAAATTTTTTCATTAAAAATATTAATTACAAGTACACACTGTACTGAATGCCTTTGGGTATTACCTAGTACTCTAACTTCAAAATCACATAATGTCACACGAGGGAAATTCCCTGATTCCATCCATGTCCTACCAAATAACAAATCTCTAAGTACACCTAAACCATAAATATTATACTCATCAGTCTCTAAAAATTTGTTAACTAATATTAAATTAACCATAATATTTGTAACATAAAATATTTTTGTTGCTAAATATAATCCAGTAACGTAACTTTCATAATACCTCATATTAAAACATTTAAATACTCTATGTAATGTGTATTGTGTTCTAGAGGTAGCGGTATGTTGGTATCTTAATGCTGCTTCTATATGTCTAGCAAGTGATTCTATTGTTCTTAATCTATACTCTGGTTCTATATTTTCTTTTTCTGTGGCCATTTGAACGATATCATTCATACGTATACCTGATTTATCACTCATTAATCTCCACATTAAGCATGGAATGTAATATAGAAATGCTTCTATTAACAAAAAAAACGGCACCCATTGGTAATAGGATATCTGTCGATACTCTCTCTCTGCAATGTCTTCTGGTATCTCTTGATCTATTGGTACCCAGTAGGTATTCTGTGCCCAACAATACATTTCAGTGTATGCCTCCCAAGATGCCGTGAATTGTGCTGGTACCCAACATTCAAGTGGTCGTCCTCCAAACTACAAATAAAAATTTTTTTTATCTGTTAAAAAACTATTACAACTACCTGTTTAAAAGATACTAAAACAGCCATCATTATTAAAAAACTTGAAGTATAAAAATAACTTAATCTATCAACAAAATCATCATCCTTTCTGTAGTGCAAAAAGGACAATGCACTAAACATATTTTGGAGCACCATAGCTCCAACTTCTAAAACAGCTGCTTGTTGATAGTGAGAATCTCCACGTGTATTTCCTGCAAATATAATTATTAGGTAAAGTAGAAAATAATTATAATTACTATTAAGTTTTTAAAGTGTTAACATTTATTTTTTATTATTTTTATAATTTTTTTATTACTTAATGACCATCATCAATTTAATATATGGAGATAGGAGATTGATAGATAAAATTTATGGACTTACGTCGGAGCATCTTTCTTTTATTTTTTTTATTTTACTACTATTTTATACAATTTTATTTTTGTACAGATTTATATTAAATTTAAATGTTTTTTATCAAGAAAAAAAATAGAAAACAAAACAAATATTTTATGCTTTTGTGTAGTGAAATAAATAATATATAATATGAATTGTTGATTAAGTAATAGAAATTTATTAAGTGGATATTATCACATTTAAAGATACTTTTCCTTAACAAACATTTTGGTAAGTATAAAATTTTTTGACAGGTATGTGTCAATAATAGTCATAAGATATACAATGAGATAATCTTAATCAAAACAGATTGCATATTAATATGTGAGAATTTTTAATGAGATATTAGGTTAGATAAAAGGAAAGTAGAGAAAAGATTTCTGAGATCTTACCTCGTCTCTGAAACCACCTTCTTTTATATAATGGTTTGTTTATTAATTTGTTCTTATCTTGATAGGTAGATCTAATATACGGTTGTGTGGTAGCTAGGCCAATATAATCGGAGCTAAAAAATATATTGTTATCTTTAGGTACCAATTTATTTCTTTTAATTTTTTTCCATAAATTGACACCTAATGATAATGAGTTACTCCTAGGTAACCTACGATAGTTCTCCTCTTCTGTTGTTTTAGTATTGTTCTCAGTGTTTTTTTCCTGATTAGAGGGACGTCGTGAGAAGTATTGAATATTATTGTGTAAAGGTGTTGCTGGTGCACTTAAAGCGTTTCCGGTTCTGTTGTCTTTTAACGTACTATCTCTTAAATTAGGAAATTTCCTTCTTTTTACAAATTAGTTTATAATAATCCTTTCCTATACTGAATGTTTTTTTTTCTCCTTCATTCATTTCTTAGAATATGTTTTATCAATATATATATATATAGTATACTACGTACATATATATATATATATAAGTTAGGTTAAAAAAATAAACAACAAACCAAAGTTTAATAAATACACATCAATTTATCGAAAATTAGATATTTAATGTCTAGTATAAAAAAACATTACTTGGTATATGAAAATAGTAAAACGTTATAAGTAAAATGTAGTGTACTTCTAAAATACATGTTTTTTCTTAATAATTAAAACAAAATAATTGACAAGAATATAGATAAAAAAAAGTACACAATAATGATTCTTAAGAAAATATAATAAATATTCAACAATCTAGATATTGCACTTAAAATATTGGGAGCATGAATGGTTTTTACATGATAGAAGCAACTTCAAAATTATTTTATAATTTCATGTTATACAAGGAAAAGTAATAAGGGCCTTATAATATGATATATATTTATATATAAATATTTTTCTTTTAATAGAATAAAGGAATGACCATACTATGATATATATATATATATATAAATAATAAAAATATTAGGGTGGAGTAGAAGTAATGAAATGTAAAAGTTTACTCATCTTTCTTGGAAATAGACAAAGTGTTGATTTACAAAAATTTTATTTTTATTAAATGGTAAAACACACAAAAAAAGTCAAAAAGTTAAATTAATACTTAAATAATGATGATTGGAATTTTGAGAATAGAAATTGGAGAAGAGTGAATAGCTGACAATTAGTTAAAGTTATTAAAATTACATCAACCATAAAATTTAAATAATTTGTAACAATATACATATATTTAAAAATATAAATATTAAATATTTTAATATCCAAAACGAAAATAAAATTTAAATGTCTATTTATTAAGATATAATTGAAAAAAATAATATTTAAATAGCTCAATTTGTGTTCCTCATTATATTAACATGCTAAGATTAAAAAATTTTAACTATCAATGCATCTCTATATCTTTTTTTTTCTTCGATCTCCATACATAGATTTATTATTTTACCCTTTTCACTATGATATCCGAATTAACATCATTATAAATTTTATAACATTCAAAATAATGCATTAAATATTTTTAATTTTAAATTTTCTTTCAAAACTTACTTCCACGAGTTCTACTTCTTAAAGGGTCTGCGTAAGGTGATGGTCTTGTTGTTGGTTGAGGCATAATTGTTCATTTGTCTTTCTTTATCTTACAATTCAGACAACCATGTCTGAATTTTAAATTTACTTTTTCTATATTTTTTAGCAATTTTTATACAAAAAAGTTATATATGAATTATTCTTTTGTAATTATTTTTCCTTAAATATTTCTTTCTTTTTTGTTGCAAAAATACATTAACTGTAGGATAATTATATATAAATTATTTTCAAAATGTACTGTATCACAAATACTTTATTTTAACTTTAATTGATGATTCTTAGTTGTGAAAGATAAATTATTATAGAATGAATATATTTATTTAGAAATAAAACGACAAATAATTGATATATATTAATTAAAACGTCTGAAAATAGTAAAAAACATATTAAAAATTAGTACAAATCGAATGTTACAAAAAAAAAAAAACTTGAGTTTTAATTATTTAAAATATAAATTACTTATTTATTCCTTGGTCATAACAAATTTTAAATGTACTGTTAACGTATAAATAAAAATAGGAAAAATTTTCCATTAAAAGAACTATCATTCGCTAGTTTAAGGTACCAAAAGCATGAAAAAGTTAAATGTATATTAAAAAGATATCAAGGGAACGGAATCGAAAAAGGTGGCAAAATAAGATAAGTTTAATTGACCTTAAAGAAGTTTATTTACATATAATAATAATTATTATTGGATGGAAGCAATTTTCAAAGAGAGGAGAGGAAAGGTAAATTAAAAATGAATAAAAATTTGCTAAATGAATTGTTTTAAAAATGAGACATTTTTATAACGTTGGATAAATTTATATAAAATTATAACTATTGACATTTAAAGAATATTAATAATAAGGTAAATATAATAATTTTTCTTTTTTAATTTTTTTGAATGAATGCAACAAATATTTTACAATTTTAAAGCATGCAATAAGAACAATGATCCAAAAAAATGGATATTGTGGATAATAAAAAATAAATGCAGGAGAAATTGTATGTAAAGAATATATAGTTGAAAAATATGACTGTTATTAGGGTAATGTAGTTGTTAATTATAGTAGTATAATTAAGAGAAAGAAAATATTAGCTTTATTTAAATATATCTAAACAGTTTTAGAAGATTCATATCTATCATTTTTTTCTTAAAAAAAAGAGATATTTTATTATTATTGAACAAAACACTTAATACCCAATGAATTAAATATCGCATAAATTAACTTTTCAACATTAATAAATACAATAAATATATTTCTATTACTAATATGTATATTTTTAGTAACACGTTTGTCAATTTAATAATAAAAATTAAATTTTCAATGAAGAAAGTTGGTGGATAATAAAGAAACGTGTAAAAGTTTTCGGGAAAGAAGCATTAAAATGGACATGATAAGTATATGTTAAAAATTAAAAGGGTTATATTTATGAAAATACACATGTGTGATAAGTTTTAACATAAAACATAAAGATTGGAAGATATATTAGATGATTCAAATTTTATAAACTAAAAAGATAAGGTCACATAATAGGAAAGACATTTAAAAGTCAAAGGATCATATGGAAAGCATAATTACATATATTTCTATGGATTTTTATATAGAATTTTTTCATTACACACTCATGGTCATTTGTCAATTGGTAAAAAAAAAGTTGCTATCTATTTTTTAATCTCAATATAAACGTTTTTTTATGTAAACTTTTACAGGATAAGAGAAATAAAAGGAAGATTTTAGTTTAATGAATTAAAAGACATCATTAGTAAAAGAGATACAAAGAAAGGAGATATTATTAGAAAAAATTTTGTACAATTATTTCACAAGCAATATTATTTTAAAATAATATTTTTCACTAATAAACAACTTTACTATTGAATTGATAATAATATAAAAAAATTTTAAAAAATTCTTCAACTTGTAAAACATTTCAAAAGTTATCAAAATTACAATGATAAAAAATTTTTTAATTTAATAGAAATTTATTACACAAAATGGCATATGGTATAAAAGTAATAGATGAAAAAGGATGTTAAATATATTTCATGAAAATTGTCATTAATTTAGAGATATTAAAACTTTTGTTTTAATATAAACCATGTAAAGAAATAAAAACAATAGTATAGTATTAATTAAAGTATTACACATCCTGATGTTTAATAAAAGGTTTTTTTTACTTTTTCCAACAATAAAATAAAATATATTTTAAAATTGTTTATTAATGATAAAAACATAATCATTCCGATAAAATGCCATGTAATTTTTATCACATCATCTAATATATCTATTTTTATTAAAGAATACATGTATTTTGGTAAAAATGCCAAAAATAAGAATGTAATGGGTCATTTTATAATATATTCTAATAGAATATTACAAGGACCGAAACGTGACTATTGATAAGAAATGTAAAAGTATAATTTATTAGGTACCTTCTTAATTATTATGAAAATATTTTTATTTTCACAAAAACTAAAGTAGATATACCCATAAAAATAATTTATTATAAAATCATTTATAGAATATTTAAAGTCCATTTTTAAAATATATATTATTTTTATATATTAAGAAAATTTAAACCATAAAATGACTTTTTCTTAATCATACCAAGGAAGAAAATATATTTAAAACTTTAGATACACATTGAAAAAAATAAATTTTAGACCTGGAGTAAATATCTCACGAATAAGAAATAGATTTAATAAATTAACATAATTTAACACATATCCAGTTTCATTTCTAATAATTTTCACATAGCTCTTTAAGATTTTCGGTTGACAAAATCTCAGAATATGTATTGGCGATTTTTTATTTATATATAGGATAAGTACATACAAAATATTATTCATTCTCCATACATTAAAGAATGATAGAGAAATATATAATATTATTTTCATTTACCATTTAAGTTTGTATAATTTTATTTTTAACTACCAATTAAAATTCACCTTTAAAGATAAAGTTTTTATTTTTAAAATCCAATAATTACAAATTTGTAATAATCTTTGAATAAATTTAGTTTACCTTCCCTTTTTATAAATGATAAATAATTGAATTTTTTTAAATTACCATGGATACATAAGTATTTTAAGTTATTTAAGTGATCCCTTTACTAACAATAAAAAATTATTTTATTACAAATAACTTTACAATTTAATTATATTTTATAAGATTATTAAAAAACTATAATTACTAAAAATATTATGTTTGTCTTAAGCAATAAATTTTTTTATCTAAAAAATTGTTGTCATATCATATTGAATGTCAAACCATAGCAACATGAAACTAAATATGAGTAAAAAAATAAAAACACCAATAAAATATGATAGTAAATTAATTCCAGTGGGTCCAAAACAAAATACCCAAACACCTGTCGAGAGTATTAAAACTGTGTAGGTGGCAATCCATTTCATAGAGGTGTAACGAAAATACTCGTCTAAAACACCACGGCGTTTGTGTTTTCTAATTCTGCACTCACGATTTTTTATTGGTTTTTTAACTCTTCTAGAGACATCTTCGATTGCTTTCCTAGCACCAGGCCAATTATGTGGTCCAGTTAATCTATAGACATATGGTACATTTGCACCAACGTATAGTCTTAGGAAAAATTTAAAATCACTCCAGAAATAATTTTTTAATTGTGGTTTACATCCAATCATCTCTGCTAACTCATCCATGTATGGGATGTAATCTACTTGAATTGTGTGTTTGTTACTCTCAAAGTATCTTCTTCTCATTATTCTTCTTTTTTCATCTATATCAATCATCTGATCATCCTTTGATGGAAGGGTTATTTTTTTGCCGAATACTTGACATGCTACTCTACTTTGTAATTCAGAGATAGGTGCAATTGATCCGATTGGTTGAATTAATCCTATTACAGCCAGTTGTGGGTAATTCAACGGGAAGATATATTTATATAAATCAACAACATGATTGTTTATTGGTATTATATCTTGTGGTTCGAGATATGGAAATGAGAATGTGTAACCTGTTGCTAAAATGAGTACATCACACTTGAATTTCTTTCCATTCTTAACAACAATACTATCCTCCTCAATGAAATCAACATCCTCTGTTATAGTTATCATCCCAGAAAGTAGGTGATTAGCAAGAGCATCATTAACAGTAGGATGTTGTTGGAAAAATCTATGATTAGGTCTCAAACCATAAAGATCATGATCCATTCTTTGTTGAAGTCTATGTTCCATAAAATCATTAGCAACAGTCCATGGGATAGTATTCATTGTCTGTTGATACAATCTACTCATTAATAATATATCATACGGCATTCCACCCTGACTACATCTATTAAAAATCCAAGATCCTCTCCTAGTTGATATAGTGACACTTTTGGCAATCTTTGCCAACTCGACCGATATATCAAGTGCCGAATTTCCAATACCAACAATAAATATATCTTTATCTTCAAAACCTTTATAATCACGATACTCCTTTGCATGCATTATTTTTCCATTAAATTTATCCAGTCCCTTAACATTTAATGGATATTGTGGTTTAGAGTGGTGTCCAGTACAAAGCATAATTTTATCAAATAATTCAATTTCTCCATTAGATAAAGTAAGTTTCCACGTCTTATGTTCATTATTTCCAGTTGGATTTAATTCTACCTTTAATGTAAAAAAATGAGTAAGAGAAGTTATAAATTAGAATAATTATTTTAACGAAGTCATAAATTAAATGTAATAAAATAAAATTTTAAAGAATTTTCTGGAACTAACCTTATTAACGGCAATATTAAATTTTATATATTTTAACAAATCAAATTCCTTGGCATAATTTATTAAGTATTCCTGAACAAGTTTATTGTGCATAAAGTTTGGATACTCCTCCGGTGGTGGGTAATCAGAATATGCCATAATTTCTTTTGATGTATTTACAATGGTACTTTTCATAACCATACCCTCTTCTGGTGGGGAGTTGTGACGATAATTCCATAACCCACCAATATCATCGCTTTTTTCGTAGCATATAACTGTAAAACCTTCCTCTAAACATGATTTAATTGATGGTAGACCTGATACTCCAGCACCAATGATGCATACACGAGTTTTAGAATTATCGATACTCATCATAATATTATTATTGGTAATATTAAAAATGATGCGTGATAATTATTAAATAAAATGATCAAAAATTTTTGTAAATTTTAAAGATTAAAATGATGTGATTTATTTGATAGAAGGATAGTTTATATACAATTACTTTCCTTCTTATAATTATATTTTATACATCATATATCTCTCTATTCCCATTTCTTCTTATTAAAATTATTTATCATCATTTTGACCTATAAATGATTCTTCCATCCAACCTTCATTAATATAATGGATGTAAAATTTATAACAATTAAAAAAAGAGTTATTCACTTAATAATCCTTATGATATTCGAAGGTTAAAGCATGTGTATAAAGAAAATCGTCTTATCATAAAATATAAGATTATAATTTCCCTACAATATTATAATACACCTTTATAACTCTTTTTTATACAATTAATCTCTATAATATTGAATATCTACATATTTTTTAATATTAATGATTATCAGTGTAAAAATAAGACAGCCAAAAATTAAATATTTTATTAATTCAAAGCATTTTTTAAAGATAAGGAGAAATTAAAATGTATTTCTTAATATAATTAACTACCTTATTATAAACTTCTAAAATCTTTACAGTTATTTAAATAAAATATTTATTTAAAGTAATAATAAAGAATAATTAATTAAATTTGTAAAAATAGAAACCAACACTTAATGCAAATATTTTATTCAAAATCAGAAGATGAAAAAAGATAAAATTAAAACAAATTTTGTACATAATATTTAATATATTTCTAAGAAAGGTATTTAGTTTCCATGTATTAATAATTCTTTTAATTAAAAAGAATGTTTAAATTGATACATGTGGAAAAAAGATTTATAGTAAAAAATTTTGTGAAAGTATCACAATAATATAAACTAAATAAAAGAAATATATCATACTGTATAAAAATTTTTTTCCTGAGAGGTAATTTAAATAAATTTATATGATCCTAATTTTTCACCGGTGTTACATATATTACGGTTATATTTGTTATTGGTTAACAATTGAAAAAAAAACTTCTATGAATAGTAAACGTCATCGGGAAGATGGTATAATGGGAAGATTGGTCCATCTTTCTTCAACTTAACCATAAATATTTCATTTCCATATCTACAATCACTCGATGGGTATATTGAACAAATACCTTGATTATTAACGTTTTTTAATGTAAAATCAAAAAGTTGAATTTTTATGTTGACAGTATCCGCAAAAAGTGCCAAATCATACTGGTCAATTGCTTCATTCTTATCATTTAACTTTAACATAATCTCTTTAGGATTTCTCATTGCAAAAAGATGATTATAAAAACTCCTACATCTTATATTTTTAGAGTACTCAAAAATGTAATGAAAAACATTAATACTTTTTAATACCATTAAAAATTTAGCTCCTTCTATTGCTTCAGGAGAAATAACAATTTCTTCAATGCCACAGACGTCATGTTGCTAAAAGAATATTCAAATATTAAATTATACATATTTTATATGAAAGTTTATCATTTTTAGGGTGAAAATCTTTCTTAAATTCTTAGTGAGAAGTTCTAAAAAAAACTTATAATCTACATTCTCAGAAATAAATCATTCATCCTAGAGATATTTTATGAAAATATTGATAATAATGTTTTTTTATATTAAGAGATTATTATAAAATTATTTTAAAAATAGTTTTATATAACTTTTCCTACAGACATATAATTCATCCCTATTTTAAAATATTTAATCTTCTCTTAAAAATATCACTTAAAATTTACATTATTTTTATTGATAAGTACTTAAAACGTTAATATTTTTAGAAATAGATTATGAGAAATGTCATGGTTAATTAAAAAGTACTTGCACTTTCATATAGAGTAGTTGAGTAAAGATTAAGGAAGTGATATTTATAATGTCCAGTTGGTTCCATAAATGCATAACATATGTGCACGCAAATGTCAAGATTAAAATTGATAAAATTTTAATTAACATACATAGGAAAATGACTTTTATTAATTAATAAAAATTACTAGAGAATATTGCTTTTGTTTGATTAAATAAAAGGGTATTGAAAAAATAAAAGAGATAATATGTGATATAACATCCCACTCATTAACATGTTATAGCGTCACCATATTTTATGTATTTTGGTCCAAAAATTTTGTATATCAAGGTTTCTGTCTACCCATATGTGCTTATTTTTAATATATCATAGTAGACTTAGGGCAACGTTTTTCTTATACGCTTTTATCAATATTATATCTTGTGTTGTATAATAAAAAGCTAACTTTTAATGAATGCACCTCATTGAATCATGATTTTAGAATTTAACTATGATATGCATAAATCATTGGCATTTTAATAAAAGTATAAATATAAATTTTCGCTATAAATAGAAGTGTCTGAAAAACTCGCTTACAAACTTAATCGAAAGTGAAATGATAACTTTAAGTAACATAACTTCCGAAAAATATTCTTTTAATGCAAACATTTATGAAACATTCTTACTTTTGTAGGAGTAGAAGAAATGAACTATAAAATGCAAATGTTCTTTAATTATCATAAAATAAGTATTTTATAAATGTTTTCATAAAGCTATGTAATTTTATAAAAACCATTAACCATTTGATTATAATGTTTCATGATATTTTTTATATGTTATGTTTCATGATATTTTAAGAAAGTATAACGCTTTGTGGTATAATACTTTTAAGAAAAAAGTAAAACTTTTTATGTTGTAAACTTTTTAAAATTAACTCAATTACAATCTCTCTCTCTTTTATTTTTTACTTCCCCAGAGATGATAACTTCAAATAATTTCAATTGACAGGAAAGTGTTAAAAAATTTTTACTTACCAATTTCCAAAGAGCATAAAGATATGTTAAAATTTCTTTTTCAAATGTATTATTTGATGGAGTTCCTTTTATGGCCTCATCATTCTTATAAATTGAATTCTGTGGTATTGTCTTCACCAATACCATCCTCTTTGACAATAGATTCCATCTCCTTAAGTAGTCAAATTGCTCAAGTATATTGTGTGTAGCCTAAAATGGGTGACAATGAACTTATTAATATTAAATTAGATTGGCTTTTTAATCATCTTTTTCTTCAGTTAGTTTTAATTTTTTTATATTTTAAGGTTTAAAAAAAATAAAACTCTTTTTATCACGAATAACAAAAATTTATTTATTTAATAAATCTATTATTTAATGGAAAGATAAATTAATATATTTGATCAGTTCTTTTTTTGAGTATTGTGACGTACAATTCAATCTTAGACAGCAATTTAGTAAATTAATTTTTTTTTTATTTAAAAGGATAAATTTATCGCTATGATCATGAAGATTATAACTTTTTTAAAAGATTTTGGACTAACCGTTAAGCAAATGTATTATCTCGCTAACTTTACGGATGAGGAATAAAAGTATTATCTTCTAAAGGTTATTATGTAAAGATAAGACTGGCGCAATACATAAAAAACACCTTTATCATACTAGTATCACACCTTTTGCATAATTCACACAGATTAATGCAAATTTTCAATCACTCAAATTAATTACAGCACTAAATACACATTTTACCTAATATGCATATTATCATGTAGATTAAATGTTTTTCATTATTATGGGGTGTGTCTCTTTTGTTAAACTTTTATTTACAGCCAATCCCGATATATCACCAAGTGTTAATTTTTTAAGAAAAAATAGACTCCACCTAGATTGATAGGTTTTTATAAAGCTAGTACAGATAGGGCAAGTCGTACTTTAATAGATATTATATATTTATTAAATGTGATGCAAAAGCAGATTTTTCTTTATAAGGGTTACATAAAATCCCAACTATTCATAAATTATATTCTTGTTTAAAAGAACCCCCTTGAGTGTACAAATATAAATATATATATATCTCAGAAATATATATATTATTAATAAAATATATCTATTATATTGTATCCGCCTATCAATATTTATCTTATATATAATTGTGCCATCATTAACATCTTAATCATTCTAGATTTTACCTGAGCTTTTTATCATGTCTTGCTCCGCTAATGCTCCAATGAAATTTGTTGTCTTATTTATCTCTTTGATTAGTTACATTCAGACTAGTCATGCTTTGACCTGTTTTGAAAGTAAAGATGATGTAAGTTTTGTAATACACATAATACACGACATATGTCCTAATAATAATGTCTCTAATTTTAGGGTAGTATCATTCCTGTTAGAAATGACACCTGGAAATATTGTGCTATTGTCCCAGCTTTAAATACTGCATATGGAACCACTGACGGAAGAAGGTTTGGTCTTGGACCACAAAATGATTGGACTGAAGCTTATGATTCTACATTCGCATACAATGACAATATGTATAAAGTTTTAACTATTTGCATTTTCGAGGTAAATTTTTCTTATCTTAATCATAATTTAATTAATATTTTTTTATTATTATAGAAGTATGATTTCACTAACATAAACCCAAAAATGAACTATGGTCAATCAGTTGAATATATATTTCGTTGCGTATGTAATTATGATCGCTGTAACTCTGCATCAACCTTCCATGGATATATAAACTCAATGAAAAGAGACTCCAGCTTATAAATAATATTCAATTGGTATAATATAAAAACTATTGAAAATCAAAATAATTATATTGGTAGTAAAAAAATGTATTTTCAAAAATTTTATATACTCCAGAAAAATAGAACTTTTATTTTAATTTTTAAAATTATACATATTTTGTCTTGAGGAGCTTTATTTTTTAATAACAACTTTATAAAAAATAAAAACTAACAAACGAAAAACTTGGTGATCAAAAGTAATAATCAAACATTAAAAAGAACTGAACTTTTTAACGTTAAATTAATTGGATGTATTGTGAATGATAGATTGTTTATGTTGCCCTGGTTTTGTGTGATACATTTTCTCAAAAATAAAAATAACTTCAAACTTCTACAAATAAAATTCTTCTCCTTCATAAAAAGTACTTTGTATACTATAACAATAAAAAAATTCTAGAAATTAGTATTGAAAAGGACTAAAATTTATCAAAAGCCTATACCCATATATTTTTAATTAAAAATAAAATTAGTTTTCACTATTATTGTCTGAGACATTAAAGATAAATATTATCGATAATAAATTTTCAAGTATATTCTAAAAGACAAATAAAAAGATATAAATAGTAATTTCATTATATAAAAAGAAATATTATTAATTACATCATAATTACAATGCCATTCCTCTTTGCGCAATCGTCTTTAATTATTTGGACAATAAAAGTAAATTGCCATTATTAAGGTCATGTTCTTATAGTTAAATTAAGTATTAAAATACACATAATTAAATGTATCTTTTCAGTCCTTTTATCACAAAGGCTTCTGCCATTTCTATATAAAAAGGACATACACATTATAAATATTAATATTTTATGATTTTAATAGACGTCATCACCATCCTAATTCACTTCATTTAATTCTTTTCTTATTTTTTAATTTGAAAACGTTTAAATAAAAATTTTGTATTTTAAATGGTGATGTCTTACATTACGTAAAATTTAAATAAAAAAGAAATGATAAATCTTCCGGTATGAACACAGTATTGTATAACAATATCATTTTTAAAAGAGTAAAGTTTTAGATATTTTAGTTATATAATTTTATTTTTTATCCTTACACCATGATGTAATGGCACTATATAACACCCAAGAAAACTTAAAAAAAACAATCTGACATTTAGAGTTAGTATTTTAATCTTAACACACATTAAAAGACATACAATGAGTATTTTGTGTGATAGGCACAGAATGAATATGGTGGCCAGACAAAGTGAAAAGTGTAAATATGAGGTAATGATCCCCATTAAACTATAAGCATAAAAATAACAATTGTAAAAACCTGTTGCTTATTATAAAATTTATTCTTACATACATTATATATAAATTCTTTCATTAACTTTTAGACAAAATGATGAGGTAGAAAATATTCTATTAAAAAAATTCCTTAACTATTTATAAAGTTAATTTGTATATTACAGAGATGTCATGACATTTGAAGATGAAATGATTGATTTTTTGAAATTATTACTTTAATAGAATTAATATCTACTTGGGTAGGCATTAATATTGACGTGAAAATTTATAACTTTTTTTAACATTATCACAATTCAATTTTAAAACATTAAATGAGGAACCACTAGAAATTTTATCTTTACTCTTTAGCATTTCATCTTTACAGATCATAATTCGTTTAACAAAAAAAAGACACCCCGTATTTTATAATATCACATTTTAATATTTATATATATTATAATATATTTAATATTTTGATATATAACTTACATTCTTGATAACGGAAAATGATGAACAGTTAAAGAATGATGCGTTACCATACACCATGGCATGTAAGATATTTTCTAAGAAACTATCAACATCACAGCAATCACTTTTTTCACCCACCATATAACGTATCCTTTTTAATCGCTTCCGAGAATAAAGAGCATTTGCCAACTGAAACGGAAAAAATTTAATTATAACTTTATTGAAAAAGTTTTTCATATTTTTGTTTAAATATTTAATAATTATTTTTTAATAAAAATGTCATACTAACGAAGTTATTTTATATAATCACGGACGTCAAATTATCGTTAATGTTAATAAAAAATGACATTATAAGACAGTAAAAGCTTTAATTAATTCAAAACATTTAAAAAAAATAATTAATGCAAAAACAAAAATAAATTGAAAATGATATCAACATTATCAATTAATCTGATAAAAATAATAAAATATTATATTTTCAATTGATACATAATATTTTTATTAAAATTGACCTTTTCCTAATCTATACATGATTTAAACATCTTCACCTACCTTTAATTTACTAATCTCAGAGGCTCTGAAATTTTCCCTTACAACAATCATAAAATCTCTAGTTGACTTTAATCTTAAATCATTCTTAGGAGTTACCACAGTTTCTTGCACACTAACATCAGTAACATCACCATCCCTTTGTGGAGTACAATAATCCTTTACATTTTCAGAGAGAGGTAAACTATAATGAGATTCATTTGAGAAAGACCTTTGTGGTGATAATTCAGGAAAGAGTTGAAATGTTGTGTAATCAACATCAATCACCAACTTATCTTTGATTTGTTTATTTAAGGCACTATTATTATTCAAAGCTTCACATTGATAAAAATTATCATCATCAAAATGGATATCATCATCACACCACTCCAGTGATTGCACTGATTTTGTTATAATTGAACCCGTATTATTTATGCTCTTAGATGATTTTAATGATGTTTTTGGTAAATCACTTTCACTAATCTGTGTAAGATTAGGTAATCTGTAAAATAATAACAATAATATTTATCAAAAAAAAGTGGTAGCGATGTAAAAAAAGTAACAAATGATTGTTATTTAAATTTTTTAAACACAATCCATCAAAAGAGTGATTTTATGAAAAAAATATAAAGTACTGACCTGAAAATATTATTGTTTATATTATTGTTGGTTGATGGTAATGATCGAGTATCGTAGTCATTCATATAATCAGGGACTATTGCAGAGTCAAACATTGGCCCAACTTTTTGATTAAGGGAGCTAAAAAAATTATTTTATAACAAAAAATATATCAGACGTAAAAAAAAACAACAACTGTTATAACCAATTTATATTATTATTATTATTATCGTTAAATATGAGCAAACTTTTTTTTTACTTACTTTGAAAGATTAGCTTTACTTGTAGTGTTTGATGATAAATAGGATTCTTTTGAGAACAACGAATCTGTCATTGGAGAATTGAAAGAGGTTGATGGATTAATTTGTGTTCTAGATATGGTAGTGTTGTTTTTATTTGAAGTATCATTACTCATTAGTGGCGTTAACTCAACTAAACCCTTAATATTGCTTTTACTCATTTTTTCATTAAATTTTGATAAATTCGACTTATCGCTCCCATAACTATATACTGATGGAGATCTTGATCTATTAAATTCACTCCCTGCTACAATTACAGATTTATATAAATGTTTAGAATTTTGCATGCATTTAGAATTTATCATTATCGATAAATCTTCCATGGCCACAGAGTTTAACTCACTCCCTAAATCATCCGTTGTACCATCCTTAATTGATTGACTCTTTTGATACTGGGATTGCTTCCTAAAAATTGAATCATCATCATTCTTATTATCTAATAAATTCCTCAACAAAGCATTAACACTATTCAAGGAGTCTTCTGCCATAGAAAAATCACTGGGTGATGATAGATTTTGCACCTCATTATTTGAGTTACCATAAAACTCATCATCCCATACGGGTTCAGTATCACATGCTAAATTAAAATTTGCTGACTTAACAGAAACAGAACCACTGCTACTCGTGATATCATCATTATACATTTCATTATCAACATAATCACTTCTTATTCTTTGTTTTTTATCAATGTTTATAAAATTCTTTTTTTCACCTACTATACTGGTAGGTGTGGAGGGAGACGATAATCTTGAAAGGGAACAAGCTTTTTTTATAATATCTTTCTTATGTTCCTCATTCATTTCATCCGCTTCCATGACACTTAAAGCAGTTAAACCTTTCCTTCGATAATCCTTTCCAGGAAATGATAAATTTACATAGTATTTTTTTGATGAGTCTATTTCTCCCTCAATGATATCTTCATCAGATTCTTTATCACTCTCCAGTGACGTGATAATGCTATTATATACATCCTCATTAATGTTAAACAAATTAGATGACACACTACTTAAAGGGAACAATTTACTTTGACTTGTTATATTTAATGGTTTAGAATCTAGGAGTGTCCAGATTAATCTTTTTCCTAAGAACTTTCCACATAATTTATATACACAGTAAGATGAAACTCCCGCTACTATAAGAACTCCACTTGTTTTTGCTAAAAATATTAAGAGGTTAACAAGAGTTATGTTTTATTATATTTCTTTTACTTATAAATATTAAAATGGTCTTTGATTCTTATTATCAACAAGCAAAAAAAAAAGATTAATGGACATACTTACCAGTCCATGAAAATTTATAGTTAAGAAAAAAAAATGAAAATATAACTGAATTTTGTGAGAAATCTATTTCAGCAGACGTTCCCAGAATGTGGACACAGGAATGGTACCTATTTAAGATACTCATTTCAAATGGAAAACAATATATCATATAGATTGTATAAATTTTTCTGTATATTTAAATTTGATACATTTACAAAGGAGAAAATAATAAAAATAATAATAAATTTTTTTTTGTGAATACAATTTGTTGTAGTAAAATTTTATCGTAATAATTTTTTATACACTTTACAAAAATATAAACTGAAATTTATAAAATAAAATTAGTGAATAGGTAATAGGTATGTACTTTTAAAATTGGAAGTCGAATAATAAGTTATTGGAAATATTTATTATTAAAAAGGTAAGTAGCACAAATTGAATGATTTACTTGCTTATTTAAAAAATATCTAGTATCTATTGAATTTTATTTTATAAGAATTGGAAATGTTAGGAAAACAAGAACTTGAAATTGATATTTTTAAGTTTTCAAAGAATATTTCAATAAGTTGTTTATAGATAATCATATAACATTTATAAGAAAATATCATTTTAATATAACCAATTTATGATTTTGTATAGTGTAAATATGAGGTGTAAGTTGATAAGGTGTTTAAAAAAGTTAAGAAAAGTAAATGATTCAGACATGAAAAAATCCATAGAATAATAGGTATGAAATGTGATAAAATAAAAAATATATATGACATATGTGTGATTTTATAAAAAGTTTTACAATATAATGGTTATTATCTATTTTGATGTTTTGTTGTAATAAATGATTAATCTTTAATAAATAAAAGAATAACATAACCTTCATTTTATTATATATTAACTTCTATTATATGAGTATAATAAATAGAAAAATGTTATTTTAAAAGATATATCAATCAGTAATAAAAATTCTTATTTATATCGCTTTCTGATTAGTAGACGGGGAGCATTTTTGTGTTAGATTTCCCAAACATATCAAGTAGACAATGGCATATTGATGTCTGCTATGTATATAAAGTATAAAAAGTTTGTGTGTAATTATGGAATCTGATCAATAGATATCTCACTTATCCAATAGGTTGTTCTATTATCAGTATTTTAATGTATTAAATATCTTTTTAATATTTGTTTTGCTACGTAGTGGTAGTTAAAAAGGAAAGGAGTGTACTTGTCAACAGATCCACGTGTGAAAATGAAACTTATTGTTATACTTTAAAATGTAAATTAAGCAGAATTATGATATCTGTTAAATTAAAAATTATAAAAGTAAATAATGTTTCTATCAAAATTATGTGAAAAGATAATATAATTATCACTTTGTTATTAGAATAATTAAAATAAATAAAATAAGATTAAATGTGTATATAAAAATTTATTATAACAATTAAATGTAAAATAATTTATCAGATAAATAAAATACTCACTACTATCATTGTAATAAGAAAACATTTCTTTAGAATATCTTTCTATCCATAAATTAAAAACGAAAAATTAACATAGAGTGATAACCATCGTTAATAAATAGTTTAAATTTCAAATGTTACTTTTTGAATTTTTTTGAATAAGTCAAATTTTTAAAAATGAAATCTCTTATACTAAATAATTTAGCGCAACTAACAAAAATTAATATATTTTACGTGCAGAAGTAATAATTGTTTCAATTACAAAATTATTTTAAAAC
The DNA here is from genome assembly GCA_963280985.1 of Strongyloides venezuelensis. NCBI lineage: Eukaryota > Metazoa > Nematoda > Chromadorea > Rhabditida > Strongyloididae > Strongyloides > Strongyloides venezuelensis. The sequence goes on from CAUJLX010000002.1 coordinate 23,306,470, forward strand.
AAATATTTTAAAGATTAGAAGTTATAAAAAAAAATTTTTTTCACTAAAGCAGTTTTGCATTAATTTTTTGCACACACTAACTAGTTACAAATTAAAAACGAAAATTGATGTTTAAAACTTTACGAATGATGGGTATTAGCATTTTGGAAATAATGAAATATAGAAAGTAGATGGTTTAGATGAAAAAAAAAGTTAATATTAATTTTTATTCACTTTGATGTTTGGGTAAATAAAAATCAAATTAGCCTTTTCATCTTAATTTTATTACAAAAAACAGGGAAATAAATATATAAATTTATGAGTACTCAATATAAATAATCAAAACAAATAACTATTCATGAAATTCATGAAAATATAGTGACTTAAGGGTAACCAAAGTTACGAGTTACCAAAAAATAAGTAAAAAAAGAGACATTACAAAAAAGAGTTATTTTAAAGTGGTTACTCTTTATCTTCTTGATACTTAATCTTTTTTAATAAAGTAGTATTAAAAAATAAAATATTTTATTAATCTTTTATTTACTCAACAATCTTTGTAGCAGCTGCATGATTATATACTTTACATTAATGATATAATAAATAAAAAAATTTTTTATATACGTAATACATTGTGGAGAATCAATGAAGAATCAAAGAATATGTGATAAATTATGTTTGTAATTGGTATATATGTTTAAAGGGAAAACTTACTCATTAAACTAACTTCACATTTGCTAGTGTTCATAGAGATCCCAATTTGTGAAATTAATTCGTTACCTGTACCATTAATTTTAGCACCAATAAAAAATACAGGAACATTTGTGTATGATGAAAATGCTGGAATCAATGAATCCATCCTCTAAGGCTTATATATAAATTATAAACTATATAGTTTTTTGAAGGAAAAAATTTATATTCATAGAATATTGCTCATATTATATAATATTAAAATCACTAGTACTCTCTATACTAGTTAAAAATTATAAATATTGTTAAAATAATGTACGATTAGTGTATCGTATCAAATTTGTTAGTTTTTTTTTTATTTTCAGAAACCTAAAAAAAATAAGATGGTCAGAAAAAATTATATTACAAAGTGTACTTCAAAAATTTTAAAAGATATTTATAATAATAGAGAACAAATAAGAGAATTTTTAATATTTAACATTTTAATTGAATGAATAGTATTTAACATTATGTATTTTATATTTAAGAAAGATGAGTAAAAAGAGATTTTTATTAATATTTGAGTATCTCTCCATTTAATGTATATATAGAAACGAGAATTGCTTAAAATATCTAAATGGTAAAGTAAAAAGATAATTTAAAATAAATCAATGGTATAATGAAAATTTTCTAATACTTTAAAAAATTAAAATGAAATATTGATATGATAAAGTGAAATCGTTTACACATATAAATTTTCAAATTTTATACAAATATAAATGATTGAAATTATGTAAATATAAGATTGTTTTAAATGCATAAAGTCTTTTATTTATAGAAGGACAAAAATATTTGTAATAGATATAATATGTAGATATGAAAATTTTAACAGTTCATTAAAATTTATACTAAAACAATATAAAGTACTCCTTCCTTTCGAAATATTAATGTTATTTAAATTAAAAATTATTTACAATAATGTATTAATAATAAAAAAATGACCTTCAGTGCGGTGTAATTAAGAGAAAAAAATAAAAGGAAACAATGGATTTAATTATAACAAAGATATTATAAATCATGAATTTAAACATGTAAATAAAAATTTTTTATCAATGAAATACTTCTCTTTAATTTGTAGACCTTAATAAAAATTTAATTACCATTTATAATGTAATCATATACGGAAAAATAAGAAAAATACACATAGTATATAATATTTCAACATAAACCATGTAAATTTCTAAGTTTGAATAAAGAATAAAATAAAGATTTAATTAGAAAATAAATGATCTATGAGTAATTAAATTAACTATATCAATGCTGAAAATAAATTTTGTATAAATTTATAATGATACTCGGTGATATAATGATAAAAATACTTTAAGTGATGTAAAAAAATTTCTTTCAACATCTCAACTATTTATAAATAAATGGATATATTTTATAAATTTAACTTTTTTTTTTCAAATAAAAATATAATTATAAATTATATATATGTGTGTGTATTAAAAATTATAATAATAACATTTTCTTCAAAAATAAGTGAATATTCTTGTAAATAATTTTTATGTTTAAAAAATGAATCTCAAAAACAAAGTATAGTGTTACAAATGTGAAAATTAATAAATTAAATAATAAACAGAATGTTTTTTTAGTGTAGAGGAAATATACAAAGTTATTATTTAAATGTTTGAAGTAAAATTTTCTTTAATATTTGTCTGGTAAAATTTTAAAGAATTATCTTATACACTCTCCTTTGATAAAAGATTGACTTAAATTTGGATTAAACATTTAAGATTGCTTTATTTGTAGGGAGGGTAAAAGGAAATAATGAAGTATTATTAAAGAAATTGTAGGAAAATTATAACATTAAACCTAAAAAAGTAATGTATTTTTAGCGTATATACAAAAGATTTTTTTTTTTAAAAATAAAGTTTTTTTACTTATTCGGATAACTGAATAATAAAATAAATGGCTTTATTCACTCAAATGAAAGCTTATATGGGTGTTTTTTTTTAAAAAATATGGTAAAAAATAGTCTGTAAAAGACAATAGAAAAATTATTTGTTCCTGAGAGTACTTTCAAATAGAATGTAAAAAAATGTTTGTTTTTAATCTTCTGATGAAACTGTAATCAAAATATCTTTTCAATACATTTTCTACCATGCTTGAATATTGATAAAACAAAAGTTTATAAGGACATAAAATAGATATATAAACATTAACAGTGCAAAAAACAGAGTGTTGTAAGAAATAAGTTATATATATTGTTGTTTTTAAAAGAATCACATCTGTGGATATACTTTTAAAGTTTTAGTATATAAAAAGAGAAAAATAAGTATAAGAAAAGTAGCTTTATAATTACATCAAATTATACAACAAATTAAATTCCTTAAAAATCTAACCATAAAACAATCTATAAAATATTGATAATTTCTGTATAAAAAAGTAACATTATTCATTTAACAAGTATACATACACAAAAATGTGTATAAATGTTTTAAAAACGTGAAGTCTCATAAAATAGTATTTAAATAACAAAAGCATTTTAATGAATAAGGAACAAGATGTCTTATTCTATTTTATATGATTAAAAATATTGATAAAAATAAGTACTCGTGTATAAAAAAACTCCAGGGAAATGTGTATGAGAAAATTTTCAATTTTTGTGAGTGTCCTCCTCTTTTTAATGCCAATAGAAAATTTATCTATACAGCATTAATATTTGGAAAATTGATTAAACACGCTTTATAGACAATAAGAATAGTATATATCCGGTCCTTTTTTACTCACTGTCTATTTTAAAATAAATAGCTATGATATAAATATATTTTTACTATACATTTTTCCGATGCATACATTTTATACCTTCTTCATCGATTGTTTTTTAAAATCTCCAACTATGCAAATCAAATAATTTTTTATTATTTTAAAATGGAAAAATTACTTGCTATCTAATTATATAGCAATTAATTTTACTTTTAACTTTTATAAATTGTTATTCAATCATATATGTCTTTTTAGAAAACAGGATAATTACTCTTGGTAATTTATTAAAAAATTTTAAAACGATATATATATCCAGAGAAAAAAATTATATGTAAAAATAATTTTTATATAATTGTACTATTGTTAAAATTAACTTTAACACATAATAAAATTATTATCTAAAGAAATTTTTTTTCTCTTTCAACTTTCAATAAAAAAAATTTTTTTTCTAATTCAAATTAAATATAATCCACCAAAATATGTGATAAAATAACTTTCTTGTTTTTAAGAAAGAATTTTTCATTCTAAAATGGGTCAATGATTACGAACCTATTGTTTTGAATTTTTTTTTAAATATCATTTCAAAAAGCAATCATTTATTGATAAATAATATTATGACTAAAAATTTTAAACTATCTATAGGTTTTATAATCTTTATAAGTTGTAAGTAAACATTATAATAAATCTTATATAATAGTAAATATTATATTTTTTAGTAGTTTGTTGTTTCGGTAAGGCTTCATTTGCTAAAATTAACCATCTCACCTATGACACTGGACATATACTAGCATCGGAGGATCTTAAACCTAATAGAGATATTATTAGTCTATCAATTGAAGACATTAATTGCCCCACAAATATAGGAAGAGATTTAGAAAAAAAATTACAACAAAATAATATTGAGTACAAAGGAACATTACTGGAAACATTAAAAAATGTCACCAAATACGTGGAGGTTTGTAGGCAAGTAATTTAAAATTAATTTTTTATTTTTTTTTGCCTTCTATAACTGAGTTTTTAGAATTTATAATGAAAGTATGAGGTCTCTCCTCCAATGCCCAAAGGAAGAGGTTCAGGCACCGACTGCTATAATAGCTTTACTTAAAATATTTTGTGATGTCAAAAGAGATGTAACGATGAGTCATATAGAATGCATGGCTAATGCCGAAGGGATATTTTTAGAGAAATGTCAAAAAGGTTGTTTGAGGAAGGAAGTATTGAAATTGGGAGGAACTGATAGCCGTGAGATTAGTTGTATTTTTGCCTACTGTTCAACCATTTGTTTGGGTAATCAAATATCGGAATGTGGAAGGAATGAGGATTTGAAGGATATTTATTACTATCTTAGTGGTGCTTCAATGTTATTAGGTGTGGAGACAGCACTTAGGCATGGTGTTTTACCAGTACAAATGCTTGAAGCCTATAATAAAATACCTTTTAAGTGTCGAAAGATGATGGAAAAATCTGGTAAGTGCATGTTTTTTCTTTATTTTTATTTTATTATTATTATTCAGTTGCTGCTTCAATGGGACAATTTTAAGAATAGATAAAAGAAATTTATATTAATCATCTATTATAATCTTTACTTAAGTGTTGTAAATAAATTTTTATAAATATTCTTCTTCAAATTATGAAATAATATAATTGTCAATTTGGGAATTCAACTGAATGTTAATAAGGGAATTATCATTTATAAATTCTTTAAACACCACATAAATGGTAATCAACAACATTTACGTTTAGATATCACATTTTATTCAAACATAAAATTAAAAGATAAATAAAAATTTGTTAGTTTTAATTTGACAAACAATATATCTAACAAATAGTGATTTATTATTTAAAAAGTAATCCTTTTTTGATTTTTCAAACAATTTGAAATAGACTAATAACGCAATCGTATAAAAAAGCAGAGTATATGATTTAAAACTGCCTTTTTTGTTGTTTTAATGATTTAATCTTACGCCTTCATTACCATTCGACTTCCGGAGGTTATAAATAGTCTAACAAACTAAGAACCTGATTCATTTTTGGTTTCTTTTAATTATGAACTTTAAACATTTTTATTTAAATTTCCCACCAAATAAACATTTCTTAGTCTCTTACCTTTTAATATTATTCCTATCTGCTAATACAAAACTTCTGGGTCAACCAACCAAATTTTTAATTCTTAAGATCGGGCAAACCTATGACTAAAACTAATAATCAAGATGACATTAAGTGTAATGTTCAAAGGCGTCATATCTAATATATATATATATATATATTTTAATAATATCGCTCCAACAACTACCCCTAAAAATATATAGCTTTTTTATTAAGAAATGTAAAGATTGACATAAGATATGGAAAAGGACTTTATAATTTAGATATGCTTAAGATACACACACGATAATCTTCTCATGTGTTTAAATATTATCTAGTTCGTAACTTTCTACTTTCCTATAGGTCATTCCACCCCCAAAAATGGTGTATATAAAGATGATTTTCAGGTGACACATATTACTATAATTTTATTTTATTTAAAATGTAATTATAACCATAAAGTACAGATATTATTTTTATCTAAGAGTTATTTAGCAGTAATTCTTTCCTTCTTCTTATCATAATTATGGAAATTCTTATCAAATATAATTTTAAAATTTTTTATAAATATAAATGAAATTGATGTTATATAAATAGATGGAAATATATTTTATTTTTTCCATTTTCATTATATAATTATACATTTTTCTTTATTGCTAACAATCTTTATAAGATTGGATACATTTACTTTGTTCACTTTTTTTCGAGGAGTAGTATCCCCCATCCCAAAAAATTTTAAAATTTTTTTCAATTTATATTCTTTACCATTTATTTTCTAATTACTTTTCTAATATACATCTCATTTCAGAAGCACCTTTTCTTCTTTCTACTGTCATTTCATCAAATCTTTAATTCTCTTTTTGAATTATTACTTTGCATTAAATAGTTACAAGTTAACGATCTGTCGGCTTGTGACTTCAACCTTCTACGGCAGGTCTTATACATTCAAAAATCAATTCTACTGTACTACAGCACTTCTCAAGGAAGTGCAATTTGGAAAATCTCACCTTTTATTACCTTCAACAATCTCAAATTTGAGATTTGTTTGGTAAATATCGGAGACAGCAAAAAAACACTTGGAAAAAATCAAAAAAATCCTAAACCTCCTTGGTTTAAGCAAGATACCTGACAGGGTTTACACAAAAAAACACATATAAAACACAAATTTATCAAGGAACAAATTTGACTTTTAAAAAGTTAACTGAAAAACATGTTAGATATTGCTGGAAAAAATGTTATCTTTGAAGTTTTAACTGATAAGAAAATTGCTGTTTACGGTGGTGAAGTTGATAATCTTAAGATTTCTCAGAAGATTGCTGCTTCAAAAAATATTAAAGACGACGATAGTCCATTTGTTGTCATGAACCTGGATACTGTCATCAAGAAATTTAATGAATTCAGACAACTCCTTCCAAGAGTTAAACCTTTCTATGCAGTGAAAGTGTAATAATGATCCAATATTATTGAAAACATTATCACTTCTCGGAACTGGTTTTGATTGTGCAAGTAAAACTGAGATTGAAGATGTCATGATGAATGGTTTAGCAAATATTGATAATATTATTTATGCTAATCCATGTAAAACAAAAAATTTCATCATCCACGCCCGGGATCGTGGTGTTAAGATGATGACATTTGATCATGAAGAGGAATTGGTTAAAATTGCTTCTGTTTATAAGGATGCCGAATTAGTTATAAGAATTGCTGTTAGTGATCCAACTGCTCAATGTCCTTTGAATTTGAAATTTGGTTGTGATCCAGTTAAGGATGCTCCACATCTTATTGATAAAGCTTATTCTTTAGGTGTTAAAGTTATTGGTGTTTCATTTCATGTTGGTAGTGGATGTAATGATCCAACTGCCTTTAAGATGGCCATACAATATTCAAGAGATTTATTTGATTATGGAAATAAGGTTGGTCATGAAATGACTTTACTCGATATTGGTGGTGGTTTTCCTGGTCACGATAGATCAAAAACATCATTTGCTACTATAGCATCTGTTATCGCACCAGAGTTAGATGAGTTATTCCCTGAGAATAGTGGTGTTAGAATCATAGCTGAACCTGGTAGATATTTTGCTGCCTCACCATCATCTGTTACGGCAAATGTCATCGCCAAATCAAAAGTTTCAGCCTCAAGAATAACAAATAATGTTGAAGATAATGGTAAGGATGGTTATATGTATTACATAAATGATGGTGTATATGGTTCATTTAATTGTATACTTTTTGATCATGAGCATTGTTATGGACATCCATTACTTGAACTTGAAGGTGAACCAACATTCCCAACAACAATTTGGGGACCAACATGTGATTCACTTGATCAAGTGGAGACTCTTACATACCTAAGAGAACTTCAAGAAGGTGATTGGATTTATTATCCAGCAATGGGTGCATACACCACAGCAGCTGCATCAACATTTAATGGATTTTGTAAACCAAAAACATACTATGTTATGAGTGAATCATCATGGGAATTGTTGAATAAGGCAATTTAATGATAATTAACGTTTATGATAAGAAAAAAAATTATAGCATAGTACTGTGTCTATTTTTGTATTAACTTAATTTATTACAATAAATTTTGTTTTACAAAATTTTTGTTTTTATAAATAGAATTTTGAGTAATAATATTTATAATGATAAAAAACTGTTTATTGGAAAGTTTTATGATAATGTTTAAATAACTTGGTGAATGTCTCATTTACATGAATTTCAATATAATTTTAGATATTATAATCAAAAGTAAGAAAGCGTATCAATATTGCAATTTTAGAATCTACCAGATGAATGTGGAAGTATCTTGGCAGTTTTTCTTGTTAATACTCCTGAAGTAATTAACACATGCTTCATTTAATTTAATTTAGATTAATGAAAGTTTTTATAATACAATTCAAGCACACATAACAAGTTTTTCTGAATTTTTATACTAATTATTTAAGAAGAAATGTAAGTTTTAATTTAATAAAAAATTTGTCTTCTTCTAGTTTAGGATAATTAAATGAAAAAAACAAAAGTTTGACAAACTTTCAAATAATAAAAAGAGAACTTTAAAAAATGATCTTATAAAAAAAAGTTAAAAAACATCAAAAAAATTAAATTAAAATTGATGAGAAAAAGTTATCTTAAAAGATACATCAAATTGTAGTAAAATGCTAACTTGTTATATTGTATAATAAGATAAAAATTTTAAAAAAATGTTTAATTAGTTCATTTTCTCAAAACACTTGATTATAATAAATTTGTTTCACCACAAATAACTGTTATTTGTCATTGAAAATAACTGGAAAGACCAGACAAATGTCACTTTTTTCAATTATTAATTTATAATTGATTATATTTTTTGTTATCAAATATAATTATATATTAAAATTGTGAAATTTGATACTCAAATTACTGTAAAAAATATAAACTTCTCTCTAAACAATAGGTCATAAGAAAATTTCTTTGAAAGTTAAAATATATATATCAAGGTCATCCAAAAAAGCTAACTTAAAAGTTACCCCTAAACTAATTAATATAACTAAAAAAAGAATGATATGCGTATCTTTTATTGAAAGATTACATTAAAGCATAATTAATTTTTGCAAATTCAAGTAATAATTTATGGGTCGTCAGGTCATTTGTTTGGATTTTTTATATTAATTAATTACATACCACTTTACATCCTTATAATATTATTACTACATTTTATGATAAAATAAATTAATTTTTTATTTATATAAACACTTTTCTTTTACTATTTTTCTTTATTTAAAAAGGCTGGCAATATATATATATATATATATATATATATATATTGTGAATGTAGGCCTTCCTGAACTTAGCTTCAACTTGTATATAAGGAAGAAGTACATTTTATATAAGAGTATATTAATTGTTTTATTATAAGACAATTATTACAGATGAATCATTTTTATTTTCTATTATTATGTGTTTTTTATTTTTTTATTGGAAATAATGTTTATGGGATGGTCCTTCAGAAGAGAGTTGATGACAAGATTAGTCAAGTTGATATAAGTCCATACTGCACAGGGACCAACAGAAGTTTGAAAGATATTTTATTAGAATGGTTCTTGGAAAGTAATACAATAAGAGACAAGGAGGAATCTGTTATGGAGATTGATGACAACTACAGAAATTATTACGTTGTCCCAGAACCAAAAATATGTTCACAACCACTCGAAAATAGGATAAATAGTAACGTTAACGGAAGGAGTCTTTGTCCATATGAGTACAAAATAAATTTCGATATCGATAGAGAACCAAAATACATAAAAGAAACTGTATGTTTATGCAAAAAAAGTAGAAGTCACCCAAATATCAACTGTTATCCTATTAAACGTGAAATGCCAGTTTTGAAAAAAGTTTTATGTGACATCACTGGTGAAAGGTAACTTTTAGATAATTAATAAAGATATAAATAGTTTTTTAAGATACGAATACGTAAAAGCAGTTCAGTCAATTACGGTTGGTTGTCATAGTGCACTACCAAGAATACAACGTCCACAACAGGCACGTAAAACTTTCTAAATTCACTGATCACGATAGAATGGATATCTAAGAGAAATACACATAATTTGAATTAAAAACTTTTTAAAAGCGGGTTACTGAAATGTGATATAAATAAAAATTTAATTTTATTCATGTTTTTCATTAAAACTAATTATATACCAAATTAATCATATGATATCCCAAATAAATATAAACCAAAATATAAAAATATACTCTAAATTAATTAAAATAAAGCATGTCACCAAGAATTAGATCTAATTAATCATTGTGTTAATTATAATGTACATCGTTTTAGGAATCCTTTATTGTAGAGGTTTAGTATTGAGTCAGCGATTATGGTGCTGGATGTTTTTGAATACCCACCACTGGTTACCATTACTATGGGTGTTCTGGAGTTAAATGCCATCCTGAATACCATTTCATCTCTTTCAATTACTCCTTGTGGTGTGATGTTCATTAAACCTAAGGGATCACCGATTAAGATATCTGTTCCAGCATTGTAAAATATAATATCAGCATTAAATTCTCCCAAAGTTGCTGATAACTCTTTTGACAACTTTCCTTAAATATTCTTCATCTTCCGTTCCACATTTTAGTCTTACATCTCTATCCATACGATTCTTTGCTTCAAAATCATGAGGATATATTTCATGGTTGAATACATCCAATATATAAACACGATTATCAGTCTTAAAATCACGTTCATGTCCATTTCCTTAAAAAATAAATTATTTACCAATTTTGATAATAATATAATATCATTTTTGATGAAATAATAAAATTAATTGTCAATAAAAATACATATAACTACCAATAAAAAAGAAAGTTCCCGTTCATCCTATTATCATCAAACTACAAAACATACCTTGATGTGCATCACAATCAACGATTAATGCAGATTTAATTCTATTACTATCAAAAAGAAATGTTAATGCAATTGTTATGTCAGCATAAATGCAAAATCCACCGCCTGAAAATGAGGATGCATGATGGTAACCGCCACCGATATTGATTCCCCAGTTACGGTCTAATGCAAGGAATGCTGCAGCAACAGTCCCTCCAACCTGGTAACGCATTGGTTTTAGGATGGCTGATTCTAAGATACAGTGAGGGAATAGTGATAATGGTGGCATGTCAATGCATTTCCCAACGACATGGCTTGATTCATTTATTGATTTTAGGTAATCTTCTGTATGGACTAGTAACAAATCTGATTGCTTTGCCTCATTAGGCTGGACAATTGTATCCATTGTAATCATCCCTTTCTCTATATTAATAATATCATATAAATAAATTTAGATAAAAAAAATTAATCTACCAATTAATCTATTAATAACTTTTCCCCATTTTTTAGTATCAAAAACATGTAATTTTTCTATACCACAAAACGAAATATTATACTTTGGATGGTATACAATTGGCCAATCAGTCAAGGATACCTGTGGCACTAAGGATGAATCTCTGATAATTGCTTTATTCCTACTAAAATACACAAAATCCCATGATCTTGTGCATGGCACAAAACTTACGATACTTTATCTTCTTCATTACCACTCATATTTTTAAGTTTAAAAAAACTATAAATTTTTGTAATAAATATGACGGTAAAAGATAAATTAAAAAAACAAAAAAAAACCCTAAACACGAAGGTCACCAAATATTGGAGAGGTAATAACCTTAAAATCCCCATAAAAAAAATAATCAATTCAAGTTTATAAAACTTTTCAAAGGCACAACCAATTTTACAAAGGGGAAAATAGAAAACTTAAATAAATATTACAAACAAAAAATTTCTCTCATTTACCACACCAGAATATGGTATATAAATATCACGTATGTTATTAATAGAAATTAAACATCTATTTGGTCTTTTTTGTTTCCGTTTTCTTTTTACCATCATCTTTGCCATTCTCCTTTTTCTCTTTCTTTTCTTTTTTTCCGGAATCAGATGATGTTGGAGCACCACCGGTTGGGAAGACGATATCTATTATACAGACAATGATGAAACCGAGGACGCAACCAACTGCTAGGGTGACGAACCCGAAGAGAGCGTATGATCCCCAGGCTGGGACACCGTGTTTCTCAACCAGTTGTTGATGGAGATCCCTTACGGCCATTGAGAGTTTGAAGAATAAGGCAACGACATTCATTTGGGGTGAGTCTGGGTTTTTGTAGGATGAGATTGGTTCGATGTTTTTCCATTTCTTTTCCTCAACGAATCCGATGAAGTCTGATTTGTCTCTTTGTCCAGAGTATTGTCTGAAGATTCCGTCTTTGACACTGGAAAGGATGTTTTTATAACTATTATAATGAGAATTAGACTTACTGATAAATAGTTGGAAGAGCAGTAACTAAAAATCTTCCAGAAAGACCAGGATTAGTAGTAACATCAACCTCGGCAACCTTAATATTAAGATCTCTGGACCAATCAGCAAAAGAATTCCATGACTTCTGGAGATCTTTACAAGCCGGACACCATGGTGCATGGAATTCTATCATCCATTCACCCTTAAGTATTTGTTTCCATGTATCTTCAGATAGTGTAATCAAATTCTTTGATTTTTTACTACAAGATACAAAAGTAGAGATAGATAAAAGTAGGAAAAATAAATAAGTAATCTTCATAACTTTCTTCATTGTCTAGGAAAAGATGGTTTAAACACTAAAAAAAGACAAATAAGTTAAGATAACTTTGGCAATATGGATATAATTATAGTTATTTAAAACAAAAATACCATGTTAGGATTTCCTTATATCGGTCATGAAAAATGTAGCCACGTCACTGGGTGAGAAAAAGATAGATACACTGTTTAAAGGTTAAACAGGCAAGTGAATTATTTTTAATGAATAGTAAAAGAAGGTGGATGACATGAATTGATGGAAAATGTGTAATACAGCTATAGTGAAATGTCCATCGTAAAGATCAGTTATTTTTCTAAGTGAATTATTATGTATTACAATCACTATATGGAAAGGCATAGGATGTTATAGAGACTTATATGGGCTGTAGATTTTGAAGGAGGTGTAATAATGGAGATAGAAAATAAAAACTTTTATAATCGTTATAATAATATATTATAATGTTAGATTATTATATACGACGTGTACCGAGATGTATTTCCCCTTCAGGATGGCATTCTATTAATCTATATCCCTATAATAAGAAAATTAGGATAGATATTAGGTGGAAAAGGGATTCGATAGATAAGTAGATAGACTTTAACAAGTATAAAATTATTTTCGAAACCAGTATTTTTATGTAATAGTCTTTAATAAATAAATTTTTTTACCATCTTAAAAATACCATTTGATAGAGTGCTATGTCCCACATACAAAATAATGACAAAGTTTTACATTCTTCTCAGGATATCTCTAACAAAAACTAATGTAAAAAATAAAAAAACATAATAAAAAATTTTTATAAATAATCTAGTGGAAATTAATGATTAATTTTATGTAAATACAAAAATATACAAAAAGGATTTAATAGTGATCAATGATCATATCATAGCCAACATACCATCATGTAGAAGTGAAGGATCCTAATTGAGAACCAATTATTATTGGAAAAGGTCAAGAACATCTATTATTCACCCTTCTTTATCTTTATCAACATAACCATATAAAAGAAATTCATAGGTAATTACGAAACAAATTTTTTTAGATAAAGATTTTTCTTTGATACAAGTGTTGTTATATTATGCCTATTCTTCATCACCTCTTTTAAACATTTCCTCTTAAATGAAAAAAATAAATATATTTTAAATGATGATAAACAAAAACATATACTAACCTGATATTTTATACTGTTCCGGATATTTCTCTTTTAATGTCCTTTTTATGATGCCTATTTTCCTTATTATATGTTCAAGATCAGTCTTTATCTCGACGATCTTAGCTCTTCCAGTAGCGATATCCCTCGCCGATGATGCTAATCTCGTCTCAGAGATATGTTGGCAATTCTCAAGCATTGCATTTGTTTTTTCCAACCTCTCCAAACTATACATAATAATGATAATAATGACTAAAATCGATATCAAGCACCTAAAACTTACCATTTTTTTTGATATGCTATAATCTCAGAGACACTATTCTCATCAATTTGTGATAATAAACATTGTATAAGACTTTCTTCACGTGCTGTATCTTCATTATCAGTTAACGGTGAATTGTCAGATGGACACGTTTCTACACTTGATGGTGGTGGAATATTTAATGGAGGAATATTTGGTCTTCTATTCATTTTTATATAGTCAAATTTAGAGATTAGAAGTTTTTATTTAAAACAAATAAGCAAAAGTACTCTTGTATGGAATTATATAAAGCTGTATTTTGGAGAGATGTTTATTTGTTTTTAAACATTTCAAAGAAATGCCTCTGAAGAGAAATCGCAAGAGAAAAAACCCAGAAAATGATGAAGTTGAGAATGTAGATGTTTCACCTGTTAAAAGGTTAGTTTTTAATTATTTTTAATTATATTCTTTCTTTAAGTAATATTGATAAAGTGGAAGATAATGATAGAGCTGAATCTCTTTCAATTGAGGAGACAAATCGTATTCGTGCAGAGTTAGGTTTAGCTCCATTGGAAGTTGAAGATAAAAGTAAGAGTAATGAGCCCAAAATTGGTAAGGATGGTGAGAAAATTATCATTGAAGATGGTGTCGAAATTCACTATAAACCAGCGGAAAATCTCGCTCAGAAAAAGGAAGCCGAACAGATAAAAGAAAGATTAGAGGTAGCTAAAAGGAAAAGACAAGTATACGATAAAGTTTTGAAAGAAGGCAAGGGTCTGGCTGATTCTGATAGTGATGAAGACATATCAAATTGGTTGGAGAAAACAAAAACTAAGATCTTATCAAAAGAGAGCGCCTATGACGAGTTGGATGAGCAACTGGTGAATGCTGGTAAAGTAGAAAGTGAGAAACTTAAAAAAAGAAAAGAGAAAAAAAAGAAGGAGACTAAAGATGATGTTACTGCGAGTGGTTTAATTGTTGGGCATTCCAAAGAATCATTTTTAGATGGAACTAATACAATTCTTGTTTTACAAGATAAACATGTGTTAGATGAGAATGAGGATGAAGTTTTGATTAATCCTAATCTTATTGAGAATGAGAAGGCACAAAAGAATGTTAGGTTACGAAAAAATCAAAATCATTACAATGATTTGACAGAGGATTATGATGAATGGGGTAACCCTATTGATAAAGGAGTCCTGGCTAAGTATGATGAAGTTTTGGAGGAAGAGAAAAGAGAGATGTTTCGTCTTGACGAAGGGGGTGGTATTGATGCTGAAAGAGAAGCAAGAGAATTAGAAATTAAAAAAAGATTACATATGGAAAGGTTAAACCTCCAAAGTTTGGAAACTGACAAATACAAATTAGCAAGTGATTTCTATACAGAAAATGAGATTCTTTCGTTTAGGAAGCCAAAGAAAAAAAAGAATAAAGGAAAGAAATCGAAAGTAGTTGATGAAGAAGAGTTACTACCGGAAGTTCAAGAAAATGAAGAGGAGAAGAGATTGAAAGCAGTTAGGCTGGCTAGAAGAAATGAAGGAGTATTAAATATGAAAGTTGTTGACAATGTTTCAAGTGAGGGGCATCGAGTTAATTTAAATGATATATTAAAAGATGATGATGAAGAAAAAATGGATGTCGATGATGAGGAGAGTGATGAAGAATTAAAAGAACATATAAAAATGGCTAGCATTCAAATTGAAGATGATTTTGAGAGAGAACTTAATGATGTCCTTAACAAAACTAGGAAATTAAAACAACTTAAAAATATTAATGAATCAAATAAGGATGCTGCAGTGAAGGCAACTGAAATGCTTGAGAAATTAAAGGAAGTCAAGAAGGAAGTTGTTGAAGATAGTGGATTTGTCATTGACTCAACAGTTGAATATTGTAGACATATCGGAGATTTTGATAGTAGTACAATAAAACAAGAATGTAAGAGTGATGAGGAGATGGATGAATCAGAGAAGAGTGATGATGAAGAGAGTGTACTACATAAGAAATTTAATAAAGACAATTTCAAGGAAACATCATCTGGATCCTCATTACAGGTCAAGAAGGAAGTAAACGAAGATGATGAGTCCAACGACTTTGTGAATGTATTTGGTACAGAAACCGGTACAACTCGTGGAGTGGCTGGTATGTTAAAATTAGCAGGACAAAAGGGATACCTGGAAAATAAGAAAGTTAAAAAAGAGGAGGTAGAAAAACCGGTAAAGGCAGAATTATTACTACCACCATCAAAAGTGAAGATTGATAAAAGTCATGTGGAGGATGATGCATTTACAAAAAAGATGGATAGAATTGTTAGGAGTAAATCTGGGAGAGGTGGACCAATTTTTGAGGAGAAGACTGATTACAATCCACAGATTAATTTATCATATGCTGATACAACTGGTAGAGAACTGAATCCAAAACAAGCATTTAGAGAATTATCATGGAAATTCCATGGTAAAGCACCTGGTAAGAAGCAGACAGAGAAAAGATTGGCACGTTTTGAGAGGGAAGATAAAATGAAGAAGATGAGTTCATCATTCTCTCCAGTTAACCCTTAGTAATATGTAATGGAAGTTTCATTTTTAAATAGTATTTTAAAAATTGCTTAACAAAATTCACATTTAATGACACTTAAAATGTGGAGAAGTCTTTAGAATGATAATTTATTGTTTTCTCATCGCTTTTGATAAATGTGATTTAGTTATTATGATGACATTAAACTATTATGAAAATGTCAATCATAATATTAATTCTTTATTTGTATTTAAAATGGAGGTTTCTTATTGAATGTACATAAGAAAATCATTTTTTCTAAATATACATGAGGTTAATGTTTTTTTATCTTTCAAAAATAAAATTTTAAAAGTGCTATTTGTTTTGTCTTTGAAATTATTTAACTTTTAAAATAATGGGAGATGTATGAGATAAGTTGAATTTGATTAAAAGATTAAGATTATACTTATTATATTAATATTTGAAATTGCATAAACAAGAAAGTTTTCAAAATATAAATATAAGAGTTAGAATATTTGTATTCATGTTCCACATATGCACTATTATATTTTAAATATTACATTCATTATAAATATTACACTTATTTTAAACTGTTGATCAGGAACATTTATATTAAGAAAAATTTTTTATATAAAAAAAAATTTCATGGAAAAACATATTTTTGAAAAGAACGAGAAGATTATGTTAAATATTTAAAATAAATACACGTATGTTTTGTAAAAATGAAGATAACAAAGTTTTAAATATTTTACTAACTTTCTTAAATAATTTGTAAAAGAGATTATATAAGAAGCTTAAGTTTCAATACCAAAGTTTAATTATATATTTGCAAAAACTTTTAACGTGAAATATAAATTGGTCGTCAAGGTGAATTAAAAAATTAACTTTAAAACTTTTTCGTTATCATTTTTGTGGTTGTTTTATATTTTTTGATATGACCGATATTAAAAAATGATTTAATGTGGTGTATTATTAGCTATAAATTGTGATAGAATATGAGTTGAAGAAACAAGTTATTATAGTTTTTAGTTACAAATTACTTCGGTTTTAAATTCAGGAAGTTAATTTTTTATTTTGTAACAATTTTTTAAATAATACCTAATAATATTTCATTTTTTTCTACACCAGTTTGTTGCTTGAAATGCACAACGCTTTGATTTAAGACAATAACATCTTCAAACTTTGTTGGAGATCTCCAAATTCATGATAAACTTACAATAGGCATATAATAATTTATTAAAATTTATTAACAAATTTAACATGTATAATATTATATGTTTACATTATAGTTTATTTGATATTTACACTTTTTATAACCACTATCAATAAAAAAATGAGCATCTTATAATTTTTAAATAGTTTTATAAAATTACATTATAAGTTTCCGCATATAAAATAAAGAATTCCATTAGTGAACTCTCGAAAAACGGAACAGTGATCATTTTCTTGTAAAATGAACAAATATATATTTATTGGAAATTCTATAAATTTAATCGTTATTATTTTATTATCAATTGGTTTGCGTACCCTGACAAATGTAGATGATAAAAAAAATCTTGTTATGATTCAAGTTGTATGGAGACACGGTGATAGGATACCTACTAAAAGTTACCCTAATGATATTTATAAAGATGAAGTTTGGGAGGCTCCTTACGGTGCATTAACTCAAAACGGTATTCTCAAACAAGAGAAGTTAGGTAAAAATTTGAGGAAAATATATATTGAATCCAGCGGATTCATAAGTGATAAGTACGATGCTGATGAGGTATAAATAAATATTTAAAAATATAAAGCTAATATAATTTTTATCTTAATTTGATAGATTCAAGTAAGGAGTACTAAAAAAAACAGAACTATAGAAAGTGCTTATGCTAATTTGAGGGGCTTTTATAATATTGAATCTTCACAAAATATTCCCATTTTAACTGACTTTTTCGGTATTGACGATGTAAGTTGATAACAAATTTGATAAACCGATTTATTATTATTAAATAGGAATGGATTAAAGGAAAATCATGTCCACGGTTACAAGAAGTAACTAAAGAAGCAATATCATCAGTTATACCTAAAGTTTTTGAAGAATATAAAGAACTTATTGATACATTAAAAGAAAAAGCTGGATATACTGAAATGGATTTATTAGACATATCAAGTCTATATGATATTTTGCATGTCCAAAAAAAAATTAAAGATTCTTTACCAGAATGGACAGGAGATGGTGTTTATGAAAAATTGCAAAAATTAACACAGGAAATTTATAGATTAATTGATGGTGCTTCAGCATTTGGATTACCAGAAAATCCTGAAATTATAAAACTGTATGAAGGACCACTTTTAAAGACAATGTTACAATATTTTGATAAAAAAGAGGAACAATTAAATAAAGATATAATAAATCCCAAATTTAGATTACTTTCAGGTGGAGTAGCATTACCAGATAAGTTAAAATATGTTGCATACTCTGCTCATGACTTTACAATTGATGGATTGTCTTTCTTAATGGGTCTTGATGATAACTTAGTAAACGAAGAATTAAGAACAGATTATACAGCAACATTGTTCTATGAATTATATAAATACGATGATTCATATGAAATTAAGATATTGTTTAGTAGAAGTGGTGCTGAAAATATAATTGATATTACTGATAGGGTTATAGGATGTAAGGGATCTAAGAAATGTTTGTATAGTGATTTTAAGAATGGAATGAAGGACAGAATTCCCAGTGATATTAAGAGTGAATGCGGTTATCAATAAAGGATATAGTTAGGCTTTTTTAAATTCCTAGTCATTTTTATTATCACAAATGTGTAATGTCCAAAATAACACAATTAAATAAAATATATTTATATCTAATACTTATTTAAAAGTTTTTTTGAGAGAAATTTTTAAAATAAAGAACAATTTCACAAATCTCGATAAGTATTCGAATACCGTATTCATATTTTATCAAATAACAGCAGCATTTTAATTAACTATAACTTGGAAAATATTTATTTCTATTGTTCTTAATCTTGTACAAGCACCTTAATAAAATAGTCTAAAAAATGATTAAGAAAAGTAAACTTTGATACAAAAATAAAGTTGTAAATAAGCATATACATATGTATAACTTATTTAAGAATTTTTATCTAAATGTTAAAAACAATACCTATTAATTTTTCTATTATTAACAAAATTATCAGTATTTATTTTATTATTTTCTGTACAAGTCTATCGTTTGAGGTATATAATGTTTTGCTTGTAAGACAAGAATATTTTCACATTTTGGTGGAGATCTCCAAATTCATGATAAACTTACATAGATCTCTGTAATAATTTATTTAAATTTATTAACAAATTGAGCATGTATTATATTATATGTATACATTATACACATAAAAAATAAAAAGGACACAGGTTTGTATAAAATGTGATAAATTTATCCCACCTAGTCAAATTCGAATTTTCTTGATTTTTGGCTAATTTTGTCGAAATTATTTGTGCATAAATGTAAAAGCAACATAAAAATAGCTAATAAAATAATCTTCTTTTTTTTCTAATATGTTATTTTTATTTTCGAACTTTAGTTGTTTTCTGTATATATTTTAGAATGTAGGATTAGAATTTATTTCTATGTAAAAGCATAAACTCTTTTAAATAAACATTTTTAATATATCAGGGTACATTTTTTATATGTTTTTATAGTTTAAATTAATATAAATTATATTTTTTTTATGAAATTTTGCATACACGATAAGCCAAATTGTTTCCATAATGTTTTTAAACTTTATCATTAAAAATCAAATTTATAAAAAAGTATAAAATAATACGGATTTTATTTATAATAAAAAATATCTTTTATATATTTTAATTTAAAATAAAAACAAATATTAAAATAGTTCTTTAGATAATAATACTTTGTACAAGTAAATAAATATTGTTTTTCATTACTACTGTTAAGAAATTTTTAAATTTATTGTTTTATATAAAATGTTCAGTAAAATATTTTTATAAAAACATCAATAACTTTACATGGAATAAACTTTTAATAATGTATTTTATAAAATAAAAAACAAATTAAGATCTAAGATTGGCATAACGTCATAAAAGTATCAGAATAAAATAAAAGTTACATTAATTTCAAATGCAAAATATATATTTTTGTAAAAACGGCAAAATGTTTGCGATAACCTAATATGTTGCGTCGTCTAAATCATTTTTGTTGTCGCTTGATATTTCTAAAATTGGAATAAAACTGAATTTTTTAAAATAATGGGACGATTTATTACATTTTAGATAGATTTGTCAAAATTTGTCCTTTATATTTTTTGTGTGCAGCTTTTTGATATTTATATTTTTTTAAACTATTATAAATAAACAAATCAGCATTTTATAATTTTTAAATAATTCTATAAAATTATAAAAATAACTTTCCGCACATAAAATAATAAATTACATTAGTATATTGTAAAAAAATAGGAAACTGACGACTTTATTGTAAGAAATGAGCAAATACATATTTATTGGAAATTCTATAAATTTCATTTTTATTATAATATTATTAGCTGTTCTATATACTTTTACAAATATAGATGATAAAAGAAATCTTGTTATGGTTCAAGTTGTGTGGAGACATGGTGATAGAGTACCTACTAAAAGTTACCCCAATGATATTTACAAAGAAGAAGATTGGGAAGTTCCTTATGGTACATTGACTAAAAGTGGTATTTGTAATCAAGAGAAGTTAGGTAAAAATTTGAGGAAAATATATATTGAATCCAGTGGATTCATAAGTGATAAATATGATCCTGATGAGGTATAAATAAATATTTAAAAATATAAAGCTATTTATAATTTTTATCTTAATTTGATAGATTCAAGTAAGGAGTACTAAAAAAAACAGAACTATTGAAAGTGCTTATGCTAATTTGAGAGGCTTTTTTAATATTGAATCTTCACAAAATATTCCCATTTTAACTGACTTTTTTGGTATTGACGATGTAAGTTGAAAATAAATTTGATAAACCGGTTTATTATTATTAAATAGGAATGGATTAAATGGAAAGCATGTCCACGGCTTAATGAAGTAGTTCAAAATGCAAGATTGTCAGTTGAACCAAAAGTCCTTCAAGAAAATAAAGATTTTGTTGATATGTTAAAAGAAAAAACCGGATATACGAATATGAATTTCAGTATTATAGTTAGAATGCATGATATTTTATATACCCAAAAAATAATTAAAGGTTCTTTACCAAAATGGACAGAAAATGATTTATATGAAAAGCTTGAAAAATTATCATTTGAAATCTATAGATTATATGGTGGTGCCTCAGCATTTGGAAAACCAGAAAATCTTGATATTATGAAACTGTATGAAGGACCACTTCTAAAGACAATGTTGCAATATTTTGATAAAAAAGAAGAACAATTAAATAAAGATATAATAAATCCTAAATTTAGATTACTTTCAGGTGAAATAACTTTACCAGATAAGTTAAAATACATTGCATATTCTGCTCATGATTTTACAATTGCTGGGTTATTTTTCTTGATGGGTATTGATGATTTTTTGGTGAATGAAGAGCTAAGAGTAGATTATACGGCAACATTGTTTTATGAATTATATAAATATAATGATTCTTATGAAATTAAGATATTGTTTAGTAGAAAAGGTGCTGAAAATATAATCGATATTACTGATAGGGTTATAGGATGTATTGGATCTAAGAAATGTTTGTATAGTGATTTTAAGAATGGAATGAAGGATAGAATTCCCAGTGATATTAAGAGTGAATGTGGTTATCAATAAAAAAATAAATTTAATTTTTTTTTTAATTTCCAAGTAATTTTATTATCATAAATATGTGCAATTAAAAAAATACATTTTTATATAATCCTTATTTTAAGGTATTTTTTAAGAGCAATTTTTAAAATTACAACACTTTTACAAATCTTGATAAATTTTCGAATACCGTAACTCTATTGTAGCGAAAAACAACAATGTTT
This sequence comes from Strongyloides venezuelensis, assembly GCA_963280985.1. Taxonomy (NCBI): domain Eukaryota; kingdom Metazoa; phylum Nematoda; class Chromadorea; order Rhabditida; family Strongyloididae; genus Strongyloides; species Strongyloides venezuelensis. Next base: position 23,328,999 of record CAUJLX010000002.1, read on the forward strand.
TGATAAAGTATTACTTGGAAAATACTTATTCCTATCGTACTTTATCTTTTACAAGCTCTTTAATGAAATAATCCTTTAAAAATGATTAAGAAAAGTAAACTTTGATACAAAAACAAAGTTGTATATAAGCATATGCATATATATAACTTATTACATAAATTTGTATCTAAATGTTTAAAACAATACCTATTAATTTTTCTAATATTAACAACATTATTAATATTTATTTTATTATCTTCTGACAAGTCTATCGTTTGGGACATTCATAATTTTGCTTGAAAGACAATAATATATTTACATTTTGGTGGAGGTCTCCAAATTCATGAAAAACTTACATAGGCCTCTATAATAATTTATTTAAATTTATTAACAAATTGAGCATGTATTATATTATATGTATACATTATAGTTTTTTGAAATTTATGTTTTTTTAAACTATTATAAATAAACAAATCAGCATTTTATAATTTTTAAATAATTCCATAAAATTATAAAAATAACTTTCTGAACATAAAATAAAAATTACATTAGTTGACTATATAAAAAGGAAAATTGATGATTTTTTTTAGTATAAAATGAGCAAATACATATTTATTAGAAATTCTATAAATTTAATTTTTATTATAAAATTGTCATTTGTTCTACATACTTTAACAAATATAGTTGATAAAAGAAATCTTGTTATGGTTCAAGTCGTGTGGAGACATGGTGATAGAGTACCTACTAAAAGTTACCCCAATGATATTTACAAAGAGGAAGATTGGGAAGTTCCTTATGGTACATTGACTAAAAGTGGTATTTGTAATCAAGAGAAGTTAGGTAAAAATTTGAGGAAAATATATATTGAATCCAGTGGATTCATAAGTGATAAGTATGATCCTGATGAGGTATAAATAAATATTTAAAAATATAAAGCTATTATAATTTTTATCTTAATTTGATAGATTCAAGTAAGGAGTACTAAAAAAAACAGAACTATAGAAAGTGCTTATGCTAATTTAAGAGGCTTTTACAATATTGAATCTTCACAAAATATTCCCATTTTAACTGACTTTTTCGGTATTGACGATGTAAGTTGATAACAAATTTGATAAACCGATTTATTATTATTAAATAGGAATGGATTAAAGGAAAATCATGTCCACGGTTACAAGAAGTAACTAAAGATGTAATATCATCAATTGAATCACAAGTTCTTGAAGAAAATAAAGATTTTATTAACATATTAAAAGAAAAAGCAGGATATTCGAATATGAATTTGAGAGATATATCTACATTATATGACATTTTAGATGTCCAAAAACTTATTAAAGGTTTTTTACCAGAATGGACAAAAAATGGTATCTATGAAAAGCTAAAAAAATTAACACAAGAAATTTATAGATTATATGGTGGTGCTTCAGCATTTGGAAGACCAGAACATCTTGATATTATGAAACTTTATGAGGGACCCCTTTTAAAAACAATGTTACAATATTTTGATAAAAAAGAGGAACAATTAAATAAAGATGTAATAAAATCTAATTTTAAATTACTTTTGGGTGGAATTACTTTACCAGATAGATTAAAATACATTGCATATTCTGCTCATGACTATACACTTGATGAATTATTTTTCTTAATGGGTCTTGATGATAATTTAGTGAATGAAGAATTAGCATCTGTTTTTTCAGCAATATTATTTTATGAATTATATAAATATGATGATTCGTTCGAAATTAAGATACTGTTTAGTAGAAATGGTGCTGAAAATATAATTGATATCACTGATAGGGTTATAGGATGTAAGGGATCTAAGAGATGTTTGTATAGTGATTTTAAGAATGGAATGAAAGATAGAATTCCCAGTGATATTAAGAGTGAATGTGGTTATCAATAAAAAATATTTTTAATTTTTTTTAATTTCTAAGTAATTTTATTATCATAAATGTGTAAAATCAAAAAAAATACATTTTTATCTAATACTTAATTAAAGGTATTTTTGAGAGCAATTTTTAAAATTATAGCACACTTTCACAAATTTTGATAAATATTTGAATACTGTAACTATATTTTAGCGAAAAAACAACAACGTTTTTAAAAATTATAACTTAAAAATATTTATTCACACTGTACTTGATCTTGAACAGGCTTCTTAAAGAAATAGTCTAAAGAAAGATTAAGAAAAGTAAACTTTGCTACAATAGCAAAGTTGTATATAACATATACATATATATTACTTATAATATGATCTTTTATCTTTAATGTTAAAAACATTACCTAATAATATTTCCATTGTAATAACATTATCGATATTTAAATATAGATGATATTTTCTGAAAATTTTTAAGAAAAAAATGTCATTCACACTTGACTAAGAAAATTTTTTCCTTTAAAAATATAAAACATTTTACAATATGTGCAAAAAAAATCGCTTAAGTTTAAAAAATTAAAACAATATACATAAAAATAGCTATTAAAAGTTATAAAATATTTACTAGAAGTCTTTCAATTATATTTATCAGTAAATATTGTGGTGCAGATATTTTATTTTAACTATAAAAATTTATTGTTAATCGGTAGCTTTAAATGAATGTATAAAAATTTATTTAATGTTAGATTTATTTTCAATGATATTTTTTTAAAACGATAACTAGAAATATATTTGGATTTTAATTTTTATTATTTAAATAAAACCAACAACATTAAATAAAAGTAATGTTTGGTATGATATAAATTGCAGAATATAAAATATGAAGTATTTTCGAAATTTTATTATTGCTATTTTACTATGTTTATTTAATCCTAATCTAGCTAATAATACTGGGAATGGTAAAAAATTGCTATTAGTTCAAGTTATTTTTCGACACGGTGAAAGAGCTCCAATTTTGACATACCCAAATGATCCATACAAGGATCATGATTGGGGTGTTCCATTAGGAACATTAACGAAACATGGTATTCAACAACAAGTAGAGTTAGGTGAAAAATTTAGAGAAAGATACATGATTAAAAAACAATTTTTGAGTAAAAAATATAAATCAAATGAAGTAAGCATTTTTATTAATTTTTACACAATTTACTTTCTAGATAATTGCAAGAAGTACTGATAAAAATAGAACAGTTGAAAGTGCTAGAGCTAACTTGAGAGGTCTATATAATACAGATAATGTATCGAAAATACCTATTATTACAACTTTCTTCCAGATTCCAAAGGTAAAATTGAGGAATTTAAACAATTATCTAATAATTTAAGCCTTGGTTGGGTGGTAGATCATGCCCCAAATATGTTAATTTAATAACAACAAAGAAAACTTCATATGAAGAAACATTTTACAATAACAACAAAGACTTTCTAGAGTTTTTAAAGAACGTAACAGGTATCCAAAGAATGCTAATGACTGATGTTGCTGATTTGTATGACACATTTAAAGTTCAAAGGCAATTAAAGTGTAAACTTCCAAAATTTTTCAAAAAAAGACAATTTTATAAATTAAAGTATTTAACAAAACAAGTATATAGGTTACAAGATGGTTTACCTGCCTTCGATTTTCCTGAGGATATTCGGTTAATGAGACTTAATGAAGGTCCACTTTTAAAAAATATCCTAGACAATATGGATTTAAAATTAAAAAAATATAAAAAGGCCAAAACCTGTTAGTGGATTAAATTACCAATATTTACATCCACAACTAAAAGAAACAACAAAATATGTTAGTTACTCAGCCCATGACTATACAATAGCAAATATTTTTGCATTGATGGGATTAAAAAAATTTAGAAACAAAAAATCATTGCGTATCAATTTTACAGCAACATTATTCTTTGAATTATATGAAAATAGTGAAGGTAAATATGAAATAAAGATTCTTTTTAGTAGAGAAGGTGGAAAAAAAATTCTGGATATTACTGATAGAGTTTTAGGTTGCAAAAAGTTTAAAACATGTTTGTTTGAGGATTTCAAGGAGGGCTTAAAAGGCAGGATTCCTAAAAGCGTTTACACGGAATGCTTTGTCGATTGAGTTGTAAAAAACTAATTTTTTTTATATATTTTATTTTAAATTAACTGCAGAAATTAAAAAGTAGAGCATTTTTGATTTATTGTGATGAAGTGAAATAAATTTTCTTGGCCACTTTAAATAGTACATTTAATTAGAAATCATTTAAAATAGTTTACAAATGGTTGGATTTTAAAAAAAATCTTCGAGAGAAGCAGAAGTCTTTGAAATGTGTTTTTTATTTTAATAGTTTATTTATCTGTTTCGAAACTTTGAGAGCAATTTTTGTACTGTTGAGATATTCACTCTCCCCAATGTTTCTCACGATTTTTTAGTAACTTCAGTTGTCTTGTGTTTTAGTTGAAACTTGTAGAGAATATACATTGTTAAAAATAATGACTACTTATATAGTTGTTTTACCAAAAAATATGTAGCATAGATAATATAACTAATTATGAGTTAAATAAAACATTTAATTAAAATAATGCAAACGTTTCTATAATTAAAAAAATAAATGACATGATACAATAAAATTAATAATTAAACTATTATAGAAACATATCACAATACAACAAAAATAAAATAATGCTTAAAAAATATGGAAATATGACATAAAATCACAAATTTACTAAAATCTCCGTATTAAATACTCTTTGAGACAAAGAAAATAAATATTTTAAGGGCTCTTTTCTTTCAAAACCCAATAGAATCTTCCAATGGTAAAATAGTATTTTTTTTACAATATGTGATTTAAAAAATTAAGAAGTGGTACTGTCAAACTATTATGATAACTTAATTTTTTACTGGGAATAAACATTATTTCATTGATGATATAAAAATTCATTAAAAAATGAAAAACTTACACAACAACTAAATGATTACTTCACAGAATGATTATATATTTTCAATAATTGATAAAAGTTAAATAAAAATATTATCATAGAATCTTTAATTTTTAATAAATAATTTGTGAACAATAAATTTTTTGAAGTTATTTTTATTTTAGATGGTATATTTTTAAGAAGAAATGAAATAACAACTAATAGAGATTTAATCAAGAAATATTTTTCAAATTTGTCTACTATACTATTGCTGTTTTTTCTTAGTTTTAGTTTAAATAATAACATCACAAATAGTAAAAAAATTGCTATTAGTTAAAGTTGTTTTTAGACATGGTGAAAGAGTTCTACAAAGACGTAGCCAAATGATCCGTATTAAGATCATAATTGGGGTGTTTCCATTAGAAAATTTAACAAAAAATGTTTTTTCTTTATATGTTAATTTACATTTTTGATTAATTCGAATAACAAAGCACCAATTTTTTCTATCATCTGCTATCATATCATTAATTACCTCTAAGTGAACAAAATTAAATATGTATAATTTTATCATTTACATGTAGTATTATAGAATATTACCATAAATAACTTGAATCATTATTGATAAAAATAACTGATTGATTAGTTTTATTTGAAAGAACTATAGTTATTCAAATATAAATAATTTTTTTCATTTTAAAAACATATAAATAAATATGTACTTGGAATAATTTCATGTATTGTATGAAATCTTGATGATGGGAAAGTTTCTTACAATAATAACATAATAACAAAATTTTAGCATAATGTCGAGCTATCTTATAGTACTATTTATAAACTATTAATTTTCATATTATTAGCAACACTATCGATATTTAAATTTAGATGATGCATTCTGAAAATTTTAAAAAAACGTTATTAACAATCGACAAAAAAATTTTTTACTTAAAAAATATATTACATTTCACAATACATTCAAAAAGGTTGATAATGTTCACAAAATTAAAACAAAATATATAAAGGTAAACTAATTAAGGAAAACAAAAAATTTATTAAAAGTCTTTAAATTCTTTTTATCAATCAATGATGTATTGTAGATATTTTTAATGGCAAACTCAATTTTTATTATCAATTGATAATCTCAAATTAATGATTAAAAATTTGTTAAACATTATATTTATTTTTAATGATTTTTTAAAAATAATTATATAAATATATTTGGATTTTTATTTTTATTAATTAAATAAAACCAATAACCTCATATAAAAGTAGTGTGTGACATGATACTTTTTTAGAATTTATAATATGAATTCCTTTTCAAATTTCATTATTATTTTACTATCTTTGTTCAGTATCAATCTAACTATTGATGCTGCAAAACCTAAAAAATTGATATTAGTTCAGGTTATTTTTAGACACGGTGAAAGGGCTCCAATTTTAACATACCCAAAAGATCCATACAAAGATCATGATTGGGGTGTGCCATTAGGAACATTAACGAAACGAGGTATTCGACAACACGTAGAATTGGGTAAAGCATTAAGGAAAAGATACATGATTAAAAAAAGATTTTTGAGCAAAACATATAAATCAAGTGAAGTAAGCATTTTTATTAATTTTTACACAATTTACTTTTCTAGATAATTGCAAGAAGTACTGATAAAAATAGAACAATTGAAAGTGCTAGAGCTAACTTGAGAGGTCTATATAAAACAAATGATATATCGAAAATACCTATTATTACAACTTTCTTCCAGATTCCAAAGGTAAAATTAAGCAATTATAACAATTACCTATTAATTTAAGCCTTGGTTGGGTGGTAGATCATGTCCCAAATATGTTAATTTAATAACAAGCAAAGAAAACTTCATATGAAGACACATTTTACAATAAAAACAAAGATTTTATAGAGTTTTTAAAAAAAGTAACAGGCATGGAAAGAATGCTAATGACTGATGTTTCTGATTTGTATGATACATTTAAAGTTCAAAGACTATTAAAATGTAAACTTCCAAAATTTTTAAAAAAAAGCAAATATTATAGATTAAAGTATTTAACAAAACAAGTATATAGATTACAAGATGGTTTACCTGCCTTCAATTTTCCTGAGGATATTCAGTTAATGAGACTTAATGAAGGTCCACTTTTAAAAAATATCATAGACAATATTGATTTAAAATTAAAAACATATAAAAAGCCAAAACCTGTTAGTGGATTAAATTACCAATATTTACATCCACAACTAAAAGAAACAACAAAATACGTTAGTTACTCAGCCCATGACTATACAATAGCAAATATTTTTGCATTGATGGGATTAAAAAAATTTAGAAACAAAAAATCATTGCGTATCCATTTTACAGCAACATTATTCTATGAGTTATATGAGAATAGTAGAGGTGAATATGAAATAAAAATTCTTTTTAGTAGAGAAGGCGGAAAAAAAATTCTGGATATTACTCATAAAGTTAAAGGATGTAGAAAAAATAAACCATGTTTGTTTAAGGATTTCAAAGAAGCCTTAAAAGACAGGATTCCTAAAAGCGTTTACACGGAATGCTTTGTCAATTCAGGTGTAAAAAATTAATTTTTTTATAATTCTTTTTTTATCTTAATGGCAAAAATAAAAAAAGAATATTATTGATTTGTGATGACAAAGCAAAATAAATTTTCTTGTCCAACTTTAATAATACTTTATATTTAGAGAGCATAAAAAAACAGTGTGCAAGTGTTGAATTTTTAAAAAATTTTCAATTGAGTTAGAAGTCTTAAAAACGCGTACTTTGTCTTCACGATTCATTTCTTCATTTTGAAATTCTAAGAAATATTTTTGTACTGTTTTATCATCTACTACACCTTCTTTCAATGTTCTTTATGAATTTTTATTAGCTTCAGTTGTGTTCCTTTTAATAAAAATCGTAGAAAATGGAGTGTCAAAAATGATACCTAACTACATCATTGTCTTAGTAAAAAATAATATATAGCATAGTTTAAAATGATTAATTATAAATATAGTAATGTTTTTAAAAGAATATTTGATACATGAGGAACTTCAAATCAACCCCTATTTATTTCTACCAAACACAAATTATAATTAAATATAGTAAAATTGGCCAATTACAATAATTACCTTAATTAGATAAAAATCTATTTAATTTTTACCCTTTAATTAATTTTTTTACTAATAATTTACATGTTGTCCTCTAAGTTTAATATATTACTTTTTCTTTCTAAAGTATACAAAATTATTAGTATAGTATAATACAAATATAAAATTTGATTACAAAATTTTGATCAATCACTTTTGACAATAGAATTTCATGTTTCTTTTTATCAACTATATTTTTCTATTCGAGACACTTTACTATTATATGAAATTTATTTAAAACAGACATCAACATCTTTAAGTTTAAAAGGCATAAATTACATAAAAAATAATTAAAATAATATAAAAGCATATTAAGAAACTACATAAAGCAATGATAATAATAAAAAATATAACATTTATAAAATCACAATTTATATTAATTGAAAAAAATTATCAAAATCTCCGTATCAAATACTCTTTAAAACAAAGGAAAGAAAACATTTTAGAACTCTTTTCTTTGAAAAATCTAACAGAAACTCATAAAGAAGAAGAGTAAACTTCCTTTTGCATGGAAATTATAAAATCAATTAGTATTGTCGAGTTATTAAGATAATCTCATTTCACACAAAGTATAAACATATTTCTTTGATGATATAAAATTTCATTGAAAAAATGACAAACTTATATAACATTCTTACATTTAATTTATAAAATATTATCATATTGTTACTAATTGATAAAATTAACTGTAATATTATCATACAATCTTTAATTCTTAATAAATAGTTTGCGAACAATAAATCATTTTAAGTTATATTTATTTTAGGTTGTATATTTTTGAGGAGAAATTAAATAAAAACAAAAAGAGATTTAATCATGAGATATTTTCAAATTTGTCTTCTATACTATTAATGTTTTTTCTTAGTTTATGTTTAATTAATAATACTGAAAATGGTAAAAAAAAATTACTGATAGTTCAGGTTGTTTTTAGACATTGTGAAAGAGGTCTACAAAGACGTAGCCAAATGATCCATATTAAGATCATAATTTGGGTGGTCCATTAGAAAATTTAACAAAAAATGTTTTTTCTTTATATGTTAATTTACATTTTTGATTAACTCGAATAACAAAGCACCAATTTTTTCTATTATCTGCTATCATATCATTAATTACCTCTAAGTGAACTAAATAAATATGCATAATTTTATCATTTACATGTAGTATTATAGAATATTACTATAAATAACTTGAATAATTATTGATAAAAATAACTGATTGATTGGTTTTATTTGAAAGAACTATAGTTATTCAAATATAAATAATTTATTTTTATTTTAAAAACACATAAATCCATATGTACTTTGAAATAATTTCATGTATTGTATGAAATCTTGGTGATGGGAAAGTTTTTACAATAATAGTATAATAACATAATATTAGCATAATGTTGAGCTATCTTATAGTACTATTTATAAACTATTAATTTTCATATTATTAGCAACACTATCGATATTTAAATTTAGATGATGCATTCTAAAAATTTTAAAAAAACGTTATTAACAATCGACAAAAAATTTTTTTACTTAAAAAAATATATTACATTTCACAATACATTCAAAAAGGTTCATAATGTTTACAAAATTAAAACAAAATATATAAAGGTAAACTAATTAAGGAAATCAAAAATTTATCAAAAGTCTTTAATTTTTTTTTATCAATCAATGATGTATTGTAGATATTTTTAATCGCAAAATAAATTTTTATTATAAATTGGTAATCTCAAATAAATGTTAAAAAAATTGTTCAAGATTATATTTATTTTCAACTATTTTTTTTAAAACAATTATTAAAAATATATTTGGATTTTGCTTTTTATTAATTAAATAAAACCAATAACCTCATATAAAAGTAGTGTGTAACATAATATTAATTGAGAATTTGAAATATGAATTCTTTTTCAAATTTCAGTATTATTTTACTATCTTTGTTCAGTATCAATCTAATTATTGATGCTGCAAAGCATAAAGAATTGCTATTAGTTCAGGTTGTTTTTAGACACGGTCAAAGAGCTCCAATTTCAACATACCCAAAAGATCCATACAAAGATCATGATTGGGGTGTGCCATTAGGAACATTAACGAAACGAGGTATTCAACAACACGTAGAATTGGGTAAAGCATTAAGGAAAAGATACATGATTGAAAAACAATTTTTAAGTAAAACATATAAATCAAGTGAAGTAAGCATTTTTATTAATTTTTACATAATTTACTTTCTAGATAATTGCAAGAAGTACTGATAAAAATAGAACAATTGAAAGTGCTAGAGCTAACTTGAGAGGTCTATATAATACAGATGATGTATCGAAAATACCTATAATTACAACTTTCTTCCAGATTCCAAAGGTAAAATTAAGCAATTATAACAATTACCTAATAATTTAAGCCTTGGAATGGCGGTAGATCATGCCCCAAATATAATAATTTAATAGAAAAAAAGAAAGCTTCATATGAAGGCACATTTTACAATAACAACAGAGACTTGATAGATTCCTTAAAGAAAGCAACAGGCATCGAAAGAATGCTAATGACTGATGTTGCTGAGTTGTATGATACATTAAAAGTTCAAAGACTATTAAAATGTAAACTTCCAAGATTTCTAAAAACATTATTATAAATTAAAGTATTTAACAAAACAAATATATAAATTATTTGATGGTTTACCTGCGTTCAAACATTTTCCTGAAGATACTTTGTTAATGAGAGTTAATGAAGGTCCGCTTTTCAAAAATATCCTAGACAATATGGATTTAAAATTAAAAAAATATAAAAAGCCAAAACCTGTTAGTGGATTAAATTACAAATATTTACATCCACAACTAAAAGAAACAACAAAATACGTTAGTTATTCAGCTCATGACTATACAATTGCAAATCTTTTTGCATTGATGGGAGTAAAAAATTTCATGGACAAAAAAGCATTGCGAACTTTTTTTACAGCAACATTATTCTTTGAATTATATAAAAATAGTAAAGGTGAACATGAAATAAAGATTCTTTTTAGTAGAAAAGGAGGAAAAAATATTATGGATATTACTCATAAAGTTAAAGGATGTAAAAAAAATAAACCATGCTTGTTAGAGGATTTCAAAGAGGCCTTAAAAGACAGGATTCCAAGAAACGTTTATACGGAATGTTTTGTCAATTCAGGTGTATAAAATTAATTTCTTTATAATTATTTTTTTATCTTAATGGTAGAAATAAAAAAAGAGCATTATTGATTTTTGATGATACAGCGAAATAACTTTTCTTGTCCAACTTTAATAATACGTTATATTTAGAGAGCATAAAAAAACAGTGTGCAAGTGTTGAATTTTTAAAAAATTTTCAATTGAGTTGAAGTCTTAAAAACGCGTACTTTGTCTTCACGATTCATTTCTTCGTTTTGAAATTCTAAGAAATATTTTTGTACTGTTCTATCATCTACTACACCTTCTTTAAATGTTCCTTATAAATTTTTATTAGTTTCAGTTGTGTTCCTTTTAGTAAAATTTATTTATTGGTCTTATCGATCTTTAAAACAATAAAATAATAAGAACAATAATTAGTTAATATACCTTAGAATCTTTTTAAATTTCTTCTAAATTCCAACCAGTGAACCTCCTGATCTTTATTTACTTTTTGATGATTCTATAAAATAATAGTTAGTATATGTATAAAATAAAAGTGATATTGTCCATGACTTTCTAGGTTATTTATAGTCCCCTTTAGTCACAATATCATCCTTTTCTTTCTTTTTCTTAAACAGAGTTTACTCTTTAATACAAATCGTAGAAAATGGAGTGTCAAAAATGATATCTAACTACATCATTGTTTTAGTAAAAAATAATTATAGCATAGTTAAAATGATTAATTATAAATATAAAATTTATCTAAAACAGACATCAACATCTTTTAAATTTAAAAAACATGAATGACAAAAAAAAATTAAATTAATATAGAAGCATATTGAGAAATTACAAGAAGTAATGATAATAATAAAAAATACAACATAAAATCATAAATAATATTAACTGGTAAAAATTATTAAAATCTTCGTATCATATACTCTTTAAAAGAAAGGAAAGAAAATATTTTAAGGTTCTTTTCTTTCAAAAATCTAACAGAATCTCATAAAGAAAAAAAGTAATCTTTTCTTATTGTATGGAAATTATAAAACCAATTAGTATTGTCGAATTATTAAGATAACCTAATTTCATACCAATTATAACCATACTTCTTTGATGATATAAATTTCGTTGAAAAAATGACAAACTCATATAACATTTTTACATTTAATTTATAAAATATTATCATATTGTTACTAATTGGTAAAGTAAACTGTAATATTATCATACAATCTTTAATTCTTAATAAATAGTTTGCGAACAATAAATCGTTTTAAGTTATATTTATTTTAGGTTGTTTATTTTCGAGAAAAAATTTAATAAAACAAAAAGAGATTCAATTATGAAATATTTTTTAAAATTTGTCTACTATGTTATTGCTATTTTTTCCTTAGTTTTAGTCTAATTTATAAGACTGCAAATGGTAAAAAATTGCTATTAGTTCAGGTTATTTTTAGACATGGTGAAAGAGTTCCTACAAAGACGTATCCAAATGATCCATATAAAGATCATGATTGGGGTGTTCCTTTAGGAAATTTGACAAAACATGGTATTCAACAACAAGTAGAATTGGGTAAAGCACTAAGGGAAAGATACATGATTAAAAAAAGATTTTTGAGCAAAACATATAAATCAGGTGAAGTAAGTATTTTTATTCAATTTTACACAATTTTTTTTAGATAATTGCAAGAAGTACTGATGTGAATAGGACTATTGAAAGTGCTCGAGCAAATTTGAGAGGCTTATACAAAACAAATGATATATCTAAAATTCCGATTTATACAACATTTTTTGATATCCCGGTGGTATGTAAACACTTTCCAGTAATTATCTAGTATTTTAAGCCTTGGTTAGATGGTAAATCTTGTCCAAAATATACTAATTTAATAACAGCAAAAAGAGCATCATATGAAGACATATTTTATAATAAGCACAAAGGTTTCATAAATTTTCTGCAAAGAGTATCTGGTTTTCCAAAAATGGCAATGAATGATGTGAATAGTCTTTTTAATACTTTATTAGTACAAAAGTACTTAAAGTGTAAATTTCCAAAATTCTTAAAAACAAGACATTACTATAAAATGAAATATTTATCAAAACAAATATTTAGATTTCAAAGTGGTTTACCTGCTTTTGGTCTTCCTGAAGATTTAGACTTAATGAAGTTTAAAGAAGGTCCATTATTGAAGCACATTATAGATAATTTCGATATGAAGTTAAATATTTACAAAAGACTAAAATCCATGAAAGGATTAAACACGAAATTTATACTTCAAAAATTAGGTGAAACAACAAAATTCATAAGTTACTCAGCCCATGATTATACAATTATGAATCTTCTTACAATGATGAGTCTACAAAAATATGTACTTGATGATATTTTAAAAGTTCCATTTGCTTCAACGTTATTTTATGAATTATATGAGAATAATAAGGGTAAACATGAAATAAAGATTCTTTATAGTAAAAAAAGAGGGAAAAAAGTTCTTGATGTCACTGATCAAATTTTAGGATGTGGGAGATCTAAAGTTTGTTTGTATGATGATTTCAAGAAAGCTATGCAAGATCGGATTCCAAAGAATGTTTATGTTGAGTGTTTAATTAGTCAAAATTCCCGAAAATAAGAATAAATTAATTTATTATAGTGTTTATACAAAAAAATAGGAGAACATTTACATGTAAAATGTAATAAATTTTTCTTACCTAGTAAAATTTAAACTTTCTTAATTTGCCAATAATTTTTTCACAATTATTTCGTACATAAAATTAAAAGCAGTAATTAAAAAGTTATTGAAATAAGTTTTTATTTTCCTATTTTATTATTGTTGTTCTACAGTTTATGTTATTTAATACATCAATTGTAAAAATACAAAATTAGAGTTAAATTTTATGTATGATTATAAAAGTTTTACAAAAGACATTTTTTAATATATCAAAATATCTTTTTTAACATGCTTCAATAGTTTAAATTATTATAAATTATACTTTCTCATAGAATTTTACTCATCTGAAAACGCAAATTAATTTTTATAAATTTTTTAAAGGTTCTTTTTAAAAATCAAATTAATGAAAAGTAATAAAATAATATGGACTTTTATCAATGGTTAAAAATATCTTTACATAAATAATTTAAAATAAAAGCAAAGATTAAAATAATATTTTTATTTGCATTAACTAATGTTTTGTGTGTTAAAGTAGTAATTTTTGGCTCTTGGTTATTGTTATTATAAATCTCCCAAATTTTCAAATATTTTTTTGTAGTAAATTGTTTAGAATAATGATTTTTGTTAAAATTTAACAACTTTACAAGAAATTGAATTTTAACAACGAATTCCTTTGTACATTTGAAAGATATCAAAAATTAGCAAAGATAAATTAGTGATAAGTTATTTGAAAATGTTATATGTATTGTTTGTGAGCAAAAAGAGCAAAATTTAGTCGACAACATAATAATTTCTTTTGTTTAAAACATTTTCTTCGTTGTTTGACATTTTTAAAATTTGGATAACATTTAGTTTTTTTAAATAGTAGGAAATTTTTCTGCTATTTTTGAAGAATAGTCAAATTGTTTCTTTTTATTTTCTGTGCATCAGAATCCGACATTTTTACTTATAATCCTCAGATTCATATGTTCCCATCAATAAATGCTTTAAATCCATAACCTTTCATTTATTAAAATCTATATGAAAACACCGAATCCGTTAATAAAAAATTCTCAAGATTCTAAATCATGCATTCATCCATGAAAACCATATGAAACCTGTGAATCCAGTATAATTAATTAAGAAGATTTTTATTATCATATCACTGAAAAATTTAACAAATTTATCATTTATAATATTATCAAATATTAAGTTTAGACTTTTCACATTTTTGAGTGAAGTTTTAAATTCCGCAAAAGATTAGTACATTTTTTGGTAAAATTATAAATTTAACAAAATACTACTAAAAAAATTTATATTAGAATTTAAGTTAATTTTTAAAATAGGCAAAAACACCTCGCACGTAAAGGTGGTCGAACTTGCCATGATATATTCATACTTTTCCAAAAAGCATTCCATTCAACATCATCAATCTCTGGAAAAAACTAAATAATTTATGTCTAAAACCTATTTTTTTAGATTATTAATTCTAGGCGTTTACTGTATTTAATAAGCTGGTAAAGGTGTTTTTTACAGTTTATTAAGGGATTCAACCTTCTTAAAATGATCTTTGATCAATTTAATCTTTAATTTTTTTACCAATATTTCCCCTTTACTTGCATAATTTACTGTTCATTATTAAGTTACCATTTGAATAATATGAAAATATCTCTATGTTTTGTACTCATTAGAGTGGGATCCTGTATTTTTGAAGATTAATAAAATGAAAGGTTCTGCAAGTTAGCGGATGTAAAGAATTTTTCAGAATTATAAGTTTATAAATAAGGAATAGTCCAAATTTTTCCGATGAATTTTATGCATTCATCTGTTTTTGTATTACTAGTGATGTTTTTATCATATTGGTATGGTATTGATACTAAAATTCCCTATGTGGGACTTCTTTTTGATACAATTCTGGAGTATACCTTTAAGCACATAATGTATTCTTTATTAATATATCAACATTTTCAGTACCATTTTTAACGGATTAATTATTAGTTTTATACTTTTAAAAACAGATATTATCCAATAGAGTAAAAGAGTATCTTTACAGCAAGAAGGATAAAACAAATGTGTTTTGGAATAATTTTTTGTAGTTTTGAGATTTAACTTTAACAATATTCTTTGAATCAAGTTTTTTGTTAGAAATTTTTACGTTTACACTTACACCATTAAATGTCACAATATCAGTTATCATCTACAAAATGGGTTATACTATCTTTTTACATGGTTCTGCAAGTGTATGACCATTTTCGCTTAATGTCTTAAATACAATTTGGAGAAATAAAAATATAATTTATTCTAATAATTATTATATAATATATATATTATTTTTGATCAAATCTAATGAATATATAAATTGCCATTAGACTAACTAACGAAAAAATTGATTTCTTGTAATCAGTTACCATAGTTAATTATACATTAACATAAAAAAGAGGAAATTTTTTTCATACTAAATCAAAACAAAATTAAAAATTGTTTATTGTATTAAAGAATTCTGGTGGCTAATTTTTAAACATAAAAAATTTTTTTGATCTGCTAAATTGTTTGGATACTTTATTAAATACAATAAATACATAAGATACATATATACAATAAATATATTAAATATAGATATACAATAAATACAAGCAAATATAAAAAAAAATTAGACTATAGCTATTAAAATAAAAAACCTTTTAAATAAAATTGCTCCAAATAGGATTCACCACAAACTAGACATTCCAAACTACCTATAAAAAAGTGATGTTCTCCATGCATGATATTATATCTATTATAAGAAAATTCTTTTGAGTTAAAATAACTTAATAATTCAGAAATTTTCTCGAAGTTTGGAAATATTAAAGGAGAGAAGATTTAACTCATCAAAAAGGCCATTATTGAATTTTGACAATCCTCTGTTAATAATCGCTTCAATAGTCATTTTATAGGTTACAAATTTATTAAAATTGAAGAAATATCATTAAGATCCAGATTGCTATCTATAATGTATTTGATCATTTTTGGATTAAAAAAAGCGGTATCTTCTGTTTCACAGATTTGTAATAGTTTCTTACCGGAATAATAAAATTTCTTGGTACATTAAGATGTGGAAACACAAGTCTAATTCCAGATGTTTTACGTTATGTATTTTTTGAAGGAATGACAATGTGTTACCAAGATTTTCCTCAAAATTTTCTGCTTTAACATTAATAAAATCTATTAGATTAATGTTTTGAAAATAATAACTATAAATCCGGATTACCTTGGTGTGATTACTAAGCTGGATATGCACACTATCCAAACAAGTTAGATCAAATTGCTGGGAAAAAACTGTGAAGATTATCAAGTTCTGTAGAAAGTTAAAAAAAATCTTTAAATATACTAGTATTGAGTGAAAACCAACCAAAACAAAATCTTCATGCTAGATGAATTCGTCTGAGTACTGACCGCTATGGTCACATAAATATTATGGACTACTAAACTCTATCAATCTCATTCCTATTATTAGTGAAATTCATAAGTAATATTGAAGAAAGTTCAGCTTTTGCATATCTAAAAGATACTTTTAGTAGTAAAATTAACTTTTTTTTGCAAAACCAAAATGGAGTACACACAATAAAATGGGAAAAATTTTTGAGTGAGGTGTAATAAATGTTTTTCACCTCATAAAATTTGTATTTTCTTGATTTGCGACTAATTTTATCACAACTATTTCTTGTATATTAATTAAAGTAATAATTTAAGAGATATTAAAATGAGTATCTTTTTTCTTATTATATTATTCTTATTTTAAAAATAAGTTATAAAAAAAATTTCAAATAATTATTAAAATTTAATTTTATGTAAGATTATAAAAGTTTTACAAAAAAAATATTTTAATATATAAAAATATCTTTTTTAACATGCTTCAATAGCTTAAATTATTATAAATTATACTTTCTCATCGAATTTTACTCATCTAAAAACGCAAATTTAATTTTTATAATTTTTTTAAAGGTCCTTTTTAAACGTTAAGCTTATGAAATGTAATATAATAATATGGACTTTTATCCATGGTTAAAAATATCTTTACATAAATAATTTAAAATAAAAGCAAAGATTAAAGTAATATTTTTATTTGCAATTAACTAATGTTTTGTGTGTTAAAGTAGTAATTTTTGGCTCTTGGTTATTGTTATTATTAATCTCCTAAATTTTCAAATATTTTTTTGTCAGTAAATTGTTTAGAATAATGATTTTTGTTAAAATTTAACAAATTTACAAGAAATTGAATTCTAACAACGAACTCCTTTGTACATTAGAAAGATATCAAAAATTAGCAAAGTTAAACTAATGTTAAGTTATTTGAAAATGTTATATGTATTGTTTGTAAGAGCAAAATTTAGTCGACAACCTAATAATTTCTCTTCTTTAAATCATTTTTTTTGTTGTTTGACATTTTTTAAATTTTGGATAACATTTAGTTTTTTTAAATAGTAGGAAATTTTTCTGCATTTTTTGAAGAATAGTCAAATTGTTTCTTTTTATTTTCTGTGCACCAGAATCCGACATTTTTACTTATAATCCTCAGATTCATATGTTCCCATCAATAAATGCATTAAATCCATAACTTTTCATTTATTAAAATCTATATGAAAACACCAAATCCGTTAATAAAAAATTCTCAAGATTCTGAATCCTGCATTCATCCATGAAAACCATATGAAACCTGTGAATCCAGTATAATTAATCAAGAAGCTTTTTATTATCATATCACTGAAAAATATACCAAATTTATCATTTATAATATTATCAAATATTAAGTTTAGACTTTTCACATTTTTGAGTGAAGTTTTTAAATTTAGTTATAGGTGACTACATTCTTGAGTAAAGTTTTAGATTTAGCAAAAGATTGTCACGCTTACTTTGAGCAAATTTTCAAATAAGAAAAAAATGACCAAAAATATTCGTGCTAAAGGTGATCAGACTTGTTATGATATATTCATGCATTTTGGAAAAAAACTCCTACCAAATTTACTTAGATCAAACTAAATAATTTATGTTTTAAACCTATTTTTATAAATTACGAATTTTGGGTAATTAATTTCTTTGATAAGCTGATAAATTTATTTTTACGATTATTAAGTTCATTTAACTTTCTTAAAATAAGCTTTTATCTAATAAATCTTTATTTTTTTTACATTTTCTCTTCTTCCCCAGCATAACTAACTGTTCATCCTTAAGATGCGTTTTTAATACTATGGAATTATCTCTATAGTTTGTATTCTTTAGAGTCAGATCTTGTACTTTTGAAGATTAATATATTGAAATGTAATGCAGGGAGACGCATTTAATAAGCTTTTAAAAATTATAAGTTCATAAATATTGGCTACCTCAATTTCTTGTAAATAATTCTATTTGTTCCTCTGTTATCATTTCATTAATTGTCTACTTATCATGTCAGTATGTTGTTTGTGTTAAAACTCCATATATGGGACTTCTTTTTGATACAATTCTGCAGAATACATTTTAGCACATATTGGATTCTTAATTATTACATCAGCATTTTCAGTACTATTTATTTATGGATTAATTTTTTGTTTCATACTTTTTGAAGTCATATACTATTCAATAGAGTATTTTTACAAGAAAGAAAATTTAACAAATGTATTTTAGAACGTTTTTTTCGTAGTTTTGGGATTGGACATCTTGCAATATTCTTTGATTCAACTTATTTACTAAAATATGTTACGGTTAAACTTACGCCATAGTACGTTTTTTCGTCAATTATCATCCACTAAAATGTCATATTGGTATTTTTTTTATGGTTCTACTATTCTATTATTATTTTGGTTAATATTTTGAATATTTTAAGACTAAATCGAAAAAAATACGATAGAAATACAAAGTATACTAATAAGTATTATACAATATATTTATTTTTTACACTTTTTGCATCAATCCTAATAGAGATATATATAACAATCAGAATTGGTTGAACATATCTAAAGAATATTAAGGTAAATAATATTGCATATTCTTTCCATTTATGGTACAGTGATATAATAGTATTGAGAAAACTTTTTATTATCATTAATTATATCAAATGATATCAAGTTTTTCATATTTTAGTCTAAAAAAGGACAAATACTGGAATAATTTTTTTAATTAATAATGTTTTGTGTGATTAATTAGAAATTTCTGACTTTTCGTTATTACTACTATGAATTTTTAAACTTATTGTCGTTAGTAAATCGTTTAAAAGAATTATTTTTATAAAACTTAACAATTTTACACAAAGTTGAATTCTAATAAAACACACTTCATACTATATTAAAAGACATTAAGTTAGACCTAAAGATTAGTATGATATCAAAAATTATCAAGAGTAAGTTAATGGTAAATTATTTCAAAATGTCATACACGTATTTTTGTAGATAATAACATTAAAATTTGGACAACAGTCTAATATTTTGGTCGTTAGAAAATTTTTTATTGTCACATGATATTTTTAAAGTTTGAATTAAATATAATTTTTATGAATAGTAGGAAACTTCTTTGCATTTTTTGAAAAATTCTCAGATCTTTTGTCTCTTTCATTTTGTCTGAATATTGCTACAAAAATAGAAATAAATATTTTTACTGTTTAATATTTTTTAAAAATATAATTATAATTTATTACTAGTGGAGCATTTTTATTTTATATTTTACTTGCAATGACCTTTAACATTATTGTTTTTTCATTAACAAATTGTTTTGTGTCTTGACTTATAATACTTAAAAACTCATGCATGTTTCCATGGTTACCTTGACAAGTAATTCATTATTGTTTTAAAAAATCCACTAAGTCGATTATAAGTTTAAATTTCTTTTTCACAGTATATTATGACTCAAAGTCTTCATAATTTAAATGAATTTACCAGTGAAAAGTAAGTTTAAATATATAATATTTTTGAGGAATTTTTTTAAAAGTTTCTTGTTTTTCTTTCTAATTAAGTGATAAAGCTAGGAATTTTATCTAAGTTTTAAACACTAAAGGTCAAAACATTAATAACAACGAAGTTATATTTACGTTCACTAAATTATCTTATCAAAATAGGATATATTTAGTTTAATGTGGGATAAAATTAGATACAATATTAATGACTGCTTTAAAGATTAATAATTATTTTCGCAAAATCTACGTATTATTGCTATTTGATCGCTTATGCAGATCCTGAGACCTTCCTTAATTATCCTTTAGCGGTATAAAATAAATCTAAACTTTATTAAACTCAAAATTTTTAATTGGGCTATTTTTTCCTATTGTTTTAAAAGTACAGATATTTCAAGGAAAAAATTTTAATTTAAATTATTTACTAATAATTCTACATTTTATCAGTCAGAAACTAACATTACTCGGACCAGGAAATGTCAGAATCCCAGATAAGGAAGAATTCAATAGAATAACAGAATCAGGAAATATAAAAGTAATGTGTTATACATGGAACATAGCTGAAAGAGTAAGGCAAAAATTTTATTTCTATTTTTATACCTTTTAAGAACCAAAGTTCAATTGATGCAATTTGCAATTCATTTAACTCAATACCATCAATAGACAGACCACATATCATCGGAATCTCATTACAGGAACTTCCTCCATCAGACAGAACATTCCATCTGAATATTGTCAAACAACTAACTGACTTATTTATCAATACACATTACCTATTATCATGGGTAAGGAGATGGAGTCAAATCCAAATAATAATAGTAAAAAATTGTCTAAAAAAATTTACAGTGAGTTTCAACTACAAATGGATCTCATCAAAGATGGTATCAAAACCAGTTAGAACTAAAGGAAGTATAGCGACATATGTTAAAATTCTTCATTTATCTTGCGTGTTTATTTCATGTCACTTTTCACGTGAGTTTAATGGAAATAATAACAATAAATTGCTTTTAAATTATTTTTTTTAGATGAAAACAAACTTGAAAGGAATAGATATTCTAAAAAAATGTATGATTTGTTGGTAAAAAACAATGACTGTTTCAAACCAATAGATTGTTACTTTTTATTTGGTGATTTAAATTACCGTTTAGAAATCACATGGGATAATGAATTGTGCAAAAAATTTATTCATTATTCATTGCTGTCAACAAGCACTAAACAGAAATTTGTTACAAAAATTTTAGAGGAGCATGATGAATTACTCAAGGAGATAAATAGAAGTATGTTTAATTATTTTGACATTTAATATAAACATATTTTAGATGAAATATTTCAAGGATTTCAGGAACCAAAAATTACTTTTCCTCCGTCATATAAATACATTCCATTTAGTGATAAATTTAATATGAATAGAACTCTTGCCTACACAGATCGTGTCTTGTATATGGAGAAGAGTAAAAATTTAATTTTACCTTATAGATATGATTCATTACAGAGTTGCAAAGTATCAGACCACAAACCGGTGTACGCCATATTCATGCTTAATGTAAATAATAGCAAAATTTTAAATGATTGATATATGTTTTTTAATGTAGTATATTGATATGGTGTAGTGAAATTAATTAAATGAATTAAATAACATTTCATATGATATTTTATTTACCAAGTTTTCAATAGAATGATATATTATTAAAAATAATATATAAAAAAAATTAATATAAACATTAATTTTGAAAATATGAATTATTTAAAAATAAAACAATTTCAAGTTAAAGTATAAAAATACTTTCAGTATTAGTAAGACTATATAAGATAAGAAACTGATCGTTTTTGATCACTTACATTAAAAAGATCACATACATATATATATATCGAAAGTTAAATAAAGTTTTCTATATTCAACGTTACTAACAATTCGTAAGTTGTTTCTTTTAATCAAATCTATGGTTTTATGACATGTAGGTGATCACGAATAAAAGTTTAATTTAAAATCTGGGTACAAATATTCTCACTAAACTGTCATGAAGTGATTACACTTATTTTACATATCTCTTCCAACAAGAGATGCCATCTTCTTTTGATAGTCAACCTTCTCGAAACCATCACCATTAATCTGATACCTTTTATAGTGTGTCATGAAGTCATCAAGAGATACTTTCTTGTGTTGATTAGTTTCTGGATCAATTGTGCCAAAAAGACCAGTCTCTGGACCTAAAAGTATCTTACTAATACTTTCTCGTTTTCTGCTAATATCATGAATATGATGGTCATCAACTAAAACAGAATCGGATTCCGTTGAAAGGGAACGACGTCTGTCCTCGGAGAAAATATCATTTCTAGATTTATCTGCTTCTCCAGCACCCTGGTTGATTTTATTTTTTCTTCCAAATAAAGCATCCATTGAAAATAGTATTCAATAAAATGTTGTTTTCAAAAACTAAATATTCATGCTAACAATTTCTAGCTTTATATATCAACACAATCAGGAAAAGTACACTCTCTTAATGTAATAGTATGCTACCCAAATCACGAGCAAAAATATCAGTTAGTATTGTTTATTTTTAAAAAAATACATTTCAAAACACAGATAGTAGAGGTCTTTGTTCTTAAACGATTTATTATGGAAAACGTTAATCTTTGAGGTTCGAGCAGAATTCTTTTTTTACATAAACAAAGCTATTAATAATTCCGTTGCAAATAGACACGTGATTTGTTTACATATTTAAATGAAAAGTAACAAATTTAAATACCAAAATATTTATTTTAAAATATTCATTGATGTTTTTTTATTTCAAAATAAATATGTATATTACCTCATATTTAATTTTGAAATAAGATAAAAAATATCTTTGTTTAAAATATATGTTTAGAGATTTATTGAAGTAATTATATGTTAATCTTTAGATGTATCAAGTTCCGCAAATGTTTCTGGACTGTTAATAAATATACTTAAAGTACATTATCATTTTGGATATGTAAAGACAACAATAAAAATATGAATGTTATTTTTATTCTCTAAACATATGTCTATTTTTATCAAAATAAATATTTGTTACCTTAAATACTTGTAACAATTATGTTTTAAAGTTGATTAGATAGAAATTTTAAATAAATATATCCTTATGACAAATTATTATTCCTAGTAAACACTATTTGATGAGAACACAATAAAAACATTTATTTGACTTATCCTCCAGTTATCTTTCAATACTATTATTTGTGTTATTGAAATTAAATAAGAAACGGAAATTTACAATTAATGAAGAAAAAATTACCGAAAGACGTTTTTGTAGTACATTGTTTATTACAATTAAAGGACAAAATTATGTAAACAATTTTTTAGGATGAATTAGAAAATATAATAAAATTATGTTAATAGATGATTAATTAATTTTGTAATTTTTCTAAAATTAAACGAAACTTTAAGATAACTTTTTGTTATTTGAAAAATTCACTTTTCATTTATAAAATTCTTTTAAATACTAGCAATTTTGAACTTGAAGAATATTTGATCTCTTATGATACATATACGATGTGAAGTGATTTCTCAATCATCCTTTTCAATTACCATCAAGTGATTCGTTATTAAAGTAGTACATTATTAAAAAAATAAAAGAAGATGAGATTTTAAAATAGATTGTTGTATGAAAACTATTTTTTTAATGATTATACTAATAAAACTTCAAAAATATGGTAAAGTTAATAGAGATACGTGCAAAATTTGAAAATAATTTCCTTGATAAACAATGCCTTTGTAATGTAGAAACAAATTTTTAGGAAATCAACTTTTTACCTTTGTATTTTAAAATATTAATTAATCTTTTAAAATAACATCATAATAAATCTTATTACCTAATATAAAAAACTATACTATTTAAATGTTAAAATGAATTACCAAAAAAATAATTATTAATTTATTGCTATTAATGTAAGATAAATAACTACAAATAAACGAACTTAATAAATAACATTTTTTTAAAAAATAATTTACAAAACTTGTTTAAATAAAGAATGTTTACAAAAAAAAGAATATGGGCTTGGCATTAAAGGTATAAATACTGAAAATTTTTATCCATCCACCAGTAGTTGTTAGGATGTCTTAACAACTACTCACTCAAAAAAAAATTTTTTCAAAATTCTTTTTAGTTGGATGAGGAGAAGTACTCAAAATATTTTATAATTTCAATTTAAGGTGATAACGTTTTTAGTTATAAAACTATTATTTTTTGTTTATTAAATATATAAGAGATCAAATATAGCCGGCAACCTTATATGTCATGGATATAACAAAAATACTTTGAAATCAAGAGAAAGTATCATTAATTGTCGTTTTACCCTTTATTTGTTATAACAACATAATATTAAGGAATATTAAGTGAATTTCTTTTATCTTACAATCTTGTTAATTAAAAGTAGATAAATTTTTAAAAAATTGAATGGATAATGATATTTTTGGATTCATCCGTTACTTATAAACTGAAAAAAGTTCAAATTTTATTTGTAATGCATTCTTGTTTGTGACCGTTTGAAACTATATTTTGAATGATAATATTTTTAATGATTCAAATAAATAATCTACTCATCGTATTTTTTTTATTTTATTTTTTTCAATATCTTGTGGTTGTAGCAATTAATGTTTATATAAAATTGACTTTTATACTTCATCCATTATATTATACAAATTTTATTTATCTAATTACAATATTTTTAAAGATGCTAACAAAATAATTTTTCAATTAGTGATAACAATATTAGGTAAATAGAGAGATGTTTACATGAAAAAGGGCATATTTTAAAATGTTTGTGACATACATTATATTGAAACAAATAACATTTTAGATAATGTAATAATGTATTTTTTAAAGTACACAAATACATTTTAGATTCTTTTATGATATCAAGAAAAATTATTTTTATGAAAATCACGTACAAATGTAAAATAAATTATAAAAAATAAATTTTTCAGAGTATTTAAAGAGAATTCACCACATTCCATTCACACTTCTACTTCAACCTTCAAAATACATTTTTTATTATTACTAATAAATTTTTTTATTTTTAGGTTTTATAACCATGAAATTTTAAAAACAGACATTTATATAATGGATACAATCCTGAAAATTATTCAAATATTAATGACCCTCTAAAAAAATAATACAAGCCAATTTATGAGAAAATTTTTTAAAATCTTTAATTAAATTATCAAAAAAAATATTTTTTCTTTAATTTTAAACATTTTTATTGTATGGTGGTTTTTATTAATTAATACTATAATTACATAATTTCACATATTTTGCTATAAATCATTTCTCAAAAAAAAAACAATGTTACTTTTATGTCATGGTGTTTGATGGTTATTGATACCTATTTTTGCAGTAAATTAATATACAACAAATATTTATGGTTTTTTGGATTTTTCGTGTTCTTCTTTTAAAAAAAAATTCTTATTAACTTCTTTTTAAACCTTATTAATATTATGGATTTATAGTGATACGAAACACAATTGAGCAGTTTATGGTGCTGATAAATTTTATATATTAATATTGATAAAATTTTATTCTTTATTAGACATTCTGTCATAATACATTATGAGTGAATAAAATAATAACTTACATTTTTTGTCTTAGTTTTTATTTATATTTATTTATTATTATGTACTGTAATTCTGATAAGTGTAAAAAATGTAATTAGGATATATTATTTATATTTATTAGAATTTTATCTTGATAACTTCGTCAGAATACTGAAATGGTAATTAAAAATGCTCCAGAATTTCTTAGAACTGATTTTCTTGTCAGTGCCTAATTGAGTTACTCTTAATAATTGAAACGCGCGTTGCACGATTTTTTCCTATCATATGAAAATAGAATGTTTTAATTTTCCCCCGGATAGTTTTATTAAAAACAATTAAAATTACTGATGTAAAACCATGAGTAAATATCCATAAAAAATGGCCAATTATAACAACAAAATTAGGAGTTGGAAAGAATTGCATATAAACATTAATAGCAGCAGCAACAAAAGAGGAAAAACAAATAATGAAAGACTGGATAAAAAGAGATCCTTTGGGATCAGTTAACCTTATCTTATGTGTTGTTTTATATTTTAATCCTATCAAACCACAAAACACAATATAAACAATTGACATTACTGATGTAACGAGTAAGTTGTGAACAACCTGAACATAATTAATATAATTAGGCGCTTTGAGACTTTGTGGAACATATGTACCATAATGTGGATCATAAAACCAAGCCATTTGTTTCGAAGTAAAACCTGGTGGATTGCTAAAAATTCCAGCAGCCAACCCATAAATTATCGGAATTAATAGCCATAAAAAAGTTTTATATCCATCAAAAAGTAAGAAGGATAAATGGGAATTAAACATATCAATTATCCTATTTATAGCTAATAGCAAACACGACGTGGAAGCCGTAATCCATCCTATAAGTGCCAAAACACCAAGAACATAATTTAAAAGTGGATAGTTACATGCAACTGCACCAATGTATCCTAAATATCCACTGAAGATGGCATTTATTATTATAACAAAAAAGTCCAAAAGACCAATAAAAAGCATAATCTTATAACAACTCAAATAAATTAATTCACTATTTACCATTGCGATGAGTGATGGAATATAAAGGATTTCAAAAATGAATCCTATTACTAAATATAAAATACCAATGAAATGATTTGGTTTACCTTCTTCCCACCATCTTTCATTTGAATAAAAAGAGCAATTGAAGTAGTAATTATAGGACTCAGATGTTAAAAAGATTCTAACCATTTTTATAAAATTAAAATGTGTCAATATTTGTAATTAACTCCTTTTTATAATAATTTCAATGAAAGAAGGAAAAAAATGTACTCCTTGGCAAGCTTAGTAAAAGGATGTGGAAGAGAAAAAAGTTATTTTTCGTACTTTAATCATTAAACAATCAATTTTCAAAGATATCATAAATAATGGTAAAAAAGATAAAATCCATGTACATCATTTCCGTTTTTAGGTAGAATAAAAAGTATATATTCTCTTAACTTTTGAAAGTAGGACGTAATTTTTTGAAAAAATAGACATCAGGATAATAAAAATTTCATTAAAACTTCCAGTTAATGATCTATGAGTTAAAATACTATACTCGAAATATGTATTTATGCTTTGATGTAATTTTATCTTTATGATATTTAACTTATTCCTTGATAAAGGAAATTATATATAAAAGGAAGTATATTAAACAAATGTAAACTTCTTTTAATTTTAATAAATGATATTTTATATAATAAAGTGTTAGAATTTAATAAAAAGATGATATCTCAATAGGAGAAGCAATATTTTTATTTAAAATAATTAGTTCAATAAATGATAAACATAATAATATTTATACTTAAATAATTATATAATTGTTTGATTTCCAGGAACTGATAGAAATACACATTATAATTATCTTCCAAAATATTAAAATTCAAAATCAAAGTTTGAAATAATTTTTAGACTTCCATTAATCCGTGGGTATCCATCATATTTTCTCAAAAAAATTTTAGTAAGATAAAAGATTACATTCTCTAAAGCAATTAAATTATACCTTTTAATAAAATAAATAAATGATATGTCAAAATATTGCATTCAAATTATCTCAAAATAAAATATCCAATAGATAAATAAAAATTAATCATATACTCATTCTTCAAATAAGAATAAAATGAAAGTATTTTCTAAATTGTTAACTAGTAAACAAATGAATTCATGCACACAAAGCTAAAGCTATGACATTGAAAAGCAATTTGAGTTTTGGGGAAAATTTTTAAACAAAAAGAAAAATTTTTCATTTTGTTTACAGATATTATCAAAAACTACTGGTGTACAACAAATATTTTTGTGATAGGTTTAATATCATATGCTTTTTCAACTTGAAAATAATTCTATATTAATAATAATAATGACATTGTAAATTCGATATTAGCATAATATGACATAAAAATAAATTAAATTTTTATTAGTGTATAGCTGAAATTAATTAATAATAAATTTTTACTATTGCAATTATTTTTGAGATAGTTATTAAAAATATTTATATTGTCATTGTAGGTCATGTAAAGCTCTATAAGATAAGTTTAATATTACAGATTAACTTTAAAAAATGTTATCATTAATAAAGTAACTCAATTTATAGTATATTACTCATTTGTCTATATATGTATTAGAGAATTTACTGTATTCTACCAATTAAAAGTTTTTAAAAATACAGTACTGTTACACTATTTATCATTAATTATAGCACAATTATTGTCTCATCTAGAAATTCATATGAATCTTTTAAATTTTTATATATTTTATCGTATTTCCATACTTTTAACTTTTTGAAATACAACATACAAGTAATATAAAACAATGTAATTTATGATTGTTTTTAATTAAAAGCGTTATTAAATAATCTGGCATAAAAAAACATTTTTCATTAAACATTTAAAAAAATGAAAAATAAATATTTCAACTAAAAGCATTTTTCTCCAATATTTGTTGTAACCAGTAATAAAATATTTCTCCAATTATTATATAGATGTCCAGACATTTTATTTCTAATCGTACCCAGTGATAGTAGTTTAGCAATTAGTACGGAAAGAGTTAAATTTCTCTGCTACTAACCATATCTAGATAGTTTAAATTATTTAATTGACTTGCAAATTATCAAAATCTCCTAACTGTTTCCACTTGCCGTTGCCTATAATCGCCATAGGCTAAAAATTTCAAAATGAACGATATCTCGTCATCCATCCGATAGGTGATAAGTTTCTTCTACTATATTAGAATATTAAAAAAAAATATTAAAAATTTATCTTACTATATATTTCTAATTAAAGAAATATTAAAATAAAAAACAATTACATTTTTATTTTTTAGCAATTAATTTAACATTGATAATGTTTTTAATAATTTATAAACCTTACCGAAGATCATAAATTTAAAAACTACATATATCGGACAATTTTTATTTCATTGACTACAAAACACCTACACTATCACATTTTTACGCTACAAAATTAAAAATTTTTAATTTTTAAAGATCCGGAAATACTTTAAATTTTCATATATGCATATGGTATAGAGTAAATATAATTTTCCAAAAAATAAAATATGTTTATAAATTACGACCATCACTCAAATCTTCATTGGACACCAGTTGTTTTTGATGATAACTGAAGGGCAAAAGAATTATTTTTCTCTATGTTTAAAGGTACTTCTCGAAAATGGAATTGTCCTTCAGTGTTACAACTTTATGTGTCAAAATAACCTATGTAAATACTCAAAAACATGTAGCACAAAACAAATTTTACCATCTTCGAAAGTTTTATTTCAAAAGATCTTGAAATAAAATATTTGTTCACTCACTTTTTTATATTAAAAGAATACAACAAATCATTTATATTTTCTATTATTGGAATAATCGTAATAATATGTTTAGTGTACATGGAAATGTTTTGTTTACTATTAATTCCAGGGTGGAAAATTATCGTTTTTCGTTAGCTTATGATACAGTAGAAGGACATGGGAAATACTTTTCAATCGCTATTTTTGTTATCACAATTATTGGTGTATTTATTATTTCAAAAAGAAGTAAATGTTCCATGATTTTTCTTGTGATTTGTGTAATAAGATCTATCATTATAACCTTGCTGGAATTGTTCTTTTATAAATTGCATTAAGAGTAAAGTTTAAAATTGTTATTATCATGTAATTCCTTATTTTTTCAAAGGTAAAATTTGTAATCCATCAAATTCAATATTCGACCTTTTGATACACATGATTGGTATTTTGTGGTAATCATGTTTGTTTGCTTATGGTTATGTTCAAGGCCTTATCAAAAAGAATATGTTAAACATTAGATGTATATATTTTATTGTATTTTTTAGACCGATTTAAATATAGCATTCAATTTCCAAAATAACAAAATTTCAATAAATTTTGTCTAGTTGATGTTTTGAGCACTGGTATACAAAATCTTTTAAAGCTATCATCTAAATATTAACTATTTTTTTTAATTTCTAAAACTCAGAATGATTATTAATAGCCTCATAAATTTTACATTTGAATTATAATTTTGAATTTGAAAAGATAAAAAATGTTCCACGATTATTTGATGACAAAAAATTTAGAATAATCCATTAAGATATTGTGATAAACTATAACAGTGCAGCATTGGTGCATTATAAATAATTTAAAAAATTAATAATCAAAACAAAAAATAGAAATTATCTTATAGTTTGTGATATAAAAAGCTCCAGTAATTACAATGCAAACTTTATATTCTTTACTCCACACAAAAAGGTATTATGTTTTCAAATTTATTTACTTACAATGATAAAGCAAGTTGTTTTTTACCTAGATTTATAAAATGTAAAAAATTTTTTTAAACAAATTCTCAATAACATTAACAGTAGTTAAATTCATTATATAGCCATTATTAAAAGAAACCGTTGCAATTCAGACTAGTGTAAATGTTAAAAAAATTTTTTTTTATGTTATTGTACTGATTTGGAATAAACTAGGTATATTAAGAAAAAAACAGGTAACGGACATAAAACATCGATACCAGTAATAAAAAAATAAAATCCTATTTTTTTTTCATATATTATTGAATAACAATAATGGTTACTTAAATATCCACAATGAAAAATAAAATAACCATTAAATATTATACTTCATATCTCCTAACTTGATACATTATACCAGATTATGCTTCAAAAAATAATTGTATCAAAACAAATTTCTTATATTCACGATCATAATACGATCATTATAATGTTATTTTAATTTAAATAAGCTTATTAAAATGCTCTAATCATATAATTCTAACTAAGAAATTAATTTTCATAAAGGTATATTTTATTGAGAATTTTTTCAATGTTTAAATTCGAATTTCACTTATTAAAATAGTTTTTCTAATTTCCATTTAGTATAAGTAATCCATCATTTTAAAATAATTTTTAAAAAATAATAAAATGAGTAGATAAACAATTAAATTATACCTTTTAATAAAATAAATAAATTATGTCGCCAAATATTACATTTATATTATCTTAAAATAAAATATTCAATAGGTAAATAAGAATGAATCATAAGTTCGTACTTCGAATAAGAATAAAATATAAATATTTTATAGATTGTTAACCAAACAAAATGAATTTCATACCTATCAACTGTGTAAACACCCTAGTACACACTACACAAAATGAATTTTACCACCTATAAAAATCTTATTTCAAAAACTTTCGAAATAAAATATTTCCTTATTCATTTTTACTCTATATAAATGAGATTCAGTAGATCATTAATATTTTTTATTATTGCACTAATAATAATAATATGCTGTAGTGTAATTGGAAATATTTTGTATTTTGTCAATTATAATGAAGAAAGTTATTGTTTCTCCTCAGCATATGGAACAACAAAAGGAAATGCTGGGTTATATCTATTGCATGTAGGAAATGTACTTTCATTGATGTTTTTTATTATTGCAATTATTGGTGCATGTGCTATTTCAAAAAGTAGAGAATTTTCCATAATTCTTCTTGTGATTTGTGTAATAAGAGCTATCATTAACCTTGCTGGAATTATCCTTTTAGCAATTGCATTAACGGGTAAATTTGAAGTTTTTATTATCATTTGATCTCTTATTTTTTTAAGATTACAATTGCAATCCAGCAAAAGCAATAGCTGGTCTATTGATTAACATGATTGGTATATTTATAGTGATCATCTTTCTTTGCTTAGAATTACGTTCAAGATCCTATGAAGATGAATGTGTTTACCACTAAAATATAAATTTTTTATTGTA
Organism: Strongyloides venezuelensis; assembly: GCA_963280985.1. NCBI lineage: Eukaryota > Metazoa > Nematoda > Chromadorea > Rhabditida > Strongyloididae > Strongyloides > Strongyloides venezuelensis. The sequence goes on from CAUJLX010000002.1 coordinate 23,361,419, forward strand.
TTTTTTATAACAATGTAAATATATTATTCAACTTTAATAAATAAAAAAATTTCAATAAATTCTTACTGGTTGTTATTTTGCTCACTGGAACTAAATGTTTTTAATATTGTTGTTTTTATGTTAAATTTAAATTTTTCCTTTAAAAATTTCCAAATCCAAAAACTATTATTCATGATATCATTAATTCTACAATTAAAATATTCAAATATGATCTTAAAAAATTTAAAAAATGTTCTACGATTCTTCGATGACAAAAAAATACAGAAAAACCCATTGAGAAAAGGTACTAAACTATAACAGTGTAACATTGCTGTGCCATAAATGGGTTTAGAAGATTGATAATTAAAACAAAAAAATAAAACATAGAAAAGTGTAGGTATACAACCTAATATAGATAGTGTAATTCCCTGAAAAAGAATTATTCTTGAGAATTCTTTGTACTTTTTTTTGTTCCCTCAGACATAGTAGAATCATTTGATTTTATAAATTTCACATACTTTTGATAAAATGCAAGAATTATTATATAGTTTGTGGTATAAAAAGTGCCGAAGATTATAATAAAAATTATATATTCCTTACTCCACTGAAAAAAGGACATTATTTTTTATATTTATTTACTTACAATAATAAAGTAAGTTGTTGTTGTACCAAGGTTTATAAAAAGAGATGGACTTTCTTGAAGCAAATTTTCAATAACATTAACAGGAGTTATTTTAAAATTTATCACATAACCAGAATAAAAAGTAACTAGTGATATTAGGATTGGTAAAAATGTTAATAATACAATTTTTTTTAATGTTAATTGTACAAATTTGCAAACAATTAGGTACCTTGAAATGATAACAGCTGAAGGAAATGAAACATCGATACCAGTAATAAAAATATATAATCCAAGTAATATTTTATATATAATTAAGTCACAATCATAATAACTGAAATATTCATAATGAAAAATAAAATAATCATTAAATATTATAAGTTCACATTTGCTAACAAGGCACACGATACCAGATAACACTCCAAATGATAATTGTATAAAAATTAATTTTCTTATACTCACGATCATGGTCAGTTCCATAATTTTTCCATGTTATTAATATAGCAATAATACAAATTGATAGATTTAATGTTACTATAAATATATTAGGAATATGTTTGAATATTTCCATAAAAATGAATGAAAATTTGTTTATTATAATAGAGTCTTGTATATCATAGAAATTTTATATGGTTGTAAATTATTTATTTAAAGTTGTCTGGTTAAATTTAATAGAAAAATGTTTAGGTAAGCCATATATTAATAATGTGAATAGTTTTTAACTTTTATCTTGTAGACTTTTTTTAGTTATTTTTTTCTATTTTTAATTATAAAATTATTCATACAAATATTAATTAAAAAACCATAATAAATAATATTTCACAACGTCTTAGAAAAAATACTTTGTCATCATGATACAGAATAATTTCTTGGTATAAAAATATAGATGCACCTGCTATAGAGATGAAAAACTAAAGTAGAACACCCGTTATAAATAATTATATACCAGAATCAACTACAAATATTTATTTACTGTCTTCTAAATGAGTCACACCTTTAAAAATTCTAAAAACCTCATTAAATATTTATTTCTACAAACCCTACATTGCAAAAAAAAATAAGTAAAGTTAACAATATACAATAAATTTACAAATATTATACATAAGTAAAAAAATTAATATTTTTAAATCATTCAGTGTCCTCAATAAAAATATCCCCATTATAATCTCCACACGGCAATTTCTTCTTATCCAAATCATTGAAGAAACTGTGCTTCAGGATGTCCTTAACATTTGCGCGATTTTGTGGGTCGTAAATAAGCATATCCTGTAGTAATAGTATTCCTTCCTCATCTAAATAGTCTACAAATCTTTGTTTGATATTCCTACTTCTCCATTTAGGGAACGTTGGCTTATAGTCTTGGAGGTTAACAATATCTGGCCATGTTTCTTCACTTGGTGTTCCGAGAGTTTGAAATATTTTGTATAGTTGATCTATCTCAGAATCGCCACCAAATAAGATGGAACCTGTTGCCATTTCTCCAAAAATACAAGCTATAGACCATACATCAACAGCAGTTGAGTATTTATCGGCTCCCAATAGAATTTCTGGTGAACGATACCAAAGTGTAACGATCTAAAAAAGTTAATAACGACAAAAGTAACTACTACAACTTACCTCATGTGTATATACGGCTACAGGAACCCCCACAGTCCTAGACAAACCAAAATCTGCTAATTTCACACACCCTCCACTATCAATCAACAAATTTTGAGGCTTCAAATCACGGTGTAAAACTCTCCGTTGATGGCAAAAGCATATCCCTTGACATATCTGGTATAAAAAGCTCTTTACAGTATCAGGTTCCATTACTTGCCCTTCTGGTATCCTATCCATATATATCTTCAAATCCAGGTAGAGGTATTCAAAGATTAGGTACAGCTTACGAGGCATAAGTATAAAATCCTCCAGTGATACTATATTTGGATGCCTGACCTCCCGAAGCATGGCAATTTCTCTTATAGAAGATGGAGGTACTCCTTCATCATCAATATCCATCTTTATCCTTTTTACTGCAACAATCCTCCCGGTAGGCATGTGTCTGTATTTATAAACTACACCATACGTTCCTTCACCAATTTTTTCGAGTTTCACGAGATCATTGAGAGTGACCTTCAGTCTTTTAGAAACAACCATGATTGATATACTGCAGTAGCCTCCTGATTAGTGTAAATGACTTAAATGTTATTGTAATCGAAAAGCAGTGCTTTTTAATGTTCAGGAATGGGTTAATATTCAAACAATCGTTTTTAGATAGATTGCTTGTGATACAGTCATCAATATTGTTTTGAATAGTATTTATCCTAATAATCGTTTAAATAAACGGTTAAAAAACAAAATTCTGACTGAAATATGAACAAAAGAAGGCAGATTTGTAATTTGAAGTTTTATTAATAAATGATTATTGTTAATGGTAAAACACATGCATATTATTAAATAAAGTTAATTAAATTACTATATATACACTTCATTTAAAATGGTGAGAATAAATTACTATTGGTTGTATCAAAAAATGATTTCGATAGAGCTTGTCCTTGTCGTCTCGTAACTATCTTTTGAGAAGCTTCTTTCTCAGCAACAGAGACATCAACTAATTCCAGTGCACTAGGTGTTAACATATGTTCCTGTGGTGTTTTAGATTTAGTTTCATCACCACCGCCCTCCTCACTCGAGATAAGAGATGTCGATTGAATCTTTGATACTTGTATAGCAGCTGCACGTCGTTGTAATTTCTTGTTTATTATGGTAGTAGCTATTTCCCTGTTCTTTTGTGCCATTTTTTTAATCTCAAGATCAATTTTTTTTATTTCATTTACTTTGTTTAAGCACATTTTATTTATAAGATTAATCGTCTTTCTCTTCATTAGGAACTTTTTCTTTAAATCTTCTCTTTCATTATCCTGTAAAAAGTTGTGGAATTATTATAGAATTTAAAAGCTTACGTATTTTTGTGAAACTTTTACCATGCTCTTTAGTTTGTTTTCTTGTACTTCTGCGGCACTACGTAAAGAGTCAACTTTTAAGATGTTACAAATAACACTATTTTGTGGATAAAATTGGACTCTATTTCTAGGGCTTATTGATTTATCAATCTTATGGTAGAAAACATCATCCTCACCACAGTAAAGACACTTTTTGTCCTCTAATTCTGTTGTACGTCTTTTGTTGTCTGAAATAATGAAAAATTGGAGTTGTTATCGTGAAAATAATACGACTTACTGGTTGTGTTTAAGCAAGTTTCACAAAAGATGTGTAAACACTTTGTGTAGTAAAATGCAGTTATACCAGAAGGTTGAGTAAAACATGAATTACAAAACAACGAATCCATTCTTAAATGATAGAGTTGTAAAAACAATTACAATTTTTGCATAAATGGTGTTTAAGAATATCTTTTCAAGAAACAGCAACAAATGAAATGTGACATTTAGAGCTGAAAGGTAATCATTTTTTCCCGCATTAGATCCTGTGAAATGTTCTTTTATATTGTATGAGAGATTGGTGGATATTTTATATATTAAAGATTAGATTTTAGTTATACTTCTTTAGTAATACTGGTGAAACATCAACAGTTATCCATGTTTTATGATTTTAAAACTTTCTGTCTATAATTTTTTGTTTTAGTATAAAACATAATTATAGCTTAATTTTATAGAACAAAACTAAAAATTCAATCCAGTTAAAGGACACAATACACTATAAAAGTACAAGCCTTAGTAAGAAATTGTCTAAGTAGGATTTTAATTTTTAAAAGAAATGTATTGTATTAATAATCTGAAACAATAGTTTAATTTTAAAATACCTTATCTAATAATTATTTTAAAAATTACACAATTGTTTCCAACATATTATTTCTATATTTTTTATTATACAATTTGTATTAAATAGTTTTATTTTAACGATAAATATTTATAATGAAATATTTTTGTTATTGAAGAGATATTATTGATAAATTATAATTGTATAATGACATAATTATGTAGCAAAATAATTATAAAAAAATTGCTGTTATTTAAGTTAATTCCTTCATGGGGTTGCTATCATTTATCACAGTTTTGTTTTTTTCATTTTGTGGACTGTTAGTTTTTTATGCTAACTTTGATATTAAATACCACTGTTAATATTTTAACTATAGTACTTTGTACTATATCGTTAATTCTTATCTATAAGAGATGGAATAAGGATGATATATTTAAGAAATATAATGAGATGACGGCACTTCAATTTTCTTTAGGGATAGTTTCTGGAATAATACATATTGTTGCAAAACAAGAAGTTATAATTGATAGTCCATATGTCATATGGAATTTGGATTATTTTAATGGTTTTGGCAAAACTATTAATATTTTAATGATTTATATTGTAATTATGAGTATATACATAAATATTGCAATGCCTGGAGTTGTTTTAATTTCAAGAAATTGGATTATTATAAAAAATAAAAATCCGAAAACTCAATCTCGGCATTTAGTTATTTTAATTTTACTTGTTGTTTCAGCTGTTTCTGAGATAGCATTTTCCATAGCATTGTGTTTTAGTATGGGTAATGAAGGAGAGCATGTAAGGAAGATTTTAGAAAAGAATCCATTTGTGATTAATTATCTTTCTCCCAAAAGTTTAAACCCTACATGTAAATTAGTAAGTTGATCATTTTTTTAGTTTTAATTATTCAATTAAGACAAGCGTGTATTTCATGATTGTAACCATATCAATAGTCTTATTTTTCAATATTAACTACATTGTATTTGTAGTACAATACAGAAATTATAAAAATTATATGAATCAATTTGATGGAAATATGACAGAGAAGACAAAGAAAATGTATTATGAATTTACGAGGATTCTTTGTTTTCAAAGTTTAGCTCCAATTCTTATAACTGGAATTCCAGTCCTTGGTTTTATGGCTTCAATCTTTCTTAGATTTGAAGCTTTTATTTTTAGTGGTGCAACTTATCTATTCCTGATTATATGTTTTGTTCCTGCTTTGAATGCATTCTTTTTCATAATTTTACCCCTAAGAAATCGTAGGATTATTCGAATTTATATAAAGAAATTATTTTGTATCAAGAAAGAGTCGAGTATTAAATTAATAAACCTTCATATAACAAGAATACCATAAAATTTATTTAAATTTTTTATTATTGAAATACTATTATTAATTTTATCAGCTATACTTATTGTAACAATTAAATTAATTTTATTTAAAATATTGAAAAGTTATATCATTAAAACTTACATATATTCTTATGTAAAGTGTTATTATTTAAAATTAATTAAATAAATAATATAGTTAGTGAATTAATTTATCAATACAATTGCGTTAGTATTTTTTTTTATTTTTGAATTTAATTAGCCATAGAAATAGTATTTTTTTATGACACTGAAGAGATAAATTATATGGTTGTCATGTGATAAAGACTTTTTCAAAGATACTGTATTACAGGATTTCTTCTATTAAATTATGCTACCCAACTTGTACTTTTACTAACCACGTAAAATTTTCTTATATAAATAGTGAACATTTCATTAGTTTATATATAGTAGATGATGAAAATTTATTTTATTGGAGTATTAATTACTATATTTCTAGTTTATGGAATTAAATCCGAGGATTTAACTACTGAAGTAAGAAGTGTAATATGTGACTTAATTGCTAAATATGATTTTTGCAATAACTCAGTCATGAGAAGTTATGTTTGCAATAATTGCGAATCGGAATGTAAGGGCAAAATAGATCCAGACTGTAGTTCCTTCATTGGTGAATGTAAAGACTACTATAACTATTGTCCAGATGTTGAATCACAATGTCATGTATCTTTTATGAAATCTTTTCTTTATAAGTATTGTCCAGTGACATGCAAACAATGTGTACCAACGAATAATACTAGTACAACAGACGGAACCCCTACAGAAATTCAAACAACAAATAGTATTGTAACTGATTCACCAAGTAATATAACTAAAGTAATTGTAACTACAATTAGTGCTCCAATAAATATTGTTGACGTTGAAGGAGAAATACCTATAATTATTGATGAAATGTTAAACGTATCACAAAAATCTACAACAACGAAACTTATACCAACTGTGGAATTATTACCTAATAGTAATTCATTAAAAAAATTAAAAGTAAGAAATCGAAAAAACAATAGAAGTCTGAAAATTTTGAAGTTGTGAATATTCATGAATAAACAAAAAAATTTTAAAAATGACCATAAAAAAATTGTATTTAATTTTAACATAATTGAATGGGCTGTTTTCAAGATTAAAATGATACATTTTTTCAAAATTAAAATGTTCCAATAATTTCTTTTATTACGTCATAAAAAAAGTATTAAAAAATTAAGTTTGAATTATTTTTTTCCTATTTCGTGATTACATCCAATAAAAATATTTATTTAGATGTGTTTTTAATGATAATTACTATCCTTTTATTAAAATAGTAGAAAAATAATTACTGTTATTAAAATTATGGATAAAATTATTCTATAAAAAACAAAATATATTAATTTGGGAATTCTAATAGTGCTTACGTCATTTAGTGAAATCCAAATAAAATTATTTACCCATAATTATTAGAAAAATTACAAATATATCTTTATAATAAAATTTTAGAGTATTCATAAAATATTTATTATGAATAATAGTAAAAAACTTTTTTTAAATTACAAGAAATTTAAAATCGGATTATTTCAACATTACTTTTTTTATAAATTATATAGTAATTCTAACATTAATATAGCTATGGAAAGTAAACTTGACATTTATATAATGGAAATTCGTTATCAAATATACGTACAGATTCAAATTTCTTTTAAAATATTTAATGTAAATATTGCATCAAAAAATGAATTCAAATTTGATTTTAATTTGTTGGAAGATAATGAATTATACCAAAAATTAAATACAAAAATACACTACTTTTCATGTAATAAAGAAAATAAAAATTATTTAATTAAAAAATTATTATTGAATCTTTATATTTACAATTGTATAAAATAAACTATTTCTGCTATGCTTAATTTATTCTATCAATAAATTTTAGAAAGGTTTATTTTATTTATTATGTCATAATGTACATATATAGATATATAAAAATTTGTCTGTACTTGATTTATTTTAAGCAGCCTGTATACTTTATTCAATTGTTATAACAAATTCATTTTACATCAAAAAAGAAAGATTTTTTAATTTATATTTTTTAAAAGATGAAAGTTTTTATAATCATTTTACTCTATCTCCACAAGATACATTCAGCTGTTCAATTGATGAGTTGTGATACAATAAGAAATTCAGGAATGTGTTATAGTAGTGTTAACAAAGCAATAATATGCAAGTCATGCTATAATGCCTGTGGTTTTAAAGGATCTAATTATTGTGAGAGTGATAGTTCTTCTACAAAAATCGATGAATGTGTTGATAAAATGGATTGCTCAAGTTTTATATCACATTGTACTAAACAAAATTTAATAATTTCATTAAAAGGTATATGTGATAAGACATGTGGCTTTTGCAACGATTTCACACAAATCAAACCAACTGTACCAACAACAACAATTACCAATTTGGTGAATAATAATCAAAAGGATATGTGCTTATCATTGAGAGATTTATAGAACTTAAAATGTTGTATTATTCAATAAATTTAAATAATAATTATAAAATTTAGTATTATTAATTTACTAAAAATTGATTTTTAAGTTAGCACAAATTAGATTTTAATATTTTCAGTGTATATTAAACACTACGTATAATACATAAAAAATATGATTTTTTTTATATATTTAACAAATAAAAGATTTTTTAAAATTATTTGTATATATTTTAATTTTCACAATTAAATAACTATAAAAAAGTCTTAATTCCTTTTAATTACTTCCTTATCAGCATAATTCAATATAAAGAATTTAGTCGTCACAACATAATAATTAATTTTTTATTGAAAAAAATATATTTTTAATTTTTAGACATTAAATATATTATTATTGATATTTAATATTATGTTTTAGTCTATTATATTAAAAAAAATCCTTTATTTATTTGAAAACTTTTATCCTTTATTGAAATAAATAATCTCTAAGAAAAAAAATAAGAAAAAATTTAGCTTTTACCATAACTCATTTAAAACTAAGTTACTTTTTATGAACAAATAGTCAAATAGATGTGTTTCTTCTTAACTAGATGAGCTGGATTTATTTAAAATATTTGTGAACAAATTATGCTATGTTATTTTCAAAAAATTATCATTTTTTGGTTCCTTTTTAAGAAAATATTATTCTGATAATAACTTTCTCACAAAGTTAATGAAATATATTGTTTAGCATTACATTTAAAGATTACAATTTCTGAAATAATCCGGAAACATATTAATATTGAGATTGATTAATAAATGGACAAGTAATGGAACAAAAAATGATTAACATAATGTTTATAAAATTAATTAGCTATAACATAATCAAAACTAAATAAATTAAAATAGGACAAATAGATTCTGAGTCTAATTAAAAAGTGAACCTATAATCAATTTTATAGTTTAACAAAGAAACGAGTAAGGTTATTCTAACTGTTAACATTTTCACTTCTTTTTCTTTCGCTTCGTAAAAGTTGATTTTGTTCTAGACATAACACTTTTCAAATTTTATAATTGAATAAATAAAAGATTTAATCTTTTTAAGCTTTTTTTTTTACGAAAAAAAGGTTACATAAAACTTGGTGAAATGAATCAAGTTTATTTAAGAAAAGCATTATTTTGATTACATTTTTATGTCAAAAAAGTTAACAGAATTTAATAATTTAAAGTCATTAAAAGACTAAACTTTTAATTAGTAGGAAAATCTAACATTATTAAAAATTAGTTTATAAATTGTATTAATTGTTAAAAAAAATGAAAGTAAAATACTTTTAAATGTTAGACAAAGCTTTACAGAGATATAGCTTTTGGCTAGCTATTTAAAGGTTATTATACGTAAATTATGATTTTATAATGGCATAATTATGTTGTAAATTAGTTAAAATTTAATTACTATAATTAAAGAAGGTTTTTTTAAAATAACAGTCGAAGGTAATGCCTCCATATGGCTGTATTTAACTTTTTAACGCACTCTACTTAGAATGTTTTGAAATAAAAGCTTCCATTATTCATTATTCCATAATTTGATCAATTTACATTCATCTTTTTAAATAATATGCTTCTTAACTATTCAGAAATTACACTTTTCTAATATGTTATAAACCTTCTTATTTCGTATGCTTTTAGAAAAATTATTTGAAAGACAGAACTATAATAAGAGTGGTTAAAGAAGAAATGCCTTCTAAAAAAATCTTAACTAATTATTGACTAGAATTTTCAAAACCCTCTTTTTACCCTAAATTTAAAAAGGATAAGTATAACGACTATTCAACTATATAAATCAGTCAATTATAAAGAAAGTTATTCCGAAGGGAAATTTATTTTTTAAAATAAAAAAACGATGAAAAAATTGACACCTAAATTAGTATACTTTTTTCTTTGTTATTCAGTAAATTTATCTAGCCCCTTATTTTTAAATTAGAATGTGATTTAAAAATAAATTATATTTTATTTGTTTTTATAAATTTGTTATTATTTTATTGTTATTCAATTTTTAATTTTTATTTCCATTTGAAATGGTTATCACTCTTTGGTCCACAATTTACCAGTTTATAATTAATATATTAGATAATTTGTTTCTTTTCTATTCTAATATTGAGTATGTCATTAGTTTTATAAACCATAATTTTATATCAATTAAAAAAAATTTATTCTATGTACAAATATATATTAAAAAATGTGTCACAAAAGATGTTTTTATAAATAACTTGGCTAATTCCTACCAAAAATGTTTGAAACCTATCCAACCCCTTTATTTAAGAAAAATACATCTCATAGATATTTAGTTATTAAAATGGATTAATTTGAAAAGAGTTATAGCAAATACATGATTTTTTTATAGAAATTGACATTAATTTTGAAGTTTTATAATCAATTCTATTATTTATTTTATATGAGTAGCAAAAATTTATTAATTGTATGGTAACCCCTATAATAAAGATAACATTAATAACAATCACGATAAATTAGATATCACAATAGGTAACACACATATAATAAATTGGTTACTGGTGGCCACTCTTGGGAAAACCCCAACACTATACCAATTACTGGTCACCAAGGATTTCTTTTAGAATAACTAATGCTAATTGTATTTCTAAATATCTCTATTAATATTTTAACGACAGTACTTTGTACTTTATCAATATTGATTATCCATAAAAGATAGAATAAAAATTATTTATCTAGAAGTATATTGAGATAACAGGAGTTCAATTTTTTCTTGGTTTGATTTCTAGAATAGCAAATATTATTACAAAACAAGAAGTTAATAGTTGATGGTGTATATATCATACGGAATTTTGATTATTTTAGTATCTTTGGCAAAGATGATAATATTTTTCTAAACTATATTGTTACAACAGTTGCTTATCTTAATATTGCTATGCTTGCAGTAGTTTTGATTTCAAGAAATTGGATTATTATAAAAAATAAATCTCTGAAAACTCAATCTCAGCATTTAATTATTTTATTTTCAATTGTTATTTTAGCTGTTTTGGTGGTATCATTTACCACACTATCATGTTTTCATATAGATGATAAAGGAAATGCAATGAGTAATATTTTAAAAAAAGATACATTTGCAATTAGCTTTCTTTCTCCAGAAGGTTTTAACTCAATATGTAGCATTGTAAGATAGTGGTTTTTTTTATTTTCAATTGTTTATTTTAAGACGAGTGTGAAATTCATAGTTTGCTGCATATCAACTGTTTTATTCTTCAACATTAGCTACATTGTATTTATAGTAGATTATAGAAATTATAAAAAGTACATAAATCAATTTCAACAAAATACGCCAGAAAAAACAAGAAAAATGAATATTGAATTTGCGAGAATTCTTTATTTACAAAGTCTTACTCCAATTTTAGTAACAGGAGTTCCAATGATTATTTTTACCGTTTCAATCTTTCTTAGAGTTGAAGTTTTTGTTTTAAGTGGTCTAACTTATTCAGTTTTATTTGTATGCTGTGTGCCTGCAATGAATGCATTATTTGTTATAATTCTGCTCTTAGGGAATCGTAAGATGATTGAGACAACGATAAAAAAATATTTTCTAATAAGACAGGAAAATGTAATAAATCACTAAATAATCAAACAGCAAAAGTATAACAAAATTTATTTAGAATTTCTATTATTGAAACAGTATTTTTAATTTAATCAGCTATATTTATTGTAACAAGTAAATAAATTTATTAAAAACTTAAATAATAAAAACTCCTACGTATTATTATGTAAAACGTTGTTATTGAAGATGAATTAAATAAAAATTGAATAGTGTAATTAGTGAGTTAACTTATTGATATGATCGTGTTAACATATCTGTTATTATGTGATTTAATTTTTCATTAAACGGTATTTTTTATGATATTGTAAAGATAAATTTCATGGTTGTCATGTGATAAAGACTTATCAAAAAATACTGTATTATAAAGATTCTTTTATTTAATAATATTAGTCAGCTTGTACTTTAACATTGCATATAGAGTTTTCTTATATAAATAGCAAATATTTCTATTGGACAATATAGTGATAAATGATAAAATTTAGTTTTATTAGTGTAGTTTTTGCTATACTTCTAGTGTATGGAATTAAATCCGAGGATTTAACTACTGAAGCAAGAGGTGTAATATGTGACTTAATCGCTAAATATGATTTTTGCAATAACTCGGTCATGAGAAGTTATGTTTGCAATAATTGCGAATCGGAATGTAAGGGCAAAATAGATCCAGATTGTAATTCCTTCATTGGTGAATGTAAAGATTACTATAACTACTGTCCAGATGTCGTATCACAATGTCATGTACCTTTTATGACATCTTTTCTTTATAAATATTGTCCAGTGACATGCGAACAATGTGTGCCTACGAATAATACTGATAAAACAGGTGAAATACCCATAGAAATTGAAACTACAACTATTAATTCAGAAATTATTACTGATTCACCCGGTAACATACCTATAGAAATTGAAACTACAACTATTAATTCAGGAAATGTTACTGATGTTGATGCTGAAATACCTATAATTATTAATGGGACGTCAAACATATCACTTATATCTACAACAACAACAACAATATCTATACCAACTGTGGACTTATTACCATCTGATAATTCATCTAATATAATTAAAAGTACAAAATTAAAGTAACATATCAATATGAATATTTTTGAGTTGGGAAATATTCAAGAATTAGAAAAAAATATTTAAAAAAACATTAAAAAATTGTATTAAATTTTAATATAATTGAAGAACTGTTTTCAAGATTAAAATGATACATTTTTTAAAAATAAAAAGTTTTATTTAACTTTTTTATCACGCCATAAAAAAGTATTCTTTTAATTATTTGTTTGATTTATTTATTCCTTATTTCATAATTACAGTCAACATATACATCTATTTTTTACGTGCCTTTAATGACAATTATTATCCTTTCTTCCAATATCATAAAAAGAATGGTTATTGTTATTATTAAAATAAATCTAAAAAAAAGAAAGATATAAATTTAAAAGTTTAATAGTCTTTATGTCTTTGTAACAAAATGGAAATAAAGTTATTTATTCAAAATTACAAAAAAAAAGCAATTAATTTATTTTACAAAGAAATTTTAAAACGTTCTTTTAATATTTTTTAGATATAATAGTAAAAAGCTTTTATTAAACTGTAAGTTATTTAAAATTACATTTGTTTACATAATGGTGTGATATTTTTGAAAATTCTACAGCAAATTTATCATTATTATGATTAAACAAAATAAACTTAATATTTAAATAATAAAAATTTGTTATAAAACATATCTCTAGATAAAACGTTTCTTAAAAACATTCAATGCGAATATTGCATCAAAAAATGAATTTAACCTTGGTTTTAAGTTGTTAGAAGACAACAATCTTTGTGAAAAATTATGTCAATGCAAAAATACACTACTTTTCGTGTAATGGTAAAAGAAGGGATTTCATAATTAAAAAAATACTATTGAATCTTTCTATTTACAGTTCTATAAAATAAACTATCTGTACGATGCTTAATTTACTCTATCAATGAATTTTAAAAGTTATATTTTGTTTATTATGTCATAGTATACATATATAGATTCAAAAAAATTTGTTTATACTTGTTTATTTTAAGCAATTGGTATACTTTTATTAATTGTTATATATTAATTCATTTTACATCAAAAAAGAAAGATTTTTTAAGTTATATTTTTCAAAAGATGGAAGTTTTTTTAATAATTTTACTCTATCTCCACAAGATACATTAAGCTGTTCAATTCATGAGTTTTGATACAATAAGAAATTCAGGAATGTGTTATAGTAGTGCTAACCAAGCAATAATAAGCAAGTCATACTATAATTTTTTTGGTTTTAAAAGGTCTAATTATTGTGAGAGTGATAGTTCTTCTTCAAAAACGGATGAATGTGTTAATAAAATGGATTGCTCAAGTTTTATATCACATTGTACTAAACAAAATTTAATAATTTCATTAAAAGATATATGTGATAAAACATGTGGCTTTTGTAACGATTTCACACAAATCAAACTAACTGTACCAACAACAACAATTACCAATTTGGTGAATAATAATCAAAAGGATATGTGTTTATCATTGAGAGATTTATAGAACTCAAAATCTGGTAATATTCATTAAATTTAAAATATAATTATAAAATTTAGTATCATTAATTAATTAAAAATTTATTTTTAAGTTTGCACAAATTTGATTTTAAAGTTTACAAGGTATAATAACTATTATGCAAAATACATAAAAAAACTTAAATCTTTTACATATGTGACAAATGAAAGACTTCTTAAAACTATTTTGTAATACTTTAATTTCAACAATAAAATATTAAAAAAAACTTTAATTTCTTATATTACTTTCTTATCTTCATTATTCTATATAAATAATTTAATCATTAAAACATACTAATGTATCTGTTGTTGAAAAAATATAAGTTTTAATCTTTGCAAACTTAATATTTCATTATTAATATCTAGTGCTATATTTTAGTTTATATTATTAAATAAACCATCCCTTATATATTGGAGAATTTCCACTTTTTATTAAAATATTTCATAATGAAAATAAATATAATAGAAGGAAAAATCTTTTCAGAGTCATTTTATTATAAAAAAATCACATAAATAATATTATATCTCTACTCATCAATACAGTGTATATAGTTTTATTAGAGCTTTAAGATTTATTCAATTCAAAAATAATAAAAAAATATAATCATCTATTAAAAAAGCTGATTTTGCATCATTATCTTATCATCAACAAGCTTCCTAAAAGTGTTTGTAATCCAAACATTTGAAATGAAATGGGATAAACTATAAAAAATGATCTGTGAGAAACAAGTCATTATTATGATAAAAAGAATGAATAATTGTATCTAATCTAAAGATATCATCAATAAAATTTGCATGATTAAACACATTACTTTTTAACCAATTAAATTTAATTTTTCAGAAAATTCAAACAACGAACTTCTACAAATATCCTGATAAATTAACTGTATCACGATCAATCAGAATAGATCTGTTAAAAATCAAAGTTGTGGAAATAATACGTCGTTTTAAAAATACTTCTACAATTTTGCTATTTAACAACGTAAATTTAAATAATATTTCGTAGTTAGATTTAGAAAATTCCATTAATTAAAAGCACACACTGAATTTAGATAATATTATTGTTAGAACACTATTCAAAATAATTGTTCATTTTTTCCAGCAAGAGATAAATAATCATATAGTTTTGATCTTTTAAATCCAATAATGTACACCAAACAAATTTTATCTTAAAATAATCCTAATTATAAATGTATGAAATCTTAAGATAGTAAAATAATGCTTACAGAAGATGTTTAAAAAACTTTTTGTATTATTTGAATAGTCAAGCAGTTTAAGAAAAATGTTTTGGTATGAAATTTAAGAGTCAACAGGATAAAATATTATCGAAGAAGAATTATCTTTTCTACGCTTTTATTAAAAACTAATTTTTATTTGTTTTCATGATATATCTACAAAACATCTTAAACAATAATTTTAAGTTTATCATAACAACTTCTAACTTATAAATATATTAGAAATTTATTATACTTCATTTTTAAAGATAGAAACTTACTCTGTTCTCTTATTATTCCACTATTTTGTGAATACCTTTAATAGAGAACTTTAAACCACATAAAATAATGGCTGAAATTCTATTAATGAGGAATAATGATGATATTTCTAATGATATTGAAGAAGACAGAAGAAGAGAAAAATTTAACATTAAAAAATTTTTCTCAGTTGTTTATCCTGTTCTCATTGCAGTAATGATATCCATGAGCTACACCTCTTTTTGCTTCATGTATGTACCTGGATTTAACTCAACAGATTATAGAATGTTTAACAAGTAAGCTGTATTTTCATTAATTTAAAAAGTATCGTTTAGTTTATTTGGTTTTAACAATGACCAATGCAATGTACCATTGAACCAATTCTATTTGCCTTTGCAAAGGTTCCTTATGTTATCATTAAGTTTTTTGAATGTATATGGATTTGAAATACTTCTATTCGAAACTCTATTTGGTTTTTCAAATCATAAGAAAATCTCATTTATAACGTTTATCTTTAATCAATATTTTTTTAATATTTGCATCTTTTATCAACATTTATTATCATATTCCAGCAGAAAAAAATACTTTGATGATGATTTCCAGCTTATGATTATTTGTCTACTTGCTTCAATTGCAAAAATATACTTTACATTATCTAAAAAATTGACAATAAAAAAAATGATAATCATGCCTATCACTATATCTATTTTATCAATATCGTGTATTCAATCCATACCATATAAAGTAATTTTTTCTTTATTTGAATTGGTATACTTGGCATGTCTAAATTTCATTGCAATTTTTTGTTTATTCAAAGTTGTATTGTCTTTATTAAATGGAACACCATTTAAAAAAGATTTCATTCAGTTATTTAAAGGTATTTTTTCTTAACCACTAATCAGCTAAAATAATATTTTTTTAAGCTACAAAAAAAGTTATTTTAATGTTAAATAAAAAAGAAAATAATGATGTTAATGATCAAGAGGAAGATGAAACAAAAGAAGAGCTATATATAAATTCATTTGAATTATTTATAATTAACTATACATTTGGTTTTACAATTTTAAAAAATGACCAAGTAGAAATATTACTTTCTATAACTCTTATCACTTTAGTAAGTTTGAGTTTGTAGAGTAATAATTTGTTTTAGGGGATATTAATATCAGTTACAAAACATACGGTAAAAAACAAAAAAAGATCATCAGGATTGAGATTTGCAGCTCTTCTTTGTTTTATTGGATATTTTGGGGAGTATGGTTTTAACTTTCCGATGATACATAGAAACACTAGCGAGGGAGGAAAAACAACTTGGGAGGCTATTGATATTTGTTAGAAAATTTAGTCTATTTAAGTTAAATTTGCATATTTTGAAAAATTTTATGACAAAGTTTGCTGCTAAAATACCTTTCTTACAGATGAACAAAGTTAAAACAGACTCTTTGGTAATAAAAAAATCAGTAATTGTTATTTGCAGAATTTTGTTCTATTTCAAAAATACTCTTTAATTCTTTTGATATAAGACTAAAGAGACGATAGCTTTGCTTGCGTAAAAAAATAAATGAAACTTGTTTTTATATCATTTATTACAAACGTATAGTTAATTTTACATTTAATATTACCAATAGAATTTCAAAAATCACAATTTAATTTATGCTAATTGATGGTCAGTATTTTGAAGAGTAAATGTTAAGATTCTCCTACATTAATTACATATCTGCTGAGAAATTGATAGTACATCAGTTAGCCTTTTATTTACTAACATTTCTATCGTTTGGTTTGTCTTTCCTAAAGTAGCTTTATTTTCTTGGTTAATAGTTTGTAAACATATTGCTCTGTGCATACTCTCCATTTTTTCTTTTATTTTTTTTTTGGACACCGCCATCATTTCGCTGAATTAACTTCTTTTAAGTTGGGCTTTTGTATTTAGTATTTTGCATCAAGGCAATCCTTTTTTATTATTTACGTATGGTTTGAGGCTTTTAAATTGTCAGAAAGAACATTTGTAATGAATAGTGTATCAGATATCTTTTATTGGTTGAATATAAAAAAAGTGATTTCTTATATCAAAGTATAAAGTTATCACGTATAAAATATCCGTTTTTTGAATGGGTATAGTTAAACATATGCTTTTTCAAATAATTAACAAAGTTTTGCTATAGAAAAATAAACTCTTAGATTCTCTAGAATCTCCTTAACACGATTAAATATATATTAACCATGAGATTTATTTATCCTTAACTTATTTTAAAAACAAACTGCGTTGTCAAAACATAATATTTGTGCTACTATACTTTATAGTTTCAAACGTTTTACTAATGCTGAAAAACAACTTAAGATATCAATCAAACTTATAAAAAAAATTCTGTCAATAATTCTACTGTACACAATGGTTTACAAAATAGAAAGAAGACAATAAGAACCTCGAGAACGAAGAGTGTATGAGACGTTGGTTTTATTTTGAAAACGATGAATTATAAAAAAATGTTTGAACTAATATATGTACAACTGTTAGAGTAATTGCAAAATGCCTAAATTTATCCAGAACATTAATTTTCCATCACACAAAGAAATAAAAAAAGATAAATAACTCGATAAATATGTATCACACGAACTAAATGATTATAGAATGCGTTGTTATGAAGTTATCCTTACCTCATTTCGAGAAAAAAATTATCCATTTCTTAAATATCTTGTTACTTGTGATGGAAAGTGGATTTTTTACAAAAATCGAAAAGAAATTAAATACTAATTTTGCAAAGATGAAGCAATAAAAGGCTTCCTAGAACCCAAATTACCCCATAAGAAGGTAATTGTGATTTTTGGGTGATCTGGTGTAAAAGTAATATACTTTGAATTTATGAAATCTGGTGAAACCACTAGTTGAGAATTATACTAACAGCAACTTAAAGAAGTGACCAAAAATTGTGAAAACAATATCAATTAACTACAGAGGAATTTATTATGTAATATAAAGATAGATAATTCTACAACATTATGTAGGAACAATGACAAATTAAGCAAAAATGATTTTTTTACAGGGTGGTTAGCCAAATTTTCTATATAACAATTTTTGGCAACATATCTTCCATATAAGAGTACTATTAATGTACCAGTAACGAATTTTTTATTAATAATATTTGAGGTATTAAATAATTTTTAATAAATGTAAAATTTTAGAGGTTTTTTTTTGAAATGTTTAAAATTTGCTACAATGTATTGCTAGAAGCATTTACAATTGTCAAAAAAACTCGTTATAATCAATAAATAAAAGTCAATCTTTCTTCGTGATAATGCAAGTTGACACGTTTCAAAAAAATTTTTGTACATATCGTTCGAAGTAGTATAGTAAAACTTTAACTTAACCTGCATAATCACTTGAACTAGTTCGAACAGTTTCCCATTTTTCAAAATACTTTAACAATTTCTTGAATGAGAAAATCTTCAGAAACGATGAAGATATAATAACATGGTTTGTAGATTTTATTGATTCCAGAAAACCGGATTTTTATGCTAATAGAATAAATAGGCCCATATCTCGTTGACAGTAGTGTGTAAATTCTAGCGAATTATATTTTGCATAAAAATGTCTTTTCTTAAAAAAAATTTTGTGCATTTAAAAATCGCTATAAAAAAATATAAACTTCATAAGTGAAAACCTAGAAGTTTTAGTGATAATGATCAAAATGATAATAAAATAAAGTATGCTCATTGCTAGCTAATTATTTTTACTTTTCTTTATGTTATTGTTTCGTTTCCTGTAGTTAACTCAAAACAAAGCAAATGTAAACCATTTTTTTGAAGGAATATTAGTTTAATTGCATATTAAATTTATTCTTATAAAAAGCATTTTTCATCTACTCGAAATAGATTATTATTAAAACAATTACCTTTCTGGCTTACCTATCAATAATCCAATTTTTCTTTTTCCAATATTAAAACTATATTATTGTTCTATATTTAATCATTTGATGTAACATTAGGTAACTATGTTTCATAGTTGAAAATTATTTATATGTACTTTTTTGATAATCAATTTTTTACACTAATCACAAAAAGTTCAAAATTCTTACTATATAAAGGTAGAAAAATTTATTTTATCATTAACAATATGATGTGTTCTATTATTAACTTTAGTATATTTATTTTATTATTATTAGCTAGTGTGAATTATTCGATAAGTATTGCTCTATATAATCCAATATCTCAATTACCTCCTACTAGACCAGGATATCTCGTTTCTTCTCTAATACCAGATTTTGGTTTTCAAGGTTTTTTCCCAGAATTTGACTTGAACAAAATTTTCGCAGGATTAAATTTGGATCAACTTCTCCAAGGAATTTTAAGACCATCAAAACCAGTAACTCCTCCAGTTTCAGGTGAAGGTAAAATCTTAGTAGTATGATTTTAATGATATATCCTTATTGGTAATGTCGTAAATAATCGTATAGATAGGAAGCTAGAAAGTGTAGTATTACACATTCAGATGATAGTCTGGCTAATAATTTAACTATAACTCTTGTTAATTATCAATAAGGAGGTTTAGATATATCTCTCTATCCTTAAAAACAAATAAATTTTTCTTTCATTATTTTCAAATGTGATATTATAATCACTTTTAAGTTGAAAAAGTAACAAATTTTTTTATCGTAGGTACCGTTAGGAAGTTTAGATATAACTTGATAATGAACTTTCATATTTTAGATGCTTTTACATATTCAAATATAATTTTTTCTGTAAATATAATGTTAATAGATTTGTTAATTATTGATAGGACAATTTTTTACCTGTTTTTAAAATATCATAGATTTAAAAAACTATTAGCATATTAGGATTGTACCGGGGAAAAAATTGCAATTATTAAGCTTTTAATAAAAAATGTTTCATTTATTATTTTTTAAAAACGTCTTTTACTATAAATATTAGATTAGATTAAAGGAAATCCTATATAACAAGTATAATTTCATGGGTAACATAAAAATAGTATGCTAAATAAAAAAGTACAAAATTTTTATTTTCTTGAGAAAATATGGTACAATGTAAATTTTTTATTATTTACGGCATAAAATCTCATAGTCCAAAAGTAATATTAAATGTTGATTTATAAAATTTTATTAATTTGTTTTTATATGATTTAAAAACATGTAAAAAATGTTCTTATTTTATTGCTTTAAAAATAGCAATAATAACACATTCATATACCAGTAATGAGGAAAACAATTAATATTTAAACACCGAGAGCTATATCCAAGTCATTTATAGATAGTAATCGAGTTGAAAATAATTATCATTTCATTTTAGAAGAAAAAAAACCGTCATTCCAACCAACTGTTGTTTTTAATGAAACTCTTAAAAAAGAAGAATGTCAAAAAACAATTAATTCAACAAAAGGAATTAACTATACGCTTCTTAAGTATGAAATTGTGAGCCATTTAATCAGAAATAATGAGACCGATTTTACTTTGCTTCAATTTAATTTAAAATGGAATGATTCTGGAGAAAAAGATTATATTTGTACAGAATTTGTAGGCTCTGCTTCTAACATGACTCGAAAATGCGATATCATAGAATGTAATTTTAGACAAAAATATTTCTTAGGAATAATTAATTTTATCACAACAAAAATTTTTATTGTATATTTAATATATTAATTATTTTTTCAGGTGAATGGTATGTGGAAGAAACTACAACCATAGAACCAACAATTAAACCAAGTGGCAAGTACGTAATGATTAAAAAGATAAATAAACAAATCATTGAACAATATTCTAAATATGGTAAACTTTAACTTTGGAAAAAAATCTATCTTGCACTATTGGCAAAATATAGTAAATTTACATTTTAAAGATAGTTAAACACTTTTGCTGAAATACTGCTATTAAAAAAAATCAGAATTTTAAATATAACAGAAAAATTACAAATTAAATTTGTGATTTCTAGAATATCTTTTAAATACATAAAATTTGGTTTACCTGATATCTTATTTTAAATGAAAAAATATGAAAAATATAAATATAAATTTTTTGATAATTATTGTATTATATAAGTGTTCTACATTTCTCAATATAAAAATTACTAAGGAAAAGCATTTTTTTAAAAATTTCCAAATGATGATAAATTTCTCATGCAATCAGTGCTCAGTGGAAAATTTTTTTCGTTTCCGGCATCACTTCTCGAAGTTGGAAAGTGTTTACCGATGAACAACCATAAAAGATTTGTTAAGTATGTTACAAATTTAAAAAACAATTCATTATTATCTATTTAGAAGAAAAAACATTAGCAAGTATTTATTTAGGTTAAAATGTAATAATTAAGTAAAACAATTTAAAAGAAATTTATTATTTATTTTTAAAATATTCTTTTGAAAAAAGTGCTGCTTTTTCATTAAATTATAGAAAGTTACATATCTGTTCCTTGATATTTTCTCATAGGTTCTTTCAATTATTCCATAGATTCGTTGTGAAAAGAAATCTAAAATATAGTATGCCTTTCTGATTTTAAAGTGCCAACTTTATTTGTAATTACTTTTTCTTTATTTAAATTTGCCATTCTTTTTTTTGTATTTCTTCACTACTCTCATATTGATCTGATAAAACAACACCATCTACGCGTGAAGATGTTAAACTGTTGAGAGAACTTTTTGAATTACTTTAAAAATGATCTGGGAATTTAGGAACCATAAATGATTCAAATAAACTATTTTTTTGCTTGACATTTTTGGATAAATTAGCGATTATCTGAAAATTTAATAATGTTATTTAAATTATTTTATCAAAAAATTACTTTAAAAATACTCCGAATTTAAAAAATCAAAAATTAAATAAAAATAGTAAACAAATCATATCAATAAATATAAATTTTGCTTTTTAAATGTTATGAGTTATTTTTTTATATATACTCTGGCGAACAAAAGTACATGTACGAAACATTGATTTTATAACAATCTTTTTTTCATATACGTTATAGCTTTATTTATGTAATGTCATACTTGTTTTTGTTACTATTATCATTATTATACTATATAAGTGAGGTGTTAATAAAATAAAACAGTTTTAAGTTTATATTACATTTATTAGTTGTTACTAAGTAATGCAAGCTTTTATATCTATTGTTATTTACAAATAACAGTATTTTATTTAATTCTATTAAAAATTGACTTGATAGAATTGAATATATTTAATAATAATTCATATTAGTTAAAATTTAATAATTTCAAAATGTAAGAGAAAGTTGATATACTTATTAAAAACAATTTTATAATGCAAAAAAATGTTTAGATAAAAATTATGAAAACTCCTAAATATCAACTATAATTAGAAATAATGAAACATCTTGTAAAAATTCCATATCTCTCATGAAGAAAATGGTAAAATTTGATCAACAATATAATATTTTGTGTCGTTAAAAACACTTTTTTTTCTTGATATTTTAAAAATTCGATATGAATTCTTTTTTTTAAAGGTGGAACATTTTATTAAATTTTTTGATGAGTTAACAAAAATTGAACTTTTTTTATTTTGTGTAGAAAGTAATAAAAAGAATTAAAAGCAACAAATTTATTTTAAAAAATATATTTGAAATATAGAAAATAAAGTATTGATTATTTTTTTGATAAATCCATCAAAAAATTCTTGTATTCATTTCTTGATAACTTTCTTAATCTCTTAAATGATTTCTTTTGTTATCATTAAATGAAATAGTTGAGACGGTTGGGGCAACAGATGGTACAACTAAAGAAAGAATTTTACTTAACAAATAAAAAATATGTTAATCAAAAAAAGACTTACCCCTTTCTTGTGTCTCAGCAGATGTTGATAAGGCTTTACTATTCCCAGCGCATAGTTAGAAAGATTATCTTCTGTAGATCTGCGTAAGAAAGCCGTCTTATGATAATAATTGTTAAAAATTATTTTTTAATTTTTCGAATAGAAAATGCAAAAGATTGTATGTTTAATATAAAACAGTGAATAAATAATTTTTAACAGTAATGCAAGAAGAAAATGATATTAGAAAAAGACATTAATAAAATAAAAGAATTTATTAACAAGCATAAAAGATAAAAATAACAAAAATCAGATTAAAAAAATTAATATTTATTGTTTAAATTTATTATGATAAGAGTTACTGGTTATGTAAAATTTATGGTAGATTAAAAACTATAACAACAAGAATCAATAATAAAACAATTACAAAATAGTCTTACTTATCCTTAACAATTTTTATCTAAATCTAACAAGGTTTTTAATAATGACTATTTTGTATAATATCGAATATATTTATAGTTGGAATTTATGATGCCATGTGTTTGCTTTTTTTTATTGTTATTCTTCTTAATACCAATCATTTATAATTCCATTGAAGCTTCTTCTTGACTTTGATTGTCCACCATCTTGAAAAAAGTTTTTATTCCTTCCATTGAATAGAAAACGACATTAACATTTTTTCCATTCTTATTTAATGTCCTTGCTGTAAATAAGTGAATATCATGATTCAAGTATTTAAAATAAATTTTTATTAAATGTTTTAATAAATGTAAACTTACTCATTTCCCTCATCAATTATTCCAACTCCTAAATAACGGGCGGCAGTATAAAAAGTTCTTACTACCAAATTGCTAAGTAAATATTTCTTTCCTCTTTTTGTTTTCAATGTTGGAAAGAAATATTTTAAAATTGCTTTCTTTGGTATCAACATATCTGTAACGAACTTACAGAATTTTCCTGTATTGTTGATGTATTTTAAGGCTTTCGATTTGATAAGCCTATTGTCCAGGAATTTCTTAAGTTCTGGACTTGTTATTTCATATTCACAGCCTCTTCCATATTCATGCTCCCTCATTTCACTAATTTTTTCCAGAATGTATTCATTTGATGCATCCATTAGGGTTGTATGGTTGTCATCATTTAAATGAAAGCAGCATTTTATTGTTCTGCTTCTTTTAAATCTAATTTCTTCACCATCTTTTCCAGTCTTCACATATTCTTCAAGATTCTCGACGGCATCCATTATCTGTCCATACTGTACTTCATGGACTTCTAAATTATATTCCATTGTTTCTGATATTTCAGAAAATTTTCAGCATTATTCTGTTGCTTTCTATTAACATCGTATTCATTTTTTCCAGTTTTTCACCAAGCAAAGTTATTGCTCCAATTAATTTTTCATTGGTAGCATTTTTTGATCCCATTATAGTTGATACTTCTCCTCCAATTGGATCAACATTTTGTTGGCTGCTAGAGGCTTGGCTGTTTTTCTTTAAAAAGTTTGACAATTCGTCCATGAACTTGTCTTTCACCTTTCCATCTTCTCTTGTTGTACTTGGAGCATTTCCTGTGTTCTTTTGACTTGTCTCCATAAGTACTTCCTTGAGAGTGGAATTTATATCCGTCTAAAAATAAAAATAATTTAAGAATAATAGTAGTAAACTTACAGAAGCAGGTCTTTTTAATTCGTTTCCTTGAATTTTTGATCTTTTTTCACTTGCATTAAGAAGTGCTTGTTGAAATCTGTTTATCTTACTAGGTCTACCTCTTTTTGATTTTGTAAGATCATCGAAGGCCTTATTACAGACGTAGTCCTCATCACTGTATCTTTGACTTGGTACAGATTCCCTTGACGAACTTCTTCGGTCTGATGAAACACCAAAAGACTTTTGTTCTGAATGGCTGTTAGTGGTTGAATTTCTTCCAGGCATTTTCACTATTTTTGGTTTTAGAGTAATCTAAAGAAAATTTTTAAAAATATTTAGTCTTAATTATGTATTTTTTAATGAATAAAACATATAAAAAAAATAAAATTATTTAAAAAAAGTTTATTAATAACACATCAATAAATTTAAAAATTATTAATTTTAACAAATTAATTTCTTATTTCTAATGCTCTAAAGAGCTCTCTTTTGATTCCTTCCACATCTTCTTTTAATAATTCTAAGGCAGCTATTGTATCGAGTTGAATATCAACCCTATTTCCATTTTCAAGGGAAACTATAAAAAAAATAATTATTAATAAAAAGTATACTTACCTGGCTCAGCAGATTGATTTTTTTGTTTCTTCTTCATACAAAAATATTTGAAGAAGCAACAGAAAATGTTTGTTTCTTACAAAACAACGAAATAGGAACATGATTAGAACAATAATTCCCAGGAAAAATATTATTGCTTTGGTTCAAAAATATGCTGTGTTGATTATAGCATGTTGAACGTGCGTTGGTAGAACGTGGCTTACTGTTCCATTTCCTTGAATGTTGTCATTATTAACATTGACAACTTCTTTAACCACACACTAGGATAGGCACCCATTTTTTTTATTCAAACTTTGAATTTAATTAACTCTCTTTTCAATTTGCTTTTTATAGTAAATTTTTGTAAGATAAGGGTGATAAAATTGTAATAACTTTATACTTTATTTAATACAACATTTTAAACAACAACTTAAAAGGTATATTATTTCTATCTTATTTATAGTAAGTATGGTCAAGTTATGATACTTGGTTCTTGTTCTTTGATAACTTCTCATTCTATTGATAACATCCCCTTTGCAAAAAGTTGGCGTAGTAAACTTTTTAGATATTTTGTTTTGCCACTCTTGTTTCGTGGGATGTTGAATTATAACTTTTTGTATTCTTTAATAAAACCAAAACATTGAGATTTATAGGAGAAGCTTGTTGTAATTCAAGAATTGTATTTTTTAAATCTAAAAAGTGAATTCTTCAATTGTCATTAATAATTGCTGTATAGAATATGTGTATGCTGTCTAGGATGAGTCGATGTAGCATGTAGTATTGGTATGTTAGACGTATGAATAGATGCATTCCGTAACGTCATAATAGAAGAAATATGGTAGTAGCAGTGATATATTTTTGGTGATATGAATTAGTATTCCAGGTTCCGCTAATGGTGCTAATAGGATAGAGTGTAGCGAGGTCCAGAGCTCGATTTATGTCGTAATGGAACCTCCATGTAATAACTATAACTTTTATTTAATACATCATTTAACTCTACAACTTAAAGTTATAATATTTTCTGTCTTATTTATAGGGAGAATGGCCAAGTTATGATACTTGATTCTTGCTCTTTGATAACTTATCGTTCTGTTGATAACACTATCTGATTTCTCGAATTACGATTTCTTGTTCCTTTTAATGTTTTGAAAAGTTTGTTGGGTTGTGGTAAAGCTTTTTTATTAGACTATAAAATTGAGAATAACAAAGATTAATTTATAGCAATTTATCTTAAATACAGTTCATGTTTTCTGTCAGAAATACCACTCTTAAGTTGTAATTTGCTGAGTGGATTCGTTAGGGATATAACTGTACATTATTGAAATGGTTTATCTAATAAAACGTGGTAGATATAGAAATGACTTAAAGTTATTTATACAGGTTTCTTACTGCGTGGTCTTTTTGATATTCTCAGTGCTTCAACTGCAACCTCCTTCATAAATGTGGTGATTTATTTTCTTATATATTCCTACATTGTTTATTCGTTTCTCCATTGTTTATTTATTTATTCATTCCATTTCTGTATATTTGTATTAAATGAATTTCTTTGGAGGTTGTCTTGTATGGATTACACAATCTTTTAAATGATTTCTGTGTTTGAATGTTTTACAATTTTTTTATGTAATTTTATTTTCTTTATTTGTTGTATTTTTGATTTATATTTTATTAAATTTTCATAAGTTTAAACATTGATATTATAGTTTTCACTTATATTAATTGATTAAACTATTTAATAAATCATTGTATTATCATATTTATTTCTATAATTTTTATAATTTCATTTTTAGATTTATAAATTACTTTTATCTAATTTGATTTTTCTATAATAAATTATAATTCACTATTGTCATTTAAAAAAAAATTACATTGATATTTTTTAAAAGAAATTAATTCCAAGTATCACTTTTGCAAGTGACTAAATTATTAATTAATTCATTGTTTTTATAATGTTTCTTTTTCAAATCTTATCTTATTTTAAGTCCCTCCTTTTCTTCAAGATATATCTTTTTATTAATCTGTTGTTTTAGTGTTTATTGATATTTTAAGTAAATGTTCTACTCTTTTCTAAGGCTATATTTGTGTTTTCTCTAATTTATATATGTTCGAAATGTTATACTTTCTTCATAATAAAATATTTTTATCATCTGATGAAGATATACAATACTTTTTTTGTTTTAAGGACATGATTTTATATATTCCTTGTCCTCCGTCAATAACATGCTAGTTTTTCAACTTGTAAATAAATTGATTATTTCATAATTGTATGTTGTATTATTTATTAATATAATTGTACATGTTTTATCGTATTTTTTTTGACAATTTTTATTTATTACCTACTTTATCTAATTTTTTTTATACAGCTTTTCCAATTTTAGAAATTTTAATTTAAATTCTTCTTTGTTGAAATTAATTAAACTACATAAACGATTGTAATAAACTTCTTTACTTTCTTTCTTTTTCTTTCAGCTTATTCTTCCTTGTAAGGATCAGTAGTTACCAACGCAGTTTCAAAACACTTGTTGTAACTTTATTAATTTGACGTTTACTCCTGTATAGAATAATTCGGTATATGCCTTCTAGTATCATATTTTCATCTCATTGTATCATAATAAACTTAAAAAGTACTTTAATCTAGTTATTCATCAGTATTTAGTTTATTTATCTTAAAAAAAAGTACTCTCATAATCTCACCCCTCGTCGTTTCTACCATCATATATTTCTTTATTTTATCAGCTATAGAACTAAGGCCCCCAATATCGTCATCTTTTTCTTCCAGTTTACCAACTATCAGTTTCAGACTGCGGTTAAAACAAAATGCCATTTGTTTCAGCTCATAGTTTCACAATATTATCTTTGGAATGATAGATAAATTCTGGTAATTGTCTTTTCAACATACCTATATCTAATTCTTATTGCCTACAGAATTTTTCTTCTTAACTTTTTAATCTTATTTAATTATATTTATAAGAATTGTTTTATTTATCTTATTTATCATTTTATTTTACCCCAATAATTTCTTATCTTAATCGTAAAAAAAATAATTTATTTATACGTTATTATCATCATTTTTATAAAACTGGCGTTACTTTCTTCAGAATAACCACTAAAAGTTTGATTTTTATCATAGTGTACTCTTACTGTAGCGATGATTTTTAGTTCAAAAACATATAAAACAAATTTACAACAATTTTTACAATTACAAGAATACTTTTGTGAATACAAATGACTATTACTACAAATGATTGAGTAACTATATAAATTGAAAGTAAATTGGATATTTATATTTAAATAAGCGGATTTTATAAAAAAAAGGTGTAATCCACTACGGTATTCATAAATGAGAGTGTCAGATTCATGAAAATCATAAAAGAAATTTTAAATTTAAATGATTCATAAGAAAAAAATTTATATTAAGGAAATTACATTTTTTGATAGTCTACGAGATTATATTTTAGAATATACTCGAAATACGTATGTTACTTTATGTGTTCTTTCTTGAAAGCATTTAAGAAATATTCAAAATCTACTTAACTACCTTTGAAAATAGAATGTTTTTAATGTGGTTTTCATTCACAAGTACAACTATATAATGTTTTGATACTATTTATTCATCATATTGTGGATCAAAAGCTGTTGATTTTGTTTGTAATGTAGCAAAAATGGATATAGCATTTTATATATCACAATATGCTGATACAATTATGAAATGTAATCGAGTTTTTAATTTTAATTGATATAAAAGATTTTGCTATCCTATAAAATAGTAGCAAAAATTTTTTAATTATAATTATAAAGTTTGAAAAATTGATGTGTCGGAAGGTAGTTTTTATTATGAAATAATAACAAAGTAATTACTTTATTTGATACAAATTTTTAATAAATGTTACGTGATTATATAAGATTGTTGCTTTTTAAAATATAACTTTAACAGGCAAACAAAATAATTCTACCTTTTTTACAAACACTCATGAATATAAGAATATTTTTACTTGTTTATGTATAATAGTGAATTTGAAAGTATGACTTAATGAATTCAACGTGGGTGTTTGAAAAATTTAATAGAAGCTTACATTCTGTATATTATCTATTTTTTAATGTTTTGATTATGAAAGATGTTTGTTTAATTTTAAATAATAAATAATAAAGTGATAAAAAATGATATCAAAATATATACAATCGTTTTATCTCGCGTATTTTATATATTTTGATGTAAAAGTGCATATACAATAATAAGGATAAAAGGTTTTATCATATAAAATGATATCATTTTAAGTTTCTTAAAACATTATATAAGCATGTTTAATTTCATTTATGTAATTAAGAATTTTACTTCACAATGCATAATTTTATTCAACTTATAAGCGTACTCAATATTGGAAGCGATCTTTTAGCATCAACATGCCATCAATCTTCATATACCGTAAGTTATTAATTTTAATATAATGTATTTTTTAGAATGTCATTAAATGTTACGGAAATTACTTCCAATATTTTAACTTAACAATTGGGCCAAATGTAGAATTCCCATATTACATGACTTTTACCGATAGAAGAGCTAAACTTGAGAAAACCCTTGGAGTTACAGGCTTAGTAAATATATGTAATGTGCAAAAGAAATTAATAGGGTGTCTTAGTAATGATGCTTCTTGTATAAATTCTGGTGATCTATTAAAAATTGGCAATTTTGAAGGAAATGATAACTTTCTATACGCTGGTGATTATAGCATGACAAGCTACGAATGTACAATCGGATACATTTATATGGTAAATAATTATCAATGTTTAGTTAATGCCACATACCTCTTCAATGATCAATTTACAAATTGTTCAAGTACTTACATAAGGAATATCCCTATTGAAGGTGATTGTCCAGCCACAAACGATTATATTAAATGTTTTGACAACATCTATGCTGTATATTGTGGAAAAAAAGCTGGTGATTTTTATTGTAATGTTCTTACACGTGGTTTAAATATATTAATTCCAGAATGTAGTGGAAAATTGATGACATGCAATCCATTATAAACAGTACTTACATTATTCAGAAATATTACTAAAAAATGAAAAACTTGTATTTGTTCTTCATAACAACATATTTCCATGAAAAGATTAAAAAAGAGTTATCTAAAATGTTTTGTCTTCAATCACAAAAGTTCATCAAAAATAAAGATATTTTTAAAGATATTTTTTTAACAGTGTTACATTTTAACTTTTTCTATCCTCTATTGTTGTGTTTAAAAACATGCATCATGCGTAGTATTTTGTAATTAATCACTTTTTTATATACATTTATTAGTACTTGTAAAAATATGTTCTTAATGAAAAATGGAACACTATAATTTTTGACCTTTTATATTTTGGACTTTATTCTGAATTTTTCTATTTTGGTAAATTTCAAAGTAAGCTACCATAATTTTAAAGAAAAATTTCTCTAAAATAAAGAAAATTAAGGTCGAAGTACAAAAAACCGAAATTTTTAAAATCATTAGTCAGGTAGAATTAAATAAATTATTTTATTTTACATGCGCATATACAAATTAAGCATGTATTTATACTATTATTGCATTTAATAATTGATTTACTTTAAATGTTAAAAAACCCTTGTTTTCTGGATTTTCAGAATTTTTTTCATGACAATAATATTGAGAAAAAATCAACATTAAAGAAAATTCAAACTTTTGAACTTACAAATTTCAAATATTAACTCGTTGTGGCACTGTGTTGTACTTGTTCTGTGAACATGGAATGTTGTATCAGACTAAATGAATGTACATCAACACCCAAACTATGTAGAAAACTAGAAGATGAAACACGCCCTCACTTTGAGGACTATATAAGGAACGAAGGAGAATATTTCACTCAGTTGATAAAATCATCATTATATTATAACATTGTAACCTTCTTTTATTATTAAACTAATTTCCCTTTGCTTAAATAAACTATCGTATAAAGTTTCGTGATATATATTGTAAAAGGCCGGGAGCCTCCAAGGCTTCCGAAAAATTTACCAGGATTACAGTTCTTATATAATAAAAATACATCTTTAATTATTTAATAATTTTATTAGGATAATCTTACGAAAACAATAAAAGATAGAAATAAATATTAGTGAATAGAGAAAATCTTAGGTAGGTTTTATAGTACGATCCAGGACAACTTTGTGATTTTCTGGCTTCCTTATATATCATTCTGAAACCCTCTTATTCTTGATCATTGGTTTCATACCATATGGATTTTTATGAAGCTAATTATATATAAATTCGAAGATTCATATTTTTAAATTAATTTTTGTTTATTAGTACAGGATTATAGATAGAAAAATAATAAAATGTTTGTTGGTGCCTACTTATCAGAATAAATATCTTTATTTTAAAAAACGAACTATAAAATAGATATAAGAAAAAAAGATATTGATTAACATTTATCCTCTATTTAGAGTACAATATTAAGAACGAACACGTAAAGTAAAATAATAACAAAAAGTAGGGGTTTATATAAATAAAATAGCGATGACATATAATGTGTCATCCAATTCATTCATTAGATAATGAGAATTATTTATTTATTTTTAATTTTTAGTTTTCTCAATTACTTGATTGAATTTTTAATTATATTTTACAAGTGATCTCTGATCACTTCATAGCCTCTACTGACAATCTTTTCTTTTTTGTTAACGAAAAAAAAGTTTACCCAGTGCCCAGCGGAAAGCTTCTGCCGACGTCGGACTCTGCCGCGCTATGCATAGCCGAAAAGTTTTTCCGCCAAGATTGTAAAAAATGTTAAAAAATTTAAAAAATAAAGACGTTCCAAATCTTTTAATCTTCACCAGCCCTCCTGCTCGACCTCTCTTACTCTTTCCTACTACTTACAACTTCGAAGATCTCAGTAATCTAACCTACAACTAACTGTTTACAGGAGGTTTCAAACTTATCTGGCCTACATGGAAAAATAACTTACACTCAACACTCAAAGTCAAAAAAGAGTAGACATTGACACCTTTAAGTTTATTCTTTTTAAAGCCATAATTGCAAAGTTTACAAATTTTACTAATAAATAATTAAATAAACATAAAAACAATCAAATAGATAAATAGTTACTAACCTAAACTTACCTTATTTTATTCTTGATATTCCGATATCTCTCATGCCGCTTTATTAATAATTTTACTTAGATTGCAGAAATTATAAAACAATTGTGTTTCTTACCTGAAAACAGTTTATGGACTTAGATAAATATACTTCTGCTAACTGCCATTCCCGTGTTGTAGAGCCATCAATTCATATCTTCTCTTCATGTCCGCACCATTCTAAAATAAAATTTAACAAAATTAGATAATATTGAGAGAATTAAAGAAAACTTATCTTTTTATTTTCTTAACAGTTTTCCTGTGCATAATTTACAAAAGTACTCCATATCCCTCCATATCCCTTCAGAGCTGCATAATCCTAAAATAGAATAAACGAATTAAAAAACATTGAAAGTACTACGACAAACTTACTTTCCATTAAACGCAATATCTTTGTACTCTATTTGATAGGTAGAAATATCTGAAATAAAAACTTAAAAATATAGTCGAGTTATACATGGAATTTATAAAATGAAAGTATTTTGTAATACTTTCTTTTATACAGACCTTGTTAAAGTTATTTCCATTATAAACATTGGAATAAAATTTATGTATTAAAAATTCTATTTAAGAGATATGTTGTCACCTGTAGGTGACATTTTGATTTTTAGTGAACTACACTACAAAAACTTGTTTCTGAAGAACACGAAATTTTCTATGTAATTAATTTTGGCTGTTACTTAAAAATTAGTCATTATTTGCAATTATTAATACATATTTGCATATATTTCTCTCATATATGTACTTTTTTGATAATCTTCTAAAGAATACTATTTTATATACATTGTCAATGCTTATAAGACAAAAAAATCGTTGGCAGAAGATTTTTATCAAGTACCTGGTATTTTGAAATAACAAAAAACTATTAAATATTAAAGTTTAAAAAGTGCATAAATAATTTTTTACCAAAATCTTTATCAACAACAAGTAATTATTATTTTTTTTAAATTTTATATTACAAAAACATTATCTAGTTAAATTTTTTCATTTTTAATTATGTTCGTAACTGTTTAATGAACAAATAAATGATTTCTCCATTGTTTTAATGCATACTCCTTTAATAAACAATAATTTTACAAGACGTGCATCAAACATTTTTATATTTTTTCCAATGCTTTTCACTTCAAAATAGTTTAAAAGAAGTTTGTTTGTTTTATCAAGTTCGTAATCTCAAGATCACTATGAATAATGTACTTTTCAATTGATCCTGATGTTAAAATTTCTCTTGTAGTAAAAAAAACATTGTTGATGTTATCAATTACTATATATTCAATAATATATGGTTTGAAATGTTCTTGATTTTCTTCTTTAACATAAATGTAACAGTCTTGATCAATTACATCATTTTTAAGATTACTTGTCATTCTGTTTTTTTATTTTTCCTTTAGATAAAATAGACAAGTAAATGGTGTTCTTAAGAACACGTACTTCATTCGTAAAATTATTTCTGACATATTCTGGTAATTCAACGTTAATGACACTTTTCTAAAATAAATAGTTATTTCCATAATGATTATTTTTAGTCTTTCCTGGATATCAGAAATAGAGAATTTTGGCTTTTCAAAGATCAGCCATTTTTCATCCAATCTTTTCGTTATCTGAGTCAAGACGTTTTCCATTCTAAAAATAAATTATGCAATTAAAATTCAAATATAAAGTAAGCTTACGATAAAGATGAGAGAAGCGAATGTAAGTCATGCAAAGAAGCTTCTCCTGAGAAAGCACTAAAACAGTTGATTAGTCCATGATATTTTGCTACACTGGAAATAAAATAAAATATTAAAATAAGATAAAATTTATACTTACTATGCTAAATGTGTTATATCATGAGACTTTATTTTGCTATAGTGGATTTTTGAGATTACTTGAGTTCTGTTATCATGCCATTTAAATAGTACAGATTTAATAAATTCTATAGTTTCCAAAGTAAGATTAGTATTTAATAAACTTCCAACTGAACTGATTTGTAAAAATATGTTTAAAACATATCTACTGTATTCATTATTACCTGAATTTATGATTGAATAGGTTGATAGTGGAAAAATATATAGAAAAAAGAATTTCATTTCATTTGCTTTATATGAGTCAAAGAATTTTAATTTCCTTGGCTTTCTTGCAAAACATCTGCTTATTTTGTTGTTTTCAACGTTATATTTCAAGTTTTCTTTATAATAATTTTCTAATGGAGGTATTTTAAAATTATGGTTGTTTATAAAAAAATCCACTCACAAAAATATTTTTCATATCATCATGAAAAGTGCCCTGCAGTACCGAATGGAACCAATCAATTGTAATTGTGTAGGGTACATTATATATTTATAAAATAATAGCAAATTTTTTGTATGTCCATGCATACTATCTGTTAAATCAATATTTCTAAATACGTAGTTGACATCATCAACAATTAAATCTCTTGTTCGAAAAACGCACTCTTTAGCCGAAGGATAAACAGGTCTCTTTGAAAAATATGAACATTCTGTGAGGCATAAACTACATCCATAGGAATGTCTAAAGCTTTTCATCATTAAAAAATCATTTTTGGCTACGATGTCAGCTGACATATTAATAACTTTAACGTTATTTTTCAAACATCTACCGTTGTATATATATAAAGTATCATTAAATAATTGAAATTCTTAAAATAAAGTTTAAATCTAGAAAGAAATAAACTTACTTTCAAAAGTATTTCTAATTTTACCTTCCATCAAATGAAGTAGGTGGCTTTTGTCCTCCATAATAAATTGCTAATGGAATGTAAAATTGAAATTTATTCCGTATTGACATCGGCAAATTCAATATTCTTTGTGATATAGGAAAAATTTTATGTGTTCTATTACTTTTATTGAAATTTGCGCCATCAAAATGCATTTGAACACCAACTGTGAATATATTCTTCTCAATCTCAGATATTGTTTTGTAAAAGTTTCCACAAATAGTATCCTTGATTTGTGCAGATGAAAGCATTTCTTCAGTGTATTCAATTATTTCTTTCTTATAGAGATTAAATATTTCATCTATTCTTTTTTTTGCATTGTAAATAACAAGCTTTCCATCTTCTGAATCATGGTATAATGCTTCATCTGATAAAGATATTTTTTGGCCTTTAATGTAATTTTTTGTCCCTTCTAATGTTGTATAAAGCCTGTTTGGTGTAGCAGAGCTTTTTTAATTACACTATAAAGTTGCGAACAATAAATATTATATATAATAACTTACCTTAAATATAATTCATGTTCTCTGTCTGAAATACCACTCTTAAGCTACAAAGATATGTAGAAATTCAAAGATTAAATTGTGATTACCTTTGTATCCATCAAATCACTAATAAAATCCTTTAGTGTGATGTCTGCATTTTCATATAAAGCTGTGTTGCCATCATTGTTTTCATTGCCACCATCAATAGATACCAAATCCCATTTTTCGTCTTCAAATTCTCCCATAATCATATCGTCAACAGCTACAGGTTCTTCATCAACAGCATTATGATCTTCCACTATTTCTTCCTTTGATTCTTCTCTTCTTTCTCTTTTATATTTTTCTTCTAATCTTCTTAGATCTTCATACGTTTCTCTATAACCACTAAACTTGTTGTAACTATAATAAAAATAATATTTTATGGCATATATTTTAATAGTATTCAGTGTATTCACGTAAAAATAAAAATTTGAGAAGTTATATACTTGATTTATTAATTTTTAAATAACGTTGATAACAAATTCTACAACAATTTCAATAATGAAATGATAAACAATTTGAAAATTCAAACTTAAAATACCATTATCTAGCATTTTACTTTTTTGTTTATAAAATTATGTTCGATCATAGCTTTTGTCAGACAAAAATATTTAATTTGTAAATACATAACACACAAAGAAAATCATTACAGCATTTTGTGACTATTAAATATATCCTTTGTTAAAAAAAAAAAAATATTTTAGTACCAATTAAAAACTTTGATAATAATTTTTTAACTTGCGCATTATAATTATTTGATTTGCAAGATAGTTCTAGGAATGTAGATGATATGTGATTATAAAGTTCAACAAAAGAATATTCTTTATAATATTTGATAATAACAAAAATAAAGTAACAATTACAAAAAAAAAGAAATTAAAAGTATTTGTTCACTCCAGGTTTAGCCAAAGAATTTTTTTTTATTGATAAAAAAGTTCCCAGAAGCTTTGTAACTTAATATACGATAAACTATTAAACATTTTTATTGTACATCCCCATTAAACTATATTTTTAAAAATATTTTTAACTCTACACATTGTTTAATGAATTATTTTATTTAAAGATTTACTTATAATATTCCCTTTACAATTTGTAATATCAAATCTTCATTATTTTTATAAACGATTTATATTGTAATAATATTAATAGTTTGAAATAACAAAAATGTATATAAATCTATTTGAATAAGTTGATGATACTATTATTTTGCCACGTGTAATATTATATAAAAAATATTTATTCGGTAATTAATAAGTTGTTCTTTTTAAATAAGTGTATAAAATCAAATTATTCGTATTATCTATTAATTTACTAAGAATTTATGATATTGTGTTCTTATTAAATGAATTGAATAATTGGAAGCAATGAATTCTACAACAAAGAAATATTTTACAGTAGAAAATTGTATTGGAACAAAGGCAAAATATTTATAAGGCGTGACAATGAAAATATTAATGATAGAAATATGGGCAAATCATAATTTGTTTGCATTTTTAAAAAATATTCACAATGGGTTCTGCAACATTCCAACCCAAAGAAACTATTAACATTATTAATGAAAACGAACAATTAAATGGAAAAACTAATTCCATAACTAACGATGGGCTAATCAAGCAAAGTATTTTTAAAGATATCAAGCACGAAATTTAGTTTTACCTCTCAATCTTTGGATTTCTTTGTATTCAGTACATTGTAATAAAATGTTATTGCAAAACTAACCTTTGTTTCATACATTTAAAGAACAGCATTTTTGATTGAAAATAAATAGAAATATGTGAAAGACTGTTATTATTTTATAATTTATCATATAATATTTAAAAAAAGAATGTTATAATATAAAGATTGCATGTATGTATTTTTTGTACATCAATGTATATATTAGAAATATAATTTTATATTTAAAAAAAAGGAAAATTAATATTTTTAGTAATATTTACTATTAAGATTATATACTATTTTTGTTTTTCTTATTAATTTTCTAAACATCGCGTATTTTTAAAGTAATCTTTTTGATAAAATATATTTAATAGCAATATCAAAACTCCAAATAATCGTCCATTTGTCTAAAAATGTCTAGCAAAAATATTAAACGTTCCGGAAGACTTGTCAGTCCTCCATTCTCTAAAGAATATGCAGATGGTTCAAGAGGTATTTCAAACCATTTAGTAGCTTTAAATGCTGAATAATAATATGGCAATTTTTAAATTGTTTCTGTGATTGATGGTTTTATAATTCCGTTATGTAACTTTATGTATTACATCTTTAAATTAAGTATATTTTATTTAATTTTCTTGTTTTCCAGCATCGATATTATAGTTTTCATCTATATTATCTTGTTTAATTCTTTAATAAAGTATCGTAATACCTTATTTTAATACTATAATTTTTTTTACAAATTTATTTTTAAATTTATAAATTATTTTTATTTGATTTCATTTTTCTATAATAAATTTTAATTTATTAATATCACTTAAATAAGAAATTACAATGATATTTTATAAAGAAATCAATTCCAAGTATCACTTTTTGAAGTGACAAAATTAATAATATATTCGTTGTTTTTATAGTGCTTTTCTCTTCCAACCTTATTTTATTATTAGTTCCTCCTTCTAATCTATATATTTTTTTATATTACTTTGTTGTTTTTGTAGGAACTGATATTTTGATTATACCTTCTAATTTTAGAAAAGAGCATATTTATATTTTTCTCTAGTTTAAATGATGTCTGGTGTAATGTTTTTCTCAATCAATAGAATACTTACATCATCTGATGAAGATTTATATAACTTTAATTGTCTAACGTGCAGATTTTATATACATTCTATTGCTTCTGATATTAAAATGGCTAATCCTCTCACTTTTTAGTAGATTAATCATTACATAATTATCTGCTGTGTTGTTTACTAATGTAATTACATAAGTTCTATCATATTTTTTGACACTTATCCTTAATTACCTACATCATCTAGTACTTTCTTTATTACGACATCTTCAACTTTGCAAAATTTCGATTTATATTTTCTTCTGTTGAAATCAACAGAACTATATGAATGATGGTAATATACTCCTTTATCTTATTTCTTTTCTCTTTTTTTCTTTCTTTCGATCTATTTATTCTCACAAGATACGAAAGTTATAAAAGTTAGATTAAAAAATTTCATAAATATAATCGAAAGATTCTAGAAATTTTTACAATTTTATTAATTTGCTTGATTAGTGTTAAATTCATTCACCTTAACAAAATAAAATAACAAAAATGTAAAATTTTTATTTAAAAACTATCCCTCATCGATAAAAAAAACATCTTTTATGTTTGTAAAGTCATTAGAAATGTAATCGAAATTGTCATTCACAACAGTAAAATTCAGAATATATTGAAATTATTGTATTTTAATTTATCTATATTTCATTTAAAATTAATGGGAAAAGTTTTAAATATCTTTTGACATTTTTATGTAGAATTTATAAGTTATGGAAAAAATGCATCGTTTAACTATTATTTTATAAAAACAGGTTAGGTTTGAAAAAAATTATTAATTTTATTTTTTTAAATACTATTTCATATTTTTAAAGAAATGTTTCTTTATTATAAAGTAGAATCTCTAACAATTTATCCTTTTGGTTTGAGAACTTTTTTAGATTTTCATTAATTACAACAAGCATAATTAGAATCCCAAGGTTTTATATAGACTAACGAGGGTTTGTAAATAATTTTCGATATTAAAACTTTTTGATATCTTAATATATGTTACTTTATGTGGTAATTTCAAAAAACGCAATATTATTTTAATCTGAAGCCCCGTTCATGAGATACATTTTCTTAAATATGTTGTAGTGTATTTAAATTGACTCCCTTAAAGTTATTCATTTTATAAGAAATTTTACAAATTATATATAGTTTTAAATGCTTATAATATAAAAATAAAAAAAAGTTAGAATTTCAAGTTTAATTCTTGAGATTTAATACTTTTTCGAAAATTACCAAAAAAAAACATAAATTCTTACATTCTAAAACGATATATCAGGATTCAAAAAAGGAAATTAAAAAAAAACTTTCCTTAGTTTCTCTTTAACTTAGATTTTAAGTATAATATGAAAAAAATCAGAAACTTTTAAGTATCGTATACCCGCTGTTGAAATTTTTTGAAAAAAAATTTTTTGTGTTTTATAAAAAAAGTATGTGATGATGAAACTTTTTGAATATAGTATTTCTACAACTTTCACATAAAAACAAATTCTTTATAAAATGATATATATATCACGTCGATTTATTTATTCGTTTTCGAGATATAAAAAAAAGTGACTTTAAATTTTTAAAAAAAGTACTATTATTTTGTTTCAAAAAAGAAAGAAAAGTTTCGATACGTCAATTTTTTGTAAATGTTTTAAATTTCTCCCCTAGAGAAATTTTTTGTAAACATTTTTAAATATTATCCGTTAATTTATTTGTTTTTATTCTTGAGTTAATCAAAACACAAATCAATCAATTTTTTTCTTAATTTTAAAGTTTATAAAAAAAAAAGTATGCAAAGATGAAAGTTTTCCATCATTCAATGTAAAAAAATATATGTGGAATTAAATTCTCTAACTAATAACATCTGGACTGTCTTAATCTTCTTATTCGTTCTCGAGATACACCGTATTAAGTACTAAATTCTAAGATTTAGCACCTCCATTTTCCCCTAAAATAATGATTTTTTTATTAAAAATTTTACATATCAATAAGATGAGTTTACATCTTATGAGGAAGCCCTGGACTTTTATACTTTTGTATTTTTGGAACAGCATGCCAAAAGCCATTCCAAAATCATTCCCCATTTTAAAAATTTAATTATCTCATTATTTCTTATCATTTCTACTTAAGCTTATTAAGTAATATCCTTCCTTTAAATTGTAAGTACCTATGTTTTATTGTATATATTTATTGTATATTCTTTAGATGGCCACAATTTAAAATAATAAAGTCTTTAATATAATTGATAGTTTTTGTTAGTCTTGAATTCTCTGGCATACCTTGACACCAGATCTCATAAATTTTTTTTTATCACCTTATAATGGTTTTTATTTTATTTTCATTTTTTTTAAATAAAAAAGTAAATAGTATCTTCACTTGAATTTAGTTTTTAAATGTATTTTTTAAAATGGGAATGATCTTGAAATTTTTAACAACATAAAATAGAAAATTACAAGAACAATTGATCTTTTAAGAATGTTAAAAAACAAAAATTCATAGAAGTCATTAAGCCAATTGTTTTTAAACAATTTTAAATATTAATTTATATTTCTAAAAATATAGAAGATTGAATAGTGAAAAAAGAAGTTTTTAACTGATATATGTAGTTTTTGTGCCGATTAAATATATTTAAAAAAAGTGCAGTATACTACATTTAAAAAAAAAAAATAAAAATTGTAAGAAGAAATTTTTTTTGGCTTTTTAAAATTTAACAAAATTTTTATTAAATATCATTAAATTCTATAATAAATTAGAGTTTTCACTGCAAATCTTTTTATGTTAAAATAAACTATACTTAATTGTTTTAAACTATTGCAATTTAGTTATGTATATTATAATTTTAATAAATTTACGATATGGTAATGCAAACTCTTATTTTAAAAAAATCTAAAAATATCTAAAAGTTTTGCTTTGCTTTATAAAAATTGCAAAAACAATTACCAAAATTTCTTAGTCGAAACTACTCACCAAAACATCTTAAAAATAAATTTTTTATTTTTTTTTAAAAAAACTACTAGTACTTTGATTAAAGTATATTTGTAGCTTTTAAAAGTCTATATAAATTTCTTTAATACAAAAAGTATCCAATTAATTGTTTTGATATATTTTTAATGTTGTCAACTTAGAAAAATATTTTTATCATTTTAAATATATTAAAAATTGTATTTTATTTTTCATAATATATTTTAAAAAGTATGCATTAAATTTGTATAAGTATTCTTTATTATGTTACCAAAATGCAAAATGATAAAATAATATTTGCCCAAATTGGATAATTTTAGGTTAAATAATAATAAAATATTTATGATCACCTCTAATATTATTAATACCTAAAAAATAGTTAGTCTTAAAAATAAATCTGTATTTTAATTTTCTATTAACTCTAATAATTTAAAATTTGCACTTTATATTAATTAGAAATTTGTAAAAAATTATTCAAACTTAGATCATCAAGTGAGTTTAAAATCATGAAAATTTGTAATAAAACAATTTCGATACAACGTGTTTTATAAATTTTAAACCTTTAAAAACTACAAAATTATAGTAGTAAATATAAATTCTATAAAACACGAAACTATTTATTCGAAAATTAATATATGTGTTATTTAAAAAAGCAAAAGTTTTAGAAGTTTTTGTAAGAATTTTAAATATTTTAAAAAATAGGCCCTGGGGGCAAGTAGCGACGAGCGAATGAAGTGTGCCGCTTGTCGTTTTTATTAAATTTTAATTCCGAAGAATGTGTAAAATAAAAAGTATCATTTTTTTACGCTTGAAATATTCGAAGTAGATAACATCGAGTATACCATAAATATTATTGATTATTCTTAATTATTTTAAATTATAAAATATAATTTTACTAAACCTTTTAAAATTATTGACAATATTCTCAACTCCTCATCTTTTTATATGTCAATTTGCAACTTCTTTTCTCTCTATTAATAAAAATAAAGTACTTGAAACAATAGAACATTATAAATACAAATGAACGTATTTTTTGATCTTTTCAATGCAAAAATTATGTAAATAATATGAGAATAAATTACCATTAAAAGAATATTAATAAAATATAGTCGTTTTGTAAAATTCTATCATGCAATAATTATAGTTAAAATTAATTTTAATACTTATTTTAATAAACATAATTTTTACCGGTGGCCAGCGAATTTCTTCTCTTTAGATGACATAAAAATCCTACATATTATTTCATATTTACAATTTCAATAAGATAATATATTTAAACTAATAATTATAGTAATAACAGAGAAATTGATAATTGAACTATAAATTAGTAAATAAATAAAATGAATATACGGATAAACAAATAAACTTATCATTGTGTTTAAAAATAAATTTCTTTTAAAATTGCTAATTATTCCCAAAAATAATATAGGTAAACAAATTATCATCAAAAAGGAAGAAATTCGCCGGCCACCTGGTATATTTGACATTAAGAACATTTAAATAACAATCTGTTTACAGAAAATCATTTTTTATATAGTATCTTTAATTACGTAAGATATTTCTATATATAAGAAAATTAACAATAAATTATATGATTCATTAGATCTTGTTAGTAATTTTACGGTAATCAGGGCTAAAAGTGATGTGAGTATGTTCTTTTTATCAGTAATGAATCAAAACCAATTTGAAGATTAAGCTTAATTTTTACAATAACAATATGTTTAAACTTTCGAGACTTAAAAGAGAAAAACAAATTTAAATTAATAACCTTTTCAAACTCCTTACTTTTCTTAATTCCCTTGATAATTCTTCAACATGCCATCCTTTATCATAAAAGGTAAATTTTATGTTGTAGAGTAATTAATCATTAATTTAGGTTGTAACATCATGTTACAAGTCATTCATTAACCACT
The DNA here is from genome assembly GCA_963280985.1 of Strongyloides venezuelensis. Lineage (NCBI taxonomy): Eukaryota > Metazoa > Nematoda > Chromadorea > Rhabditida > Strongyloididae > Strongyloides > Strongyloides venezuelensis. The sequence goes on from CAUJLX010000002.1 coordinate 23,405,214, forward strand.
ACAATTTTCTAATTATAGAAACAATGACATTTACAAGCTATATGGATTTTGTTGATGTCCATGATCAATTAGAGTTTCTTGCGCCACCCGATAATTTCATCACCAATTGTACTGTCAAAAGTCGCCTTAATCATGCCACAGTACCGCTGTTTCAGGTGTCAACTCAACTGATTTATTGAAAATATTCAAATTCCACAAGCATGATAATCAAGAATATACTGAAGATTATTTTTATGAATACTTAAAAAAGTACATCAGCATAAAAATATTTTATAAGCATATTTAATTGTCTAACGACTGTTGATCACATTGATAAAGATGCAATTACAAAATGTTTTACTTATATTCTTGTTTCATCAGATAACGAATTGTGTAATGCTGCGTTATGGTAGCATGGCGTAGATGTTCATGTAAGATAGAAATACAGTTTAACTACCAATTTATTTATTTTAGACGATTTTAGGCAACAAATTAAAGAGATAATTATAAAGAGAAATTCTTAGGTAAGTTATATCAATCCAACACACTTCCTGGGAATCTTTTAATTTTCTTCTATACACATTCTTGACCTTGACCATTGATCCGTTATAGTGTTTCAATTAATTTAAATTGATCAAATGCTATGAATCTATTTAGTAAATTAAATTTTGTTTATTTATTTAGGATTAGCATATTTTGTAATTATTCTTTTCGCAAGTTCAAGTACCCTTTCCATATTTTTAATTAAATTTGTAATTATTATTTATAATAATCTTTGATCATTACGGCTGGAAATACACTTATACAATGTCTTGATGCAATATACTAATCATATTGTGAACCAAAAACAGCAAATTGTGTTTGTAATGTAGCAAAAATTGAAATGAAATATGATATACCACAACGTGCCGGTGAAATTATTAAATGTAATTCACTTTAAATTTTGACTGATATAAAAAATTTTACTATTCGTTAAATAATAATAAAATTTTTTCATTAATATTACAAAAAGTTTGAACAATTTATATGTCAAAAGGTATTCAAAATTTCAAATGGTAACAACGTCGTTAAACTTCTTGATAAAAATTTTTATTTATAAAAGTTACGTAAATAAATAAGGCAAATTGTTTTAAAATTTTAATTTTTAAAGTTAGATAATACAATTTTTTTTACAAACACTCATGAAAATAAGATTATGTTTCACCAATTTACATTTTATAGCGAATTTGAAAGTATCATTTAATGAATTCTGTATGTATGTGAAAACGATGCGGAGATAAAAACAGCCCTCAATTATTTTGTCGAATCCAGAAGGTAGGATTTCTATGCAAAAAAATAAATAAGCTTGTAACTAATATGTAACAATGTCTAGATTCTGGTATCTTTATTTTGAATAATTGGGTTTGTTAAAAAAAATTATTCACATTTAAAATTTGAAGTAAAAATATACATTTCATAAGTGACAACCTAATATATAATCTAAACAGTAATAATGTTCTGCCAAATATTAATATTACTGGTGAATGCTGATTTACTTAAAAGATGTAATTGCTGCCAAAGATGTTCGGATAAGCCTTGAAAAAAAATTTGGTGCAGTTTTTATGATGCTATAGGATGTAATTTATTAGTCAAAGGTTGGATATTGTTGAGAATACAGATAATGTTATACAGATTCTTGTGAGTGCTGCTTAACTTTAGTCACTACAAATAATTTTGAGGAAAGTATTCTTCAAGATGGAGACTGAAATAGCAAATTTTAAAATAATGTGCTAAATCTAATATTTAACAAGTATTGATAGGTGTCAAAACTGATTTTTTTACAACTTATTTAATTTATAAATGCATATTTTGAAAGATAAATTTTTATTTAAAAAACCAAAAAAAGTCGTTGAATACTATGATAATTATTCAGGCGAAAAATATTTATCTACACTTTGACTAAATGTCGAGAATTAGAAAAAATGAAAAAGTTTGACCACGTAGTTGTCATAATCAGTGGTCAATATAAATATTAATACATTCTACAGAAATTTGGAAGTATAAAATGGGCACTATTTAATCAATAATTCATATTTTTATTTTACTAGAATGATTAATATTTTTCTGCTTTGGTTTTCGATTTATTTTGGATATTGTTTTGGAAGTGACTTTGTACGGCTTAGTTATGGAGACATTAAAGGAAAAACAACTGTAAGGAATATTCTTCGATACTTTTTTTAACATTTCTTCAGAAATATGCTGAAAAAACAGTATATGAATTTCTTGGAGTTCCGTATGCAAAGCCAGCAGTCGGAAAACGGAGATTTACTCCTCCATTGCCATTTGAAAATGAAGATTGGTATGATCAACCTTATAATGCTACTTATCCAAGAAATGGTTGTTATCAAAATACAAAGAATTTCTCCTTACCTGGTTTAAAATGGACCCATCCCTCTAGTATTGCAGAAGATTGTCATCACGTAAATATTTGGAGACCAAGTTCACATAATGGAGGTGTATTAGTAGTATTTTTTGATATACTACATATGCGTGGATCAGGTACTCTTAAGGAACTCAATGGAGGTTTTCTTGCTGCAAAGACAGGTCTTATTGTTGTTACCGTGAGTTATAGGTTGAGTATATTTGGTTTCGGTTATCTCAACAGAGAAGGAAGAGAGTATCTTACCGGTAATACTGGTCTACTTGACCAACAAATGAGCTTACGGTGGGTATATGAAAATATTGAAAAATTTGGTGGGAATAGAAAAACAATTACTATCGCTGGTTTTGGTAGTGCCAGCAAATTGGTTACGGCACATCTTTTTTCTACCAAGAGTCATAAATATTTTTCAAGAATTTTCGCATCTTCTGAAACTATTACAAGTATGTGGTCTTATAATTCACGTAAGGTTGCAGAAAAAGCAACACTAGAAGTTGCCTATGAAGTGGGTTGCAAAAATAATTCAGATTATGACATTTACCATTGCTTGTTAAAAGCTAATCCTTATAAATTAGCAGTTGCAGCCGAAAAGTTAATGTTCCGAGGGAATTTCCCATTTCAGTATGGGTTTAATGTCATTAATTATGACAGTGTATTTTTCAATGGAAATCTTGTAACAAAAATTAAGGAAAGAAATATGAAAGAAGATTTTATTTTATTTGGTTCAAAATCTAAAAATATAGGTGCCTTGTTTTTAGCAATGTTTATAGACGGAAGTGACTTTGGGTTTAAAATTAAAGATAGTGTTAGTAACACATCTTACTCTTCATTTAAAGTGAGCTATACCCAATTCAAAACATTCACCAAAGTAATTAATAAACACTTAGGTTTAAAAGATTATGAATTGAAAAAAATTTATGAAAAATACTTTAAGGTTAGTCAGGCAAAGAAGATAAAAGATTTCAGATCTATAGTAGTGGAAATGATATCGGACATTTACTTTAATGTTGGAATGGAAAAATTTGTATACGATATAACATATCATACCTTATGTAAAAAAGCCTATTTCTATGAATTTTCTAGAATTTCATCTGGTGATAGATTACTATTTCCTGAATGGGTATTGCCAATGCCTGGATCTGAAGTAGAATATTTTTTTGGAAACCCTTTCACATTGTCTTATAAGTATAATAAAAAATATGTAAAGTTAGATCAAAAGGCATCATACAAAATGATGATGCTAATGAAAGAATTTGTCACAACTGGAAAACCTGGAAAAAAATGGTATGGAGTTAAAAGATCGACGAGTAAAATTGTTGTTGTTGGTGACAATGAGTTTTGTAAAGAAAAACCCAAGAAGACATCAAAAGCAAGTTTTTATTCGTACAAAATTAAAAGACTAATTCAATTTTTACCCAAAGAATTTAAGTTACAAATATAGCTATGAATAACTCAATGTTTATATTATTTTTGTTTATTAAAGATGTTGTTTCGATGACGTGAAAAAATAGCTTTTAGGAGTTTAAAAGATTGAATTTTTTTTACAATAATGGATTTTCTTATTAAATTATTTTTTAAATCATAAATTTTATTTAAAATAACATTATATATTGGGTACAATATAAATAATGCAATAATTACTAATAATTAACATTTAGCGATTATTCAATTTATTTTCACTTTCCCCCTTCTTTATAATTTTCCCTCCCTATAGAATTATTTTCAATTTTTCTTTCCTCTTCCACTAATTTTAAAGAGTCCAGTTATTCCCCAAATCTGTTATTTCTTCTATTTTATTCAGAGGAGTTGCTTTTTGCATCATAAGCTTATTGACCGTTCTTTGAATTTTATGACAGTTTTCATCACATGATTTTTGTTTCAATAATAGATTATTCATGATATTGGTATTTCCTATAAGACGGTTTTTTATTATAAATTTTAATGATTCATAATTTTCATCTTTCAATCTCATCGCTTTTTTAATTTTCACTATTATTTATACCGTTTTAATTTAACAAGCATTTCTCTTTCTAACTTTTCTTAACATCTTATTAAGAACACGCAAATCTTGACATAATTTAATTGTTCCATCTAGTTTTCTGACAGATATTGAACCAGTTACATACTTTATTTAATAAACCTTCTGTATTTTTTTGTGCCTATTCTTATTAAAAAATGATTTGACAATTTGTTTCTTAAAGCAGATAGTGGTTCGAACATATTGTGTTCTGATATTTTACTACTACTGAGTTCTGTGTTTGATAGATTAAATTAGAACAATTCTAACTCAAAATCAAGTTCTAACCATACATCTGGAATTTTTCCTATTATTTCACATTTTATTTCAATTTCCCGTTCTTTACCATATTGCATCATCATTTTATTGTCATCATCTGTAGACCTAGTCCATTTAATGACAAAATCACATTCACAAAACGTTCTTGTACTGATGAGTAAATCATGCCTAATATCGAATTCCCAAACATCTTTTGATTTTATTTTCCTCCATTCAATAGTAAAATTTTATGAGATCTGGTGTCAAGGTATGCCAGAGAATACAAGACTAACAAAAATTATCAATTATATTAAAGACTTTATTAATTTAAATTGTGGCCACCTAAAGAACATACAATAAACATATACAATAAAACATAGGTACTTACAATTTAAAGGAAGGATATTACTTAATAAGCTTAAGTAGAAATGATAAGAAATAATGAGATAATTAAATTTTTAAAATGGGGAATGATTTTGGAATGGCTTTTGGCATGCTGTTCCAAAAATACAAAAGTCCAGGACTTCCTCATAAGATGTAAACTCATTTTATTCAATGTCAGATCAATTTGCTCAATTATGGTGATTACATTGATAAATAAACCATCTGTTAAATCATCTTTTCTTTTCCGATAAAGTTAAAACCATTTCTTTAACAATTTTAGGACTTATACATTTGATTTTAGATCCAAAATCAGGAAACACCATCACTGTTTTGACCAAACTATTTACCATGATGCTAGCGCCAACTGTATTCTCATTGTTGTTATCCATTTCTTCAATTCTATTGCTTATTCTTTCTTATTTTTCTATATTCAAGCACTCTGTTTTTATATGGTTAAGCAGATGACACCCAAAACATTTTTTAATTTTCTTTTTATCATTATTTTTATCTCCCTCATTATTCTTGCTTATATGTAAATTTTTGCATTCAATTTTTAACTTAGCTCCAACTCATTTAACAAAAATTTTTGCCTTTTGATCCTAAATTTTTTAAATTTTGAACCTCTCTCAACTGTTTTAATATCTCATAGTGGGTTCTGTCATCTATATCTTTTCTTGAAAGATGAACATTTTGCGCAGACACAAGATTCTTCAGTTTCTTAAAATGACTCCTCTATATTTTTTTAATATAACTTGTAAGTTATTAATTCGCATTCTGCTTTAGCCTTTGTAATCGTTGTTGTATACCAAATGCATAACTTTCTACACAAAGTTGTACATAATTTTTCTTCAATATTCCTGAATTCAAAACTGAATATCATTACTGACTTTGATTAATAACCTACTCGTCGTGCCACTACTTTGCGGAGATAACCCAGCTGCTGCTAAAGCCATCTAAAATCTTTTTATAAAAACTTTTACATTGCATCTTTCCTCCATTGTCTTGACTGATTTTATTAGTTTTAATGAATTTCTAGTAGATTCTTTCTTATCAATTCCTACTACCCTACTTTGGATGACACTTACTTCTATTTTTGGCTCCTTAAAAGAAAATTCAAGATCTTCTGGGTCTATCTGCTTAATTCCTTCTAACCAAATAAGTAAGCTTTGTGCCATTACACCACTTTTAACAATTCTTCCGGCTTACTTCTCCTTTGTCCCTGACATTTGAAATTCCAGATCCTTACAAGCCTGAACTAAAGTTAGTTTCAGGTTGTACATGACCAATAATTTGTATTCTTCTATTATATTTTTTATTTTCAAAAACACAATAAACAAAAGTTTAATAATGCAATCTTATTAAAGATAACATTATATATTGGGTACAATATAAATTTTATAATAACTACTAATAATTAACATATGACGATTATTCAATTTAGTCTCACTTTTTACAATGCTTCTAACGTGTGAATGTTTAGTTTGATAAGTCTATGACTACTATATGTATTATTTTGTAATTTAATGTTAAATGTTATACATAAATTAGTTTTTAATTTGATTTAGTCTTAATATCAGATATCTCACGATGGTTTCGGCGATAAAATAAAATTTCGTAAACATTTGTACAGTATTATTTTTAAAAAGAATATTGGATACACAAGAAACTTTAAATCAATCTCTATTTATTTCTACCAAACACAAATTACGATAGAATATAGTAAAGTTGACCAATTTTTACGTTTTAATTATTTTTTACTAATTATTATTTTGTTGGCTTCTAAGTCATAATATATTACTTTTTCTTTCTAAATTATACAAAGTATTAATACAGTACAATACGAATACTAAATTTGATTACGAAATTTTGATCAATTACAGTTGACAAAAGAATTTCATGTTTCTTATTCTCAACTATATTTTTTTATTCAAGACACTTTACTGCTGTACATTAGAAAAAAATTCATTTATCAACAAGATACTTATGGGGTGACCGGTAACAAAAAAATATTAGAAAAATTAATTTATTTTACGTAGTAAAAATATTATTGAATAGAAACTTCCAAAATGATTTCTTTATTTACAAACGTCTTTTATCGACAAATATATTATTTTGTTTGTAAAAAATATGTGTTAAAAAGACACAATACTAAGACGATTTCTTGAATTGTATCGTCATGAATCTCTAAACTATTTAATATATTAAATTGATTTGATAAAGATCATAATTCAATATGATGTAATATCATTTTTTTCGTTTATAAAAATATGTAAAATACAATAAAAAATTTTATTAAATATTTAACGCACATAAAAAATACACATAACTACAAACAAAAAGTATCTCAAACTTTAAAATTCATCTAAAAGAGCAAATATTAAAATAAAATTTTTAATTAATAATACTTTATGCGATTAACAATTTTTTGTTTTTGTTATTATTTTTAAGAAATTTTCAAATTTCCAAGCTTATTATAGTTTATAAATTATTTTAAAAGTGTTAAGGATACAGAGTCTTACTCTGGCTCCGGTACCTTTCTCATCATTATTCTTACTTCTGGTCATTATAGTTAAACAAAGATTTTATTTTATACTCTAAAAAAATACAATAAAATGATATATCAAATAGTTAACTTACAGAGCTTGTTAACTAATTATACAGGTGTTGGTAATATAATAAATGGCTAACAAGCTTTGTGGATGTTCTTTTTATAGTCTTATTTTGATGCACTGACGACGTGTCACACCTAACATGCCTCTCCAAGTCAGTGGCTTCAAAAATTTCAGCAGATCTTTTCTTTATACACTCTAGATGTAGTTTAACGTTATATTTATACATACTCTCCAAATCCGGTTTAATAGTAAATATACTAAAACCATGTATTTCTTCAACTTTTCCTTTAGACCATTTACCCTTTTGATTTTTTCTAAATCAAACCATATCTCCTATTTTAAAACAATTAGCAACGTCAGCATCTTTAGCATTATCCATAGCAGTATCATTCTTACCATTAAATTAAAGCTCCAACACAGTTTAAAATGAAAATTTGAAAACAAAATCATACGGGGATAAATTTCTGTTTCCTTTCTTTGTCGATTGATAGATAGTCTGTATCAAAAATAAATTTTCCTTTAGTGATTGTTTGATTATGTTCATTTTCAATAATTTAGATTTTACAGTTTGTATGAGTCTTTTTGCTTGCCCGTTAGAACTTTGATGTTCTACTGGTGAAGTTATGTACTTGATTCCCCATTGCAAACAGATATTACCAAATTGTACTAGTTCTTTTCCTCCATCAGTTACTAATTCCTCCGGGAAACCGAAACTTCTAATTATGTTCATGAAAAATCTCGCTATTTGGTTAATTCCGTGTTTCTCAAAACAATCTATGAATGCCATATCATTATAAACATCTTGACATACAATAATGTATTGGTCGAGAAATTGACAAACATCTGCATGTATTCGTTTGAATGATGTTTCAGATTGTAACCATTTCTTTACAGGCAAAATTTTAGCTCTTCTAAATTCTTCACATTTTTTACATTGTGAACAGTATAATTTTATTTCTGAGTTCATTCTTGGTCAGAATATGTTCTTTCTAGCATTTATAAGCATGCTGTTTTCGCCATCATGTGTAATATAAATTAATTCAAGACATTTCTCTCTCAATTTCAACGGTATAACTTTCCTTTCACCCATGGTAACATATTCTCCGTCAAGACCTAGGAATTCTTCCACTTTTTTGAATTCCTTTGGACATGGTGAATTAAATTTTACATGGTTTAATAATTGCAGGTATTTTTTATCATCCTTTATTGCTTTTTCAAGATCTTTCTTTTGTGAACGAACATAATGGTATTCGAAACAATATTTTTAACTTCTTGCAATGTTGATATTTTAATAGATTCCTGTGGCATCATTTGGCATCTTGCTTTTCCTTTTCTTTATTTCGGATTCTAATTCTTGGTATTCTTATTTGAATACCGTGTTAACTAAACCAATATCTTTACCTTTTCTGTATTCAACATCAAACATGTATTCTAGAAGTTCAAATTGTATTCTTGGTATTCTACGATTAGTTGACTTCTGATACCAGTTCCTTCTTTGAATATCAATGATAAAGTTCTATGTTTAGAACGTATTAAGAATCTTCTACCTGTTAGAAATTAGTGAAATTTCTTCACTCCATAGTAGATGGCGAGACATTCTTTTACCTGAATTGCCAACTTTATCTCGCATGGAGTAGATTTCTTTGAGTTTAACGCAATTATCATTTCTTTTACTTCAGTCACGGAATATAGTACAAAACCCATTGATGTATCGCTTGCATCACAATCCAAAATTAATTTATCATGATCATTATAGAAGTTGTTTACACAATATTCCATTATTATTTCTTTTGTTTTTTCAAAGTCTTCTTCAAGTTGTTTTGTTATTGTATATGGTTTAATCTTAGTAGCTTCTTCAAGTTTCGATTTATACTCTGCCAAGTTTCTAACAAAACCTTGTTGTTATGTAAGGCAACCAATAAAAGCTTTTCATTTCCGATGAAGTTTTTGGTAATGGTAGATTTTTGAGTTTCTTGAGGTCTGGTTAAATTCCCTTCTTAGATATAAGGTAACCTAATATAACAACTGAAACTACAAAACATTTAACTTTCGCTTTCTGAAATCTAAGATTTTTGTTTTGCATATGTGTACAAATAATTTTTAAAACTTGAAGATGCTCGTTAGAATTTGGACTAAGAATTATGACGTCATCGTAATGTGCAATTATTACTGAACCATAATCTTTAATTACATATTAACATTAGACTTCAATCTCCTTGATTATCTGGTCCATCTTTTCCTGCCATATACAAGGTGCTTGATTTATACCTTGCGGTAGTCTCAATGGTAAGTAGATTCCATTGTGTGTTGCAATTCCACATTTTATACTTGATTCCATTGAAATTGGTAGACTATCATATGCTGATTTTACATCAAAAACACTAATTATAAAATCATTCTTCTTATTGAACATCAAGGCAACTTTAGCTAATTCAGAAGATATGTTCTTGATTGGATATACATTTGTTTTCAAGTTCATGTTTAACAGTGAAAAGTCAGCAGAGAGTCTCACATTGTCTGGTTCCATCAATCCGTTTTCAACATTAACTTTATCCAGCTTTTTAATTATTGGTTTTACGGGTGATTAAGCATTACAATATGATATATTCTTCCAAACTCCATTATTTAACATTTCATTAATCTTTATTTGCACACAATTATTTGTAATACCTGGTGGATATGGTCTTGTTGGTACATGTCTTTATTTTGGTTTATCTATGAATTGAATATCTATTGTTTCTGAAAACTTTCAAATTGTTTTATCATCAAAGAGTATTTTGAATTCTCTTTCCATCATGCTAATAAACTTTACTTTGGTGGTATTCTTAACCGTTCTAGTTTCATTATACAAGTTAACTTGAAATGTTTTACTTATTTGGTTTAACGGTTATTTGTCAAGTTCAAGTAATCGAATTTCTGAAAAACCTAGAATGTTGAACTGAATATTAGCTACATAAAAATCTATGTATTTGTATCTCTCTTCTTCAGAATTCTTTTTCACTTTATGTTTAAATCTACCTTAACACGGAACTTTTGTTCCTGAAACATCTTTTATCAGAGTACTCGTATTTTTTAATTTCAGATCATATTCTTTTGCCGTTTCTCTACTTAAAATTGTCGCTTGTGCGGTCGTATCAAATTCCATTGTCATCAGTCTTTCTGTCTCATTTATAATAACAAAGACATCGATAAAAAGTCTTGATCTTTTTACATCAATAACTTCAATTTCATTAGAAAAAGAATTAAACAGTAAATAATCGAAAATTTTATTTTCAGAAACAGTCGACAATACATAAATTGGAATAATTTTAGTTTTAGCTGCACATGATGTGTTGGTATGCCCACGCCTATTACATTTGGTAAATTTATCATTTTTGTTAAATCGTTCTTTTCTTCTCCATTTATGGTTTTCCATCTTTGATGTTGATAGGATTGATACCTCTTGATTGTATTTTGCTTTATTCTTGGTTTCCATTTTTACCAATATATCCAAATCAGTAAGCGATTCAAGTTTTGAGTCTTCTGTGCAAAGTTCAGTCAAGTATTTGTCTTTCAACTTCTGAGCAAGATTGGATGACATCAAGACAATGATGATTTTAAGATTTTCTTTATTGATGAAGTCCTTGTTGAGTTTCCTTGCCTGAGAAGATACTTCCTCCATTGCATCAGTGAAAGCCATGTTTTTCTTACTCAAGTCTAGCAGGCTTGTTAATACTTTTGATTGGAGAAGTGATGACCGTACGTTCTTTTAATAACGTCGTAAAGATCCTCGTTTTTAATTATATCCAGGTCTGTTTCTGTCATGGTAGCTCTTAATTTCGCCAGTACTGGTCTCTTGATGAATTGAAAAAGTTGGAATTTGTTTTTTCATCTGGTACCCTGTATAGTTTGCCTTCTTCTTCACTAGTAACCTGTTCAGCATATTTCATCAAAGCTTAAAAGTCCTCCAACCATTGCTCAATATCCTCCTGTTCATCATAATGTACGGAACTCGCAAACGCCACGTTAAGGATACGGAGTCTTACATTGATCAGGTACCTTCTTATCATTATTCTTCTGGTCATCTTAGTTAAACAAAGATTTTATTTTATACTCTAAAAAAATACAATAAATCGATATATTAAATAGTTAACTTACAGAGTTTGTTAACTAGTTATTATACAGGTGTTAGTAACATAATAAATGGATAACAAACTTTGTGAATGTTCTTTTATATTCTTATTTTGATGACACTGACGATGTGTCACATCTAACAAAAAGAATGTATTTTGTTAATCGTTTACAACTTTTTACGTAATTGACTTCTAATTAATGCATTTCATAATATATTTTGAAAAAACAAGTTAGGTTCTAAAATAAAGATAAAATTGAAAAGAAATATCAAACTTAAAAAAAAACATTACTTTAAATTATCAGTCATTTATATTTTTGTAAAAAAAAGTCAAAATTTATGCGACAATCTAATATTTGCGTTTTTTAAACGTCTTTGATTTGCTTGATATTTTGAAATTTAAATTTTTCTAGTAAGTAAAACATTTATTAAATTATATCAATTTTTGACAAAATTTTTTATTTTGCTAATGTTTGTTTGTCCTAACTTTATAATTGTTAAAATTTTGTTTGAATAATTTCACATGATGCTCAAAAAATATAATAATTTTTATATTCAATCAATAAAAAAATATGATTTAATTTAATGTTATTTGTTCTGAACTAAGTAAATTAGCTTTTAAAATAAAGTTGCATTAAAAAATTTAAAAAAGTATTTTTTCATAATCTATTTCATGTATTAATTTGTAGCATTTAAAAAATATTCATATTATAAAATAAAATATTTGTAAAAAATTATATAATAATAGTTCAAATTCGATTATTACTCTAATATATAAAAGATTAACTCCAACAAGTTATTCGGAAATAATGAAGCAATTAAATATAATTTATATTTTATCAATTATTCTTTACATTACGACTATATCTAAGTGTTTCAAATTTTCTTGTATCGAAAATAAAAGCGGAGATCTATGTTATATTTATATTAATCCTTATGGAATCAGCTTTAGATACAAAGTTTTAAAAACACTATATGATTATAATTACATGGTTTATCATAAAGTAGAAACAATGGTAAAAGAATCATGTACCTGTTACAAAAGACTAATGGATGCAAACAATTATATTAGAAAAAAAGTTCCTTATTTTGTATTAGTAGGTGGAAATTCTTATTAATAACTAATAAATATTAAGCTTTCTATTTGTTATAAACTTGGTATATACACAAAATGTAGACCAAATACTTTTCTAATGTTATCTCCAAAACTTAGCAACAAAAGAAAATGCAAAGGTAAATTTTAAATTCCTAAATCATATTTTTTTCAGATTTTGTTGGTATGATTAGTAGAAATGAACACAGGGGAAATATTAAAATACGTATACCACAATTAAGAAGACACTCTCTAAAATTGTTCTAAAAATGACCAAAAAAATATTTGTATTGAATTATTTAAAATGAAAATATATGAGAATGCATTCAATAAAGTAATTTTGACTTGTAATACAGGTGGATTCTGGGGCATTCTTAAAGGGGTCCCTAGTAAAATATTTAACACTTTGTGTAACTAAAACTTTTATTCAAGACGAAACACAGAGTGAAATATTTATATAAAGTAATGTCCCTTAAGACATATCATAAAAGTTGCTATCCAATATTTATATAAATTATTTGGTTATATATTGTGCCTTTGGTTATTTTTGTTGCTACTAATTGTCTTTCTCCTTTCGCTCTCGCTGTAATTACTTCAGTTTCTCTGAGATTTTACAGACTTGCCACTTAAAGTTAAAGAATTTCTTTTTATATTTTTAATTCTTTAAACCAGCCTTAGACCCGCCTTCGACAGATCAGAGCTGGTCTGCAGAGCATATTTTTTTAGAAAATTATTTTTATGTCAATTTTTTAATCAAAATGTTTGTAGAAGAAATTGTTTTACTAAATTACATGTCTATGGAGAAGTAAAATAGCTAGAAATACATTGTTATAATATATTTATATACAAAATATTTCTAAGTTTGAGAAAGTCATTTTATACTCTTTGCTTTTTTAAAACAATTTAGTTAAAAAAAATTTATATAATAAAAAGAATTTTATTTATATTTCAAAAGGTGAATAAAAGTGAATCTTTCAATAATTCCAAGTAGTTATTTAAATGGTATTTTATTATAATTTTTAAATTATTATAAACAATTTGATATCATCTTTTTATTAACTGTATATTTATATTAATTTTACAATTAAATAAATAAACAAAAATCAAAGAAATTAATACTTAAAAATAACTTTATTCGTTTCTAATCTACAGATTTTATTTTAATTTTTATTTTTTATGTCAGTCTTTAATATATGTATTAAATTTGATTTTATTTACTTTAAACAACTATTTATAAAATAATAATATTAGAAAATTTTAATTTTTTTTTTTAAAAAATGGCATCACTTGTCGATTTATTACTCAATTTTTATTTTACTAATACTTTTTATATTAAGTTTCTCCCTTACTCTATGCTAGTATCTTTCAAATTAGTTATAAATTAAAATAGTTCATAAACTTTGAAAAGAGTTATTTCTTAAACAAATTTGTGCAAAAATATGCCAAAAAAGTGATGTTTTTAAAATACAACTTGCCTAGTTTTAAAATAAAACGTTTTTAGATTTACTTTCTTCCTATGTTGGAAAAGAATACATCAAATTACTTTTGACCACAAAAATTGATCGAATTCGAAAAGAGTTGTATCTGAAACACAATTGATTTTCACAATTAAAAAAAGAAAAAATTCCAAAAAAGTTGACATTCAAATTAATATAACTTTTTCCGTTGTTAAACTACAAACTTTGTTAGACACTTATTTTTTTAATAGAACTTAGTTCTATATAAAATGTATTATTTTATTTGTTTCCATTAAATCATTACTGATTTATGGCTATTAAACATTTATGAATTTTTTCAATATGGTCACCACTTTTTGAACCATAACTCGGCTAATAATAAATTAAATAAAATATTATTAAGCTTCCGAACTATTTTAGAATTTTATCTTTTAAAATGAGGTATAATGCACTTTATTTTCATTAACTTTGAGAAAAGTTAGTCGTGTAACGAAACCATGTAAAAAAAGGCTTTAAAAAGAATGTTTTTTTGAAATAGCCAATTATAGCTCAAAAATTTAAAACTTATTTTCTTCTTTAAGTTAAAAAAAAACACATTTTTTGCTATTTATTTTTAAAAATCGGTCACTTTTGAAGAGAGTTATGTCAAAAACAAAATTTTTTTCTTATTTCTTTTTGTTATAGAAAAGGCTAAAAAATTATAAAATTTAAATACCATTATAATGATTACAGAGTTGATAGAATAAATATCTAAAGCAAAAAGAAATAAGGAAAAAAATTTGTAACAGAATGAATTCGAACAGTGGAATAAGAAACGCCCCCATGATATACATTATTTAAGTTTTTAAATTTCTTCTTTTTATTTATTGTATAGTTGTGATGAAATAAAGGGTGTGATAAAATATTTTTTTCTTTTTATATCTTATTAAGAACTTACTACCGTACAACGAATTTTGTCTTTTACATAACCCTATTCAAAGTTGACCGATTTTAATAAGTAAATAGCCAAAAGATGTGTTTTTTCTTACTTAAAGGGAAAAAATGAGTCTTTAAATTTTTGGAGCCATTATTAACTAAGTTATTTAAAAAAACACCTCTTTTTAAGAGCCTTTTTTTACATGGTTTTGTCACATGATTAATTTTTCTCAAAGTTAATGAAAATAAAGTGCACTATATCTTATTTTGAAAGGTAAAATTATAGAATAGTTCGGAGGCTTAATAATATTTTATTTGATTAATAATAAGCCGAGTTATGATTCAAAAAGTGGTAACCCATATTAAAAAAATTTAAAAATGTTTAATAGCCTTAAGTCAGTAGTAACATAATGAAAACAAATAAAAAAATAAGTGTCTTACGAAGTTTGTAGTCTAACAACGGAAGAAGTTATACTAATTTAAATGTTAACTTTTTTGCCTTTTTTCTATTTTTATTAAGAAAATCAATTTTGTTTCAGATATAACTTCTTTCGAATTCGATCAATTTTTGTGGTCAAATAGTAATTTGATGTATTTTTTTTCAACTTAGTGCAGAAAATGGGCCTCGAAATTTATTGGTCCATAAGTGGTTAAATTGTATTTTAAAACCAACATTTTTTTAGTCACTTTTTTGTACAGTTTTGTCTTTATAATAATTTTGTACAAGTAATTAAGATAAATATGCTTTACTATTTATTTAGAAAGTATAAATGAAATATGAGAGAAACTTAGTATTTAAAAGATTAATAAAAGATGAATCAGGTTATGCACCAAAACGTAATGATAATTTTTTTATGAAAAATTAAAATTTTCTTATATCATAACTTTTTCAAAGTTGTTTAAAGTAAATAAAACCAATTTTAGTATATATATTAAATACCGACATAAAATATAAAAACTATAACTAAGTTTGTAGAGTCAAAACATAAGAAGTTATTTTTTAGTATCAATTTTTTTGATTTTTTTTTGTATTTTTAAAATTAAGGTAATTATATATCTAATTAAAGAATGAAATCGAATTATTTATATTAATTTTAAAATTTTAATTGAAAAGTCATTTAAATGGTAACTTGAATTTTAAATATTTTTTAACTTTTAGATATAAATAAGATTATTTTTATTAATTGAATTTTTTATTTAACTAAGCAAATACAATAAATGTATATCTTTTAAAATGGCTCTCACACTCAAAAGAATTTCATATATTTATGTTTAGAATAACGTATTTTCGTTTATTTTATTTTTCTCAATAAATAAGTAATTTAAAAAAATAATTTTTTATGCAAATATTTCTATTAATAACTCAATACAAAAAAACATTTGTAAAAAAGATGCTCTGCAAACAAGCTCTGACCTGCCGAAGGCAGATCTAAAGCTGGTTATTTTACAAGAAATAAAGAAGATTTTTATTAAACCGATTATATTATCGATTATAACTCTGATAAAAATTAATATAGTTATAATTAATGATTAAATTTTCCTGAAAAATAATAAAAAAACGTATAAATTCTTAATATTATGTATTACTGTAAACAATTTAGTTTTTTATTTATTTTAAAAACATTTGAAAAAGAGGCGTTAATAAATAAACAATTTAAAAAAAAGTTATATCTAATTACCTATGTATTTTCTTTTAATATATTTAATCTTCTATTTTTGTAACATCACTTTCAAGAAGTTCTTTTACATGTTGATCATATGCACTTTCAACGTATAATTTGACATTTTTATCTATAGCTTTGCAATTTGCTTCAAAGGACTTATCATAATCCCATAATTTCATAAAATTAGAACTTTTACATATTTTATTATTTGCTAGAAATCTTCCTTTAAATACAATTTTTTTTGTTCTAATTTCTTCTTGTTTCCAAGCATGATGAAATAAATCATCTTTGCAAAATTTCCATTCAGAAAGCCAGCCATCTCTTGCCCACCTCTTTTTAGATAATTTTCTGAGTATTTTCATCTTTCCTCCTTCATATGTGTGATAATTAATATCATTTGGAGTTTCATCCATTAAATTTAAAATATATCTCATGCATGAAACAAATATCATATTTTGATCATACCCACGAGCATAATTGTATATTTTCATACATTGTAGGTATCTATTACGGTGTTCTACACTTCCCAAGAAATCAATAAAGACCGCCTGAAGAGCAACATTATCTCGACCAGTACTAGTTTTAGGCATTTTATATTCATAATCAGCAAAAAATCTTAAGAAACTTCTGGTGTACAATGTATTCCTTACAATATAACTTCCTGCCATTATTTCATAATTAAATGTTCTATCATAAAATAGAATATCTTCCCCATCCTTTGGAAGGTAATTCTCTAATCTGTGTATTGGGTTAACTACACCAACATCACCATCAATGAATACAATATATTTTATGTCATTTTTATGTTTCTGTGCATAATTAGCAACTATACAATGCCGTCGAAACATAAAATCTTCATAATGACAGTTATATGAAAATTCTGGAACTTTTTCTTGTCGTAGTATTACAAAAGTGTAATTGTAATGCCAGGAGTAACATTTAACAGTTTCTATTGCTTGTTCGTAATTACTTTCTGAATCACTTTCAATTACCATAACTATAGCAATTTGATGTGGTTGTAACATATTTTTTACCAAATTATTATTAATTGTATTAACAATGTCGAGATTATCCTTATTATAATAATATAAATTGTCAATAACAGTAACTATTGTTAGATATAATATTGAAAATATTAACGAAATTAAGAAAAATTTTAGTAAATGACGAATAAAAGATTCCATGATTTAGAACATTCAGAATATTTTTTTCTAGAAAATGTTCTATTTATTTTCTTGCACACTTTTATAAAACTTAAATCTATAATAAAAAGAAATAAAAAAATTTTTTCTTTAGCATAACTCTTTCAAATCTAATCGGTATTAAGAAAATTTTTTCAAAAGACGTGTTTTTATCAAATTGAAGAAAATAAGTAGTTTTAAATAGTCTAGACCATGGTTATTAAAGCCATTTTTTAAAATATCTTTATCGTGATCACTTTTTTGTGTGATTTTAATTTATAATTAACTTTCGTTAGACTTCATGAAAGTTTTAGGTTTGTAATTTTATAAAAACAAACAACTCATTTATAGGAGTTAACATGATAATATTTAGACTGATTAATAACTGGGCAAATTAAAGACCGAAAGTGGTTGACAATTTTTTGAGTAAAACTTTTTTATAAAATGTGTTTAAAGAATAACAAAAAGTCATCAGAAAAAAAGGTCTTGGTCTATTTATTAAAATTAAAAATTTTTTTAAATATCTACTACAGTCCAGACGAAACATTTCAAAGTAGAATGTACAGATTGTTTTTATAAAAACGAATAGAAGAAAACGACTCTCACATAAGTGAAAATACCTTTCTTTATATTTATGATCAAAAAACGATCTTAAAATATGTTGTATAAAAAATGTGACACTATCGAATGGATATAGTATCATAGAATTCTGTGAAGTACAAAAAAATCACTAACATTTGACATAGTGGCGTATCTCTTAAAATACCTTGTAGACTAGGATCTAACAAAAAAATGAGGGTCGAAGAAAAGCTACCTATTATTTTCGGGATAAATTTTACTTATTTAAGATGTTAATTTTTCAATGTTTATTATAAAAAAATTATTTTGTCTTCAATATAACATTTTTCAAGCATGTTCAGATTTAGTGATTAAATAATCAATACACGTTTGTTTTCTAATCTTTATGCAGAAAACGGATCTAATAGTTTGTTCTATATCTTTTTAAGTTATTCTTTAAAAATATTTCTATTTTGAACACTTTTTAGTATAGTATTGGCCCCTTAAATAATTTTTAAAAAAGTAAATGAAATAAAATGATTTTAAACCCATTATAAAGGTGTAAATTGAAAGTAGTGTTTAAGCGTAGTACTAGAGAAAATGATAAAAAATTATTCCTTTTATTGGCGAATAAGTGATAGTGAATTTTATTTTAAAATCTTAATTAGAATAAACTGCAAAAATAAAAAAACACATACGGAGACATGGTTTTCTACTGGTGCTGTAAAATATTTAAGAAAAAACAAATAAAAAATAAATACAGATTTATATAAAATGTGGTAAATTGTCATACCATAAAAAATAAGAGCTTTAAGTAAGTGAAAAATTGCATTACATTTCATAAAGACTAATAAAAATTAAGAATTAAAGATCAAAAGATCTTTAAAGTGCAAATCTCGAGATATTTTTTGATTTTTAAAAAATAGATTTGGAGAGTATGATTATGTACTATACGTGGCGATAAAAAATTATAAATTCCAAAGAAGAAAAAAAAACTGTTAAGGTAAATATCATCAAACATGGTAATTCAGTAATCAATAAAATATAGTCAAATCTTAAGCAGAAGTTCTAATTTTCGTAATTTTTTAATAAGGTTTAATAAGCCTATCCCAAGATCTTTATTCGTTCTTTTTATACATTTAAAAGTATTAGTTATCTAAGTTATATATTTGGAGATCTTATATTTATTTTGTTAAAGATTTAACTATTTGTATTGTGTAAGTATAATATTGTCTTATGTCTAATATTGTTTGTGTCTCTCTTAAGGCGGCCACATAAATACTTTACTTATAGTGTATAAAAAAATTTTATACAAATCTAAGTTTTTGTTTTAATGGGAATAAATGCCAGCAACAACTCATTTTAATTTTTATTAATTATATCTTTTATTTTACTTCTTGTTTTGTATTATTTACTAGTAAAAATTTTAGAAGTAGTTCCGCAGTTTATAATTTCATCTTTATTGAAATACTAAGGGCTTAAAAGATTTGTCAATACTTGTTCTTTTTTATTCTTTTGCATATTAGCTTACACACAAATAAAAAATTCCGCAATTTAAAGTTACAATTTAATGCTAATTGTCATACAATTCATCTAAAATTATAGTAACAATTTAATAAATTTTGTATTACATTTTACTAATTTTTGTATAGATGCAATTCTATTCAAATTGTTTTACAATTTAGAAAGAATTCTCATGCAAATTTCAGAAAAAATTGTCAAATATATTTAATTAATTATATTCTTTTTGGAAAACAGAAAAATAAGATATATAAAGACTATAAACTGAGCAAATTTGCTAAAAACTAATTGATGTATTAAATTAATATAATATACTTAATAAAAGTTTGAAATATAAAATGACAAAAAATACTGTTAGTACCATAAAAAATTGTTATTTAAATATTATAAGTACTTTCTTTTTCTAAACAATTATAATATGATTGTATTTTAATAGAAATTAAATAAAGACTTTATTATTTTAGTTAAACAGTAATTAATATATATGTAGTATGAACTATGTAACAAAATTATTTATAAATAATTTCCATAATTTTACTTTTCTTTTTTTCTATAAATCACTTTTTTAAAATCATATAATCTTGATCTATTTATTACATTTTTGATAATTTTATTGTGTTTCAATTAATAAAAATTTTTAAATTTATAATGAAATACAAGTATATTATTAATGTTTAGAAAAAGAAACTTCTTTTATATTAATGATAATTTTTTAAGTACTAATATTATTTTTACGATTTTATATTCAATATTTCAAATTTTTATATAAAGTATTTTAGATTAATTTAGGATATCAGTTAGTTTATAAATAAATTTATTTAATTTTTAATCTTTTTATATATTATTTCTCTGTCTTTTAAAAAGAATATAATTAATTAAATATAGTTGACAACTTTTTTCTTAAATTTGCATAACTATTTTACCTAAGTTGTTATACAATTCTTTCTAAATTGTAATACAATTCTACCTAAAATGCATAACAATTCTATTCATTTTTGTAAAATTTTCTTTTTTTAAATCTAGTACAATTTTATATAAATTGTCATGCACATCTTAAATTGCAGAATTTTTAATTTGTGTGCATATTTTGCTTAGATTTTTTTAGAGAATGCCACATTATATTTCTAAAAAATGTGGTAATTTAAATAGTTGATTACTAAAAAATATGTTTGAATTGAATATTGTTTGTTCTGAACTAAGCAAATTGGTGTTTAAAATAAAATTGTATATGAAAATAAAAAAAATGTATTTTAAATTTTAAAAATTATGCATTAATTTATAGTATCTATCAAGAATCGATGTAAATGACAAAATATTTATACAAATTTTATTTATTTAAGGTCCGTGTTCAGTATTTCTACATTATATAAAAGATTAGTTCTAAAAAAAACATCAGAAAATAATGAAATAATATGAAGTAATTTTTATTGACATTGAATAAACTTATCAAATGACGTATGTTGTAATATTTATAGCAACCATGCGGAATTCTTTTCTTTGTAAAAAGTATATAAAAAATTACCTATATCCCACAAATTTTAAAAAAAAGCCAGTTTTTGCTTACAACAAAATCTTTAAAGGCACGTTTCGGTGAGTTTACTCTTCCCTTTTGTCTATTATTTTTTATATTTTTTTCTTATCTAAAACTTTCAGAATGTTTTGTGTTATAAAACGTCACATATATCTCTGCTATATTAATGTAAATAGTTCTTAAGTCAATTTTAGACACGAACCTTAAAAGAACTATATAATTATTTTTACATTGTAAACTATAAAGTAGAAACTATGACAAAAGAACTATTTACCGAGTCTATTCGAT
The DNA here is from genome assembly GCA_963280985.1 of Strongyloides venezuelensis. Classification (NCBI taxonomy): domain Eukaryota; kingdom Metazoa; phylum Nematoda; class Chromadorea; order Rhabditida; family Strongyloididae; genus Strongyloides; species Strongyloides venezuelensis. The sequence continues at coordinate 23,427,202 of CAUJLX010000002.1, forward strand.
GCAAAAATTATACTAGAAAAAAATCACACAAACTTTATTATTAGATGATTATCGTAAATTATAGTTAATAACTTTTTGACTTTGTATCTAATATAAATTTGCTATTTACACAAAATATTAAACAATGTACCTATTCAATATTATTTACAAAACTTAGTGACAAAAAAATGTACTGGTAAATTTTAAATTCCTATATCATATTTTTCCCAGATTTTATTGATTGAATTGTCAAAAGTTGTTATAAGAACAGTATTATGTTATGTATAAAAAAATTAAAAAACCTGGTTCAATAGAACTACTTTAAAAATGATCAATAAAAATATTAGTAAGTTTTTTATTAAAAAAATATTGGAAGAAATTTCAGAGGATAATTTTAACTCATCACTAATAAACAAAGTATTTTTTATCATATTGTTTTTGTTAAACTTGTAGAATATTTTAGATAAAACCAAAATAAAATTTTCAATTACTTTTGATTTCCTAAAAACTATGTTTAGCTAAAACATCTAAAAAATATCTTTATACTGCCAATTAACAAAATTCATTAATTATTGAATTAATATAACGTTTATTTTAAAGAAGTTTAGCTCGAATTTTCTTAACAAGAAATAAAGAAGAATCTCACTGCACAGATTATTTTATTGATCTTAACTTGAAAGAAATCAATACGGTTATAATCAATTTTTTGCATAAAAATATAAACTTTTTATTTAACATGTAAATCACAATAATTAGAGAAAAATTAAATGTTTTGGAAAACAGTCAAAAAAAATACAAACTATATAAATATTATGTATTACAATAAATAAATAATTTTTTTATTATTTTTAAAGACATATCAAAAAGAGGAAATAATATAAAAACAATTTAAATAAAAGTTATATCTATTTATCAATTTAATTTCTTAATATAATTAAAATTTATTCTTCTATTTTTGTTATATTGCTTTCAAGAAGTGCTTTCATATGCTCATCGTGTGCATAATTAACATATGATTTTATATCATGATCGATTTCCTCACAATTCTTAATAAAAGACTTATCATAATCCCATAATTTCATAAAATCAGAACTTTTACATTATTTTATTATTTGCTAAAAATCTTCCTTTAAATACAATTTTTTGATTTCCAAATTCTTCTTGTTTCCAAGCATGATGAAATAGATCATCTTTGCAAAATTTCCATTCAGAAAGCCAGCTATCTCTTGCCCACCTCTTTTTAGATAATTTTTTGAGTATTTTCATCTTTCCTCCTTCATATGTGTGATAATTAATATCATTAGGAGTTTCATCCATTAAATTTAAAATATATCTCATGCATGAAACAAATACCATATTTTGATCAAACCCACTAGCATAATTGTATATTTTCATACATTGTAGATATTTATTACGGTGTTCTACACTTCCCAAGAAATCAATAAAGACTGCCTGAAGAGCAACATTATCTCTACCATCACTATTTTTAGGCATTCTATATTCATAATCAGCAAAAAATCTTAAGAAACTTCTGGTGTATAGTGTATTCCTTACGATATAACTTCCTGCCATTATTTCATAATTAAATGTTCTATCATAAAATAGAATATCTTCCCCATCCTTAGGAAGGTAATTCTCTAATCTGTGTACTGGGTTAACTACGCCAACATCACCATCAATAAATACAATATATTTTATGTCATTTTTATGTTTCTGTGCATAATTAGCAACTATACAATGCCTTCGAAACATAAAATCTTCATAATGACAGTTGTATGAAAATTCTGGAACTTTTTCTTGTCGTAGTATTACAAAAGTGTAATTGTAATGCCAGGAATAACATTTAACAGTTTCTATTGCTTGTTCGTAATTACTTTCTGAATCACTTTCAATTACCATAACTATAGCAATTTGATGTGGTTGTAACATATTTTTTACCAAATTATTATTAATTGTATTAACAATGTCGAGATTATCCTTATTATAATAATATAAATTGTCAATAACAGTAACTATTGTTAGATATAATATTGAAAATATTAACGAAATTAAGAAAAATTTTAGTGAATGACGAAAAAACGCTTTCATAATATGAAATATTTACAATATTTTTTTTAAAAGTAATTATATTTATCTTCTTAAAAACTCTTGTTAAATTAAATCTATAATTAAAAGAAATAAAAAAAATCTCGTGTTTTCATAAACTTTTTATATCGAACTGATTTTTATGAGTATACATCCATATGATGTGGTATTTCTAAAATAGAGGGAATATATAGACTTAAAACATTTGTGGCCACATACGTTCTAGTTATTTTTTTATAACATTCTTTTCAACGTTTACTTAATTTAAATTTTTAGAGACGATAACTTTTGCTAAATTAATAAAATGAGATGGTTTATTTTATATTGAGAAGATCGAATACCTTAATGGGGAGCACATCTATCAATGATATTAATTAAAAATTAGCTAAATTATAGACCAAAGAGTAATGACCATTTTAGAAAAAATTAAAATTTAAATTGCTAAATATTATAAAAACAAATAAAACTAGCAATATGGATTTCAGTTTAACTTATAGATAAAGGTTTAACAAGGTTCATTGTATAGTAAAGAAAAAATTATGCTGATTTAAGTGACTACTTTTCCATCGTTATTCTTTTTTTATGAAATTTAATTTTTTTCCAGCATACTATCTTCAAACTTGTTCTATTTTAATGATTAAATAGTCAAAGGACGTACGTTTTCTTATCTTAATAGAAAAGAAGGATCAAAAAGCTCTGATCTTTAATTTGTCCTATTTATTTTTAGAAAAATATTTTTTTAGACACTCTTTAGTATGACTTTGTCATTAAAAAATTCTATCTTAAAGTACACACTCTTTACTATTAATAATTCAATAAACTTAAAATAGCAGATATGCTAAAGTTTTTATTTTTTTGGTAAATCAAGCACTAAAAATAGAAAATAATTTACCTTTTTAAAAATAAATAAATTGATTCTTTTAAAAACTTTAAACAGTTAATTGACTTTAAATTCTGAGTAAACTAATATATTAAAATGATTGAAAAATAAGGAAATTCAAATAATATTAATTATATTTAAACTTATAACATTTGAAAAAAATTATGTTGTTTATCTATTAATATGATTTAATGTTTGTATTTCTATACTATCACTTTTTTATATTGTTATTATTACAATAGTAATAATAGCTTTAGTCGTTTAATTTGATTAATTTTACTAAAATTTCATGCAACGAATGTATTTAATAGTGTCAACTGTTTACTTAATTTAATGTGTATAAAATTCCATAGTGTATGTATATTAACAAAATAATTAATTGAACACTTTGCAAATTTAAAATATAAATATATTGAAATTTTATTTTATTAATTAATACGAAATATAAGAATTTTAAAATTTTAAATCCAAATAAATAAGTATATAAAATCAAATTTTTCGTCTACCATACATAAGATGAAGATATAAGTAATATATATATTCTTAATAATTTGATAGTATTTTTACGGTTATTAACATAAACAAAAGAAACAAGAAAAAGAATTTTTATTAAAATGCCATCCAAACTTTTAGAAAAAAAATTATTTTAGTCACAAAATGTAAATATATTAGAGTTTCAATACTTTAGTTATTTGAATTAAAAATTTTTTTATTTCACATTAATTAATAAATTAACATTTTAATATATTTATATTTCAATTTTGCAAAGTGTTCAATCATTTATGTTGTTAATATACATACACTATGGCATTTTATATATATTTTATTAAGTAAACAGTTGATACTATTACATACATTCGTTGCATGAAATTTTAGTCAAATTAATCAAATTGAATAAAATAAGCGATTAAACTATTAAAATAAAGATAATATAAAAAGGTGGTAGTATAAAATTACAAAACTAAAATTATATTACTAGATAAACAACATAATATTTAAAAAAGTCATAAGCATAAATATAATTGATAATATTAAATTTCTTGATTTCCGATTATTTTAAAATTATTTATTTTTTAGAAGTTAAAGTCAATTAACTGTTTAAAGTTTTTAAAAATAATTATTTATTAATTTTTTTACAGTTAAACTGATTTAATTTTTTTTTCCACTAGATTTACTAAAAAAATAACCCTTAACATATTTTTTATTTTAAGTTTTTTGAATCAGGGATAGTAAATCGTGTGTAAAACGAAATAAGATGGCTTATAATCCACTAGACAGGTGAACAATCAGAATATTGTGGAAGCATAGTATTGATAAAATAATTGTAAATCTGCCAATTTATAGACCAAGGAGTGCTGATAGTTATTATTTAAAATATTTTATGTAGAGTGCGTTGAAAGGTTAATCAAAGTCATACAGAAGCATGGTTTTCGGTTAATTCTATAAAATATTAAAGGAAATTTATAATAAATTGCACAAATCTGTATAAAATATAGTAATCTGTCGATGTTAAAAAATCAAATTCTTCAAAAAGATGTGAATTTCTTCTACATTTCATGAAATTTAATTAAAAGTTAAAGACTAAAATATTTATAAAGATGCAAATTCCAAGATACTTTATAAAATCCTAAAAATAGATTTTTGAGAATGTGATCATAAAATATCTCTGATAATAGAAGACTATAAATACTTTAGAAGGAAGTAAAAGTTTTATGACGAAGTTACCTAATATATCATCTAGTTAGCATATCACCTATTATCTCTATCGTTTCGTGTTTCTTACTAAAAAAAACTTAATAAATATTTTCGTCGTTTATGATTAAATTTTATTTGATACAATAATAACCGATCAAATTTGTTAAAATCTGTCTTTTTCATTTTTTCAAGTATTAACCTCATAGTTTGTAAAGATTATTTTTTAGTAATTTCTATACACAAAAAAGAACAAATTTTGACAAATCTATCCGAAATGCAATAAAATGTCCCACCATTTTAAAATGTTAAAATTTATTCAAATTTTAAAGAATTAAACGACGACATTTCACCGCGAAGAACGTAAAATAATAATATTACCAACACTATCAAAAATAAAAAATTAATTTAATAATTAATATATAACAATTGTATAATTTTTTGTATTATAATTTAATAAAGTTTTTAATTAAATGTTTCTTTATTTTAATTTTTATAGAGACTAAAAATGGATAAATTAAGTTCAAATGTTGGATGCCAATTTTGTAGTAGAAAAGTTGAAAAATCATGATATTTGGATTATCTAAGAGATTCACATGAATATGCAGATGATACATTTTTAAAAATAATTTGTTTGCTTCATATTTGAATCTAAAACAAATGGTAAGCAATATTCTTTTAAAAACTTTAAAATTCATTGGAAAAAATTTTATGTTATTCTTTTCAATCATAAATGTGATAGTAAAAAATACGTGATTAAAATCAAAATTTGAAACTATCGTTTTGATTGTAATTGTGTTTACAATATATAAAATGTATATATAATAAAAACAATATTTATTTTTAAAAATATTATAACTCATTTTCTGAAAATGTTCACAAAAATAAAGAACAAAGATACATTATTTAAAAAAATGATAGCTCATTTTCAAGCAATTTCACATATAGGATAATTGCTAGAGTTTTTATAATATTAAATAAAATAATAATAAATTTATTTGGTTTGACGACTTTATATAAACGAAAAAACTGATAAAAAATTTTTCTTCTAATGTTAAGAAAAGCTAGTGAACCATGTGATTGAAAGAAAATATTCCAGTTAATTTCAAGAAATATTTGTTTTAAATTTTATATAAAATAGACTTTTAATTTTTTAGTTAATAAAAAATATTTAAACCACTTCTTTGATTTACTAGAAAAAATTTTGGTGTTGATTTCTTTTCAATTATTTTTAAGAAAATTGTTTATAATAATTTTCAGTAAACCATGCCCAGAAGATAATTTTATGTGTAATTTATTATATAAAATAAATGATTTCTATAAACCAATGTTTAAAAAAATTTAACTTTTAATGACGAGTATGGCAATTTTTTTTACTTTTTATAAAAACTTAAACTTATTGTTTTCACTAATATAATATATTTGTTTTAAAAAATATTAAATAGTTAAAAAATTTTTCTATGGTAATTTAAAATGGTACAAATATCTGTAAATTCAAACAACTTCTTTTTTAATGACTTTATTTTCAAAATAAATAACTAAAGCATAAATATAATATAATTCTGTTTATTTATATTAAATTTTTTATTTAATAAATAAGATATAAATGTTGTTGTAATTTAACAAGTATTGTATTTTTTTCTTTTATCTCTACAAGAAAATTTTTTAAAAAATATTGAATTTATATTTAATAATTAATTTTTAATAATTTTTTTATTATCTATGTTGTTCTCATATGCGAAATAATGCAACGAAATTAGTCGCAAATAAAAAAAATTTTAATTTTATTTGGTAGGACAAATTTATTACATTTTTTGCAAACCTGCGTCTTTTTTTTCTGTGTATAAGGATTTAAAAATATAATTATTCAAATAATATAGTAAATCGTTGGAGGATGTGTTACAATTAAATATTAATTGTTCTCAATAAAATAAATTGGAGATTGAAACAATGTTGCATATGATCTATTACTGATTATAAATTAATTTATGATATTTATAATAATTCATATTATAAAATAAAAAATTTTTGAAAATTATTTATTATTAATTCTAATTCGAGATTACTCTAATATACAAAAGATTAGTTTCAACAAGTTAATCAGAAATAATGAAGCAATTAGAAATAATTTTTATTTTATCAATTATTTTTAATATTGCAATTATATCTAAATGCTTCAAAATTTCTTGTACTGGAAAACACCGCTATATTGGTCCATGTTTTATTTATGTGAGCCCTTATGGGCACACTTTTCGATACGTTATTTTAAAAGAACTATTTAAACTTTCTTGGGATTTATATTATAAAGTAGATTCGATGGTAAAACAATCATGTGATCGTCCTGCAAGATTAGGAGATGCAAACAACTATCTTAGAAAGAAGCTTAACTACATGCAAATAGTAAGTTAAATCCATAATTTATAGTTATTAAATTTTTAGTTGAAAATATGTTACAAACTTGGTATATACACAAAATGTCTACCAAAAACCTATATAACGTTATCTCCAAAACTTAATAAAAAAAATAAATGTCGAGGTAATTTTTAATTTTTTAATTAGCACTTTTTTGTAGACTATGTCAGTTTGTTTGAGTATGATTTTCGTAAAGGCTATATTGATGTACATATGCCACAATTAATAAGGCATAAATCAATGATGTTATTCTGAAAAGGATCAATAAAAATATTAGAATTAAATAAATAAAATAAAAAAATATGAAGAAACTTTCACAAATATAATTTTAGCTTATCACTAAAAGACAACGAATTTTTTTTTATAATTTTTTATTACTACAATTTATTGTATTTTTATTGTTTATTACTAAATTCAAAAACAATTGTATTATGTACAATTATTTTTCCAATATTATAAAATTTTCATATTGTTTTTAACAAAATTGTAAAACATTTTATGTGAAAATAAAGTAAAATTAAATTTTCAATTATTTCTAATTCAATAAAACATGTTAAGTTAAAACATAAAATGTTTTTAAACTGACTTTTAAAAAAATCACCAACGGTATTAAATTACTATAATTTTTACTTTAATTAAGCATAGATTTAATTTCCATAACAAGAAATAAAGAAAATTATTACTGTACTAATTACATTATCGATCATAGTTCTGATAAAAGTCAATAAAGTTATAATCAATGATTAAATGTTTTGAAAAAAAAACCTACAATCCTTAAGCATTATGTATTGCTATAAATAATTTAATTTTTTATTAATTTAAAAGACATATCAAAAAGAGACAATAATATAAAAACGACTTAAATAAAAGTCAAATTGTTTATCAATTTCATTCCCTTAATATTATAAAGATATCTAAAATATCTTTCATGTGATTAAAAAAAGTACGAATTACAACAACAAAAATGTTGTATTTTTCAAGCCTCCATTAGCTTGGATAATGCAACATAAAAAAGAATATAAAGCCGAAGAATTTTCAAATACAACACACTTTACATTTCATTTAAAGTAGATAGAAATCCTGTTAGATTTCTATCTTATTGAAATAAAACTTATTGATATCTTTCTATACTTTTTTTAATAGATTTAACTATCACTCTTCTATTTTTGTAATATTACTTTCAATAATTTCTTTCAAATAATAATTGTATGAACTATCAGCGTATCCTTTAATACTATCATATATATTTTTACAATCTTTTCTAAAACTGTTATCATAATCCCATAGTTTCAAAAAGCCAGAACCCCTACATATTGTTTCATCAGATAAAAATCTTTTTTTAAATACATTTTTACGTTTTTTAATTTCGTTTTGTTTCCATGCATGATGAAATAATTCGCCATTACAAAATGCCCATCCGGTAAGCCAACCATCTCTTGACCACCTTTTTTTAGATTTTCTTCTAAGTATTTTTATCTTTCCTCCTTCAAATGTTTGATAATCATTATCATTTGGAGTTTCATCCATTAAATTTAAAATATATCTTATGCATGAAACAAATATCATATTTTGATCAAACCCACTAGCATAATTGTATATTTTCATACATTGTAGATATTTATTACGGTGTTCTACACTTCCCAAGAAATCAATAATGACTGCCTGAAGAGCAACATTATCTCTACCATCACTAGTTTTGGGCATTTTATATTCATAATCAGCAAAAAATCTTAAGAAGCTTCTGGTGTACAGCGTATTTCTTATAATATAACTTCCTGCCATTATTTCTCTAGTAAATACTCTGTCATAAAATAGAATATCTCCTCCTTCTTTTGGAAGGTAATTCTCTAATCTATGTATTGGGTTAACTACACCAACATCACCATCAATAAATACAATATATTTTATGTCATTTTCATGTTTCTGTGCATAATTAGCAACTATACAATGCCGTCGAAACATAAAATCTCGATAATGACAGTTATACGTAAATTCTGGAACTTCTTCTTGTCGTAGTATTACAAAAGTGTAATTGTAATGCCAGGAATAACATTTAACAGTTTCTATTGCTTGTTCGTAATTACTTTCTGAGTCACTTTCAATTACCATAACTATAGCAATTTGATGTGGTTGTAGTATATCTTTTACTAAATTATCAGTAATTGAATCGAAATTGTTGAAATTACCAAAATTGTCATAATGTATATTGTCAATAACAGTAAGTATCGTTTGATAAAATATTGAAAATATAAATAAAGTTATACATAATATTAACAAACAACGAATAAATAGTTTCATAATTTACAGTATATACAAAACTTTTTTCTGAAAATGTTATGCCAAAACAAACAAAAAACACAATTGATTTAAAAATTTTATTTAATAAAAAAAGGAATCATAATTGATAAAAAAATACCCTATTTATAATAACTTTATAATCAAATTAATTTATCTACTATTTAAATTTCACATTTTATCATTGCAATTTTATGTTATACCGATTTCTAACAGAAAACAATTCTATTTATCTTTATATACATTCATATGATAATCAGGTGTATAAAAAAAGAAATAATGAAACAAATCTTGCCTTCCTTATAACTCTTTTCAGGTTTAACTGATTTTTATTAGTATATATCCAATGTGCATTTTTCTTAACTAGTAGGGCCCGATAAGCATCATACTGATATATTCTGAATTAGTCAATTTATTTCTAAAAAACAACCTTTTTGGGCTCTTTTTACTATAAGTTTGTTTTTAAAATAACTTTCCTAAAAATGAACGAAATAAGATAAATTATTATCTATTATAAAAGTGTAATTAAAAGTAATAAGAAAGTACATTATTAATGAAAATGGCTGTAAATTGGTGAATTACGAACCATTAAGTAGTGATTGTTTTTATTAATAAATTCTGAATATATTGTGGTTAAAGGTTAAGAAAATCCACAGGGAAGCATAACTTTTGGCTGCTTTTATAAAGCAATAAAATTAGCACACAAAAAATATGCACAGATATCTATAAAATCTAATAATTTGCCCCACTAAATAAATCAAATTTTTCTAAAATATGTGAATTTATATTATGTTTCATAAAGATTATTAAATAGATAAAAATTTAAAATCATAAGAAACCTAAACGTGCAAATCCTAAGATACTTTCAAAAATTTAAAAAATAAATTATGGTAAATGTGATAATGTAGTACTTATAACAACAAAAGATTATATGTAGTCAAAAATGGAATAGAAGTTGTTAGATAGGAATTGTCTACCAAAATGATCAAATGATTACTTTGCCTACTTTAGCTCTATCGTATTGTATATTTTACCAAATAAAACCTTTAGAAGTAATTCTGTTATAATTGTTATACTATGAGAATAACAGATTTGTCGAAATTTCTTCCTTTTTTATTTTTTAGTGGTGTATAAAAGCTGCATATTTAACTTAGATTTTGTATAAATAAATACTACATAATGTTTTTAAAAAAATATAGCTATTTAAATAGTAGATCAGTAAAAAATATGATTAAATTAAATGTTATTTGTTCTGTACTAATAAAATTGAATTTAAAATCAAATTATTTTTAAATGCTGAAAAAATGTATTTGAATTTTTAGAGATTTTGTATCAATATATAATATTAAACAAAAACAGTACTATAAACTATAATATTTGTAAGAAATTATTTTTAAAATGTTTGTTATTCAATATTGTTATAATATAAAAAGATTGATTCTAACTAAATTATTGGATGAAAATGAAGTGATTAAATAATATTTTTATATTATTTTCAATATTTCAATTGTATCTAAATGTTTAATAATTTCTTTTACAAGAGAACGTCATAGAGGTCTGTGTTATATAAATATAAATCTTTCTGGAGTCAGTTTAAGATACAATGTTTTAAATAAACTTCAAGATCATTCCAACACTGTATACAATAAAGTATAAAATATGGTAGAGGAAATATGCATCAATCCTACTAGACTACGAAATAGAAATAATATGGTCTAAGGAATGTTCTTAATGTTTTATCATTAGATGAAAGTCACCAATTTTAATTAATGGATTTTTATCTTTATATTTGATACCGATTTGGTATTTGCACAAAATTTAAACAAAATACCTACTTAATGTTATCTCGAAAACTTTATAAACGAATGTAAATTTTTAGTTAAACTTTAAATTTCTAAACTATGTTTTTTTTTTCAGATTTTAACTATATAATTATTTTAAATAAGTATAAGGGCGATATTGGATAACATATACCAGAATTAAGAAGATAAACAATTAAATTATATTATGACACAAAAAATTTATTTAAAATGAATATACTGAAGAAATTTTCATTAAAGTAATTTTGACCTTCCATTTGAAGCCAAAGTTTTGTTTTCATGTTATTTTTATCAAATTCGTTAGTGATTTTAGATGAAAGCAAGATGATGTTAAATTTGAAATTAATATAATTCTAAATTTCTAAAATTATATTAATAAAAAAATCTTTACAAATATATTTAAACTGAAATTTAAAAAGATAATAAACTGTAATAGACTACTACAATGTTTATTTCTAAGAAGTTTACACCTAATTTTCTTTATTAGAACTAAAGAAAAATCATACTGTCTTGATTTCATAATTGATTTTAACTTATATGAGTATTTATTAAGCTAAAATTAATTTTTTGTATAAGTAAAAGAGAAGTAATTCTAACTTTTCTTTTCATTTTGGTTTTGTGTGATCCTGTAAAGAAAATATCCCCTACAGTCAAATATATAAGCAAAGAATTTCAAAATATTTGTCATTTTGTAAAAACACTATGTCATTGTTTTTTCATATTGCATTAAGTATTGTACTAACCTATTTTCTTTTAGTGTAAGATTTAAGGGGACATAGAGGATTCTAATTATATTGCTTGTTATTGTTTAGATTGTAATTTGTGTAGCTAAGAGTAAGTTTTCATGAATCTTATAATTAACAACTTGTCATAAGGTGACCATTTTTAGCGCTTATCTTTTATGTATTGTAAAGATCTATTATAATAAAAGTTTAATTTGTTTGTTAGACCTTCTTATACTACCTTTTGACTGAAGCTAGGCATCAACAAAACTAAATATTTTTACTTATAAGACTATTAAATTTATATTTACTATGAAAATTACTATAATTAATAAATGATTAAGTGTTTTGGGAAGAAAATTTAAAAAAAATACAAGCTATATATAATAAGAAATTGAATTTTGTGATTTTACATATGATTAAATGATTTCTTATATAATAATTTATTGTCTATAAAAAGCATTGAATTCTTTAAATAAATAATTTTTCTTTGGAACATTTTTGTCTCGTATTATTCTAAAGTCAAGTGTTTCTAGCAGGGGAGGCCAATAAAATCTTTAAATTTCTACTATATATTATTCATTACTGTAAATAATTTAGATTTTTTTTTAATTTTAAAGACATATCAAAAAGATGCAATATTATATGAATAATTTAAATAAAAGTTATATCTAATTATTTTTGTAATTTTTTGAATGTATTTAACATTTACTCTTCTATTTTTGTAATATTACTTTCAATAATTTCTTTCAAATAATAATTGTATGAACTATCAGCGTATCCTCCTATACTATCATATATATTTTTACAATCTTTTCTAAAACTGTTATCATAATCCCATAGTTTAAAAAAGCCAGAACCCCTACATATTGTTTCATTAGATAAAAATCTTTTTTTAAATACATTTTTACGTTTTTTAATTTCGTTTTGTTTCCATGCATGATGAAATAATTCATCATTACAAAATGCCCATCCGGTAAGCCAACCATCTCTTGACCACCTTTTTTTAGATTTTCTTCTAAGTATTTTTATCTTTCCTCCTTCAAATGTTTGATAATCATTATCATTTGGAGTTTCATCCATTAAATTTAAAATATATCTTATGCATGAAACAAATACCATATTTTGATTAAACCCACTAGCATAATTGTATATTTTCATACATTGTAGATATTTATTACGGTGTTCTACACTTCCCAAGAAATCAATAAAGACTGCCTGAAGAGCAACATTATCTCTACCATCACTAGTTTTGGGCATTTTATATTCATAATCAGCAAAAAATCTTAAGAAGCTTCTGGTGTACAGCGTATTTCTTATAATATAACTTCCTGCCATTATTTCTCTAGTAAATACTCTGTCATAAAATAGAATATCTCCTCCTTCTTTTGGAAGGTAATTCTCTAATCTATGTATTGGGTTAACTACACCAACATCACCATCAATAAATACAATATATTTTATGTCATTTTCATGTTTCTGTGCATAATTAGCAACTATACAATGCCGTCGAAACATAAAATCTCGATAATGACAGTTATATGTAAATTCTGGAACTTTTTCTTGTCGTAGTATTACAAAAGTATAATTGTGATGCCAGGAATAACATTTAACAGTTTCTATTGCTTGTTCGTAATTACTTTCTGAGTCATTTTCAATTACCATAACTATAGCAATTTGATGTGGTTGTAGTATATCTTTTACTAAATTATCATTAGTTGTATTAACAATGTCGATATTATCATAATCATAATAATATGAATCGTCAATAACAGTAACTAACGTTTGATATAATATAGAAAATATTGCCAAAACTAAGAAAAATATTAATAAATTACGAATAAACGCTTTCATAATTTGAAATATTCACAATATTTTTTTCTAAAAACAATTGATTTATATATTTATACACTCTTTTGATAATTTAATATGGTAAGAGTTTTAATTTAATTGTAAAGAGCATACCAGAATGCTAATAATATGTAAGTTTATGTGAATTTATATTTAAAAGAAAAATTTCAATTACATTTATATTTTAATTTTACTAATAGTACAAAATCAGTTGATGGCTATGCCTTTGCATGTCTTCAACTTTTCAACGCATTCTATTTAGAATTTGTTTGTTGAAAACTACTACTATTTTTGACCATCAATTTGCTCAATTTTTAATAAATTTTTATAACATTTTGCTTCCTTATTAATTTGGTATTAGAACTTTCAATGATATAGAAACTATCGTATTTTATTATTGCTAAAAAAACATTATGCCCTTTAAAAGTCATCTTAAAAAATGTTTTTTACAGATAACTTGTTAGATACTGATCACAAATAAGTGGAACAAATTTCCAAGCTTAAGCTAGGAAAAACACATTTTTTGGCTATTTAGAATTAAAATTAGTTAAAGTTCAAAAAGTTATGATAAAGGCAAATCAGCTATCATATTTTTTATCGTAGATATAAAAAGAAGCATGCAAAACAAATAAACATTAGTTTATAAAAATTTAGTAAATTTTCTCACCTAGTAAAAATCAAATTTTTTACAAATATGACATTTCATCAATGTTTATTAAAATTAATCCTTTTTTGTGAGTAAAGATTATTAAAAATAGCATAAGCAAGCTTAAATATTTGTTGTTTTTTTAAAAATTCACCTAAAAAGATTAATTAAATAAAGGTTGTAAAACTAAAAATATGTATTTTTTTAAAAGCATTATTTATTTTTAACTTTTCCGAATGCAAATAAATTTCAAATATATTATAAAAATGATTTGTATATGCTATTATGAAAATCAGATATAAAAAAGGATATGTGTAGCTTTAAATTATTTATATTTAACAAATTTTGTAATATAGGAATTTAGAGTGAGTTTTTTTAAAAAAAAATTTTTTTGGTCAATGAAATAAATATTCAAAAATGGGAATATCACAAAAATAAAGTTATAAAAAATTTTTTAGAATAACATTTTCAATAAAACTAAATTATTTCTTTATATAATTACGGAACTACCTTTAATAATAATATTACTTTTAATAGAAAAATTATTATTAAAAAGTAGAATAAACAATATTTAAAATTTACTGAAAATGATAATTCATTTATAAAAAAGTTTTTCTAAACAAGTTACAAGAAAGATACAATAATAATACATTGGATTATCAAAAAATACTAAGAAATAAAGTAAATTTATATGCAATATCCCTTTAATCAGGAAAACAAACTTTCTGAAGTATTACTAAGAATGATTAAGGAACATCTAATTTTATTACATTAGAAATAATAAACAAAAAAGTTTGAATTTTTATGTTTCAAATAGCATTTATAAAATATTTTTAAACTGAGATTTCAAAACAATACCAATACTTGAAATAATTCAATTATTTTTCATTTAAATAACATCGTTCAGATGAAAAGTGCAAATTTCATTAGAGCATTTTTTTTCCTGTAACCGATAAGCAAATTCATTTTGAACTTATAGTTAATCATCCTTTAGATAATATTTTATTATCCTTTAATATATGTATGGTTGTAAACAATTGAGAAATTCAATTTTTCTAAAATTGTTTGTTATCAGAATATACTAAACTCAACTAGTAAATAAAATTGTTTAAACAGATTGACAATGCAAACTATTCTAATTTATTTTTTTATTTTAATAAAAATCTTTGACTTTTTTTTCTGGTAACCTGTGAGAATTTTTTTCAACAATATTTACGTATATTATAGAAGTTATATTATTTTGTATGATTTTTATGCTTCGTGGTTATTTTCACTTTTTTTGTTAAAATTGAAAACAGTAAAAAAATATTTTTAATGTTACGATTAATAATTAATTATACAATGAAAAATAATGTAAAAAAATTATTACACTTTTTAAGAGATTAATTTCATCAAATTTCTACTACACTTATTAGATATTATAAATTGGAATGCTTGCTTTTGAGATGTAAATAAATTTTCTAAATAATTATATCTTGATAATATAAATTAATTAATTTTTTGTTTATGCTTTGGGTTATTTTTTTAACAGGTTTAAGTTCGTTACAATATCTTATATGTCTAGACTGTAAAGTTTTGATTGAATAAATTAAATAACATAGATAAAATTTATATTTTGTATTCGTTAGAAAAATTTTGAAACATTTTTTAATTTCAAATACTACAACAATCAATTATTCTATTATCAAAGCAAAAAATTAAATGATTCAAAATCTTTTTATCTAAAGTTAAGTTGATCTAAAACATAAGATCCAATAAAAATATTAAATACAATCTATTTGACGTGAGAGAGAAAACCCCAAGAAAACAAACTTTTTGATTAAATCAAGTACTCTAATATTGAAACAAGAATTGTCAAGATTGTGAATTTAAGTAATATAATTTCCAATAATATTTACTATAACAAAAAATTCGAAAAGTCAATAGGAAATTTGTGTTTTGATGTTGATACAAAGTTTTTAAAAGTATTTTACCCTTGTAGATAATAATTATTAATGAAAATATATAAAACATTATTACCGATCTTATTTAATAATTTATTTTTACTCTTTAATTTTATAAATGTAAAAAAATACAAATCCACTTACTGGTAAAAAGCTATAAAAAAAATTTCAATTTCAAAGTTTTTAAATTATTACCTTTTGTTTTATTACTGTTTTTAAGATCATAAAATGGACCGGAAATAATATTTATATTTTTTTGGTACATCACTAATTTCAAAGGCAAATAGATTTAATTTTATTTTTAAAAGTAATTTAACAAAAATTAATTCTTATTTATTTGTCTTCTTAAGATTACAAAGAACTGCAGACAAAATTTATGTTATCTAGAAAACAATACTTTTTTTCAGATCTTCAAGTCTATACAACTTTAATCTTATCATTCATTGTTTAATTTTTAATCGATACAGATACAAATTTAGAAATAAATTTGACAAGGAAGTTATTGCTTATTAAAAGTGTATTATGTTAAAATAAATATTTTAGTACTTTCCCTTGTAATTTCACTTTTCTTGAATAACTATTAATGCATAAAACTTCCTAGAATCCTAAAACTTATTCAAAATATGACAATAATATTTGTTAACCAAAAAATATATTAAAATTGTTTACTAACAAATTAATGAAATTCTAAATTTAACATTCTCAAATAAATTATTGTTCAAAGATTGCTTTTGTGTTTCTAGCTTTCTAAATACACATTAAGATTGAATTATTAAATTACAACAAAATATGTATTTTTTATAAGTTATTAAAAATTTCCGAATATATTTACATTACAATTACATTGATATTTTCATTCTCTTCCATTACTATAAACAAACTTTAACAAAGATAACTTCTTACTTTTATCTTTATTTAAATAATGAACGAAATTAAATTTATTAGTGGCAACAATAGTATTATTTGAAGTTAAAAAAAATAATTGTAAACAGAAGTTTAATTGTCTTTTTTTCACAACAGACAATTGTTATACATAATAAATTAGTAACCTTAGTGAATGTGTAAATTATTATTTAATCTCTTTCGAATAACTTTTACACAAAAATAACACATCATCTGATATCTCTCCTTAGAATAAATTAAGGTCTATTACTAAATTTAACTTCTCCCCAACACAGAAGGATTTGATAAAAAAATGTACAAACATCCAATGTTTCATAAATTAGTTTTATTTCAAAAGTATATATTCAAATTTTATAAAATAACCTTTATCATGACTTTAAACAATTTCCAAAATATTAACAAAACAACTTTTGTTTTGAATGTTTAGAATAACTAACATCATAGTCACACAAAGTACCACAAAACATTTAACATATTTTTTCCTATATAAACAAAGTTTCTATAGAATGATGAGATACAAGTTTTATTTATGGCAATTGTATAAATTTTTTCGTTTAAAAATACTTTTAGAATGAAAAGAATAAGGAAGTTTCTGGTAATCACATGTGAATATATCTGTGGAAAATAAATTTTGATAAATTACATTTTTCAATTGTTTAAAATAATAAAATAGCTGAACAATTTTAATTGATAACAAACTCATAATAAAGGAAGTCAAAACGTTTCTAAATTTAACCACACTGTAAAATATTCTACTTATATTTTTGAAATATATACTTAATTAAGTATAACGAACAACTCAATTTTTTTTGACAAGAATCTAAAGGAATGATTAAATTATTTTGCTTTTTAAATTGATAATGCTATTTTACATCTTCAATATTTAATTAAAAATGTTATAGTAGTAAACAATATAGGGCTTCGGAAATGAAATATGATACTGACGTTTTAACAAATATATAGTAAAAAAACATTAAACATAAACTTTACTTGCCCCTAGCTATTGTTGCTTTTTAAAATTATGTGTTGGTAATCAATCTTTAAAAAGATGAAGAATATGGTGTTGTTGTTGATGCTTAAAAAAGTTTCAGCAATATCAATATTTTAGCAAAAAAATAATAAAACCTAATTTATAGGCTTGTGTTTCTTTAAAAATATTACATTTCATTAATTTTTACATAAACAATTTTTTAACTAAAAATCATTGATCACATAATTTAAATAAATAATTTTATTATCAAAGTGTACATAATTCTAACTAGTATAAGACTAATTATGAATGATTGACAATAAAATGAATAATGAAGATATATTAGGATCGGAAGTTCCAGTGACGTTGTGTGTACATATAATTTTAATAATAATTGATTAGAAAATATATTGTTCAAAATAATTAAATTTTATTCGTGTACTAATATTACTTTAATAAATTGTACAGTTCTAGAGATGACGATAGAAAAACGTCTTTGCCTGATAATCAGTTAAAATATTTTTATTAAGAAAGATTACCTAACAGTTAAATAAAAAATACAAATCCTATCAGATAATTAAATTTCGCTTTCGGTTTAAAAAATAAATTATATACTCCTTATCAAACTTAACTTTAGAACGTTGTTTTTGTCTGTATGGATTACATTAGTTATGCCAGAATGTTGTTTTTCTCTTTTGATTGTTTATCATAACTTTTTGGAGCAGGCTTTACTCACATCTCGAGTATTTATCAATTATGCCCTATTTTAATTACTACTTTTTTCCTTACTTTTTTTACCACATTTATTTAATAAATTTTCAAGTTTTATATGCAATTTTTTTAGAATGGGACTTGAAAATTACCTATTTCTGTTATTCCTTTTTATAACTGTCATTCTGGGACAAGGAACATGGACATCTGATAACTATCCAAATCCCAACAGCAATCAATTTAAACAATGTAATATGAGATCCAAATCTAGTGTCTGTGATCCTGATCAAATATTGAGTGAGAAAGATAGGTATCATATTAATCATGAAATACAACAACTTGAGGTAAAAACATCACAAAACGAGGCACGTGAACATTGTTTAAGAAAAGGTGTCAGTACAATTGTTGCTTTAGGTAAACATTTTGGTGATGGTAGTCAGGAGAGCATCAAAAGCATTGCTAATTCAATGCTACAAAGGTGGAATTTAGATTCACAATGTAAAAAAAGTATGGTCATCCTTGTATCAACGGATGATCGCAAATTTTGGATTTCCAGAGACCCATCTGTCCCTGTTTATGCTGATGAATTTAGTCAAATGTTTAAAGAGGAAGCTGGTAATTTTAAATCTGGAGATTATCATACGGCAATCGTTAATATTTTGAAGAAAACAGCCAGAAGTAACGAATAGTAAAAAACAAATGGTTGGTGGTGGTGAACCAGCAGAACCATCAGGACCAGTTGGAGGAAATGTTGGCCCTGCAAGTCCTGGAAAACAAGGTCCTGATTTTGGAGCAATCTTTAATACAGCTAAAACAATATTCTCTAAATTAGGTATAGTTGCATGGATACTTCTATTCTTGGCAATTATGATGATATGTTGCTGTGGGTGTCTGTATATGTGTTGTTGTAGGAGTAAATCAGAACCACAAATGGATCCGGAAAATCCTGGTCAACCAAGACAAGGAGGCGGTAATCCCATAAGTGGGATGCTACAATCTTTAGGATTAGCAAGGATAATCCAGATGGCAATTCCATTTATAATGAATTTGGTAAGAGGTGGTGGAAACAGAGGAAATGAACCACCTGGAGGTCAAGGTGGTTATACACCCGGAGTAAAGACAAATTCAGGTCCTACAGCATTGTATCCAAGTCAACAAGTTAAAGATGAAGGAGGCGGAGGTGGTTGGTAAAACATTATCATCATCTTTAAAATTATTTCATTATTCAAGTATATTTACAATCTCACCCGTTTATATTTAGCTTTTCAAAAATTTTTATTTTTAAATTTCATTTTTATATAATATTTCTTTACATTTTTAAACTTCATTTTATACAATCATAATAAGGTATAATAACTTGCTTTCAATATGATTGTCAATTTTAAATTCTGCATATAAAACATATTTTTTTATTATATTATCTCCATTGACTATTCATTCATTATGTTAACGTATTATAACTTTTTTATTACACTTTTTTTTATCATACTATACAAATATTTTTAAGGTTTTAATGTGAACTGAGATTGCACCATTTTAATTTAAAACGACATTTTTAATAGAAATAAAAATTAATTTATATCATTTTTTAAAATTATATTTTTCACCACTAAATTTATAAAGATGCTTTCTAAAAATTAACACACACGTTTGGTTGTTGTCATGTATCAAAGAAATATACAAAATGTTGTCAAAGAAAAATACTAATAGGTAATCTGTCAATTGCATATTTTTCTCCAATATGTTATTATTTAATGTATAAAATTTCTTTAATCTTACAGTTTAAAGATATTGTTTCACTTATAGAACAAAAATAATAGTTATTATGTTTAATTCTTATAATTATAAATAGCATTCTTTATTTTAAATTTAAGAAGAATTGTTATTTATGATAATAGAAATAAGAAATTTATACAAAAGTTTAATGTTTTTAGAAAGTATTGTTCATCATTAATTGCATTTCTAAATAACTGACGTTTCAATAATTGAGTATATAAATAATATATATGATATATATATTTTTTTGTTTAAATAATAACAAATCATACATTTAAAACGATGTCGTCAATTTATTTAGATAGTTGGGAAATGCTAATTCAAAAATTTTTTCTATTAATTCGAAACTTGATGTATTAATTTTTTTCGCTTCCGATTGATTTATCAATATCAGATCATTCATAATATTCTAGTAATTTAATAAATCATTTGAAATTAATAATAATGCAAATAATTATATATTATTAATTATCCTTTCCCTTTAATGTTATCATTTTAAGTATGGTACTTTTATTATCTATTATATTATTAAAATTTAACAAACATTTACTTTTCTCATTTTATGCAATATCATTTTATTTTAATCTCTTTTACGGAGTTATTCAAGTTGTAGTTATAAAGTCTGGCGTAAATATATTTATATATTCATTGTTTTTATAAAATATCTTATATATAAATGTCCATATATTTATTTAAGAATTACCAAGATGTTTATTATAAATAAAACTAATTTTTTAAAACTGTTAAATAAACATAAGTCAATAGTCTGTGAGATGCTTATAACTCCCATAACATCATAAAATTTAACAATAGTAAATTACACTTTCTATATCGATTAAAATTTCCAAATATTGTTGTCTGGTACCCCTACACATTCACTCGTACATATATAGTTTTATATTTTATATGTAGCCGTCTTAAAATACCATATATGTGATCTTTGATGTTTTAATATCCCTACGTAATGGTGTGGTGGACCTCGTTAGGCAAAACCGAAAGAAGGATACTACTTTTATAAATATTCTCTACAACTTTTGAACATAAACTTATGCCACTTTTTTTCTAATCTCCATCTATAACTATTTTTATTATAATAATGATAATATTCTTTTTTTCAATATACATCATTATTTAAAATGTAAACTTTTTATTGTTCAAATAAAAGGAATAGAGTTTTAATCATATGTTAATAATTTTTGCTTCTAAAAAATTTATTTGGAAAATATAAAAATACTTTTCATAAAATAATATTTATTTTGCTTCTCATGCAATCGTTAATCCTATGAAAAATTTTTTCCATATTTTATTATTATCAAATAGTATTGAAGAGAACTTATTTTCATTTATTGCTTTTTTTATGATAAAACTATGTTTAAAAATTTTTTTATAACAACACACTTTTTAATATATAGACATAATATATTCTCGTCATTTTTTTCTCCTACTAAATATTTATTTATTTGATAAAATTTACATTTTATCTGTACTATGTAAAAATCTACATCTTGGAAAGCACACATGGTTGCATAGATATTTTAAGATAACTTTTTATTATACATGCATTTAAAATATTTTTTATTTATCCTATATCTTATTTTTATTTATTTTTCTATGTGTGATATTGAAAGAAAAATTTTATGGATATTTAGTTTTAAAACTTATTTACTGTCAGCAAAAAAATAATTTTCAATCATTAAAAATATACAGAAAATATAAATTTTTAGGTAAAAATATGATTTTATAGAGGTTATATATTTTATTTATACGTATACATATATTCAAATAATTCAGTTCATTTACTATAATATCTACCATTTTCTCTGTTCATCATTTGCTTTGTAGATCAATTGAGTGTTTTAGTTATCCCTAGTAACATAGGGCCAGACAAATTCAGGTACTATTAAACTGCCATTCGTAGAGTGCACAACTAAAAATTGGGTACACGTACAACTTACATAGGCAAAGTATTAACGATTTGCGTGCACACGTCTTTGTTAAAATTTTATATTTATAAATAATTTTAACAGTTTTTTTCATAATTTATGTGCCACTTGCGATTTAATAACTTATCGTAACATATTATTTATATTGTCAGTCTAGGAGAATGTTTAATTTAATAGAATTAATTTTATTTATATGCAGTGCAAGTAAATCATCTTTGTTTATGTCGAGATTGTCGTCAACTTTATGGTTAACAATTGTAAAACATTTTTCACTTTAGAAAAAGTTAAAAATTAAATTATAGGTATTGTGTAATCTCTCTTTAATAATTTTTTATTTTTGAAAATTATTTATTACAATTTATCAAAATATCTTAAAGCTTGTTGTTTAATCTCTATTTTTTTCCACAATTATCTTTTTCATTAATCAAAAATAAATTTAGACTTTGAATTGGTTGATCTTTAGTGTGATTCACTATTATTCAATTTAAGAATATTGATGATATTATCATACTTTATATAACAATAACACTTATTTTTATATTTTTACAAAAGCATTATATTTAAATTTCTTTAATTCATCAAATATTTTATTGGTGAATGAAAGTGCACTGATAGAAGAAAAATCATTATCTAAAATTCTATTATGATTTTATTCTTTTGTAAATTTATTGAATTACATATTTATATGAAAAAGTGAAATAACCGAAAATACACTGTTATAAAATATTAATAAATGAAATATTTCTGAGTGTGAGAGCCATTTTATAACGAATGTATTTATTGTAACTGTTTAGTTAAATAAAAAATTCACCACACAGAAAGAATTTTAGTTATATCCAAAGGTGAATAAAAATGAATATTTGAAGCGTTGCAGGTAACTATTTAAGTGACTTTTCGTTGTATATTTGAAGTTGGTATAAACAATTTAATGTCATTCTTCTCTTAACTACATATTTACCTTAATTTTACAAATATACAATATCCTAAAAATAGTCGGTACACTATTTTCTTGTATTATTCTTTCTAAAACAAAGGTAATTTTTTTCGATATTTAAAACAGATATGTTTTATTACTTTGGATGACAAGATATTTATTTTTACTTTAACTACATTCACTTTTATTTTATCTTTTGTCATTATATTAATTGGCTTTCAGATACATGATAATTTTCTCCCTTTAATTATAGATTTTATTCTAAATATATATTCGAAAACAAAATTTTTCTTGTATATTTATATCCGTTATCAAATATTGAAATGTAAAAGTTTTCCAAAATAAATTTTGTTGTCATTATCTTATCTAAATTTTTATGATTTTTTTTGTTTATAATATACTTATTCGAGGTTAAATAGGATTATTCAATTACATACGTATGTGTATATATATATATTTATTTAAATATACGTATATATATATTTTTTTTACCTTGAAATAAATATTTTAATTTATTCCTTTTTAGATTTTCCTTTCTAGTCACATGCTCAGCTAAGGTGCATGTTAATGAGTCATTTATTTAAGATCTTGAAGGAAGATTGTAAGAATAACAGGAAATATTTCAAATTATTAAATAAAATTAAAAAAAAAGTATGAAATTATTTACAAGTTTCCAAGATATTTTAAAAGTTTATGAAGCAGCTACTTCTGGCACAAATATACCACCTCAACCGCCTATCTCATCTGTACCTAATCATATTCCTTCACAGTTATTTTCTCAAACAACGAATAACGTCTCTGACTCGTCATCTTCATTATTAACGACATCAAGAACTGATAGTGATATTAATTTACCTACTACTACTGTGGCTGTAGCATCTGAAGCGGACAATGATATAATTGAACAAATGTTAATAAATGATAAAAATGGCAAGTTAAAAGTGTAATTGTGCTCTACTTGAGAACAAGAGTTTGGCAAAAAAAATATACTTTTAAAAAAATAGTTTGAAAAAACATACATGAAGATAAACATTACTTTCTTTACATCTACCTCAAATTATTGATATTGTAGAGTAAAGGATAAAATATATAGATATTTAGATATTTTTTATCATATTCTCTAACATTTTTAACCGCAAGTTATGATTATTTTTTTTAGATATTTCAACAATGGGTGATGAAATGAATTTGGGTGATAATGAAATAATACCAATAACTAAATGTTCACACAATAGAAGAGTACATTTTCCACCAGACGATAAAGGAGTCGTCACAGTTGTCCATAATCCGGTGGTAACACCGTTTGTAAATAATGAATTTTTAAATTGCAATCCAAAAGTTCTTCTCGAAAAATACAGAAACACATGTAAAACAATGGGATTAAAACCATTACCGTTTATAGAGAAACAAATTGAAGTATGTTTAAAAAATTATTTTACAAAAATATTCCTTTTTTTAAGTCATTCTACCCTGGTATAGGGAAAAAACAAGAATCTTTGTCATTTGACAAGAATGAGATAAATGCTCAACATATGGATGCAGTAGAAGAAATATTTAAGGCCACAAATTTTATTGTTATAGACTTAGAGTATTGTTTTATTGATGATGATGTTGCACAGATCCTTGGAGAAATAATGAAATTTTATAATCCAGTAGAAAGGTTGAATCTCTCATTTAATAATAAAATAACATCAGTTGGTTGGAATAGTATATGTTATGCTATTCCATTTAGTGATGAATTAAATTATTTAAATCTACGATATACTTCAATAACTAATAATAAAAGTTTTCCAATGTTTGCGTATGCAATGAAAATGAGTCAATCAATTACGTGTTTGCATTTAGAGAATGTTAATTTATCAGGAACACATATGGATGAGTTAGTTCGTGCATTGTTATATAATCATGTTTTAAAAGAATTATATCTTGGTGATAATAATTTAAATAGTGAGGATGGTGAAAAATTATATACACTTATATCAAGGAATGATACTATTGAATTGTTAGATTTAAGAAATAATTTATTATCTGATCAAGGATTGAAACATATAGCTGATGCATTAAAGACAAGTTTAGCTATTAATCATTCACAATTATGTGGTTTAGTGTTATGGAATAATAAAATTACGGGACAAAGTATGACTTATTTAGCAGGAGCACTTAATGGTTATGGAAGATTGGAGATATTAAATATTGGATGTAACGACATAAAAGATGCTGGAATATATGAATTGAAACCAGCATTACAGAATCCATTATGTAGTATTAAAAGGCTTGGTTTACAGGATACTAATTTAGATAATCAATCAGTTATCTTTTTAGCTGAATGTTTAACTGTTAACAGTAATTTAGTGAGATTAGACATACGAAGCAACCCAAAACTTAGTTTGGCAGGATTTATTGCATTACATTCAGCAATGAAAACCAATACAACAGTTACAGTTTTGAATATTGATAAAAGTTGCAGTTTAGCGAATTCTGAAAAGGTTAGTTCGTTTATGATATATAAATCAATCTTTGTTTTTTTCACCTCCTTGATTAATGATTATTATTAAGGTACAAGAACTACAGGATACGTTTGATGAATGTTTTAAAGAATTAGAGAAATGTTGTGATAGGAATAGAAGATTAGTATTGGATAAAGAAAAAACAACACCAAAGAATGATTTACCTTCAGAGAATGATGACAATGAGGATGAAGATGGTTGGATTTCATACGATAATGTTACACTAGATAAAAGTGATAATTCATTTATATTTAATGAGAAAATCCAAAGTTGTGAATTTAATAATAACGATACATTAACATTAGGTGAATCATTAAAATTATTAATGTCTGGTAATGCATTAACAATATCATTAAATGAGGAACAAAAAATTGAAAATAAACCAGATGATAAAGTTTTCTCTGAGATGCCATCTTCTCACTCGCTACAATTTTCCGTCCACCTGGTTTAGTTCATGCAGAATCAGACTGTTCAGTTAATGTTATGAGGAGAAGACATAATTCAAGTGGAGCTGTAAATAGAGTGGGAAGATGTTTAGCTAAAAAACGTAACGTTTCAAAAGTTGTACGATCCTCTTCATTGACATGTGAAGAGCACATAAGTGATATAAAAGAACGGGTAATAAAAATGGAAGGATCATTACATGATATAAATAAAAGTACACAAGAATCAAAAATTAATCAAAGTAGTATTGTTAATTCACAAGTGGAGAAGGAAGTAGCACATTCCGGGTTATCGCATAATTTATCAGCATCACTCCCTTCCCTTAATACACCACCGCCACCAAAACAAAAAGTTCCGGTTAAAAGAATTAGAAGATTTAGTGTATCACCTGCATCGAGTTTTACTAATTTAGCACCATGTACAAAAGATAATGTTGAAGCAAAAAATGAAGTACCTAAAAAAATTTCTATTCAAACCAAAAACCGTTTTATGGTACAAAGTGTTCCAAACCTTAGTACTTTAGATGAAGATTGTGAGAAAAAATGTTTTCAGATTAATTCTGCCCCTGTGACTCCAGAACGTAAATCATTAAACGATGATACATTCAAGAGGAGTTTAAAAATTACGTGTCCATTTGAAGCAATAAAAGAAGAGGATAAAAAAGCAGTTACTGGTGTAGTTAATGATTTAGTAGCATTTTGTGTTTATGATACAACAAAAAAAATAAAAGAATTAGACAATACAAACAAAGATACAACGTGTCATAAAATAAATAATACCCAAGTAAAAGAAACGGAATTGGAAACAGAAGTTGTAGAGGTTGTTAATTATTTAGTTAATAGTGTTGTTGAAGTTGATAGAGCTGAAACAAAAAAAACTACAGCAAGGAATAGATTAACAATTAAATAGTATCTCCAGTCATCCTATATATTCATTAGTCAGGTTATCAACAAAATAATAATTTTTATATGAGAATCATTTACTTTTTGACGATTTAACTTAATATGTATTATTTACTTTTTTTTCATTATAATTTTTTATATAATGTATTATTTGTGTTTACAAGTTATCTAATCAGTTATTAAATGCCTATTGAAGGGATGTATAAAAACGAAAAATAATTTTAAATCATTGTTTATTACATTTTACAAAATATTTTTAAAAAATTAATCGAAAAATAAATTATCCTTTTTAATTTTAAGTTTACATACAAGTTTTTACTTGTTTTTTTAAATAAATTATATGAATTTTGAATTATAGTTATCATGAAATATGAAGGAATAAATTAGTAATTCAATATAGTTTTAATATTAATAGTTAAATTATGAAAGGTAATTTGATATAATAATTTATTGTCATTAACAATGCGAATATAATTCATAACTAAAATATATAATAAATATATTTTATGAACAGTTTGAACATTAAATAATAAGAAATTTTTAAACTCGGCAATATTTTTACATCATCTAATTTTCTACCATTCAACAAACTACATTTTATTATCAAAGACGTCATTGCATTTATTAATTTTAAATATTTATTATATAATAAGTTTAAAAAACAAAAAAAATCATCTCATTATTATATATTTTGATGCAATATAAAAAATGTGACATCATGTCTGATTAAAATCCGGAAGTATGATGGAAGATAATTTATTTGATTTATAGTTAACAATTGAATAATACTGTTGTTAAGAGAAAAAAACAAATATCTTTTGAGAGTGATCTTCGAACAGTTTGTTTATAAAGTCAACATAGAATTCTAAGTGTAACTTAGGTATCTTGTAAATTTAAGATATCAAACTTTTTTACATTATAAAAAGTTAATATTAATAAATAATTGAAAAGTTTTAATCTTATATTAAAAATAAGTCGTATTTATAAAAATTATTTTATACAAGTTGTATATTTACCACCATAGCGATTAGTGTTATAAGAATCTTAAGCAATAAACTATTTTTTTGACAAGTAAATATGAAGTTTTATTAGAAAATCTGAACTTGGAGATGATTTATAATTTTTTCAATTTAATCTTTCTTTTTTTCTCTACCGGTTTTGCAGAAATAAAATAAATTCTATTCATATACATCCTGATTACAGAAGAGAATTATGATTAAAACAACAAATTCTATTAAATTACATATCATCCGAATGTGGTAATCTTTATTCCTTATAAAGATATAATCTTTAATTATAAGTTAAAAATTCAGATATCAAATATAAAGATTAAATAGCGGATGTATTAAAGCAATAATAACTTTTTTATTACATTCGCTAATTCAACCTTATATAAATATGCCATTTTATCATAAAGTATTATTATAAAATAAATATTATAATTATGGTGTTGTTTTTGCCTACAAAAAATACTTATGATTTATACTATAGATGTGATTTTTTCCCTATTGAACATTGGAAATTAGAAAAAAAGCCTTCACTTGGTATTGGTTACTGTACATTATTCCTGGATCTATATTTATCCTCCTTTATATACCAATTCTTTTTGTGATGATGAATAAAGAATTTATGAAACTTAGTTGTTATAGAATAATGATATATTTGGTATGTATTGATTTGATGACATTATTATTTAATAGTTTGCTAACTGGGACATTTTCTATTCTTGGGAGTGTATTTTGTGAGCATAGGTTTGTCTTCTGTTTGAATATTTCTTTTTATATTAACAATCAATTAATTTTTTAGACTTTTAATGTTTATAACTGGGCAGATAGCTTTATTTGGATGGTTTGCAGGATGTATTACTGTAGTTATTCTTGCATTGAATCGTTGTCTTGATGTTATGTTGCCAACAGTTGCTGATAAACTTTTTGGAGGTATAAAGGTGTATTTTTGGCTTGTTGGAACAACAACATATGCTGCATGTTGCTCTTTACTAACCTCAAAAGCAAGTTTTACTCCAAAGTTATATGCGTGGTTTTTTGATCCATACTTTGGAAATAATGTTAAAGATAAAATAGAAGTGGTGGATTACTCGAATTGGGTTCATTCAATTAATAATATTTCGGAAATGATATGTCTGGGAGTGTTATACACAACACTATGTCTCGTTATGTCCATAAAATACAATCTAACTAAGAGTGTTAGAATCAGTATTCTCCAAAAAAATTTATTTGTTCAAGCAGGTTTAATATGTCTTGCTAACTTTATAGGTAGTAGTAGATTTCATTTATGTTTAAAAGTTTTTTTTAGCATCAACAATTTATGTTTATATGCAATTTTATGCGGTTGGTGTCGAAATTGTCATCCTAGGGCAAGTAATGTGGATATTTAGTCATGGTTCTGGTTCAGTAATTTATCTAATGTTTAATAGAAATATAAGGGAAAGATTGTTAGAAAAATATTTCTTTAATTTTTCTAAAAATTCGATGAATAGAAGAGTTGTTACAATTTCAATGGTGAATAAATGCACTGTCATAAAAAATTAAATTAAATGAAGATTGATATAAAAACTTTTATTCTTTAAAAATCTTGTTTTGTATTTCTATAATCGGCTAATAAATACAAGTTTCTTTTTTCAACATCTTTAACAATGTATTTGAGATATTTTTCTTTAAAAAATTTATTTTCCTTAAATTTTTTGGTAATAATATACGGAAGATCATGACGAATGAATTGTTCGACTGTGTTGACGTAAAGTGAAAAAAATGCGATACCAACAAATATTAATGGTACCTCTACAAGTAGGAATCTTATAGAGTTATCAGGTTCATAACTTCCAAGACCAATTTTTGAAATAGAATCATAGAAATATAGAAAATGATCACCAATCGTTATGCTTTTGTGAATTAGCGTAAGTTCAAATATGTGATTCAGTATGCTACTGAGACCAACGATAATTAGAAAAATCATTGCCATAATTATACGAGAT
The DNA here is from genome assembly GCA_963280985.1 of Strongyloides venezuelensis. NCBI lineage: Eukaryota > Metazoa > Nematoda > Chromadorea > Rhabditida > Strongyloididae > Strongyloides > Strongyloides venezuelensis. The sequence continues at coordinate 23,457,609 of CAUJLX010000002.1, forward strand.
GCTTTTTTAGGAACATTTTTGTCGTTATTTTTTTGATTGTTACTAAAGAAATAATAAAGTAAATATAATTTAACTTACTAAAGGACATGTTCATAAAGTTCAATGTAGAATGATATAAAAATTGGAATAGTTATTAAACCAAAAATAAGGAAAAATAGATGTCCACCATAATTATGGGGATAGACAGTTCCATAACCAATACGAGATAATATAGAGAAAGTAAAAACAGCAGATTTGGACATATCAAAATTAAATACTTTTTTAGATTCTTTCTTTCTATGGCACTCATCAATTCCCTTTAACAAATGATACAACATTATCACGAAACTCCTTTTTTATAAAAGAATCAATCTTATTATTCGTTAATAATAAATTGTTTTTTCTCCATAAATTCATTATTTAAATTTTCTATAGCATTCTCTCTTGTTGTAGTACATCGATTAATGTAACTTTCATACACATCTTTAGCATCATCTTTTTCTATGTACTAAAAAATGTCATTGATAATTAATTGTTATTGATAACTTACATAAAATAAAACAGTACCAAAAATTAAAGCTATTATGACTACAATGAAATATACATATAATCTTATTTTATATGATGTTACTTTAACAATTTCTTCCATAAATACTGGCAAACTAAAATTTAAAGATTATTATAAATTAAGAATAGAAAAATTTCCAAGTTTTTATAGAATAATCAAATGAATATTGAATTTTAATTTTACTATTTTTTGATCTTAAATTAAAATTTGTCACTTTATTTAGAAATCAAAAAATAAATATTATATATTGTACGAAAAAGATTAAAAAAAGACCAATTTGCTGCATTTTTAACCAGATGCTGCATTCTTATAACTACATAACATATTAAAAGATATATATTCTATTAATTTACTTTAGTATATATTTAAAAATAGTGTTGATTACACTTAACAATCTATTAAATTATACTTATAAAAATTACATTTATAAAAATTTGTCATAGGGGTATTTTTCGTCTTAAACTACAAATCAAATACTATCAATTTTCTTTAACAATATTAATAATTTATAATATTTCAAATACTATTAAACCTAAACTGTTCCACTTGTTAATATACTGCTATAAAAATTATCAGCAGGGAGTCTCCAAAGGTAATCATACTAAAAATATTAATTAGTATAGTAAAAAATCGACCTTGTTTTTAATTTATATAAGAAGAAAATCAAATTAATATAAAATAACGTCATAATATAAAAAAGTACTAAATTTGATTGATAATAATATTATAAATTTTAAGGTGTGTATTTCTCATTTATAAAGTATTATAAATATTTAATTTTTGATTTACCTTATAATATATAGTGAAATAAAAGATTTATATTTTTTTATTTAGTAATACTATGGAAAATAATGACAAAAAAATTCAGATAAGATTGTATATATTTTTTATTGCAATTTTGTTATATCTAGCATATGGTGTTTGCCTTTTTTATGTACGTCAATCATTTTTTTTTGTTAAAAATATATTTAAACTTTTTATTATAGTATTTTGAAAATTCAGCAAGTATTCAAAGACGCCAAGAATTTCACCTAAGATGTGAAGATAAAAAAAAGGAACTTGAAACTTTACTAATTAAAGATCTTGAGGATATGATGAATATGGAGATAAAACATGTTTCAGAAAATTTTACTATCAATTCAAGTTTTTATAATAAGATTATAAAAAATATTGATGAAATAGATCAATGTCATTTATATGATAGTGGCCTAAATGTTAAAGAAGTTAACATTCCTAATGCAATTTCTTTTATATATGCAATAACAATAACATTAGGTTCTGGTGATATTTATGCTATTACTAGTGGAGGAAAAATATTTTTTATACTTTTCTCTTCATTATCAATACCATTAATAATTGCTTTTTATGTTGATTTGATGGAAGGAATGATTGGATCTATAATCTATAAATTTAACTGTATACTATTGTACATTAAAAATAAGCTATCGAAAAAGTATGTTTAAATAATAATTAATGAAAAATAATTTTATAGTGTAATGAATGAAGCAACTTATATAAATGAATTGAAGAAATTAAATAAAAACCAATTACCATACTATGCACTTTTTTCAACTATTTTAATATCAATGTTTATCATATGTACATTTAATCATTATTATCAATCAAAATTTGCTCAAAAAAATGATACAGTTCTACAATCAATGACTTATATTTTTGAGAATTTTGCTTTAATTGGTCTTGGGTATAATGTTCCTACAGATACCGTTAAATATTTAACAAGAGAGTTACCATTTATGGTATTCGGTGCATTCTTATTTTCCCTATACATTAATTTATCAATAAATTTTATTAGGTATTCAGTACCAAGAATGTTAAATAATTATAGAAATAGGAGAAATCAAGATACAGGGAAATTCGATTTTATGAAGTATATTATTTATAAACATGAGGAAGATAGTGAATTAACAGTTCAACGAGGAAGTCCACATTTTTATTAATAGCAAAGTAACATAATTTAAAGTTTAGTTTAGAATTTTTTTTGTTTTTAAATAAATAAAGTACATTCGGAAAAAGAACTGTAAATGTAGTTTAATTAATTTTTTATAAACCTTTGTTTTATACTAATATTATTATCAATTAGTCAAATAATACAATTTTAATTTCAAATAACTAATAAAATTAAATATAGTAACGTAAAAAGTTATATTTTTTCAAGTTAATTTTTGGTGCCTACAAGAAGTCAACATTAATAAGAGGAACAATTCTCAAACAATAATGATATTATACTAATTTGTAAAGAACATGTTTAGAACACAAGTCTCCTTGTTTTTTTCGAATTTTAAACAAATCAAATAAAATTTTTATGAGCAATTTTGATTGTTTATGAGTAATTAATAAATTTTCTTATATAGTTGAAATTTTTACAAACTTTCTTTAAATTTAAAAATAATATTTCCAATCGAAAAGTGAGACTAAAGACATTAAATAATTGGAATTTTGATGAAAAGTAATGATTACACAAAAATAAACTAAAAATGGTATACAAAAGGTTACATAAACTAGAATTCTCCAAAATTGATATATTCGTAGTTAACTTTTTCAGTCCCAAACTTAATTTGAATTTAACAGGGTGAATTCTAATTAAAATATTATTTTATAAGATTTGATATAAATTTGAATTGTAAAATTTGATAGTTTTCATGAGTAACACCACTTCATAATATTTTATTACTTATACTTAGATACTTCAATAATCAATTAAGAAGAATTGATGGACAAAAAATGCCTGCCGTACTTAATAAACATTATTTGGAGGTCGATTAAATAAAATAAGAAAAACATCCATATCTCAACTTCAACATCTATATTGGAATAGACAGTGCTATCATATCAAAGGATAAGGAGAAAAATATTATTGTCTTAGACAAATATAAATCTGGTAACGGAAATTCCAGATAATATTAAGTAGTTAAATGTGAAATGAACGTTTTTTGATGCATGTATTGTTTAGAGTGTGTTTTCTCAAATCAGTGGCAATATTTTAGTATAATAAGTAAGAATGTGACCTCTCATCGAATGTTTTATTTGAATTTAAATCTTTCTACCTAAGGCTCTTCTATTCCTCTTTTTCTATATTACCTTATAGAAATATCTAGATTATGGGAAAACATCATCCTAAACTTAACTCTTTGTCTTGTAATTCTAGAAGATTATCCTTTAGCATATATAGTACAGATCTGTCATTCTTTTTCATTTATATCTTTAGCATTATATAATTATTTCATCATTTAGTATACCTCTGAGTTACCTAAATAATTGTAATTTTTAGTGTTGAAATATCTGTTCTGAAATCTGATATTATTTTTAGTGATAAGTTATCACAGATCTGATACTAACTGTAAGCTTTTATTTACTATTTATATTGTATTATTCTTTTGTATTTCTAGAAGGCCTTAGTTAGCTAATTAAGTTACTTCAGTTTAATGTAATCTGTTTTATATTTGTGGTTTAAAAATAATGGTATCTCTTAAGCAAAGCAACACGCTAATAAACAATAATCCTTTAAAATTTTTACTGAATATAGAGAAAATTCAATATTAAAAAAATTAATAAAAAGTTAGTCAAACTATGGATTAAAGGTAATAACATTTTTTTAGCAAAAATTAAAATTTTTTAATGCTGTACCTTCATAAAAAAATTTGTTAAAATTAATAAAACTAAATTTAGTAAATAAATTAAACTCTAACTTAAGATTTTAAACTATATCAAAGTTTTGAGCTTAAAAACGAATAAAGTTGTTTTTGGTATCAATTATTTTGATTTTTTTACATATATTTGAAATATTAAGGTAAATAAGTAGTTCATATAACAACGATATTAAATTGTTTATACTAATTTCAAAAATATTATTAAGAGTCACTTAAAAAGTTACTTGAATTATTTCAAATATTCATTTTTTGGATATAAATTAATTTTTTGTGTTGGGTAAATTTTTAACTTAACTAAACAGTTTCAATAAATGTAGACAATATAAAATGATTCTCGCAATCAGAAATATTAATATTTTATAACCATGTTCTTTCGGTTATTCTACTTTTTCATAGATATGTAATTCAATGAAACAATATTTTTATACACATACTTTGATTAATATTACGGTATGAAAATTCTTTATTAAAAAATATGCTTAGCGGACTAGTTCTGACCTGCCGAAGACGGGTCTAAAGGCGGTTTTTATAAACTAAAGCATTAATTTCCTAGTTGATATCGAGGATTGTTTGGATTTTTGTCAAGTGCACAAATTACATTAGGTTTGTATAAAAAGATATCAATGTATTTTTGTATTAAATCTCTAAAATATATACTATGATTTCGCCTATATTCAGTAAATCTTCTTTTATAATAAACTAATCCATCACTACAACTGAAATCTTCATTTTTTGGATATCCGTTACATATGAAATATTTAGAATTTGTTCCTAATGGATACCAAACTTCAACACCATGGTGATAATAGCCGTTATGATCATGTGAATCACATGGTCTACTTTTTCTCTTACCAAAAAGTTTTTTGTAAAATTTTAAATTTCTCTCTTTCATTTTTGTACATGGGGGAAAGTGCGGAAATAATATCTGAGCCAACTACAACACGCCAACTGTTTGGTACTAATTTATCAAAATTTTTGGCAAATTGATATGAACCGATTCTCGGTCCTCCAAAGGTATACAAATAAATGTCTTTACCTTTTCTATAATTTAGATAAGATATTTTAAAAGTAGCTAGTGAAGCATACGCTGCACCAAGGGAATGTCCAGTAACATAAACTTTATAATTTGTATATCTGCGATCCATGTAAACACGCTCAACATGAACCCATATCTTTTCAAACGATTCTGCATAGTATTTGTTTACAAGACCCGAGTTGCTGTAATAGATCCGTTTTTGAAAAAAAGAAAGTGGTTGTTTCAACAGTTGATTATTAGATACAGTTCCAGTAAATACAAGAACAATAATACTTTCATAAGCAGAAATTAGTACATAAAATCCACATTGATTTTCTGACCTGTCACAAATGACAACCTTACTTTCATGTAATTTATAGGATCTAAAAAAAGGCACGAATCTATATAAAATATGTAGAATATTTTAATTAAATTTAAACCATTGTCTTACTGTGGTATACATCTCCCTGCATCTATAAAATAACTCTCAAAACATAATAAATGTAAATATTTAGCAATTTGTTCATTATATTGTGTTTTATATAATCTTTTATATGATTTTATATATAAAAGAAGCTCTATTTTTAAAAAAGTATAAAAAATAATTTCACTAAGAACATTCTAAGAACATAATATTATAAACAATTAAAAAATAACTATATTTTACACGGATTATTTGTATCATTCTTAATTATATTTTTGTTTATAAATTGTTAATGATTATATAAATATTTAGTTAAAAAAAGAACATTATGTTTCAACTATAAGTTATCATGTTATATATAAAAATATTGTGATTCAGAAAATGTGTTTAAACGAATTTGCAGCCAAATCAAACTAAAACCTTTTTTCAAATATTCTTTTGTAAATTTGTTGAAGTGATTTTTCTTTTAGAAAATATTGCAAATTGTATACTACTTATTCCTTCACTTTGCCATAGATTTAGTGAAATCATGTAATGTTTAATAAGAAAAATTGTTTTTTTACCTACATTTTTAATATTTCATCACTAATATTAAGGTATAGACATTTCATTAGCAAATTAAATTAGAAGATTCAGAAATACCACAATATCATTTGAGTATTATCTTGAGAATCACCTATAATTTCGATTTTAATAAATTGCCTATTTTGTTTAAGCTCGCATATTCTCTTTAACTATTTTTTTGCAAATTTTATGTAAACATCATGCAGATTTTATGTAAATTTTACTTGTAATATTATGAAATATTTCATCATGTTATTTTGGTATTTTAAATTTAAACACATTAATAAGACTACAAATAAAATTTTCTAACAAATTAATTTTTAAAATCTTTGTTAGAAATCATTAATTTACAATCTAATGCTTGTAATCCTAGAAAAAATAATTTTTCATAATTACCCTAGTAAAAATTAATCAATCTATATAATTTTTAATTTTTTAAAGAGATTATAATACATGAGTTATAAATTGTGGTAATATTAAAAGATTACGTGCTATATTGTAGTTAATATCAAGGACTAAACGAATTTTTCTGATGTATTGGTCCCTTGTTACTAAGGATTATATTCCATGATAATAGTAATTATATAGTAGCAAAAAATATTAGAACATTTAAAAAATGTTTAAAAAAATAAATCATTAGTAAAAGTACATTATCATTTTTCATTTATTCTTTATGAAATAAATTTAATTACAAAAATATTTTTCAACATTTCCGATATCTTTAAAATGATGTAAAAATTAAAAAATAGTAGTATAAAGCATAAAAATTCATTATAATATGTTTATTTAAAATTAAAATGGATTATGTAAATGGCACAATAAATTTTTTAAGTAGTATTTTTGGAATGTTTTTCAGTATTATTGCTATTTATAATGTTCTAACATTTTCTTGTGAAAATCAATGTAAAGAATACAAAAAATTGTTGATTTTTCAATTTTCTGGAGGATTTATTAGTTCTATAATTCAACTGCTATTAAAAATTCAGATTTTTGCAATAAATGGTAATATTATTGTTGTTTTAGACCGATTTAGTCATTATCTACAAAGTCATTTTTTTTTAAAACTTTTATTTACTATTAGAATGTACTTTATCTACTTTAACATCTCTGTTCCTACCATTATATTAATAAGCAGATATTATTATACTTGCACCAAAAAACAAATAACAAAAATAAGATTCTGTTACTTAATTATTTATGCTATCCTATGTCCAATATTAATAAGCATTTCAAGTTGGTTTTGTTTTATTTCTGATATACCAGAATCATTATCACAATGGATTGAAGCTAGTAGCTTTAAGTACTCGATTTTTAGAAAGAAAGTATACGGAATAAGTGGTAAAATAGTATGTTTAAATTATATTAAAAATTAATATGGATTTTTTAGAATTCGGGTAATTCATTACTAGCATATTTTGGTGTTCCTTCATATTTTGGCATAAATTACATGTTAGTGTTTGTGCATTATATAAAATACAAGAAACATATGCGAAAATTAACAATTGTAATGTCCGATATAACAAGGAAAATTAATAAAGAGTTTATGAGAATATCAATTCTCCAGTGTACAGTTCCTTTATTGGTATCATTTTTTCCTATTTTATACTATGTTGTATCATTATTTTTACTACCACAATTGTTTGTAGCAACATTTGGCACTCATTTAGTTCAAATTCTCTCACTTATACCTATAGCTAATGTTACATTATTTATTTTTCTACCATCTAAAAGTAGAAAAAAGTTTATTTGTTTAATAAGAAAAATTAAAGATAAAATAATTTGTAAAAATTTTACAATTACTAAATATAGATAGATTTTTTACTTACAAAGCAGTTATATATGAATTTATTTCTCTTTATTATAAATAAAATAATATTTTAAAATTTAAGTAAAATATTTACATAATAATTTATATTTGGAGATTGTAATGATATGATGTCATCCTGCAAAAGGTAAATTGAAGCGAATTAGAATTTTATATGAAAATGTATTTGAAATTATATTTTATCCTTGATCTCTGTGAGACGTCCTGCAGTTAGTACAAATGGAATCGGAAAATTATATTCTATCAATTATAGTGTCAAATATCATTTATCACTTAATTGTTAAAGTTAACACTCATCATATTCAATAACGCCCATTATATAAATTACAAATTAATCTTTAATACTTTATCTATGATGCCAATTTTTTATGGAAAACGAATACAAATAAATTACAAGTTTATTACCACTTATCAGCATAAATTTTAAAGTATTCAAAACCTTCATCTTTTTTTTTCTATAGGACCAATTGAATCAGGAGCTATTTTTCGAAATATACAATGAAATTTATCAAAAACAACTTTTCTTAATCTATTTTTTAAATAACTAATATTTTAAATTGAATCCAAAAAGTGATATGGAAATAAATCTCCAAAATTAAATAAAAATAGGTATACTTCAAAGATTTAAGTGATTTATCAATGAAAAATAGCAAATTAACACTTACAATAATATTAAATAAAGTACTGCTATAAATAATTAGTAAAATTATCAATGAATTTTTATAAATCTCCTGCATTTGATATTTTTCTGAAAGTGGTAGCTCAATTGTTGATGCTGTCAGTTTTCCTTTGTAGATATTATAATTTTTACATATGACAATATCAAAAATCTATTTTAAAAGTTTGAGATAAAGCTTTTTTGTTACAAATTACAATAGAAAGAAGTATTTGAACGGATAAAAAAAAATAAATGTTATAAATAAAATGTATGATTTCAAAGTAAACACCAACTCTAATAAAAATAGGGTATGCAATAGCGATTATATATAAAATCAATATAAATTCCGTAATTTTATTGTTATCATCAGTTTCATAATTTTTCCTGTTTATGAATGTCCTGGTATTTCAATGGGAAGAAAGATTGTTATAACAATGATTGACGACGTAGTTGTGGTTGAAAAATTATCAACGACGCGTTTAAAAATAATCTTTGGAGATTCAGTCAAACGTATGAAATTTTTTATATTCAAAAGAATGCTACTTAAAAATGTTAATATCAAAAAAAATAAAAGATGTGACACAAACTTTTGTGAAATAGCTGGAAAAATATTATTTACAAAACATATAAGTTACCTGAAGTTTATGTAGGTAAACAAACAACAAACTTGATGTAAATGGTGTTATAATAATTATTACTACTGAAATACATAATAGATATGTAGTCATTTGCTCATTTTTTATTAGTTGAGGTAATTTTTATAAAAAAATATAATCTTTGAAAAAATGCATTATAACTAATAAATTATTACTTATGTAATAATTCAAATATGTGTTATGGCAGTTATTGTAGTCACGCAACAAAATTAACAAAGTCGTCACGCATTATTTTGTATTTTAAATCTTTAAAAAATTTTTCTTTGAAATTATTGTATTCATAATAAGAATATTAATATTGTAAGGGTAAGAAAAGTAAAAATTTCTTTGATAAATGAAATATAATGATAGATTTATTTTGTATTTGAGATTGTAGTAAATTTATGTCGCATTTGATAATATAAACATTATTGGAAGCTGAGCAGACAATAACAAAAGTAAAATAAAATACAAATTAATCAAGATTCGTAGCTATTAAACACACTTTTTTAATAATAATAGATTTATGACCACATTTCTTAGAAATACGATCAATTCCGTAATTCTAAAAATAATAATGCAAAAGAAAGTTATATTAAAAAAAATAACAACGTGTAAAATTAGAATTGTATGTATATATAACAATTTTAAAACAATACAATGGAAGAATCACTAATGGATACAATCTTTGAAAAAATATCTTTTAAAGTTTTAAAAAACAGAATGTAGAATTTACTAATTTTATAAACTTTTTTTCACCTATTTAATGACTTTAAAACATATATTGATAAATTATTATTACAAATTTTAGTTTTTTTGTTGGTCAAAAGCTTTAGAAACTACGCAAATCTTATTTATTAATATTGTTGAATTAGGCAGTGAATTAGTATGATGAATGATTTTTGTTTAGTACTTTGTAAATGTGATAATATTGATTATTATTTCTTCGAGCATCTTACAAATAACTCTGCTATGGTTTTGTTCGATTGTATAAGCTTTTTGTAACTTATTAATGTTTTTGAGTTGTGGCCTGGTTTACTAATTTTTATTAATATAGATAATTTAGTGGCTTTGCTTTTATCTTAATTTCAATAAATTATATTAAAAATATTTATACTATATTGATTACAAATTCACGGTGAAATAATTAGTTTTTGACAGTTGAACAAATCGAAAAATTTATTTTAAAACTCTAAAGTACTACTCTAATAATTTATTTTAACTTTAAAAAATTATTAAAAAATAATTAATAAATTAAACGATCAATGGTAAATAAAAAAAAATTATTCAAAAAAATTGATATTTGTAATACAAACATTGTAACAAAATTCTAACCTTTTTATTTATTCACAAACATAACTATTCTACAAATTATAATTTTATAAAAGTGATAATGTTCAAAAAGATAAGAGTATTTCTATAAGCATAAAGTTTTGAATGACGAAATTTTTACTGTTGTATATTAGCTTTATTTTTGTTTTAAATTTTTTATCCATTTCAAATGGATTTAAATTATATAACAGCGAAATAGCTATAAGAGATACAAATTCTTTAGGTGATGTAAGTTTAAAATTAAAAATTCAGTTAATAATTTTTTACAGGACAACCTTGTCAGAGTCAAAAAAGCTAAGAAAAGCAAAAAGAAACAAGAAAATAGTAATTTAGAAGAAGAAAAAACAACTGATAATCAAGTAGAAGAAAAAAAGCCAGAAGAGAAAAAAGTGGAAAAAAAAAAAGAGAAGAAATCACCCAAAAAAGGAAAAACAACAAAAAAACCAAAAAAAGGAAAAGAAAAAGGAAAAAAAACAAAAGAAGAAAAATCAACGAAAATAGAAACAACAACGGAAGCGATGACAACCACCATAACCACCAGATCTGCTACTACAATAAGTATGATATTATTTTTTATAATCAATATTAGTTAATTGCTACTAATTGTTATATTTTAGGGGCATCTACTTACCCAAGTAATAATGATACATATGGTAAAAAAGGTTATATTTTTAATTATTTATTTTATTTATAACTAGATAACGGTGATTATTGTAGCAGTAATTATCCTTATGATAATAATAACGGCTCAGGTGGCCAGGACGGATATGGAAATAGTTATGGTCAAGGTCAATATAATGATGCGCAGAATCTAGTAACAAAACCAGTGATAAGTAAAAATTAGCTTATTAGAAAATAATTGTTAAGTAAATATAAAATTTTAGATGGCAACATGGGAACTACTAACCCTAGAAAAGATTCAAATCAGAATAATAATAACAACGATAGACAAGTAAACGGCAACGGTAAGTAATACTATTATGGCTATAGTTTTATCATTACTCAACAGGTTATGGGACGACTCATTCGGGTGAATTTCCACAAAATCCAAATGGACGTTTACCTAACTCAAGTCAACATCCGCAAGGTCCAGGACAAGGTCAGTATAATACATCTTCTAATTTTACTTATTTTTTAAAATTATAATAAAATTTTTTAGCTTATCCTGGTTACCCTGGAAATCATAGCAATGGGGGTAAGGAATAAATTAAATGATAATTTAAATTTTTTTAGTTTCTTCTGTTCACAATGGAAATCATAACAATGGAGGTAAGGAAATTTATTAAACCAATATTTAAACATTTTATACATATATTTAGCTGGCAATAACATGAATGGTCACCACAATGGTGGAGGACATTATGATTATGGATCGCCATATTATTATCCTAACAATAATGATTACAAATATTATGGTGAATATAGTAACGACACTTATTATAGAAACGACGGATATTATGATAATTATCAATATCATTATAATGATTATTATCATGATGGTGACTATAATGAAGATGAGAGCTATTCGTATGAAGAAGATAAAGACTTATTTGATAATTTTGCTGAATTTATGGATGACCTTGCAAAACAGTGTAAGATTTTACAGTTTTATAAGAACAATTATGACTTGATTTTTTTCAGGGGGTTGGAGAAAGCCTTTAAAGGAAGTAGGGATCCTTGGCGCTTTTCTAAAATTGTTATTTGGATAAGGCTAGTATTTTTAAATGAATGTGATTTGAATGATTTACTGTGTAGAAATTTTTTATTCAAATGGATTATTTAGATTGTTTACTAATCAATAATTAAGTAAGCAGAAAGGTTTTCTTTCGTTTATATCGCAGTAAATGACATAAAATCAATAGATAAATATGTATTAAAAGTATTAAATAATTCACATTTTTGCATGTTCAATTATAAAAGTTGTTCATGGTTCCATTTGTTTGTAAGATTAAGTAATACCACATTTTTTTGATTTTTTATTTAATTACTATTTATTAATTTTTTAATTTTTTGATAAGGGGAGTAAAAAAGTGTTATATTTTATAATGTAAAGTTTGTAGTTATCGTCTTATAATTTTGAATAAAAAAAATGAATTAGCAAATTAGATCATCCTTTGCTTCAGAAATGTCGAAAATTAAAACTTATTAACAGTAAAAAAATGTTGTTTTTTCAAATATTTTAGTCTTTAAATATTAAATTTCAAAAGTAATATATTTATAAATTGAGTAACGTACTTCAGTTAAAAAAATGTTTTAGAAAATATTTGAAATCGAATAAACAAACGGTATAGAAACAAAAGTATGTTCACTAGCCTCTTTCTTAATGACGATAGTGTACATACTTTTATTAATACACACTCTTGTGACCATGAAGTTTGCCAAATTCTCCCATTCAATCCTGCAAACTATTTATGTTGGATCTATTGAAATAGCTGCCTCGAAGGCAACTCCAATTCGAGTTCAAATTCACGCTATTCTCTTTTTTTAAATAAGGCTAGTGCACATGCTTCCAAGAAAACTATCAAAATATGTCAAATTATATTTTCACATTATAAGTTTAAAAAATATAAATAATAAAACAAGAAATAGTATTATTTTTTAAAAATATTGGATACACAAGGAACTTCAAATCAACCCCTTTTTATTTTTCCAAACACAAATTACAATAAAATTATGGTAAAATTGTGATATAATTGTGGTAAAATTGGCCAACTACAATAATTACCTTAATTACTTAAAATTTTACTTACTTTTTACCCTTAACCTATTTTCTTACTAATAATTATTGTGTTGGTTCCTGATTCTTAACATGTTATTTTCTCTTTCTAAAATATACAAAACGTTATGGTTGCATAGAAGTGTAGCGGTGGATTTAATAAAATGTTTTATTTGGAATACATAAACATAATTATAAAAATATAAGGGTAATTAATATATATTACTTAGGTTAGTCAATCTTGAAGTGAATCTTCAAGATTATAAAAACTAGTCTCCAGTCAAATTTCCTTTGCTTTTATACTAATTTTTCTCCCAGGGGCGTTGATATATTTGATACTAATTCGCTTTCAATATATATATATTTTATATTTAGGTATATATATACATATATATATAATCAAAAATCAACTTTACGATTCTATTTCTTTATAATTTCAGTTCATTTCATTCGTTTGATTTCGCCTCCCATCCCTACTATCAAACACCTGGTTGATAAAGTGAATGGTAATTGTTTGTTCTTTCAGGGTTTCCAATTCTTTTTTTTGGAATAAATGGTTGAAGATGGTTTGGCTTTATTATCAAATGCAATCTTGGCTTAAAAATTAGAGTATTCTAGCTATGGATTTCCATAAAGAAACAGGTATTATTAATGAAAGTTCTTATTTATTTTTCAATTACTGATGTTTCATGCTAATTAATAAAAGTTTCTTTCTTGATTCCCCCTTCTTTTTTTTTTCTAATAAACTATCTCGTTCTTTAAAAGCATTTTTGGTACTTTCTCATTGGCAGTTGGTGTCACTTTGTTGTTTGTACTTTGTCTGGTTTGAGGTTATGTTATAATAGCTAAAGAAGAGGATGATTTATTTGTACTCTTATACAAAGTCCTATTTGATGTGCAGGGTGTGCCATGGATTTCTTTCTTTTACAATCCATGCGAGAATGAGGTGTTCTTTTTATCGTCATATCCCAAGAGTCTTGTTCAATTAATAATTATTTAATGGGTTTATTTCTTCTAGTAAAATTGGCTATTATTAATACTTTATATATATATATATATATATATTTTATCATTGTTCCCCCCTTCTATTTACTTGTTTCTTTTCCCTTTTCGATAATTTTATTTCATAACCGTTAATTTTCATCGTTATAATCTTCTCATGTTCTCACCCCCCTTTTTTTTTCTTTTAGATACCTAATGAATAATTGTACTGCTGGTCCTGGGATGTCTGATCCCACAAATTTGTGTTCTCAGTGTGTTCCTGCCATCTCCGCAGTTGCCTCTCCAGTCATCTCCACCACCACTTCTGGATTGATTGGGTTCTTCTCGGGCTCAATATGCCCAATAATTTTTCAAATGTTGAGCAAATCGGAGAGAGGACGGAAATTCCTTCGTTGGTTGAGAGTGATCAAACCGTCACTCCCTCAAGATCTCCAGGATCTCATCAAGGCCCCGGAAGAACCAAAGGAGGAAGAAGTCCTTGAGCATGTTTAGGGAGGGGTTTTTTTTTTTATTTTGTTAATATTTAGTAAAGTTTTATAAGTTTAATAATTTAATTTGAAATTTCCTTTTCTTTTGTTGCCTCAACTGTTGAGGTCATTAACTTTAACGCTTTCTCTCTTAAATGAAACAATTTGAAGGTTAACCGAATTTCCTTAACCTATAAGATAGTTTGGTGTAAGATGCAATTCATCACAAAGACGTGTAAGATGAGGGAAATATTGATTCTTGAAGGACTTATACGTTTGGTTCTTTTGAAAATTTTCCATAATGAAGTTGATAGATACAAGATAAGTCTCTAATTGAATTAGTGTCAGTGAAAGTAACAGATGTTCCATTCAATTTGAAATCTCTTTCTTCATTACCAATCGTTGCTTGGGGCTTTCCAACTTCAGTTCTTTCATTATAAGGTACAACAGTTCTAGAAATAGTAAAGATGTTTTTCGTCGTAGAACGACTTAGATTCAGAAGCGATTCATCATGACAATATGTAATTAAATGCTTATTTTCATCCGTGAATGGTTCATGAGTTTGAGAGATTGGGGTTTCGATAATAATGGTAATAATAATGATAATAATAACATTGAGCAAACTTTCCTTTTAGAGAAATTGCAATTTTTATAAAAGAATATAATTTAACAGAGTACAACAATGAAGTTGATTATGAAAAATTTAAACAATTTAATAGTAATTAAAGATTAAAAATTCGTTTTTCGAATTGTTGGGGGTTTATTATAACAAGGAAATAAGAGTAATTTTCTATTATTATATAAGAAAAGGATTATTATCGTTAAACTTCTCTTGGAGCACAAGGCTTGTTTATAATGGAGAGTGGTTTGAATATTATTATTCAATTTTATAATTAAAACAATTTGTAGCATAATTAGTTATTATATTGTATACCAAATTTTATCATTAGGTAGCTTAAATCACGGGTTATTAATGTAATGTTACTGAAATTTGAACAAAAAGGTCTTAGAATGTATGTAGCTTTTAAATAATAAAAGTGTCGGTTATCGCGACAACTATATTATTACATATTTAAAGGATTTTAATGTTTTAGATCATTCAATGATAAACTTTTACAATAAAATTGCTTCGAAATATAGTTTTATAAGGATATAATAGCTAGTATGGGAATTAATTATTTTAAAAACTTAGTAGTAAAGGAATTTTTTAGTTAAAAATTCCCGGTTTACACCTAAAGGTATTATGTGAATTTCTTTTTTATTAACAAATATTATTAATTGTTTGTATAAAGAATATTGTAGGGAATATCATTAGAATAGAAATTTTTCAAAGTTTCCCTTTTTAGCAAGAGAGTTACTAATTTGTGATTTTAATTGAGATGTTTTGTAAATCTTTTGATTATGAGTGATAATAGGGTGTTATTATGTAAAAGTAAAATCTGTTTTATAATTTCTATTTTAATTTGGTATTTACTCATCTTGGCAACCTCCTAGTTCTGACTATATTTTTCCTTTAGGCTTTCCGGAAATGGTTAAGAAAACTTGCGTGTGTTAGCTTATCCTGCGAGAATCTAGTATTTTATGTTGCTCGTTATAAAGACTTTAGAAATTGTTTTATTTCGTATTGTTTATGTGCAATATTAATTGTGATAGTATTAGTAGTGGACATAGTAGTGATAGTAATTGGTTTGGGCCATATCATTTGGCCATTCTTTTCCTTCTAAAATAATTTCTTATGTTTTCCAGTATTTTGTATTTCTGTTCTTTATGAAAAATTTTGTTGTGTCTTGATCTCTTTATTCTTTTTGTCTTCTTTTTGCTTGATTTTATGATTTGGTTGTAACAAAATTCCTCTAAAGGTTAGTGGCAATTGTCATGTGGGTGTTAATGTTTCAAGTAATCTGCTTTGATAATTAAGATTTTATTTTGTGATCTGCGTGGGTTTCTCGAGATTTCGTAATAAAGCTTGGTTGTTTTTCAGTGTAATTGTGAAAGCATGGATTAGATTTAAACTGTCTCTATTGTATTTAGTAATTCTGGTAATTGATAGTTGATAATTTTAAAATAATAGAATCTTTGATATAGTTCAGATTGTTTTATTAGGTTTCATTAATGCATAGAAATTTTAAATTTCTGTAATTTCACCTCGAGGTACTCCTCCCTACCCTATAAAAAAGGTGTCCTCATCTTCTTAAGGTGTAGTGTCTTAATTTTTCGATGTTTTTATTCGATATTTCTGTATAGTTGTTTTTAAGAATTTTCCATATTGACATTGTTAAGATTGTTTGCAACTTATCTCTTTTCTTTTTATTCTAATTAATCTCTATTAATTAATTACTTTGTTATTATTTAATTTTATGTATCTTGTAGTTAGCGTATTTTGATTTATTAATAGGGGATACATTTTGTTTTGAGTATATTTACACCAAGTACTACTGATCTTAATTTAAACTTTTTCATTGGCTTTTGCTGTGATATTATTTAATTTGTGCTTTTCTTGCCTAATTGTTCTAATTTTCTACTATGGATGTTACCAACGATTTTCCTTGCAGCCTTCTTGTAGAGGATCCCTTTTTTAAACGTGAAGCAATTCGCTATATTAGAGGATTAAAGAGAGATTCTCATTCCGTTGAGTCCCACTTATTATTGGAGAAACTTGGGCACGCAACCCCGAGTGAACTCCCTGCTCACATGTGGGAAGAATCTTTTAAGATATGGGAGAAATTTTTCAAGGCCGAACCGTATAAGAATTTCAAAGAAAAGCTTCTTGGAGGGGGTTGTGTTCTAGAAGACGTACCCCGTTTTCTTTTCTTTCATGTTGGAAATCCTGATGTTGGAGAACTCTATGCCGATTTGGATCCTCGCATGTATCTGGAAAATGCGACTATGTTGTTAGACAATGTAGAAGATTGTCCTGTTCAGTTTCCAAGTGAAAACATGCCAGCCCTAAGGGGATTAGCTATTTGCAATGCTTCTTATTACTCTTTTTCGTGGTGCACTTCCGCCCACATTGGAAGTGTTAATGATCGAGAATGGGGTTTATCCAGAGGCCCGGATTAACATGAATGAGCTTCTGGAAGGCCTTGGCAGATTGAAGATATTAATAGTTGAAAATTGTTCTATTACCGGCTAGATTGACAATATTGAAAGTTTGGTTCCTTCGCTAGAAGCCATCGTATGCCGTGGGCCAACAAATGATTGCACTTGCCAGGAGCAAGTTTATTCCCTGCTCCCGAATATGTTAGGTATTTTACCCGCAAAAATAGCTCTTGGAGCTATACTGCTTGGGTGGGTCACGTATATTACCGTGACCCATCTATCCTTTCCGAAATATGCGAGGTATCATTGTTGGAGAGATATCAAAAGCGGTTGGAGCATTTGAGAGAGAGGGACGTTGAATTCAAAGAGGAGGAAGGTAATTAAATTTTTTTTCTTTCTCTCTTTTTTTTTTTCTTTTATATGCGAATTTTCTTTTTAATAAACTTTGTTTTTATGATTATTGTTAAAACGAAATTTTTTTCGTTGCGTTTTGTCGTGATTTTGATATTTCATTTTATCAGAGTGTTTTAAATGATTACTTCATTCCTTTTATACTGATGCTTTTCTTTATTAACTTTTTCATTTTAAATTCTTCTCTGATATCCGTTATTCTTTATAACTTTAGATATTCTTCACTACTTTTCTTTTGTTGATTAAAGATTGTTTGTAAACTAAATTTCTGACATTGTCGTTAAGTCTAGATAATGTTTTGACGGCGTTAAATCTTGTATAGGAGAGGTGATTGTGTTGTTAATTAGTCTAAACGAATTAGTGGTAGTAATTTTAAAATAGTGATTTTGTTTAATGTTAAAAATAAGAGTTAGTTATAATAAAGGTGTTAATAGGAATGATTTATTGTTGACGTTTCCATCATTCCACCTGACTTTTATAATGTTTTAGTTGCCTTATGTGGGCATAGGTATATACTCTTTCTCCTTTTACATGTCTATGTATTATTCTTCCAGCATTTGAGATTTTGCTTAATTTACAGTCTCCAGTTTCTTCGTTAATTGCCATGATACAATATGGTCCATCATATCGTTCGTGAAGCTTCTTTTTATTTCCTACTTTGTCCAGTATGGCGCGTAGTACTAAATCTCCGTCTTTGAAATTGTGTTTCTTTTTAATTGTTTGTTTTTCTCTGTGTTTATTTAATTTTTCTTTTACTTTTGCTATTATTTCATCGTGGTTAATTAAAGTTTCCGGTTGATCCAAATGATTGATCATGGAGAGAACGTCAACCGCTACATTTTTAATTCTCCCATGCATCAGTTCAAATGGTTTTTGGTTTGTCGTGGAGTGTATTTGATTGTTGTACACTCCTATGATTGTGGGAATTATAATGTCCCAATTTTCTTCTGCTTGGTAGCATGCTATAGCTTCATTAATAGTCCTATTTGATCTTTCCACTAGGCCATTGCTATCGTGATTGTATGCGGTGGAAGTTCTAACTTCTACGTTCCAATTTTTCATGAATTCATTGAATAATTTAGATGTAAAATATTTGGCATTATCTAAACGTAATGCTTTAGGTGGGCCATATCTTGAGAAAATTTGGTTGTTAATTTCGTAAATGATATCTTCTGTTTTAATTCTTCTTAGAGGTATGACTATCATAAATTTTGAAAAGTCATCTATTGCTACAAGTAGGTATTCATTCTTTCTTTGTGTAACAGGCATTGGCCCCCTGATATCAATATTTAATCTTTCCCAAGGTCTTTCCGGAATGTCCCATGTTCCTTTCCATTCAGAAGTCGTGTTTGGTTGGTATTTTATTTTCTGACAAACTTCACAGTTGAGTTTTATGTTCATATTCTCCCACCAAAAATATTTTTGGATAATTTCTTTGATTCTTCTTATTCCGAAATGACCTCCAATTTTAGGATTTTCATGTATATATTTGATTAAGTTGTGTCGTTCTTTATCTGGAACGAAGAATTTTTCTTCACCTTTTATTTTTATTATTATTAAGTTTCTCAGCCTTCTGAATTGGTTTTTCATTTCGTTCTGGAGAAATTCCTCATTTCGTCTTGAGGTTTGCCACCCCTCCATTTTAAGAGATGTCCTCATCTCGTTGAAGCTGTTATCGTTAGAAATTTTCTTGATTGTTTGAGCCATTAGTATTAGAGGCTCTATTGATTCCGGATTTCTGGAAAATAAATCAGCAATAACATTCGCCTTTCCTTCTTTATAGAATATATTTAGATTGTATGCCGATAATGCAAGTTGATATCTCCGAAGTTTAGATTGATTTTCTTTTGGCGATTTGATGGCCAAAACAGCTCTTTGATCTGTGAATACATCTGTAGTCTTACCTTCTATATAATAACGGAATTGTTTGATCGCATATACCAAAGCAAGAGCTTCTTTTTCTACTACTTGCCATCTTTTTTCAACATCCTGTAATGTTCTGCTGGCGCAGGCTATAATTCTTGGATAGTTATCCTCCAGATTTTCTTGTAATAACACTGCACCGATTGCATATTCAGAAGCGTCAGTATGGATGATAAAATTTCTAGACATATCTGGTGCAGCTAATATGGGAGCTGATTTCAATCTAGATTTCAATTCGATAAATGCTTTATTTTGATCTTCGGTCCATTTAAATTCAACTTTTTCGCTGAGCAATTTTGTTAAGGGCGACGCGATTTTTGCATAGTTGAGGATGAATCTTCTAAAATAGTTTGTTGCTCCTAGAAAACTTCTTATTCCCTTTCTAGTTGTTGGTATTTCCAATTTGTCGATTGCAGAGACTTTCTTCTCGTCAATTTCGATGCCCTTTTCTGAAATTATGTGTCCAAGAAATTCTACTCGGTTTTGCATAAATGTTGTTTTCTTCAATTTGACTTTTAATCCGGATGCATGTAACCTTCTGAAAACTTCGTCCACTTGATTTGCGTGGTCTTTTCTTTTCCCAAAAATAATAATATCGTCTAAATAAACTGCAACGTACTCTCTCAGATCTCCAAAAGTGTGCTCCATTACTTTCTGAAATGTTGCAGGGCTTCCAGCTAAGCCCATAGGAGTGACTTTGTATTCGTAAAGTCCTTTTGGCGTTATAAATGCAGTAATTTCTCTAGAATTTTCATCTAAAGGAATTTGGAAAAATCCAGCAGCTAAATCTATTGTCGTGTATATTTCTTTTCCTGAAATTTTTTCTAGCATGTCCTCAATGAGAGGTAAAACTGAAACTTCTGGTTTTGTTAGTAAATTAACTTGTCTATAATCCACAACTTTGCGTAATTCACCGCTTTTCTTTTTAACCATTACAACCGGTGAAGCCCAAGCCGATTTTGATTTAGCTATTTGATTATTTGATTCTAAATCTTTGACTGTTTCCATCATAGCATCAACATGTTCTTGTCGATACTTCCGGAGCGTATGTTGTATAGGTTTAGCATCTTCTTTTAATAATATCTGATGCTGAATTGGACCATTATAACGGCCTGGATCGTGTTGATATTCATAAAATATAGTTTTATATTTTCTAATAAGCGGTTGTATTTCAACCGGTATATTCGTAATTTTCATTAATTCTTCGTTAGTTAAAGGTATTTCTAGTCGTTTATCAGGTAATTCAGTTTCCCATTCTGCTTCATTAGCAATAAATTCATCTTCCGCTTTAAAAATTTCATCTGGATGTAGCTGAACAGCGAGGCAAATAGGAGTATTTTTCATTAATTTCACTGCTTTCGTTCCTGTATTCCATATTTGTATTTGAGTTTCGTTATTTTTAATTTGATTGATACCGTGGATTGGCTTAATACAGAAAGGAATAGAGGAGTTCTTGTTTGTTTTTAAATATAGGAGACAGTCTTCTATTGGCTGACTCCCTTTAAGTAAAAATCCTGGAAACTGCCAGGTTGTATAACTTTTTCAGTATTTACTTTTAATACCAATTTATTAACCTTATTATCAAACCATATCGGTAACCTGTGTACACCGAAATAAATATTTCTTTCATTATAATCATGTCTATAAGATTTGAAGTTTTTCATAAATGATCTTCCCACTAATACTTCCGTGGTTAAATCTTCAACTACGTAAAATATTTCCTCTATTTCCTTCCTGTCTGGTATCTCCACTAGTAATTTTAATTTACCGATAATTGGAATATCCCCATTAGTATTCTTTGCGAATACATCACTTTTCTCTAAGCCAGGTTGTCCTATTTGCAACCATCTATTTTTACTTATTAACGACAATTCACTGCCATCGTCTACATATGTTTTCATTAGCATACCTTGAATTTTTAATACGACGATTGGATTGTCTGTTTGTCTATCATATGTGATTACTTTAAATGTGAAACTAAATCCTCTAGTTTCTAACAATTTCTCTATAGCTTCATCCTCATCGCATAGAGTGACTATGCTTTCTTTTCTCTTTATGCCCGATTTCTGTGTAGTTTTTGATTTTGCCGAATCTTTATTACTGAGGGCACTGTTATCTAAATGGCTTCTTTCCCATGCTTTACGTATCCCGTCTTCTGGGTCAAGGATAACTCTTCCATTATTATTTCTTCTAATTCGTGTTAGTATATTCGTCATTATAAAGTTCTATCCTTTTCTTTTAATGTATACTCCGCAGAATGCCATTAATGTAATGGAGAATACTTTGATAACATCTAATCCATCGATATTCTTGATAGCTGTTTCTACTTCTTGTTTAAACGAGAAAAGATTCTTTTCGTCCAAGTCCTGAGTCATGCCCGCTATCTTTTTGACACTTTCTTCGAATTTTGTTACTTTCTTTGAGTCTGGGTAACCAACGATTTGAATATGTTTGGGTTTTGATACTGTGGAGGTTAATTTAGGGTTGAATGAATGGTATTCACTTTTGTCCACTTGGGAAAGCAATTCCATGAGTTCGGATAAAGTCTTCTCCTTACTATCGGTTGTTGGAAGATTGGGTTCTTGTGGAAACTCGACTGCGAGTGGTATTTTGCTTGTTTTCTTTGAGGTTAATGGGGTTTGATACATTCCCATAGTCATATACTGGGTATCGTCAATCGTTTTATCCTCTCTAGTGGTATCCTTATTGACAAAAGTATTTTCGATTATCTCATTAACTTGTTGTAATTGCAATAAAGTCTTGTCCAATGATGGGTCTCTTATTGGAGGGTTTATAACTTCTGGAGTGGAATATTTTCGAAACGAAGTGCTAACATCTATCTCATCTGTCGATTCCGCGCTGTTTGGTAATGTCGGGATTCTAGTTTCATCGTGAATTGTTCCTCTATTGATATTTGATGGGGTTGTATCCGATATTCTCCCTAGTTCCGATCCGTCTTCCGTGGTTAAAATACGTTCTTGTAACTTTGTACGTTGCTCCATACTTCTTTGTTGTTCCTCCTGTTCTTGTTGTTTTTTCTTTCTGTCTGCTAACACTGTTACTGCGAATCCTGCAAGGGCTTCTTCTACCTTCCTTTCCAATTCTGCAGCTTCTGTTGCATCGTCTATCTTATTGGTTAGCTTTACGACGAGCTGTTTGATAACGGTTTCTAATTTCATCAAATTGCTCCCTCTTCGTTTTTCTAACATATATTCACTCAATATTGCCCATTGTAATCTGTCACCGGCATCTCTTTTTATAATTCTATCGAATTCTCCATATGAAAATTTTAATTTCTTTTCTTCGTCATTGACTCTAAGATAAGAGAAAGATATACACCTTTCACCTGGCAGGAGAAATCCCTTCTTCTGTGGGTCACACGGGCAAGGTTTATAATTTCCTTTATTGGCTGGAATCATCTCATATGGGGCTGTCAGAGTAAACAATTGCTCTTTGTGAAGTATCATCGGAGTGTACACGGGTTTACAATTTGAACCTATAGTTTCTTCCATAAAGTCGCCAACATATGTTGGTTGAAACCACCTTGTCATTATTGCCTCTGACGTTTGGGGCATGAGAATAGTCGTTGTTATGACGACGACGATTGCTATAGTATGCAAATTTTGCTTCCATCCAAAATTTCTTCCAGGATTGTTTCCATGTTGATTTCTTTTCTTCCAGCAATATTTTAATAAATGTCCTTTGCCATTGCAGTAGCTACATTGAGCCATTGGTCGTTTACAATTTTTAGTGCCATGTCCTTTTTCGTCGCAATTGTAACATACAAAAGGAGAATTCTGATTTGTTGTCACTTGATAGGAATATGTGGCTCTTCTTTGATTTCTATTGCCGTTCCAATTAGAACTTTTATTTATTGATTCTCTATTTACTCTTTCCTTAGTTCTCTCTTCATAATCCCTGACATTGGCTTCAATGCTAATTGCTTTGTTCATTGCAAAACGAAGGCATTTGGAGGGTCCATCCACATAAGGTATTTTGTCAGCTATGTTTTTCTTAATGGCGGATACGTAATCGTTGAAAATTTGGGTCCTAGTTCTAATTTCAGTTGGAGAGAAAATAGCCTCTGCTCCACTAAATTCTTCAGTGACTCTTCCATCATATTCTGGATAAATTTCGATCATCTTTAAATGAAATCTATTATTAAATTGCATAATAGATTCTCCACTTTCTTGTCTCATATTCCTTAAAGCATTATGATCCGTTTGGTTGGCTAGCATCATTAAACAGTCACTCAAGGTGAGATTAACAATGTTTTCGAACTTTGCTTTGGGATATTTAGTCTTATTGGCTTCATAAATTTGAGATAAAGCATTACCAGGAGGGCTTTCAACTAATGTTGAAAGGATATCTTTTAATTCTCCACGATTGTCTTCTCTTTCTCTTTTGAAGGTATTCTTCTGGTGATGGCTTTTACATTACGTTGGAAGAAGCACTTGACGACAGTAACATCCAAGTCAATTCGTCCTTTTGTGAGGTAATGAGTTAACGGAACTACTCCATCCACATCTTTCTTACTTCCTCTAATAGTATCCATATTACTTCTCAATGATTCAAGGTAGTAATGTGATCGTTCTTATAATAAGAGAATAGATGATAGCACTTGTTTTCGTACTATCGAGATTTAATGAGGGCACTTTCTAGAATTCCCCATCTTATATACTTTCTGGATCTCTATCGTTGTAATGTGAGTGGGTGTTGTTTAGAATTCATTTCTCCATATCACGCCCCCTTTTTTTTTCGAAATTACTTTCCTTCTGTGGGTGACACTAAAATCTTCTTTCATGATTACTATGGGTGGCACTAAGGGTTTTTGTCCTAGCTTTGACCTTTTTCTTTGATCTTCTTAGAATTGTGCAAACTCCGTGGGTGGCTCCAGAAAATTTCACTATTCTGTCAAAGCGAGTTTCTATCTAACTTCTCGTAAGTATCTATTAACTATCCTTATTTTCTTACATGTTGTTCTTTTTTATTTATACCTTGATTGTCTATCAGGAATGCAGTCCCTAGGGTTGACTACTTTCTTGTCTTTTGTCATAGATGCGCTGTCGCTATTATGTTTAATTTACATCATCAGTAGGTTGTAAAGTCGTTAATCAAAATGCTTTACTATGTGGTACCTACCGAAAGGTTATCACCTTCACCTCGGCAAAGATTTAACTTAATGGCACTTACGCAATGTTATAATATATACTAATTACAATAACTTTAAACTAAATTGAAAATTTGTACTTTGCTTCGGGATGACATAGTAAACGTAAAGGACAATATTATTTATTTATATCAAATCTTTAAACAATGTTATATCCCCTTTTTTAAAAAATGTATCTAATTAATTTTTGCCTACGCAGGTAGTCGGCCTTTAAATTACAAAATATGCAAATGCTAGTCCCTATTTTCTACATAACACCAAAAGTAATCTGTCAACTATATTACTTTTTCGTCTCCTTATCATTTCGTCCCTCGAATAATGAGTTCCCATGACGCAATCACACCACATTGTGACCCCACTATGAATAATGATAAGGAGAATTAAAATCTGGATTAAACTAAATGACATTAAAACATATCTACTAAGCAACAATCTTGTGATAAGAAAAATTTATAGTGGAAAAATTCTTTTACTTTAAACTAAATGGAAGATGATTTTAGTTAATTGAAGTAAAATAAAAAATAAAATTTATAGCATTAACTGTTATGTGGAAAAATTAGTATACCTATGATCTGTCAAAGTAACCCAGCACTTGAAGACAGTCACTTACCTAAGGTTACTAATCAGCACCTTTTTGGCCTAACCCAAGCATTTTTCTCTTATAAATGACTCACATTATCCAAAAAGGGTCGTCAATCTTCGGAATAAGACAATATTCAATTATTGAGGCCTTCAATAGGTTTGAATCTCGTCTAATCTTACGTCTTGACTTGGGGAATCCGCGCGAAAAGAAGCAACTGGTACGTATGATAACTTCTCCCATAGCCCGTCGGCATATTGGAGTCCCCTACTATCATCCCGTATGTTTTCAGTTCTTCTGAGGTATTCTTTATATATACTTAGTACCATTAAGGGAGAATTTTATTAAAACTGTTATTTTTATTATTATAAGTTTCGTCATACAACCTTATATCCTATATTTTGAGGATTTTTAAACGTTATCATTCTAACTGTAGACCGTTAGAAATTGTTTTGTATACTACACATCGTAGTTTTCTTTAATTAACTTAAACGAAGAACTTATTAATTCTTGACTACCTGACTTTCAATTTAGCTATGGTATCGAAATCTAGCTATTTCTACAATTTGATTTTTTTGTTTCAAACTTATCTCTATAAACGCTGTAGGGATTTAGTATTGCATATTTTGTTATGATAGAATCTTCATAATATTTTGCTTATCTATTTTTTTCTTGTTTCTGCATGATAGACAATCTCGGTGGAACCTCGTTATGGTTGCATAGAAGTGTAGCGGTGGATTTAATAAAATGTTTTATTTGGAATACATAAACATAATTATAAAAATATAAGGGTAATTAATATATATTACTTAGGTTAGTCAATCTTGAAGTGAATCTTCAAGATTATAAAAACTAGTCTCCAGTCAAATTTCCTTTGCTTTTATACTAATTTTTCTCCCAGGGGCGTTGATATATTTGATACTAATTCGCTTTCAATATATATATATTTTATATTTAGGTATATATATACATATATATATAATCAAAAAATCAACTTTACGATTCTATTTCTTTATAATTTCAGTTCATTTCATTCGTTTGATTTCGAAAATATTAATATAGTATAATATAATTATAGAATTTGATTACAAAATTTTGGGATTAATTACAGTTAATACAAGAATTCCACCTTTTTTATTTCTCAACTGTATTTTTTTTCGAAACATATTATTGCTCCACCTGGGTTTTGTGATTCAGGAATTTTCCTGATATCAGTCCAGTTTATTTTAAATAGTTTACGTGAATTGGGTTCATTTTTTTTAAAGTAACAATGAAGACTATTGACAGCTACACACAAAAACCAAATCATGTCATTTTGGTCGACCACTATACAAAACAATACATACTGCACGAGCAGTCTTTTTGACCACCCTCTCAAAATTAATAAAAATGCATAGAGTGATTTGATATAAACAACTGTAAGCATTTTTCTTAAAACTGCATGAGCATTTTGCATAAAACTGACATTATGCGGTTTGTACCTTACTACACATGTAGGTTTTATAAAAAAATCATGTGTCGGTTTGATATATAATTACTGGTGTGGTTTATAAAATAATGCCCTATGTTGGTTTATAGGAAAATGTGATGTTTTTGACTCAATTTTAAATTTAAACTTTATAAATAAAATTAATAATAAAATCATTTACAAAAATAATAAATAAAATTTTTATTTATTACAAGATAGAAATACTTAAAAAAATATACAAACAATTAGTAAACATTTTTTAAAACATATTTTTAATATTTTCATCCAATTATTATAAATTTAAAGTGAATTTATTTAAAATAAAACATATATTTTAACATAAGATAATTGTGTTATATAATTATTTTTTCTTTTCTATATGCTTGAAACGAATCATAAATATTGTTCAAAAATGTCTTTATTAAACTTAATATAATCACTTAAAAAAGTGATTTTATACAAATGAAATACATTTATTGTGAAGTATCATTTTTAAATAATAAACTTCGACATAAACAAAAATATACTTGTTTTTAAACAAAATTAATTATTAATACAAGTGAAATTATGTGACACGAAAAAACAACACAAAAAAAATTACAAATAAAAACTATTAAAAATAAAGATTACCTAACAAATTAATTTATCTATTATTTAATATACAATTTTAATTATATATTAAATTAATAGTTTTAAAGAA
This sequence comes from Strongyloides venezuelensis, assembly GCA_963280985.1. Taxonomy (NCBI): domain Eukaryota; kingdom Metazoa; phylum Nematoda; class Chromadorea; order Rhabditida; family Strongyloididae; genus Strongyloides; species Strongyloides venezuelensis. The sequence goes on from CAUJLX010000002.1 coordinate 23,485,753, forward strand.
CAATTAAATCGTACTTTAATATACGTTTTATTATTATAGAATGAGATTTTTCATATCATACAGAAACTGTACAATCAATTACGATTTCAAGAATTTTGCAAAATTAAAGTATGAATTAAACTTGTTTTCGTTTTAAAATGTTTAATTTTTTATTAATTATTTTTTTTTTCTTCAAAGCACATACCTAGTGAAATTGGCATAATGTCTGGTAATCACTACTTGTTTTTTCTTCTTTTTAATTAATCTACCAAATTATTTAAATCGAGCTATTCGTAATATTTAATGCTTGGAATTTTTTCATTCATGAACCCGAGATATTAGTATTTTTTAGTTTTAACGTCAGAGATGGAAAAATTCACTTATTATTTATCTTTATCTAGCTGATAAAAATAAAATGTAAATCATTTTTAGAGAAATGTGAAGAAAACGTAAAAAAAATAATTATTAAAATTTTCTCTTAAAGATGAACATCTTTCATGTTTAACACAAAATTAGATGTACTAACTAATGATTTTTAATATTCTGAGGATCAACCATTATATCAAGTTGATTTTTTGAATGATATTTTCAAAAGTAACTCATTATTTTTATTTCAATGTTTTCTCTTTTTTGGCACCTAATCTATTATTTAAAAATTTTTTGTGTTATATGATGTTGGTGAAACAATTAGTCACCTTCTAAAACAAAAAAATTATTTCATTCGTCTTTGACTTATTAAAATTAAGAAAATTACTAATTTTTTTAATTGAATTTAATTTTGCAAAGAGAATATTATTATTTTTAGAATAGTTAATAGTGCTACTTTGATTAATTATATTACTTTAGTACTAGAGGAAACATGGATTTTACTATTTAAATATAATAATTTATCCTGTTCAGGAAAAAAACGTATCTTTAAATATCGTTAAGGAATGAAACAAGATTACATTCCTTTATATCAATATGTTATTATTCACGCAAGGCTAACAAAAAACGTAAACATTACCGATAAATATAACATAAATAAAAGCCATATAATATTAAATATAGATTCGTCTTAATATTTGTATCATCAATAAAGCTTTCATACTTATTGTCTTTTTTGTATTATTATTGTTTTGAAAAGTGCCAAAATCAGATAAAAATGTATTTTTGAATAAATTCTATCAGAAAAAATATTCTTTATGACTAATTTTTCAGGAAATTTTGAAACTCTCAGTTAAATATTGGCATCAAATTGATAAAAAATCGACATAATAATTATAAGAAAATATATTTGAAAGCAAATAAAAGCCAAAGATTCAAATGTTTATTTAATTATTTTTATAGAAATTATGTTTCATGTTTAGACGAAAAATTTAGAAAACGACGTTTAACAGTCCATATAATCTTAACACTTTTTGAAAGACACCTCAATATCACTACGTACTCTATAGATATGAATAGTTTTAAAAAAAATATAAAATCATAACTGAATATCATTCTAGAAAAGAATATGGTATTATGATATACATTTTTGTGAAATAAAATAAGATATTATTGAGAACTTTTATTTTAAATCATCTACATAAACCATTTCATAAATATAAACTTACATCTTTCATTGTTATTTGGTATATCATACAACGACAGTGACAATGTTACCAATTACATTGTATCAATAATTTCAACTATATTATATCAATATCATTTTTTATAAAACAATTGATAAATTTGTTATCTATAATCAGTTACTACCTAAAATTAGATTAAAAAATAGTTTGAACGGCTTATATTAATACTGTATTCTTATATTGGTTTCAACAAAAGTTTCAATCGGTCATCTATTAAAAAACATAGCGAATAGTGATAGAACATTTTTTCTAACACATTAGATTCTCTAATCTTTATTTGTATAAAATTTAATTAATATGCTCTCAAAATATTAATAATTACATATAGTGTAACATGTTAAAAAATAGTGCTGACTTTAAACTTTATGTTAATAAACGAAATTACTATTTTAAAATAAAGGATAACAGGTTGCTGTGGCAATATTTTGATTAACTGTCTGATCAAAAATTATAAATATGGACTGGTAAATAATGAAAATGGTTTATCATCTTAATAATTTAGATTTATTACTTTGTACTATATTTTCTGTATGACAACCATTTTTTATTTTTAACATTAATGTATTCATTTTTTTTATACATAATGATATCACGAAAAAATAAATTATATTCAAATAACTTTATTTTGTAAAAATTTATGGATACCTAGTATAAGTTTTATCATAAAAAGACGATTAAGTTTCTTATCAAATTAAGCTGGAAGAAGGAACATAAAATAGTTGTGATTTTTCTTGACATTCAATCATTGAACATTTATCTTTGTATGAATGATTTATTCAAGGTTATTAGATGTTTTTAACGATATTTCTAGCGTTTAATTTAAGAAATGTTAATGGAAATACAATTCCTGGTGCAAAGATTCAATTCAGTAGTGTTGGCTTAAATTATATGGCTGGTGTTGCAATTGACTACATAAATTCTGCAATCGCTAAAGTCAATATGCCTGATATTGAAGGGTTACTGAAATTCACATATCATTTATCCCAAATCAAAATTGAAGAATTTAATATTCTAAATCTTCAAATGTCATTCAATTCTCACCATCTGATTAACTTGGTATCAATTTACAGGGAATATCAGGAAAAATGTCAGCTTATTATCAAGTAAAAATTAAAGAAGGATTTCATCATCTAAGTAAATCAAAAACTGTTGATGTTTTAATTTGAAGAACCTCTGTTGATGCTTCTGTTGGTATCTCACCTCTTAATGGTAATCCAAATATTTAAAATTCTAATTGTACAGCTAATTTAAGGATATTTGATATTAAACTCCACGGAAGTTTACTTGATGACATTATTGATTTATTTAGAAAAGAGATTGAGAAACATTTTACAGAAAAAATAGAAGTTATATGTTAAGTGATTGAAAAAGTTGAAAACGATCAAAGTAACAAAATTTTTGGGGTCATTCCCATTAGATATTAGGTTAACAGGAACTTTTAAAGGCTTTCATATAGATTATCCTCTAACATCAAATCCAGAATCATCAACAATTAGCTTTACAATTTCAATAGAGGATCTTATATATTATGAAGGACATCGAAATGATCTTAAAATTCCAAAACCAAATTATGTTATTCATCCATACAACACAAATAAGTGTCGATGTATTGACTTTGAAAGTGATCGTGTTTTGGATTCAGCAGCCTATGCATTTGAATTTTCAAACCTCAGTCAATTTATGATTGATGATAATATTTTAAAATTATTCCAACAAAGTATAAGAAATTTTTTCCAATGTAGTTGTATTGTTGGTCTTTGTATTGGTGAGTTAATCACGGAAAGTGAGTTGCAATTGACTGAAGTTCTATTGCTTTTCCAGAATTTCATTTTAATTCCACCAGTAAATATGTTAATGCAACTGGAAATGTAAAATTCCGAACCGCTACTCTAGATGGTTTTAGTATGTCACTCTTTGATTTATACATGGATGTTGGTATTTTGATAAAACAGGACTATCTTGTGAGAAATATTGTAATAAATTAAAGTTAAGTTCTCTATTGATAAAAAAACACACCTGATATTTTCTATACCTATTAAATAGTGGCTGGAACAGAAAGAAAAGTTCTTCAAAAATACTACCCACCAGATTTCGATGGATCATTGGTTTCTAAGATAAGAAAAAAGAAGTCATTTTATTTTATGCAACGTGCTACAGTACTTTTTAATATGCAATGTAATACTTGAAAAGAATACATTTACAAAGGAAAGAATATCAATATGAAAATAAAAACAACTCATGAAGATGATTACTTAGGTTTAAAATTTTTTAGATTTACCTTTAGGTATGTTAGTTTTCATTTTTTTAATACTAATATAACATTTAAATAAAAATTTCCTAATAGTTTGGCAGAGATTAAAATCAAAAGAGATTTATAAAATACAGATTATACGGCTGAATGTGGTGCAACAAGGTTGTTTAAAGCATATAAATTATATAAAAACCAGAAAAAAGCGGAGGATGAAAGTAAGAAGCTGAAAAGAATGATTCAATGAAAATGCTTGAGAAAAGAATCTAGCAGAGCAAAGCGGAGATGGATGTTTTGAATGAGTGAGAAGAATTACAAAAAACTAATAGGAGAAATATTAACTTTAATTTGAAAAATCTCATCGAACAGAAAGCTTCTTCAATAACAGATGATGTGAAGCTCAAGAGAAGGAGGATGAAGAATTACTAGATTCTTTATTTGGAAATAAAGATGAATCATTATCATCCACAAAAATTGTTGAAGAGGTTGTAGGGGAGATAACTGATAGTGATGAAAGTAGCGATGATTAATTAAGGCATCATTACCTGTAGTAATGGTGAAAATAAACCATTTTCGATAGTCAGAAACGTAATGCATGAGAAGATAAACTTTCGGCATTGAAAAACATTGTTAAAATTAAAAAGAAGAAATAGAATTTTTGTTTTAAAGGGATCAGTGTTTTTATCTGTTAATATGAGCTTTGTGAATAAATAACTCCACACTTTTTATTTCTTTAGTCATTTTGTAAATATTTTGATACATTTTAAAATATTTGAGAGTGAAAAATTCGAAATAATTTTGATTTGAATTAATTTTTTTGAAAAGTGTTTATCCAAAAAATGTGAAGAAATTTTGTTTGTGTATTCTTAATCTAAATACAAAAACTTTTAATATTGTGTATAAAAAATTTCTGTAATAACTGTAAAGATATAAAAAAATTTTGAATAACATATTAGTTGTGAAATAAGTTATAAAAACAATATTTAATTTTTTAATGTAAACACTTTAATCACTGAATGAACATAAAATAAAGCATATTGATATAATATTTAATATCTCAATAAAAATTTTATAATATATAAAAAATTGCTGTGCTTTATATTATAAATGATAATGTGCCAAATTAAATTTTAATATAAATCATAAAGCTCGTCATTTTGTCAAATTATTTGATAGTCTAAATTTATATAATAACTGATTGTAGATAACAAACTTACCAATTGCTTTTGATAGTGAATGAGATTGATATTATATAGTTGAAGTTATTGGTACAATACAATTGGTAACCTTGTCACTGTCTTTGTATGATATACCTAAAAATGATGAAGGTGTAAGTTCATAGTTATGAAATGGTGTATGTTTATGATTTAAAAAAAAGATTCTCAGTAATATCCTAGTACTAAACCAGAAGAAAAGTTGTCAACAAATAATATGCTCCCAAGAACTTACATGTCGTCAGCTATACCACCAATATCTATTATTTTTCGATATCTTTTTTTTAAATTTATTGAATAAGCAATATTTTGTTCATCTTTCATTTTAGGTCTAGAGGGTGGAACTGGTGCCAAAGGCAGATCAATTTTTTCAAAATCCTCACCTTCAGATTTAACTATCATAAATTTGATGAATGTCAGTGCATGTGTCAGCACTGGTACCTGACTTGTCTTAAATATATTTATTATCATTCTATTTACTCCTTCTATTTGTTTGTTATGAGATAATTTTCTTTGGAAAATAAATTGATATCTTTTTCAGTATTTTCCGCAATTTGTTTTGCATGATCAAAAATGTTAAAAGAATCTATATTCACTTAAAATTGTTGTTATATCTTAAAAATAAAAATTAATTTACAAATAAGTCCAACTTTAACTAATAAACATTAATGTTATCTAATAAATTGTTGTAAAAATTTAATGAAAATAACTTTATTCAATGTCACATTAATTTTTTAGAACAACATTCATCTGAAAACTTAACTCAAACCTTGAAAATATTTTAATATGAATCTAAAAATATAACTATATTATAAATTAAAATTTTTCATCCATCTTTAAATATATTTTTAGTTAGATTTTAAACTTTTAAAATGAATAAAAGATTATAAAAATACAATAATATCGAGAAAAAGTTGTTTTCAATTAAATCTCGAGAACAAATTCTTAGAAATCATGCATATTAAATTTTCAATCTTTTTGAAACTACGAACTTCAAAAGATTACTATTAAGCTCTAATTGAAATACTTTTAGCATTTTTCAATCAAAAATTTATTTAATATAAAAAATGAACTTTATTTATTAATTAAAGTCAGATAAATTCAAGAAATTTCTCTTGACACGAAAATAAGTTATGGTATGAATTAAGCTAAATTTAATACCATTCATTTATTTCGTGACTTTTCGGTGTAATCTCCATCATAAAAGTATATATGATGAACATATATGAGATACATCTATTACCTTTTATATTTATTATATCGAGTTTAATACATTGTCTTATATAGTTTAATTACCATTGTATATTTTTTAGGTTATACGCCATCTTAAATAAAATTTTAACTTGTCTATTAGTGAGTAAGCAATTTTAACTGGATTTCGCTGAAACCTAGTGACAAGTTAATGTCCAATCTTAACACCAGTCTAGACGAATCTTCAAAATTCAAACTTATTCAACTACGTGAACTACTGGTGAACATTGAAGACGCCCTACCTCTCGACGACCAACAACTACTACGGTATTCTAGTGTCTTGAACCGTAAAGTCAAACAACAACTGCCAATTTTACGAGGTCTACTAAAGGGTGATTCACTTCTTACACCTACCAACACGCTCCAATCATCTGTCTTCCGTGCTGACACATCTACACTTTCACCGATAAAGTTGTCACTATCCCCACCTAAACTGACTTCTACTCCAATCAAAGGCGGTCAGACCCATCAACTCCACCACCATCACAACGTTACCAAACCAAATCAACCTTTTACTCCAATTTCAAACAAACCAAAGACAATGAGCTATCACTTTACGCTCGCCGTCACCAAATTTTCCCACACTGAAACTTCACGTAAGTTTTCAACCTTTCTATCCCAACTTCGTGATGCATTTGCTATTGATGGTGTAACTGATGAGAACACTATGTTTCCACTCCTAAGAAGTCGCTTTGAGGATAAAGCCCGCGAAATGTTACCAAGTAAGTTAACAGATGAAACTTTTGAACAATACTTAACTCGTCTTTCCCCGATCTTCGACGATACCCTCATTACCAACGATCTTGAGACACAATACTCGTTCTTCAAGCTGAACTTCTCCAATGACAAGTTTGAAATAACACTTCGTGAATTTGTACAACTCCATGAAACGATGTATCGCGATCTCCCTGCAGAACTCAATTTTCAATCTTTTCGTCGTCGCTTATTGGATCTTCTCATACCAAAGCCGTACCTCTTCAAAGTTGTTCTAAATAGTACCGCCACCACCAATCCAACCCTAGTTACTGCACTACTACATTTCTTCAAAGCTAATGGTCTTCTGTACAAGCATTCTTCAGATAACTCCGATAGAGTAAGAGAAAGGTGTAATTGGTGTCAAATCCCCGGTCATCGTGAGGAAAATTGTGGTAAGAAATCTCGTGGTATCCCAAAAGGTAATTACAATAGAAATTCTCAATTTTTCAACCAAAAACAAGCTCCATCTCCCAATACCTTTACCGTCAAAAATGAATCAAACAATAACTCTTCAAATGCTATACAACCATTCCCTCATTATAAAAGACGTTATGGTAAATAATATTCCTCTGAAAGCACTTATCGACCCCGGCTCCAACATTACATGTATTGATCCAAAGATGAAAAACAAAATTATTCCCTCTGATGCCCCTGAGTCAATCCATCAAGTATTTTCTAATGGTCATTTACACTTTACAAAATCCGCTTTGTTCCCAACCTGTATTTCATTAGATGGTCATTCTCACATCCTAGACACCGTATTTATCAACTCAATCTCGTACTCAGGGTATGATGTTCTTATCGGAATGGATTTTCTCCAACCATTAGGTGCTATCATTCATGCTTCTACAGGAATCATTGATTTTGAAGAACCAACTCCAAATACACAAGTAAATAATGCTGTTCTTGGTGATCCTATTAAAGAGTTAGACTTAGAAAGGAAATTGAAAGATGATATACTTCAGAAATATCCTCTAATTACTCCCCGTCATGAGTATGATATGGGAGAAGGTCAAATTGTAGCACCAGAACAAATCATTTTCCCCGACAAAGACATTCCCGACTTCAAATATTATCACACACCCCAGACCCCTGAACTTAAACTTCTGATTGACCGACTTGAAGAAAATGGTATAATTGAACGTAGTGACGCCATAGAAACATGTCCTTATTATATGTTGTCAAAGAGAGATTCAACCGGTAAACTTGCCCTCAATCCTGATGGGACTCCTCGTCGTAGATTCATTCTTGACGCACGTAGAGTAAACGCCGCTACTCATAAAATTGTTCAACAATCTCCCCATTTTACAACTATAATTGGTAGTATGCATCCATTCACACTGGCTTCAAAAATTGACTTAACAAATAGTTTCTTTCAAATCAGCCTCCACAAGAACAACCGTCACCACTTTTCATTTACTGCCTTTAATAAAACGTACCAGTTTTGTCGATTAGTCCAGGGAGCACGTAATAGCCCCGCTCTATTTCAAAGATCCATTGAACAACTGATTCCAAATATCACAAACGCCCAGATCTTTACATACATTGACGACTCGCTTATTTTAACAAATTCAACTCCTGAACACCATTACCAATCAACTTTACAAGTAATCTCTTCTCTTGACGCACATGGCTTAAAAATAAATTTATCAAAATGTGAATTTTTTCGTGAATCCATTACCTACCTCGGATGGACCTTCAAAGGTGCCACTTACGAACCTGCTGCAGATTCCGTTTATGCCTTAATGAAAAAGAGTCGCCCTACTACAAAGAAACAACTGTATTCCCGTTTGCAAAGCATTAATTATTTCCGCATGATGTCCCCACTGTTTACCCAATATTCAAAAAGCTTACACAGTCTAGCTACCTCTAAATCACCAAGGGATTTGATTGAATGGTCACCGGAACTCATCGATAATTATGATAATCTTCTCAAATGTGTATTTGCTACACCATTACACCTTATGCCCACAAATAAACCGTATACATTAAAAATCAAAGTTGATGCATGTCAAACTGGTATTGGTTCCAGTCTCGTTTACATTACCTCATCTTGTGATATACCAAAGCCTATTGCCCACTACAGCTTTAAACTCCCTGTAACAAAAAAGGATCGTTCTCCTACATATTTGGAACTCCTAGGTATTAAGAAAAGTCTCGACTACTTTCACTTCTTTATTGTTAATGCAAACTCTACAGTTATAGTTGAAAGCGACCACCGCCCTTTGCAATTCATTCATAAATCTAGTGAGAAGCACCTTACCGACCTCATTCAATGTATCTGTGCTTATGATATTAAAATTTCTTATGTTAACCAGTCGTCAAACCAACTAGCTGACTCAATTAGTCGCCTTTTCTCTTCGAACAATGTTATCTTGAAAAAACGTGGTAGACCAAAGAAAATACAATTCCATCATGGTGAAGTCGACCAATTTGATTCTCTCGACATTCATGTTCTCGACCTGCAATCTAACGAAAAGTCCCTTCTTGATGCTGTTGACAACAACACCCCATGGGAAGGAGTATATGTAAAACGGCGTGGCGATGATGTTATAGTAACATCAACAAACCAAATAGTTATACCGGAGAATATTGAAACCATCAATAAAATCTTGTACCTATCTCATGATAAATCAGGTCACTACGGTATAGAAAGAACTTTACAAACAATACTCTCTTCCACTTTCATCCCACATGCAAGAAAATATGTTAATGATTATCTTGCAAATTGCTCTATCTGTCAATCTACCAATCCAGCTCCATCAAAACCCGTAGACTCAAATACTAATTACAATTATCACTTTCCTTGGCAAAACGTAGCCTGCGACGTCTTAGGCCCATTAAAGGAAACATCAAAGATGAACAAGCACATTATCCTCTTCACCGACATCGTTACAAAATACCGAATCGCCATTCCCCTACCTGACACAACTAGCGTATCAATTATGAAGGTCATCTCCACAATCGTCCAAACCCATGGACCTATGAAAGTACTGCGCATGGATAACGCGCCATATTTCAAGGGAATTGAAAAATCTTTAAACGAACTTGGTATTATGTCATCTTACATCACTCCCTTAAATTCATCTGGAAACGCCTTTGCTGAACGTCATATCGAATGTCTACAACACACCCTAACCAAAGAAATGTTATCTCAATCTGGTAAAGAATGGGATGATCTTGTTGGTCTTATTGTCTATTACTACAACATTAGTTCAAAACAAAACCAACCATCACCCTACGAACTCCACTTTTCAAGATTACCAGTTTCCCCATTAAGCCTTAGATTGAAGGCTTCTTCTTTTATCAATAACAAGGAGAAAGAAATGACAAACCTGCCATCAACCAAAACTGCTTACTACAAGAAAAAATCTACGAGGAAACTTGAACCAAAATACTCCGATCCTTGCCAGCTACAATCAATCTCCAATGACAAGAAAACTGCCTTGCTAATAACCCATGATGGAAGAAAATTAAGAAGATCCACTAGAAATCTTAAAGTTAAAGGATGAAGGAGTCAGATAAATTCAAGAAATTTCTCTTGACACGAAAATAAGTTATGGTATGAATTAAGCTAAATTTAATACCATTCATTTATTTCGTGACTTTTCGGTGTAATCTCCATCATAAAAGTATATATGATGAACATATATGAGATACATCTATTACCTTTTATATTTATTATATCGAGTTTAATACATTGTCTTATATAGTTTAATTACCATTGTATATTTTTTAGGTTATACGCCATCTTAAATAAAATTTTAACTTTAATTTACTAATATTTTATAATAAACAATATATTTGACTTTAAAAAATTTATGAAAAATTAGTAAAAAATTATTGAAAAATGGTATTCCAATCAGTTTATTAATAACACATTTTTTTACAATATACAAAAAAATACTGATAAATGTTACAATATATATGTAGTGAATATAAAAAATTATTCAAAACAAATTTTAAAAATATTTTAAAAATATGTGACACTATAACTAATTTATCAATTTAATTACAAATAAAATTGATAGAAAATTAATAAAAATATGTCAAAAAATTGGTATTCCGTTTAGTTAATAAATAATGAATTCTATATAATATATAAAATAATACTGCTTAACGTTATAATATATATGTGATCAATATAAAAAATTATTCAAATATAATATAAAAAATATTTTAGAAAAAATTCAAAAATATATAATACTATGTTCAAATTATAAATGTTATTATAAATAAAATGCAATGCAATTTTAATGTATTATTTTGATCATATTTTCGTGTTACAATTACGTATATTCATTTTATTTTAATCAGGAATATAAATAATATGTAAGAATATTTTTATAAATTTATTTTTCCTTTATCTTAAATATGCATTTCTTTTTTTTTAAATGTGTATAGACTATTTTTTAAAAATATGTAACATCACACAAAAACAGGTGTAGTGTAAAATTTAATAATATGTATTAAGCTTAAAATTACAGGGTTTTTTATTTTTGTGTGTTGTACATTGTGGTGAACTTCTTGTGATTGCGGAGTTTGTCTTCCTTCACTTAGTGGAAGTTCTATGTTAAGTAAATTATCATCAGTATGATCCTGCTTAACTGATATTTTCTCCGGATCATTCATTTTTAAAATGTTTGTATTGCTAACAGTAGTGGAACTTTCCTCTATGATCTTCTGAAAGGTCTCTGACTCCGTTTCTCCTGATTTAAGGCGGGTGTTTGATCTGGTGTTCTTCATATACTCATTTTACGTCAACAAATTATTTTTTAAAAATATTGGATACACAAGGAACTTCAAATTAACCCCTTTTTATTTTTTCAAACACAAATTACAATAAATTATGCTAAAATTGTGATATAATTGTGGTAAAATTGACAAACTACAATAATTACCTTAATTACGTAAAATTTTACTTGCTTTTTACCCTTAAACTATTTTCATACTAATAATTATTGTGTTGTCTTCTGAATCTTAATATGTTATTTTCTCTTTCTAAAATATACAAAATATTAATAAAGTATAATATAATTATAGAATTTGATTACAAAATTTTGGGATTAATTACATTTGATACAAGAATTTCACCTTTATATTTCTCAACTGTAATTTCTATTCGATATACATTACTGCTAAATCAAAGAAAATTATTTATCATTGTTTTAAATAGAATTTGGTTTCTATAATCAAGCATGTAAAAACAATTTTATAATTATATTTCTACCGTGGTCCTAGAAAATACATAGAAAAATATTTATGGTACATCGATTATAAACTTGACTCAACATAGTTTATTTTTAACTGTTTAAGAAACATTAAAATTTTTTATTAAAAAAATGAAATAATGTTTGGATAAAATATTTTATTTTATAGAAAATATTAAAAAATAATTAATACATTAAATGAAAAATAAATGTAAAAATTAATCAAAAAGATTGACATTTATAATACAAACATTGTAACAAAATTATAACCTTTTTATTTATTCACAAACATAACTATTCTACAAATTATAATTTAATAAAAGTGATAATGTTCATAAAAATAAAAGTATTTCTATAATCACAAAATTTTGAATGACGAAATTTTTACTGTTGTATATTAGCTTTATTTTTGTTTTAAATTTACTATCCATTTCCAATGGATTTAAATTATATAACATAGAGATAGCTAAAAGAGATACAAATTCTTTAGGTGATGCAAGTTTAAAATTAAAAATTCAGTTAATAATTTTTTACAGGACAACCTTGTCAGAGTCAAAAAAGCTAAGAAAACCAAAAAGAAACAAGAAAATAATAATTTAGAAGAAAAAAAAACAACAGATAATCAAGTAGAAGATAAAAAGCCCGAAGAGAAAAACGTGGAAAAAAAAAAAGGGAAGAAATCATCCAAAAAAGAAAAAACAACAAAAAAACCAAAAAAAGAAAAAGGAAAAGGAAAAGAAAAAGGAAAAAAAGAAAAAAAATCAACGAAAAAAGAAACAACAACGGAAGGGATGACAACAACCATAACCACCAGATCTGCTACTACAATAAGTATGATATTATTTTTTATATTCAATATTAGTTAATTGTTACTAATATTAATATTTTAGGGGCATCTACTCACCCAAGTAATAATGATACATATGGTAAAAAAGGTTATATTTTTAATTATTTACTTTATTTATAATTAGATAACGGTGATTATTATAGCAGTAATTATCCTAATGATAATAATAATGGTTCTTATCCTTACGACGATTATGGAAATGGTTATGGTCAAAGTCAATATGGTGATGGGCAGATTGGAGTAACAGAACCAGGGACAAGTAAAAATTAGTTTACTAGAAAATAATTGTTGAGTAAATTTGAAATTTTAGATGGCAACATGGGAACTACTAACCCTAGAAAAGATTCAAATCAAAATGATAATAACAGCGGTAGACAAGTTAACGGTAAGTAATATTATTATGGCTATAGTTATCATCAATCAACAGGTCATAGCCCTTCTCATTCGGGTGGATTTCCACAAAATCCAAGTGGATATCCACCTAATTCAGGTCAACATCAGCAAGGTCCAGGACAAGGTCAGTATAATACATCTTCGAATTTTACTTATTTTTTAAAATTATAATAAAATTTTCTAGTTCCTCCTGGTCACCATGGAAATCATGGCAATGGATGTAAGGAATAAATTAAATAATAATTTTTATTTTTTTAGTTCCTCATTATTACCCTGGAAATCATGGCAATGGGGGTAAGGAGTAAATTAAATGATAATTTTAATTTTTTTTAGTTTCTTCTGTTCACAATGGAAATCATAACAATGGAGGTAAGAAAATTTATTAAACCAATATTTAAACATTTTATACATATATTTAGCTGGCAATAACATAAATGGTCACCACAATGGTGCACACAATGGTAGATCACAATATGATTATAGATCGGCATATTATTATCCTAACAATAATGATTATAACTATTATGGTGAATATAGTAACGACACTTATTATAGAAACGACGGATATTATGATAATTATCAATATCATTATAATGATTATTATCATGATGGTGACTATAATGAAGATGAGAGCTATTCGTATGAAGACGATAAAGACTTATTTGATCATTTTGCTGATTTTATGGATGGCCTTGCAAAACAGTGTAAGATTTTACAGTTTTATAAGAACAATTATGATTTGATTTTTTTCAGGGGGATGGAGAAAGCCTATACTCGAATTAACAGTCATTAGCCAAGTGCTAAAAAAGTTATTTGGATAAGGCTAGTATTTTTAAATGAATGTGATTTGAATGATTTACTGTGTAGAAATTTTTTATTCAAATGGATTATTTAGATTGTTCACTAATCAATAATTAAGTAAACAGAAAAATTTTCTTTTGCTTACATCGCAGTAAATGACATAAAATCAATAGATAAATGTATTTAAAGTATTAAATAATTCACATTTTTGCATGTTCAATTATAAAAGTTGTTCATGGTTCAATTTGTTTGTAAGATTAAGTAATACCATATTTTTTTGATTTTTTATTCTATTACTATTTATTAATTTTTTTTAAATTTTTTGATAAGGGAGTGAAAAAAGATATATTTTATAATATAAAGTTTGTAGTTATCGTCTTATAATTTTGAATAATAAAAAATGAAATTGCAAATTAGATCTTTCTTTGCTTCATGAATGTCGGTAGTTAAAACTTATTAACAGTAAAAAATGTTGTTTTTCAAATATTTTAGTCTTTAAATATTAAATTTCAAAAGTAATATATTTATAAATTGATTAATGTACTTCAGTTAAAAAAATGTTTCAGAAAATATTTGAAATCAAATAAACAAACGGTATAGAAACAGGAGTATGTTCACTAGCCTTTTTCTTAATGACTATAGTGTACATACTTTCATTAATACACACTCTTGTGACCATGAAGATCACCAAATTCTCCCATTCAACCCTGCAAACCATGTATGTTGGGTCCATTGAAATAGCTGCTTCGAAGGCAGCTCCAATTCCAGTTCCAATTCACGCTATTCTTTTTTTAAATAAGGCTAATGTACATGCTTCCAAGAAAACTATCAGAATATGTCAAATTATATTTTCACATTATAAGTTTCAGAAATATAAATAATAAAACAAGAAATAGCATTATTTTTTAAAAAATATTGGATACACAAGGAATTTCAAATCAACCTCTTTTTATTTTTCCAAACACAAATTACAATAAAATTATGGTAAAATTATGATAAAATTGTGGTAAAATTGGCCAACTACAATAATTACCTTAATTACTTAAAATTTTACTTACTTTTTACCCTTAAACTATTTTCTTACTAATAATTATTGTGTTGGCTTCTGATTTTTAACATGTTATTTTCTCTTTCTAAAATATACAAAATATTAATATAGTATAATATAATTATAGAATTTGATTACAAAATTTTGGGAGTAGTTACAGTTGAGAAAAGAATTTCACCTTTATATTTCTCAACTGTATTTTCTATTCGATATACATTACTGCTCCACCTGGGTTTTGTGATTCAGTAATTTTCCTGATATCAGTCCAGTTTACTTTAAATAGTTTACGTGAATTGGGTTCACTTTTCTTAAAATAACAATGAAGACTATCGACACCTAGTACTCTATACTTTTTATTTGTTTTATCCCATTTATCAGCATTTTGCTTTTTTATTACGAAATAATCTCTTACTTTAAATTGATTAATTTTGTATGCTTGATCCTTTCTGGATAGTTTTCTGTATAGATCACTTGTATATACTGCATTATAGACTTCTTCTTGGTCGTTGAAGATTTTTTTGACGCATCTTGAAATATCATAATCGTTGTTGTTAAGATTGAGTTGTTCTATATCCTTGATATCTCTCTCTTTAAACATAAAGATCTCGAATGCACTGAAGTTGTTGGCCTATATTCCTTTTTTTAATGTAGTAGGTTGAGATGCTCAATTACTCCTCAAACTGTAGATTAGCAAAAGTTTTCTGGTTTAATTTACTAAATGTTTGTTCTATTAATTTGATGTACAATTCAGCCAGTCGATTTCCATGTGTATAAGAGGCAACATTTACTACTTTAATCTGTGATAAATTGAAGAATTTAATTGCCTCTTCACTATTTTAAATATTTCGCATTATCCATTATAATTATTAATGGTTTTGAATATAAATAAATTAATTCACTTATTGCTTTAATAATATCCTTGTCTTTGGGATCTTCATTTACTTCTTTTGACATTACAAACTCTCTGGTATTAACACTTGTTGGTACGCGTTAGAAAGGTCAATAAGGCTGACAAAATTTTTCCTCCTCCTTGAATCCGTTTAAACTCGTTAACTGTATTTGCATTGGGCCATACTGCTTTATAGTAAGAGAATTTATAAGTCTCAAATCTGATACAAGTCTGTACGTTTCTTCAGGCTTCAATTCTTTCTTTGGATCTTAACTATTTGGCTTTCTTATTAAAATTATCAGGTGAACAAATTTTGGATTTCTCTCTACTTGTATCATCTTGTTATCGAGGTATTTTTGAATTATCTTATTTGCAATTGATAACAAATTAATTGGTACTTTGTAATATCTAAACTTCTTCTGTAAGTTTTCTTGTATGTTATCTTGTTCTCCTGACATCAAAGAAGTATTAAGAGTACGATCTGAAAAGTCAAATTTTTCCTGAAAGTATTTCTCGGCTTATTCATTGTTTGTCACGTAGTTTGTCTGGTTAACTTTGAATTGTTTCTCAATTGCAATGTAAAAGTTTTTAAACTCCGGTTCAATTAATTTTTTCTCATTTTCTTTTATCAATTCCTTAATGGTCATTAGCTTCTTCTCCTTTAAATTGATAACATTGTTGCTTTGAGATAGAATATTAAGTCCAATAAGAGCTTTGCACTTCATCTCCTTAGGTAATTTTAGAACAACAAAATCTTTAATTTTGAATCCTTCATCATGAATTCTTATGGAAATTGGATTCCTTACATATTTTCCAACTCTTCCATATCCAATTGTTTTTAGAATTACCGTGTCTTCAGAAAGTTTTAATTTTAAAGTTTTCGCAAGCCCCTCATCAGTGATTGAAATTTCGGAACCTGTATCTAAAGCAGCATTTACTATTACAGAGTTATTAAATAAGTTTTTTTATGTAGTAAAGTGGGAGATGTTGATTGATTTTTCTCTTCTTTTTTCCTTGAAGCAATGTGAAGGTTAACTCTGGTTTTAGTAGTTGGATCCCATTTAGTACGACTTCTACAATCTTTTTCTGAATGTCCTCTGTAATTACATCTTGTACAAATTATTTGTTGTTCTTTCCCTCCATTTACGGGGTTACTTTTTCTCTCTCGTTGATTACTTCTTGAGAGTTCAATGCACTCTTTAATACTAGCCACATAGTAATTCCAGTTGTCCGTGGTTTCATTTCGTAGAAAAAGTTTGATATTGTTAGGAAGAATGTTTTTGATTACATTCTTACACTCCTTAAGAATTTTATACTCATTTTGGTCGTGATATATGATTCTTATATTGTTTTCAATATTACTACTAACTTGGTCGATGTTATCCAAAGTTAAATTCATTCTTTTTATCTTCTCAATATTTGTTTCAGCTTCTAAGATAGCACATTTACCATCATATTTCTCAGATAAAAGTGTGGTCAGTTGATGGTAGTTTAAGTTCTCATTTAATTCCATATTATGACGTGCTATTCTTTGGTTTACATTTATAAGTAGACAATCCTTCAATAAATTTTCATCTACTCTGTTGGTCCTGCAGTAACTCAGAAATGTCTTATGCCATGTAGAGAAAAACATTTTGCCATCAAATTTCTTCAGATTTGCAAAATTTGGGTTTACGTGATGTATAGTAGTTTTTGAGTTGTCCTGTGGCATCTTTTTCTTCTCCGTAACAGGTGGTTGAACAATGGTAGGACTTTCCTCATTTTCTTTCTTTAAGTTATTATCTTTATCCAGTTTTTCACAGAGGAACTGGATGTTGTCTGCTTGAAGTTTCAAAGCATCTTGAATTGATATCATTGTATCAATTTGAACCTTTATCGTCATTTCCATTTGACATAATAGCTTGTTAATAATATAATCTTGTACATTCTAATGAACTTCTTGTGATTGCGGAGTTTGTCTTCCTTCACTTAGTGGAAGTTCTATGTTAAGTAAATTATCATCAGTATGATCCTGCTTAACTGATATTTTCTCCGGATCATTCATTTTTAAAATGTTTGTATTGCTAACAGTAGTGGAACTTTCCTCTATGATCTTCTGAAAGGTCTCTGACTCCGTTTCTCCTGATTTAAGGCGGGTGTTTGATCTGGTGTTCTTCATATACTCATTTTACGTCAACAAATTATTTTTTAAAAATATTGGATACACAAGGAACTTCAAATTAACCCCTTTTTATTTTTTCAAACATAAATTACAATAAATTATGCTAAAATTGTGATATAATTGTGGTAAAATTGACAAACTACAATAATTACCTTAATTACGTAAAATTTTACTTGCTTTTTACCCTTAAACTATTTTCATACTAATAATTATTGTGTTGTCTTCTGAATCTTAATATGTTATTTTCTCTTTCTAAAATATACAAAATATTAATAAAGTATAATATAATTATAGAATTTGATTACAAAATTTTGGGATTAATTACATTTGATACAAGAATTTCACCTTTATATTTCTCAACTGTAATTTCTATTCGATATACATTACTGCTAAATCAAAGAAAATTATTTATCATTGTTTTAAATAGAATTTGGTTTCTATAATCAAGCATGTAAAAACAATTTTATAATTATATTTCTACCGTGGTCCTAGAAAATACATAGAAAAATATTTATGGTACATCGATTATAAACTTGACTCAACATAGTTTATTTTTAACTGTTTAAGAAACATTAAAATTTTTTATTAAAAAAATGAAATAATGTTTGGATAAAATATTTTATTTTATAGAAAATATTAAAAAATAATTAATACATTAAATGAAAAATAAATGTAAAAATTAATCAAAAAGATTGACATTTATAATACAAACATTGTAACAAAATTATAACCTTTTTATTTATTCACAAACATAACTATTCTACAAATTATAATTTAATAAAAGTGATAATGTTCATAAAAATAAAAGTATTTCTATAATCACAAAATTTTGAATGACGAAATTTTTACTGTTGTATATTAGCTTTATTTTTGTTTTAAATTTACTATCCATTTCCAATGGATTTAAATTATATAACATCGAGATAGCTAAAAGAGATACAAATTCTTTAGGTGATGTAAGTTTAAAATTAAAAATTCAGTTAATAATTTTTTACAGGACAACCTTGTCAGAGTCAAAAAAGCTAAGAAAAGCAAAAAGAAACAAGAAAATAATAATTTAGAAGAAAAAAAAACAACAGATAATCAAGTAGAAGATAAAAAGCCCGAAGAGAAAAACGTGGAAAAAAAAAAGGGAAGAAATCATCCAAAAAAGAAAAAACAACAAAAAAACCAAAAAAAGAAAAAGGAAAAGGAAAAGAAAAAGGAAAAAAAGAAAAAAAATCAACGAAAAAAGAAACAACAACGGAAGGGATGACAACAACCATAACCACCAGATCTGCTACTACAATAAGTATGATATTATTTTTTATATTCAATATTAGTTAATTGTTACTAATATTAATATTTTAGGGGCATCTACTCACCCAAGTAATAATGATACATATGGTAAAAAAGGTTATATTTTTAATTATTTACTTTATTTATAATTAGATAACGGTGATTATTATAGCAGTAATTATCCTAATGATAATAATAATGGTTCTTATCCTTACGACGATTATGGAAATGGTTATGGTCAAAGTCAATATGGTGATGGGCAGATTGGAGTAACAGAACCAGGGACAAGTAAAAATTAGTTTATTAGAAAATAATTGTTGAGTAAATTTGAAATTTTAGATGGCAACATGGAACCTACTAACCCTAATAAAGGTTCAAATCAAAATAATAATAACAACGGTAGACAAGTTAACGGTAAGTAATACTATTATGGCTATAGTTTTATCATCAATCAACAGGTCGTGACCCGATTCGTCCAGGTGGATTACCAAAAAATCCAAGTGGACATTTACCTAACTCAGGTCAATATCCGCATGCTCCAGGACAAAGTCAGTATAATACATCTTCTAATTTTACTTATTTTTTAAAATTATAATTAAATTTTCTAGTTCCTCCTGGTCACAATGGAAATCATGGTAATGGAGGTAAGGAATAAATAAAATGATAATTTTTATTTTTTAGTTCCTCCTGGTTACCCTAGAAATCATGGCAATGGGGGTAAGGAAATTTATTAAACCAATATTTAAACATTTTATACATATATTTAGCTGGCAATAACATGAATGGTCACCACAATGGTGGAGGACATTATGATTATGGATCGCCATATTATTATCCTAACAATAATGATTACAACTATTATGGTGAATATAGTAACGACACTTATTATAGAAACGACGGATATTATGATAATTATCAATATCATTATAATGATTATTATCATGATGGTGACTATAATGAAGATGAGAGCTATTCGTATGAAGAAGATAAAGACTTATTTGATCATTTTGCTGATTTTATGGATGACCTTGCAGAACAGTGTAAGATTTTACAGTTTTATAAGAACAATTATGATTTGATTTTTTTCAGGGGGTTTTAAAAAGCCTATAGTGGAAGTAGCGATCCTTGGCGCTTTTTTTAAATTGTTATTTGGATAAGGCTAGTACTTTTAAATGAATGTGATTTGAGTGATTTACTGTGTAGAAATTTTTTATTCAAATGGATTATTTAGATTGTTCACTAATCAATAATTAAGTAAACAGAAAAATTTTCTTTTGCTTACATCGCAGTAAATGACATAAAATCAATAGATAAATGTATTTAAAGTATTAAATAATTCACATTTTTGCATGTTCAATTATAAAAGTTGTTCATGGTTCTATTTGTTTGTAAGATTAAGTAATACCATATTTTTTTGATTTTATATTCTATTACTATTTATTAATTTTTTTAAATTTTTTGATAAAGGAGTGAAAAAAAGATATATTTTATAATATAAAGTTTGTAGTTATCGTCTTATAATTTTGAATAAAAAAAATGGATTTGCAAATTAGATCATTCTTTGCTTCATAAATGTCGAAAATTAAAACTTATTAACAGTAAAAAATGTTGTTTTTCAATTATTTTAGTCTTTAAATATCAAATTTCAAAAGTATTATATTTATAAATTGAGTAATGTACTTCAGTTAAAAAAATGTTTCAGAAAATATTTGAAATCAAATAAACAAACGGTATAGAAACAGAAGTATGTTCACTAGCCTTTTTCTTAATGACGATAGTGTACATACTTTTATTAATACACACTCTTGTGACCATGAAGTTTACCAAATTCTCCTATTCAATCCTGCAAACTATTTATGTTGGATCCATAGAAATAGCTGCCTCGAAGGCAACTCCAATTCCAGTTCCAATTCACGCTATTCCCTTTTTAAATAAGGCTAGTGCACATGCTTCCAAGAAAACTATCGGAATATGTCAAATTATATTTTCACATTATAAGTTTCAAAAATATTAATAATAAAACAAGAAATTAAAAAAATTATTTATCATTGTTCTAAATAGAATTTAGTTTCTATAATCAAGCATGTAAAAAACAATTTTATAATTATATTTCTACCGTGGTCCTAGAAAATACATTGAAAAATATTTATGGTACATCAATTATAAACTTGACTCAAAATGGTTTATTTTTAACTGTTTAAGAAACATTAAAATTTTTTTTAAAAACAATGAAATAATGTTTAGATAAAATATTAAAAAATAATTTATACATTAAATGATAAATAAATGTAAAAATTAATCAAAAAGATTGACATTTATAATACAAACATTGTAACAAAATTATAACCTTTTTGTTTATTCTTAACATAACTATTTTACAAATTATAATTTAATAAAAGCGATAATGTTCATAAAAATAAAAGTATTTCTATAAGCACAAAGTTTTGAATGACGAAATTTTTACTGTTGTATATTAGTTTTATTTTAAATTTACTATCCATTTCCAATGAATTTAAATTATATAACAGCGAAATTGGTAAAAGAGATACAAATTCTTTAAGTGATGTAAGTTTAAAACTAAAAATTCAGTTAATAATTTTTTACAGGATAACCTTGTTAGAGTCAAAAATGCTAAGAAAGACAGAAAGAAACCAGAAGATGATGAATTAGAAAAAGAAAAAACAATAGATAATCAAGTAGAAAAAAAAAGCCAGAAGAGAAAAAGTGAAAATAATCAAAAAAAGAAGTCATCCAAAAAAAAAACAACAAAAAAGCTAAATGAACAACAAGAAAAAACACCCGCAAAAAACACCGACAAAAAAATAAACGAAAAAGAAACAACAACGAAAACGACGACAACATCTACAACTTCCACGATTACTAGTACAATCAGTATAACATTAATTTTTATATTCAATATTTGTTAATTGTTACTAATTTTTATATTTTAGGAGGATCAAAGTACCTAAACAATAGTAATACATATGGTTATAATGAAATATTTTTAATTATTTACTTTATCTATAATTAGGTAACAATAATGATTATTCTTATAATTATAATAATGGCTTATATGGTTACGTCGGATATGGTAATGGTTATGACCAAAGTCAATATGGTAATGGACAGAATCTAAAAACAAAACCAGTGATAAGTAAAAATTAGCTTATTAGAAAATAATTTTTGAGTTAATTTGAAATTTTAGCTGATATCATGAGAACTACTTAAATTAGTAAAGATTTAAAACAAAATGATAGTAACAACGGTGGAGAAGTAAACGATAACGGTAGGTAATAATATTATGGTTATAGTTATCATCAATCTACAGGTTAAAGCCCGATTCGTCTGAGTGGATCCCCAACAATCCATGTGAACGTCCACCTAACTCAGGTCAACATGCGCAAGGTACAGGACAAGGTCAGTATAATAGATCTTCTGATTTTACTTATTTTTTAAAATTATAATTAAATTTTATAGTTTCTCCTGGTCACCTTGGAAATCATGGCAATAGAGGTAAGGAATAAATTAAATGATAGTTTTAATTTTTTTAGTTTCTCCTGTTCACCATGAACGTCATGACAATGGATGTAAGAAAATTTATTAAACCAATATTTAAACATTTTATGCATTTATTTAGCTGGTAATAACATAAATAAATAGCATAACAATGTTAATGGTATAGATCTTAATATTATAAATGGTGCACACAATGGTGGAGGCATTATGATTATGGATCGCCATATTATTATTCTAACAAAAATGATTATAACTATTATAATGAATATAGTAACGACACTTATTATAGAAACGACAGATATTATGATAATAAATATTATGATCATGAAGGTGACTATAGTAAAGATGAGAGCCATTCGTTTGAAGACGATAAAGATTTATTCGATCATTTTTTTGAATTTATAGATGACATTGCAAAACATTGTAAGATTTTACAGTTTTATAACTATAATTGTGATTTTGATTATTTTCAGGGGGTTTAATAAGCCTGTTCAAATGACTGATGACATTGGCACTCTTTTATTGACCTGTTAATTGCAAGGAGGAACTAGTAATTTTAAATGAATGTGGTTTGTGTGATTAACTATGCAAAAAATTTCAATTCTAATGAATAATGTAAATCGATCATAAATCAATAAATATGTAAACAAAAAGATTTTTTTCGCATACACTAGAGTAAATAACATAAGTTCAATAAATATATATATTAAATCATAAAAAATCCATATTCTGCCTATGTAATTACAATAAATTTTAAAATTTCTATTTGTTTGCTACGTTGAAAGTTAACATAATTTATTGATATTTTATTCAATAACTATAAAGTTATTAATTTTTACAATTTATTTAGTTAGGAAGTAAAAAGCGAAATTATAGTTTACAATATAATATTCCTAATTTCTGTTCTAACATTCTTTATAAAAAAAATACTTTGTCAAATTATATTTTGCTTCTAAATGACAATAATTAAAACTTATTGACAATAAAGTAAAAATAATTTTAAAATATTTTAAATTAATAAATTTAATAAGTTTTTTAAATGTAAACAATAGAACAAGAATGCTAGAAAAATTGTTTATCATTGTTTAATGTTAAATTTAGTTACTAAAAGTCAAACACGTAATCTGTATTTGTAAAATAAATTATTGATATAATTAAAAATATTAATTTTATAGACTATGAAAGTTTGATTTCATAAAATTTATAATTCGTAATAAATAAAAAATCAAGGGATACTCTACAAGCTTTTTTATAGAGATGCTATCTTCTTTAGGATAATAGACAGAAATATAATTTTATTTGTACCAAGTAGTTTATTTAATTAAATAAAATATGAACAATCAGAATGAATTTTACTATTATATTTTCTTCTATTTAATTGCTTTAAAGTCAACGCATTCTAGGAACGTTAACAAATTAATACTTTAATATATTTATATATTAAATTTATTAATATTTCAATTAATTATTTTTTCTATTTATTAATATGTTTAAAACACCCAAAATAACAAACTTTCAAAACATTAACCCAAATAAACAAATTGATAGTTTTAGATATTTTCGTTGTATAACTTTTTAGTCAAGTTAGTTAAATTGATAGGCTGAACTTTTAAAACAATTGATCAAATTGGTTTGTAAGTACGTTGACTGGTTTAGTTATATCAGGTGTTGAAAATCACATAAAATTTTTAGAATTTTTAATAATTTATATAAAACAAATTATTAAATTTAAATAAAAATCTATTGCTAAATAATAATTTTAATTACCTCAATTTATTAAAAAATTTATTGTTAGAATTTTTTAATTCCTTAAAATTTTAATCATTTAATTTGTTAATTCCTTTAAATATGTTGTATTATTAATGTCCCAATTTTTTACAGTTTTAGAAGTATTGCACCAAAGTAAGTAGATGGCGTGTAAGCTTATTTTTTCATTTGCATTAAAATTCGAGCTTCTAGATTCAATAAAAGGTTTAAAAGCAGTTTTTGTGTTCTCATCATTTCTAAGTATTATTTTCCTTAAGAAGTTGTCGAGATGTTTGAATAAGGAAAGTCTGTTGAGGCACGATAAGGTGGATATGCAGAACGAGGCAGTGTTTTATACGCTAATTCGCTCCTTTTTTGGAATGTCATTTTTTAAACATGTGATCCTACATTATAATAAAGGAAGATTATTCGTTTTTATCAGCTACTGTAGGCATTTGTCAAAACAATTTTTAAATTATTTCTACATATTTTTTATACTAGAATCCGAAATTATTTTTCCAACAGTTTTCATTAATTTATAATAAACAATATATGCAGTAGACTACCAAAGAGTCGCTATAACCTTTTTTAGGGATAATTTGGGTTTCAGAAAGGTGTTTCGGAGGTTTATCTTAGTCAAATCATTAATTAATTCGTTAAGATTGTTATGAAGAATCCACTTTTCAACACAAGTAACAAGACGATTAAGAAATGAGTCATATTTGTTCTCCAAAATGAGGGAAAAACAAACTTCATAAGGACATAATTTTTTATAATCGTTTATTTTATAAGCTACTAATTTGTTATGCTTTTCGTTTTTTCTATCGTTTTAAACAAATAAAAATTGTTGATTTGGATACATTTAACTCTTCTCTAAGTTTTCTAACATGTTTTCGTGGATTAGCTACAAGAGCTTTTCGTATTTCATCGTTTTTAAGAACAGACTCAGGTCTTCTAAGCTCTTCGTTATTGAGATTTTTATTGCTTTCATTAAATTTATTCAATCATATTTATACAGTTGAAGCATTGACAAGATTCTTTCCGAAAGATTCATTAATTTGTTAAAGTGTTTTTGCAGCATTAATACCACACTTGAATCCATAGAACATAATAGCATTAGCATCACGTTCTGAAAGTAATTTTTTTCGATAAAAGATAATGATAATTAGTACTCGTAGCAATAATATTTATGTCATTGAGTAGAGGAAATTAAAAAGAATCTAATGGTTTGTTTTATTATATCAAAATATAACTAATTATTTAGAAAGTTTGCGTCAAAGAAGCATATCAAAAAATAAAATTTCATATTGAACAACCTAATATTTAATAAAATACTAATATTAGGTAAACTTTCAGGACAAGTGAGAGGTAAGTGAATGTTTTATTATTATTATTGTAGTTAGGCTTTTTGGTGTGAGATAAACTTAATGTCAGGATAACTAGAGGTCGCAAATACCGATTAAACATGAATTATTAAATATTTTACACAAAGGTATTGTTAAGGAATGTTTGAAAGATGATGATAGAATTATATAATTTGTTAGGACAACAAATGTCTAAAAGCTTTAAATAAATAATTATCCAGGTGATTAAATTCCATTGGATTACGTTATTTATAAGAATATCTGCTTACCAAATAAGCAAGCATTTGCTTATAATTTACTTAAAGAATCTCGTAAAATTATTGGCATTGAAGAAATTACTAAAATATTTGTGATGCTGATTTAAAAAAACAATAAAAGTTTTTTGAATAAAAGGTATTTTAATATAGAAACATTAATTTTGTTATAGTATTTCAGAATGGTAATTTTAGAATTATAAAAGTATAATTTTTTATAATTCATTATATTTAATACACTTATTAAATCATTATATCTTAATTTATCAATAATTAAAGGAATTATTTTAATTAACTAGCTATTAAATTTTAGTGGTTTTATTTGTAATTAAATGAATCTTTTTATTTCAATTTACATTAAACTGTTGTGTATTTCTAGATTAAACATAAGAATATTATTATTTAGTTAATTTTACCAAGATGGTAGCATTAATTCAATATAATAATTGTTAAATTAATATTTGTTCAAATGTATAAGCATTTAATTTTTTTAATAAGCAGAATGATTTGATAAAGAGTATATAAGTTAAGATTTTATCGAGATAATCACATTCAAAAGAATTATGAAATTTTTTGGTATTTCTATTATTCTCTTTTTAATAGCTAATTTGTCTTCTGGCTTTTTACAATATTTTTGTAATCAATTTAGTCATAATGCATGTAGAATTTTAATGACTCCTGATGAAGACACATTTCTTAATAAATTTCTACCAATGTTAGATCCACTTACCTGGGCATCAATCTTATTAGGCCTTTCCGGTTATGAGGTAGACCCTAAAGAGAAACTTGGAAATATAAATGAAATTATTAAGGATGAAGTTAATCAAACAACAATTGTTAGTATTTATAATTCTTTCTATAAAAGTATATTTTTAGGAACAATTCGCTAAATCATTGCCAGGTGTTACATATCACAAAAATAATACAACTGTTGAAGTAATTGCTGGTAATTCTTCATCCTTTTTCTTACCAGAGGATCTTAAACAACTTGGAATAAACGCATTAGGTGGACTTGGTAAATTTATAATTTTACCGATATGTTACTTTTTTAATTTATAGGAAATCTTTTGCCAAAATTAAGTTATAAAGGAAGATAATCTAATGTATTTGTTAGTAATACATATAATTAAGCTGCGATTTGATAATTATTCTGATTAAATATAAAAGAAACTTCTTTTTGATTGATAGTTTTAAAAATAAAATAGTGAAAATTTTTAGCGTTTATTTTTCTAAACAGTAAATTAGTTAGTATAGTAAGATTACAACCTTTATTCTTCTTATAAATTGCATAGTCAGATATAAATATTATCAATTGGAGAACATTTTGACATTTAATATTTCCGTTGAATGTCACCGACATTTTTCGTATTACTGAAAATTTGTTTTTTGGATTTTTTTTCAAAGTTATTAAAATCAAAGAATTATACCAAAAATACTGTAATCTCTGGAGAATATAAGCTCTGCATATATTAGACGAATAAAATTATTCTAGATCAACAAAATTTAAACTTTGTATATAATATAAATACTATACAGTATATCAATAAATTAAATAAAGAATTTTAAAGAGCGTAATTTTTTTTTAATGCAAATATTTTTTTACCATTTTATATCTATATAAAATGCCGGAATATTATTTAAAAATACTATCTAGATGAATAAAAAAATATTAGCTTATAATCGTAAGATGCAATAAAATTGTTTTTTAAAAAACTTTATTGCACATTTAAAATATTGTAGTAAAGTGCGAATGTTTTTTAAAAATAAAAAACTTTAAAAAAGACAATAATTATGAAAAACAAATACTTTTTTTATAGTCAGTATGAAATTTGGAATCAAATGATACAAAAAATGCTGATGAAATATGAAAAATTTTTATAAACACTTTTTTATTGCTTATTAATTAATATTATTATTAATTGGCCACTTTTCATCTAAAGCAAGCTAATTTAGATAGAATAAATTCTTGGCTACATGATGAAATATTTACCATCTGAATAGTTAGGAAAAGACTTCAATAAAAATTATTGAATAGATTTTATCAATGCCAAAAATTTTAGTTTTTCAAGTTTGACTTTTAATTTCTCAAAAATATCTAGTTTTATTAACAAAAGTTAGTAACATGATAGAGTTAAAACAATCTTATAACGAAAAGAATTTTTGATGATATAATAAATATAAATAACATAATTTTCAATATAAATTCATTTTAATTTTATTGTCATATTGTATCTCGTTTGCTTGTTAGTTAAGAAATGTAAAAGAATATATTAATTAGTAAGTTAATAATTAATATATAAATTTCTAAATTTAAGATGGCCACTAATTATTTAAATAAATATAGACATAAAAAATTTGTTACTAGTTAATTAGTTTAGATAGGGTAGATTCATGGCTACTAAATGAGATATTGGTCATTCTATATATGGAAAAAAATTTATACCTTATTTGTCCGCATAATATACTTGTAAAAACATTTTTTTAAACAATTAAATCTGTTAAAAAATTTATTAATTAATCAGTTTGACTTTTGGATTACAATAAATTAATCTTTCTAATAGTTGGAAGTATTTTTATATAACAAACATTATTAAAATACATGATTATGTTGAATGAAACAAAATGTACTTAACAACCATGATTGCTTTTAGTACATTGGTTCTTTTAATTTTAATTGTTACAACATCTTTTGAATACAAATTCACTGAATGTGATAAACATTTCAATAGTTCTTGCACAGATTACATGTCTTTTTTGGAAGACACATCTAAATACAATTTTACGTTATTATTGGATCCAATGACTGCAATGGCATTTGATTTTTGTTACGAATGAATATAGTTACAATACAAGCAAAACACTATCAATATTAAACCAAATTATCAATGATGTTAAGCAAACGACACAGATAAGTTGTCATTGTATTTATTTCTAAAAATTGTATATTTAGCAAGATGTTTTTAAGAAATAAATATTACTTGTTATAGAACTAATATTATAGTTTTAACGGCTAACAGTTCTAATAAAATATTAAATTTGTTTTTACTTCTAATTATAGATATTCTTTTAATTAGTATTAATAGACCCGCTGGTCCATCTTAAAGCCCAACAACATTTGGAGTTGGTACATTAACCACTAAATCTAAAAATTCGACATCACCTGAGGTTGCTACAACCATAGATAAAATAACTAGTAGCACCAATACAAGTCTTTGATCAGCTAGAACTAAGTTTATTTCAAGATAAAAAATTACTCTTCGCACGCCTTCTAGAACATACAAAAGTAGAACTAAAGTAGTTAATATACACAATGATAGAGTAATTTTTTAATAATTTTTTGAGTCTTTAATAATATAAAAATAATTATATATTTTAAAATGGAAAGATATTAAAGGAAAGACATTGGTTTAACTATCGTTTAATGATAAACAATTTTTTACATTAATGTTAGTCAAAATTCTCCTTGATAATTATATTTCGTTTTAAATCAAATAAAAATATTACTTAATTTTAATTTTTTTATTAGGATAGTAGAAATATTTATAATTAAGTTTTAATGTATCGTATAACTTTGAACTCAAGGAATAAAAATTTTTATAAAGAATTTAATTCATCATTTCAAAATTCGATTTATTAAATATGATAATTATATTCATAAAAAAAATTTATAAATACCTGAGGTTTTAACTTTTTTGTCTAAAATCACTTCGTATTTACACTCAAAAATGAAAACTGTCGTTATGACATATTCAATATAACCCTCCGATATAGTGTTAAAAAAACAAAATATTCGTTTGATTTATTAATAATTGTTAATGATCTTAAATTTTCTATGTATACTCAATTTAAAAAAATTAATATATCAATTAACATAAATGTCAAATCATTTAATAATATAATGAGGTATCATTTTCTATAAATTCATATACCTTTATTTATTATTGTTTGTGAAATTTTCAGAAAATATATTATATATTTTAAAAAATATATATATGTTGTTTTGACTGTATATAATGTTGAAACGACTTACATATCTGTTATAATACACGCAATCTACTTACCCTGGTGTAATACTTTTAAAATTGTAAAGAATTAGATTATTAATAATACAACATATTTAAAGGAATTAATAAATAAAGTAATCAAAATTTTAAGGAATTAAAGAATTTGAACAACAAATTTTTTGATAAATTGAGGCAATTAAAATTATTATTTAGCATTAGATTTTTAATTTGTATAAAATATTGATAATTCTAAAAATTTTATGTGATTTTTAACACCTGATATATATAAACCAATCAGCATACTTACATACCAATTTGATCAAATGTATTAAAAGTTCAGTCTATTAATTTAACTAACTTGACTAAAAAGTTATACAATGAAAATAACTAAAGTTTGCAATTTGTTTATTTGGGTTTATGTTTTAAAAAATTGTTACTCTGGGTATTAAAAAAGTATTAGAAAAATTAATAAATTGAAATATTAATAAATTAAAAAAATTAGTTAATTGAAATATTAATAAATTGTTATATCAATAAATTAAAATTTCGATTCAGCTACTATCATAGATTCTGTTTTCCTAGTTTCTAAGGTATTAAAGTCCGAAATTTCAAATGACAATCTGTAAAGAATTATTTTAAATAAAGTATAAATTCCAGATTGTATTTGTCTATATCGGAAAATAGTTAAGCATCGTAGATTTAGCAATGATCATGCGTATAGAATCAAATCCTCCGTCTACTATACATATGATGTAGATTTAATTTATATATATCTTTGATAATTTGATATCAAGCATAAACTTAAAAAATGACAATAATTTTATTAAATTTAAAGTAAATACTACTTTTGATTTATAAATTTACTTAAATTAGTAATATTTCATGAGAATAATTAAAGATAAACTTTTAATATTTTTAACATTTACAAACACTACAACATCTATAATTTTTGTTAAACTATTTTCTGATTAAAACAAAAGCAATCTAGAGTATTGTTTTTTATTTAAAACAATTCTTTATCGTTTGCCATTTAAAAGTTCGTATTTTAATACTTCAGAAACCAAGAAAACTAATTCTATGTTAATAATTGAATCGGAATTTTAATTAATTGATATATTAGGTTGTATCACATGATATGCATGTTTTTATTTTAAAATTTTAAATGCGCATAAAAAAGTGAAAAATAAATATTTTTTTAAAAATAT
This sequence comes from Strongyloides venezuelensis, assembly GCA_963280985.1. Taxonomy (NCBI): domain Eukaryota; kingdom Metazoa; phylum Nematoda; class Chromadorea; order Rhabditida; family Strongyloididae; genus Strongyloides; species Strongyloides venezuelensis. The sequence goes on from CAUJLX010000002.1 coordinate 23,517,530, forward strand.
TCACCATTGGCTTCTACACATTGCTCTCAACGTGGTACAAAGCTTATTAATTCCATTTGCATAAAAATTGGCTTCTCTAGAGGCAATAAATTCTTCAAAGGCAATTTTTATTAACTCTTCGTCTTTGAAGACTTTATCCTTGAGAAATTAGTCCAAATTTTTAAAAAAATGGAAATCCGTTGGAGCAAGACCTGGAGGATATGGTGGATGCGGCAGAGTTTCATATTTCAAATCGTTCAGCTTCTGAAGTGTGACTCTTGAAATATGTGGGCGGGCATTGTCATGTAATAAAATAGGACCTTTTCTATTGACTAAAGAAGGCCTTTTTTCGGACAATTTCTGGTGCATTTTTTCTAATTGTGCACAGTAGGATTCAGAATTAATGGTTTTATCTGGTTTCATAAATTCATAGTGAACCAGTTCTTCAGAAAACCACCAAACAGTAACCATCACCTTCTTAGGCGTTATTTGGGGTTTTGGGAACTGTTTTGGAGCTTCATCTTTATCCAACCTTTGTCCTGCGCGTTTTCTATTGTCGTATAGAATCCACTTTTCATCGCAGGTTACAATTCGGTCCAAAAATGGGTCGTTTTTGTTCTTTAGAAGCAAAAAAGAACAAATTTCTAAACGATTGTTTTTTTGTTTTTCAGTTAGTTCATGCGGTACCCATTGATCTAACTTTTTTGTTTTGATAATTTGTTTTAAATGGCGAGAAACAGTATTCTTTAAAACCCCAAGGTCTTCTGATATATTTCTAACCGTTTGTTGAGAATCAGCTTCAATTATCGTTCTTAAGTGGTCGTTATCAACGACTGAAGCTGGTCTTCCACGGTCCTCATTCTCAAGGTCCTCATTTCCCTCTCTGAATCTTTTGAACCATCTTTGTACAATCGATAGATTCACAAAGCCCTCTTCAAAAACAATATTAATATCTTCTGCTGTTTTTGCTGCACGAGTGCCTTTTTTGAATTCATATAAAAGAATGATACGAATTTCACGTTTGGTAATCGTTGTAAAAAATTTAAAAATTAATTATGATACACTTTTTTTGGCATGATTTATATATCATTTTGTAGATAAGATTCTTAGGAATCAAACAGAATGCTTAGCTTATTTAAAACATTGCTAATTATTAATTAAAGCTGGATAATAGCATCGCGCATTTAAAAACACGCATTTCATATGATACAAACTAATATTAATTAATAAATATTTTAATATACTAATTAATTTAATTTATCAATATTTCAATTAATTATTTTTTCTATTTATTAATATGTTTAAAACACCCAAAATAACAAACTTTCAAAACATTAACCCAAATAAACAAATTGATAGTTTTAGATATTTTCGTTGTATAACTTTTTAGTCAAGTTAGTTAAATTGATAGGCTGAACTTTTAAAACAATTGATCAAATTGGTTTGTAAGTACGTTGACTGGTTTAGTTATATCAGGTGTTGAAAATCACATAAAATTTTTAGAATTTTTAATAATTTATATAAAACAAATTATTAAATTTAAATAAAAATCTATTGCTAAATAATAATTTTAATTACCTCAATTTATTAAAAAATTTATTGTTAGAATTTTTTAGTTCCTTAAAATTTTAATCATTTAATTTGTTAATTCCTTTAAATATGTTGTATTATTAATGTCCCAATTTTTTACAGTTTTAGAAGTATTGCACCAAAGTAAGTAGATGGCGTGTAAGCTTATTTTTTCATTTGCATTAAAATTCGAGCTTCTAGATTCAATAAAAACTTTAAAAGCAGCTTTTGTGTTCTCATAATTTCTAAGTATTATTTTCCTTAAGAAGTTGTCGAGATGTTTGAATAAGGAAAATCTGTTGAGGCACGATAAGGTGGATATGCAGAACGAGGCAGTGTTTTATACGCTAATTCGCTCCTTTTTTGGAATGTCATTTTTTAAACATGTGATCCTACATTATAATAAAGGAAGATTATTCGTTTTTATCAGCTACTGTAGGCTTTTGTCAAAACAATTTTTAAATTATTTCTACATATTTTTTATACTAGAATCCGAAATTATTTTTCCAACAGTTTTCATTAATTTATAATAAACAATATATGCAGTAGACTACCAAAGAGTCGCTATAACCTTTTTTAGGGATAATTTGGGTTTCAGAAAGGTGTTTCGGAGGTTTATCTTTGTCAAATCATTAATTAATTCGTTAAGATTGTTATGAAGAATCCACTTTTCAACACAATTAACAAGAGGTTTAAGAAATGAGTCATATTTGTTTTCCAAAATGAGAGAAAAACAAACTTCAAAAAGACACAATTTTTAATAATTGTTTATATTATAAGCTACTAATTTGTTGTGCTTTTTCGTTTTTTTTCTATCGTTTTAAACAAATAAAAATTGTTGATTTAGATACATTTAACTCTTCTATAAGTTTTCTCACATGTTTCCGTAGATTAGCTTCAAGAGCTTTTTGTATTTCATCTTTTTTAAGAACAAATTCAGGTCTTCCAAGCTCTTCGTTTTTGAGATTTTTATTGCTTTCTTTAAATTTATTAAATCATATTTATACAGTAGAAGCATTAACAAGATTCTTTCCGAAAAATTCATTAATTTATTGAGGTGTTTTTGCAGCATTAATACCACATTTGAATTCATAGAACATAATAGCATGAGCATCACGTTTTGAGAGTAATTTTTTTCGATAAAAGATGATGATAGTTAGTGCTCGTAGCAATAATATTTATGTCATTGAGTAGAGGAAATTAAAAAGAATCTAATGGTTTGTTTTATTATATCAAAATATAACTAATTATTTAGAAAGTTTGCGTCAAAGAAGCATATCAAAAAATAAAATTTCATATTGAACAACCTAATATTTAATAAAATACTAATATTAGGTAAACTTTCAAGACAAGTGAGAGGTAAGTGAATGTTTTATTATTATTATTGTAGTTAGGCTTTTTGGTGTGAAATAAACTTAATATCAGAATAACTAGAGGTCGCAAAGACAGATTAAACATGGATTATTAAATATTTTACACAAAGGTATTGTTAAGGAATGTTTGAAAGATGATGATAGAATTATGTAATTTGTTAGAACAACAAATGTCTAAAAGCTTTAAATAAATAATTATTTTAGGTGATTAAATTTCATTTGATTACGTTATTTATAAGAATATCTGCTTATCAAATAAGCAAGCATTTGCCTATAATTTACTTAAAAATCTCGTAAAATTAATGGCATTGAAGAAATTAATAAAATACTTGTGATGCTGATTTAAAAAAACCAACGGAAGTTTTTTGAATTAAAGGAATTTTAATACAGAAACATCACTTTTGCTATAGTATTTTAGAATGGCAATTTTAGAATTATAAAAGTATCATTTTTTATAATTCATTTTATTTAATACACTTATTAAATCATTATATCTTAATTTATCAATAATTAAAGGAATTATTTTAACTAACTAGCTAATAAATTTTAGTTGTTTTATTTGTAATTAAATGAACCTTTTTATTTCAATTTACATAAAATTTTTGTGTATTTCTAGATTAAACATAAGAATATTACTATTTAGTTAATTTTATCAAGATGGTAGCATTAATTCAATATAATAATTGTTAAATTAATATTTGTTCAAATGTATAAGCATTTAATTTTTTTAATAAGCAGAATGATTTGATAAAGAGTATATAAATTAAGATTTTAACGAGATAAATCGTATTCAGGAACTCATGAATTCATTTACTATAACAATTTTTATTCTTTCTGTCCCTACTTTGTCTTCCGGATTTTACACATATAATTGTGAAAGAACTAACAATAAAACATGTGAAATTTTATTCACTCCTTTTGATGATTTGTTTCAAAAATGTATTTCTTCCAACGATAGATGGATTAACTCAATTAGCAGTAACATTTGGTATTACTGGTTACGAAACTGATCCTAAAACTATACTTGGCCAAGTGAATGACGATCTTAAAGAAGTTAATCAATCGACAATTGTTAGTATTAATTAAAAATCTTATAAAAAATATATTTTTAGAAAAACTTTGTAGAAAAAATAAGAGGTGTTACATACAAAAATCCTACACAAATTGAATTAATTGCTGATTATAGTTCTTTCTTTATACCAGAACACATTCAAAAAGCTATTCAATCAGGATTGAGTGGAATTAGTAAGTAAACAATTTATTTATATTAATATCTTTATTTTTCAATGAATAGGAGATATATTATCAGGATTTAACTATAGAGGAAGGTAATCTAATGTATTTGTTAGCGGTACATTCAATTAAGCTGCGGTTTAATAATTGTTATGGTTAAATATGGAATAAAACTTTTTTTAAATAGATAATTTATAAATAAAATAATAATAATCATTTGTTGTGTTAATTTTTCTAAACATTAAATTATTTAGTATAGTAAGATTACAACCTTTATCCTTGTTAAAAATTGCATAGTTAGGTATAATATTTTTAATTAACTAACATTTTGATGGTTACTATTTCTATAAAATGTCACCGACATTATTTATATTACTGAAAATTCTCTTGTTTTTATTTCTATTTCAAAGATATTTAATCAAGAAATTTTATCAACAAAACTTTAATCTCTGGAGAATAAAAGCTTTAGTTATGTAGAACAAATAAATGGAGCTAAGATTAACAAAATTAAACTTTGTATATAATATAAAGGCACTATACTTGATATTAATAAAGTTATTATGAAAGTCCGAACGAGTGTAACCCTTTTAAATTTAAACATTTTTATATCATTTTTATTTATATAAAAGCTCGGAATATTATTAAAAAAATTTTATCTAGATAAATAATACAATGTCGACTTTTATTTCGTAAGGTGCAATAAAGTTGTTACTTTAAAATACTTTATTGCACATCTAAAATAATGTGTTAAAGTTTGAATGTTTTCGAAAAGTAAATAACTTTTTAATAAAGAACAAGTATGAAAAAGTAAATACTATTTTTATAATCAGCATGAAATTTCAATTCAAATGATAACAAAAATGTCGATGAAATATAAAGAAATTTGAAAAATACTTTTCTATTGCTTATTAATTAATTAAAATTACTATTAATTAATCAGTTTGACTTTTGGATTACAATAAATTAATCTTTCTAGTAGTTGGAAGTATTTTTATATAACAAACATTATTAAAATACATGATTATGTTGAATGAAACAAAATGTACTTAACAACCATGATTGCTTTTAGTACATTGGTTCTTTTAATTTTAATTGTTACAACATCTTTTGAATACAAATTCACTGAATGTGATAAACATTTCAATAGTTCTTGCACAGATTACATGTCTTTTTTGGAAGACACATCTAAATACAATTTTACGTTATTATTGGATCCAATGACTGCAATGGCATTTGATTTTTGTTACGAATGAATATAGTTACAATACAAGCAAAACACTATCAATATTAAACCAAATTATCAATGATGTTAACAAACGACACAGATAGATTGTCATTGTATTTATTTATAAAAATTGTATATTTAGTAAGATGTTTTAAAGAAATTAAATATTACTTGTTATAGAACTAATATTATAGTTTTAATGGCTAACAGTTCTAATAAAATATTAAATTTGTTTTTACTTCTAATTATAGATTTTCTTTTAATTAGTATTAATAGACCCGCTGGTCCATCTTAAATCCCAACAACATTTGGAGTTTATACATTAACCACTGGTTCTAAAAACTCGATAGCACCTGAGGTTGCTACAACCATAGATAATATAACTAATAGCACCATTACAAGTCTTTGATCAGCTAGAACTAAGTTTATTTCAAGATAAAAAATTACTCTTCGCCGCACGCCTTCTAGAACTTACAAAAGTAGAACTAAAGTAGTTAATATACACAATGATTAAGTAATTTTTTAAAAATTTTTTGGTCTTTAATAATATAAAAATAATTATATATTTTAAAATGGAAAGATATTAAAGGAAAGACATTGGTTTAACTATCGTTTAATGACAAAAAATTTTTTACATTAATGCTAGTCAAAATTCTCCTTGATAATTATATTTCGTTTTAAATCAAATAAAAATATTACTTAATTTTAATTTTTTTAATAGAATAGTAGAAATATTTATAATTAAGCTTTTAACTGTATCGTATAACTTTGAACTCAAGAATAAAAACATTTATAAAGTGTTTAATTCATCATTACAAAACTCGATTTATCAAATATAATAATTATATTCATAAAAAGAATTTATAAATACTTAAGGTTTTAATTTTTATCGTCTAAAATCACTTCGTATTTAAAATCACTGTGTTTTTGAATCCGTTCTTGGAACAAGTTAAGATTTTAGTTTTTTTTTAGTTTATTGTTTCTTTTTGTCTGTAAGAAGATATTATTTATTGTTGATTCATTTTTTAAATAAGATTTATTGCTATCTAAGGTTAATGGTTCACTAACATTTCTGATAAAACTTAAACTTTTGCTTTAGAAAACGTATCTTTATAATTTATATTTTCAAATATAATAGTTTATACTCTTACTTATTTTTTGCTAATATATGCTGATTATGGGAATGATATAAATACAAAAGAAGTATAAGTATGTTTAAAAGTTTGGATTTGCGATACAAAAAATAGTTATCAAAAATTATCAAATCCTTCAACTTTTAATGTCTATAAAAAAAGAAATACAGCAAAGTTTCTTTCCCTCAACAAGAATCTGATAGAATTTTTTTTATTTTTTTGAATATACAATTAAAATAAAATATAAATTTATTGCTATTTGTTTTATTCATGTGTATAAATAAATATCTAAATTTATATTTAAACTTTTTTATAAATATTTTTTAATAATTAAAAAAATATGTATCATGTTTGATTAAAAAACATAAGTCATATGCAATGAAAGTTAACTAACAAGCTTGATTTTAATGCCATTGGAAAATTATCATTTAACAAACGGGGTATAAACATTATCTAACTTTTTTTAAATTATTTAAAAAGATTAGTTAAATAATTTTTCTACCATATTTTATTGTTAAAATATTTGTTAAGTAATATACATTTATATTTTTAAATTATTTATTAAATTTTTTTATATAAAAACAGTACTTTCCTATTTTAAAAAAATTTTTATGTAAATACGTAAATAAAAAATATTATTTGATAACATAAATATAGGATTTCAATAATTTGATTAACCTATTGTAAAAAATATAAGTGGATTTTATCATAGATATTAAATATTTATTATATGGTTAAAAACAACAATATTGGCAAATTCAATGAATCAAAAATTGATATATAAATCTTGATTTGAAAATTAAATTGTAGTTTCAAAACATGAAGTTTCTAAGCATTTTTATTCTTGCAAGTTCTTTTGTAGCTATTATGCATGGTTATATTTACATATGTAATAACAATAATAATCGTCATGCATGCATGCTTACAATGACTGCAGATGAAGATGCATTTAAAAAAAATGTTATGAGTAAATTATCTCCAATTGATGTATTGACTTGTGAATTTGGTCTCAGTGAATTTTCAAATAATGCAGAAAGACTAAATCAAACAACTATAAATCTTAGAGATATGGTCAATCAGACAGTCATGGTTAGTTTTCTATCATTATTATTGATAGACATGTTTAGGAGGAAATTGTAAAGGAACTAGGTTTGAAATACGAAAATCCTACAAATATTTCACTTGTTACTAGAGAAGATATGGACGCTTTAACTTCTCAATCCACGAAAAACGGTAATTTTTATTTTTGTAATATTTTCTATTTAGAATTTATTTTAGCTTTAAGTGGAATTCTTTCTTCTATACCTGGACTTGGTAAGAAACATTATTTAATTTTTCATTATTTTATTAATTTTTTAGGATATCTTTTAAGCTTTCTTGGCTAATCAGTTTAAATTTTTTTACAGCTCCTGAAGTAGTCATTTTATTAAACTGCAGCTTAATAATTGATTTACTAACAATACACATTAAAAAAGAATTTATCTTAAAATTCTTTACTTTAAAATAATAAAAATTTTGTTTTTTTAATGACTTCAATTTTATTATTTATTGCTTGAATGAGAGCCATTCTAATCTAATGACAAATTCTGCTGAGAGTTTTTCACTACAAAATTTATTTTTTATGTTATCACTGTGCCTCAAATACACTTGGCTCACCGATAAACATAGTTGACAATAGCAATTTTAATATCTCTAACTATACTGTATTTGCAAGTTTATACTGATTATGGCTTTTTTGATAAATAGGATAATTACAAAAGAGTGAAATTTTATCTATGTATGTTTATCATCATGGATTATATATAGAGAGTTAAAATTATGTTTTTAATACATTTTTCAAAAAGTGTTCTGTGAAATAATACTCAAATAACTGATAAAAATTAATCAGAAATATGCATTTAAATATAATAAAAATTATAATAACATATGTTCATTAAAAAACATTTTGGACAAATTAAAGCTCTTTTCAAGTTTGTAAAACCTAAAAATTTAATGATTTAAATAATTTTTAGATGCTATTTTGTAATGAAAGTATCTTTATCGAATATCTTTGAATCATATAAAAAGGTATCATACACAAACGAATGACAACACATTGATTCTTTATACTTATAAGAATTTTTTTATGAAAAAAAAATGTAGGTTTTAAACTTTTTTGAATAATTTTAAGCATTGTCATGGTAATCAATTTACAACTTTAAATTCGCCACGTTTAAATGGTGTCAAATATTCTTACATCCATCTACAGAAAATGATAACTTTTCTCCAGGAAAATATGATTGCTTTGATACTGATAGTTTACCTGGAAATTTAAAAGGTTTGTATATTGACAAATTTATAAATTCTAAAATTTATTGTGTTGGATGTACCAGCTATAGATAATATTTGTAATAAATTTTCTAGTAAAGATGAATTATCTTTAATAAATTGTCTTTTGATTCAATATAAAAATCGATATTAAGTAGGTTTAATTTTTCTTGATTACCGAAATTTAAACTTTTTATAAGTTGTTTACTCTAACTTTTATCTTTCTTGAACTTTATAAACTTAGTAGCATCATGTAAATGTTTGAATTTTGTTTGTAGCATTTGTACAGTGATTATTGTATTAAGTTTTACTATTCCTTTATCAATATATACACTAGGTTAATTAAGGCTAGTAATATGTACATCCGATATTCCAATTGTTGTATTAAAATATTATGTGAAAAAATAAATAATTGTTTAAAAATAGTATGAATAAAATTATTTCTATAATAATTGGATAGATGATCGAAAAAATAAGTGCCATTAATTGGAGGAGAAACTTCTAAAGATGGTAATTTAGAAGAATTTTATTAGTTTTTCATATTTTCTTTTCTATTTACCTGTGATATAACTTATATTTGTTTCAATTTAATTTTAAGAGGATCAAGCGGAATGTATATTAAGTGAAATAATGTTTTAACTTCCACTTGTCTTCTTTCTTATATCAGTAAGCAAACTGGTTATAAACAGCTTCTTGAGCATACTGTAAAACATTTTAAATCAGCAGAAACATTTTTTTATAATCAAACATATATATTTTCTATACGATTTTTAAGACATATAAATATCTAAAATTTTCTTGAATCTTATAACTAAACAAAATGCTTTTTTTCATAAATTTACTACTCATGACTTTAAAAACAGTTTGTCTTTTTTTTCAAATTTAAATTCTATAAATTTCGCGTGTAATCTATAGAATGTAGTCAAATTTAAAGATACAAATATAGTTATTTTTATATTATTAGCCATACATAACCCTGTCGTATTTAACCAAGTATGTTTCTTTTAAATAGTATTGTTTTCTTTAAGTTTTTAAAAAGTAATAAACCTTCATGTGTAATTAATGTTAGTTAATTTGTGATAGATTAAAATAAGGTTTTGTAATGCTATCTTCAGTAGATTTCAAGTAATCGGTAATAGAAACTGAAAGTTATGGTGTTAACACATTTGATTTTTTATTATTCTATCTATTTTTTCAAACACTTTTCATGGATTTCAAAATATTCTGCAAATAAACATAATTATAATCCTTTAAAAAAACATTTTTTCGAACAAATATTGAATTCAAAATTATTTTTTAATCGAGCTAAACTTGATTCTGATTTAATTATAACATTTACTAAGGTTCACACTTAACATATTAGAATTATCAGTATTTTATTTTGTATCAAGTTATTATTTTACGAACGGATAGAACAGATATTTTAAAAGGCTTTCTATAAAAAAAGGATTTATTACCACGTATTACAAAAATATACTTTTTGAAGATTCACTATTTTAATATTTAAATCTTCTGTGTATGATTTTCGATTACACAGTGTTTGATTTTTTGTACCTGTAAATGTAATTCTTAATTCCCAGTGTATATGTTAGGCGCCAGCTATATTACCGAAGACTAGCCAACAGTTGGTTTATTAAAATGAGATAATTCTAGTAATATTTCATGTATCCTCAAAGAAAGTACTTTAATTTCCAATAAAAAAAAGCAAAATGTAAATAATTTTGAAATGCTTGCTACAATATAATTTAATTGGAAGCGGAAAATATTTCATTGCCTGAAATGACATTACTTTTACAATGACAGGTAATGTGATAGTACATTAATCAAAATTTCATCTTTTTTTGTGTACATAAACTGAATGGGATTATAAAATATATTGAGGTAACAATAACCTAGGTTTTTGAATTTATTATTAAAACTTGAAATTGTTTTATAATATTATCCATTCCGTGAACCCCTTTTTTTTGTCCATTTCAAAATCATTTTAAAATATAAATTTTATATAAAGTTTCAAGTGATCTTATAGAGTGTATTTCTCAGACGTTGTAGATTTTTAATTTTTTATATATGATGTTTTTCTATGAAATCATACCTATTTAAAATTTAACATTTTTTATAATAATTGTTTTAGAATTAATTCTGAATTTTGTTGCCAAATAAGATTACAAAGCATGTATAAACTTCTCTTTATCATCTTAAATTACCAAAATAAGAAAAAATTTAAGTAAATTAAATGTAATTTAAATTTTGTTTTCATGTTAAAATTCGTGATGAACTCTCAAAACAAAAACAAGGAATGAATAAATTTGGGAAGATGGTGTTTTTAAATGTTAATTTTATTTTTTTTTATAAGTAGAAAAAAAATATTATGTATATCATACACTTTATATAATATTATGTATTTATTTATTGTAATTTTAGTCCACTAAGGGTATTAATATTGAGAAAAAGTAAACGATTTCTGGAAGGTGTTAAAGAGATCATAGGTTTTTAATCAGTAAGTTGAAGAGTTGGTTAAATTAATTTTGTATCCCTAGTTGGCATTTATTGAAATTGTAATTTTGTTATGTAAAAATAAAAGAGTTCATCTATCTACTGGGAAGGTCACCAAACAAATAATTCGAATATTTTTCTTTTAAATTCAAAAAATTAAATGTATTAACTACATTTTGTCAGAAAAATTATATCTCTTTTTAACTAAATTATGATTTTATAAATTTCTGAGAATTTAAAACATTAAATATGCGTGTTTCAGGTTATTACGATTTTTGAAATTTAAATATACTAATATTGGCATTTAAATGAAAAAACTAATTGTTGTAAACTGAAAAAATAAGAAATCATATTTGTATTCAATTACCATTTTTAAGGAAATAATTAAACCCAAAAAATTTAACGGCTATCCTAAAAAATACGTGCAAATATTTATTGTTGTAAATAAAAAAACAAATCTATATAAAACGCATAAAGAAAATTTATCCAAACTAGAAAAAATAATAAACATCACAAATAATTATTTCATATAACTGTACAACATAATTAAACAAATTAAAATAAAATCTAAAAAATATATACCCCTTCAATGTTTTTTATATGAAGTATATTTTTTAAAACATGTATCCATATTACTACACAATAAAATAATAAGACATTAAAAAATAGTAATAAATAATGTAAGTTCAAGTTGTCGAAAAAAAATTATAGTAAAAATTATTATATTGACCATACTTTCAAAAAACAACTCTTTTTTGTGTAAATAAAATTCCTGATTTTTAAGATGAAAGTGAATTTTTATAAACATTATAAATGAACAAAAATTAAACATTAATATATACGAACTTTACTAACTTTTGGCACTTTCTAATTTAAATGTTAAAATATTTTAAATTTCTCTTATTAATATATAACTAATATTATGATTTTTGAAAAACATATATACATTAATTTGATGATAAAAGTATTTACCCTTGTTTTGTCTGTAAGTATTTCAAAGTCCAAATGAAATTAGATTAACTTTTTATTTTTATCATATTAATTTGTCATCCTCATAATAAAAAAATAAGTTTTTCAGTACTTTTATATACTTTTAATATTGTCATACAAGTATTTTATCTATACGAAGTGTAAATACAAAGATCATATAGAGATCAAAAACTTGCTGCGTTTTTGTTATATTTGCTGAAAATATTTTTCACCATTTGCTTCACACTGACGACACACTTTACACTACATGTCATTATTTTTAATAAAATGGTTTTGCGAACAAGTATAGATATTATGAAAAAGAGTAGTGTAGGAGAGAAATTTTATTAACAAATTAAAATATAATCTTTTACAATTAGAAATATGCGTCAATTTACCTAGGAAATTTATGTTACTATTATTTTATGCTTGTTCCTACCTTTATTTAGTTTAAAAAATGTAAATTTAGAATTGACAATTTGAAATTTAAAAATCAAACAACTATTTTATTTTAAATTCTGTAATTATTGATGTCAATTATTAAAGTTTTAAAAGCAAGAAATTAAAATGATATCATATTTGAAAGGATGCATTCTTTCGTTTTCAGCGAAAAATAACTAAATGCAGCAAAAGATAAAATTTATGATCACATTTTGATCTCATCAGATGACTAGTTATAATAAGATATTTACTTAGAATTCGAAGATTATTTAAAAATAGTAATATAGGACAATGCTATTAATTCTAAAAGGGCGTGGAGAACTTGTTAGCATTTGATGGTAAATAAGGAGTGTTTAGAAGTAACAGTATCGTATATAAACAGACAAATTTTGTATTTCTTGAAACTTACATTACCTAAACTTCTGTTATTATTTTATATCAAGGAGGATTAATTAAATGGAAGAAACTAATAAGACTGTTCAAATTAGATTCTATGCTTACATTATCGTAATTGCTATATACCTTAGTTTAGGAGTTTATTTGATTTATGTAAGCTTTATTTATTTAATCATTATTAATGATGTCTTGTAGACATTAGAGAGAGATGCCAGTTTAGCTAGAAGAGCAGAATACAAAAATAGATGTGAAGATGCTAAACTTGAATCTATTAATAGAATTGATGACTATGTTAAAAACTTTACCAAAATCTTGTCATTAAAGTCAACAAATGATTCGTTGAACGACAAGGAAATAGTAAAAGAATTTCGTAGCTCTTATTGAAAAAGTCGACAATTGCCACAGAGACTTCAATATAACTGATGTTAAAGAAATTGATTTTTGGAATTCAATATCACTTATCTACACACTCAGCACAACATTAGGGTAATTTAACAACCAATCTAAATATATATTTTATTTTAGTTACGGAGATTTATATCCTTTAACTGATGGTGGAAAGATATTCGAAATACTTTTTACCTTAATTGCTATACCTCTTGTTATCGCATTCTATGTTGATCTCTCAGAAGCATATATTTGTTTTGTAATTGATACGTATTACAAAATAAAACTAAGTATTCAAAAAAAAATAAAGAAAGGGTAAATTAATTATAACAATAACTTATAATTATTTTTTTTATAGAAAGTTAAGTGATGTTGTTGTGGCAAAAAAATTTGCAGCTGGTAAAACTAAACAAATGCCAAAAAGTATATGTATCAGTTGGAAGTTTAATATTAATATTAATGATTTGCACTGCCAATCATTATTATCAATCATATTTAGCTGGAAAAAATGATGATATAGTTTATTCATTAATTTATGTCTATGAAAACTTTGGCCTTATTGGACTTGGATATAATGTTCCTGCAGATACATCATTATACATATTAAGAGAATTACCATTAATGTTTATTGGAATATGTTTATATGGGCAGTATATTAATATTAATGGTAAATACTATTCGTAATGTTATTCCACGAACTATTAGACAGTATCGTTCAAATGTTGATAAAGATTCCAAAAAATATACTATCTTAGGATATCTAATATTCGAAAGAGAAGATAAACATATGGGTGTTCTTGCTGACTACAGATCTGAAGGTCATAAAAAGCCAGAAATTTTTTTACCGGTAACAGTTAATTAAAAAATACATATATTTCAAAAAATATTTATTATATCATCCCTGCTTATATTAAAAATAATAAAAAAGAACTTTAATTACCTTTATTTAATGTATATTACTTTTAATAGTTTTTATACTATTGAAATTTTCGAAATAAATTATTCATTAATTCTATTGGAAAAGGAAATACAATTGTTGTACTATTTTCTTGTCCTAAATTATTTAATGTCTGGAGATAACGTAAATATATTGCAGTTGGGTTACTCGACATTAAATCAGCAGCTTCCTTTAATGCATTTGAAGCTTTATTTTCCCCATCTGCAGTAATGGATTTTGCCTTAGCTTCCCTTGATGCCTCTCCCTCAATTGCCATTGCTTTTTGGATATTCTTTGGAATACAAATATCTTTCAACTCAACTCTATAAACTTTTATACCCCATTCTAGTGTTGCTTCATTAAGTATCTTCTGAATTTTTTGTGAAATATCTTCTTTTAATACAAGTAATTCTAATAACATCATTGTTCCTGAAATATTTCTTAAAATAGTTTGTGATAATAATTTTGTCGATGCTACATAATCTTCAATATTGTTAATTGCTTTAACAGTATTAATTACTTGAAAATAAACAACTGCGTCAATGTTTACGGAAACGGAATCTTTTGATAAAATTTCTTGTGATGGAATGATAAAAGAAATTATACGGTGATCCAAAACAATACATTTTTCAATAAAAGGGTTAATAAAAAATAAACCAGGACCTCGTTCACCATTTCGTATTCTTCCAAGACGAAAGACCACAGCTCTTTCGTATTCTTTAACAACCTTAAAACATCCAAATACAGATAGTGGAAACGTTAAAATTAATAAGATAAATGATAAAAAAACAATAATTTTAGTATAATAAGATTGTTCTTGGAAATCTAAATAAATAAAAAATATTTATCTTCACACATTTAAAAAAAAGTTACCTTCAATGTCATTAACATTATTACTCATATCTTACAATATTTCTTGTAAATGTTAGTATTAAATAATTATTAAACGTTTATCATGGAAATTATGTTTAAAAAAACAACTATGTAAAAAATATTTATGAATTATATAATATATTTTAAAGTCTGATAATTATAATTTATACATGTACATTTTAAGGCGTGTAACAAAAATTAGCATTAAAAAAGATTCCGTACTTTTGCCTGTAATCTATAGCATTTTAAAATATTATGAGACTACAAATGTTATGAATATATTTAATTATTTATACTTTAAAAAGTTTATAGGTTTACACCATGGATTAATATATGTTTTTTCAATTATTATCTTAAAGAAAGATTCAATTAAATATCTATGCTTTATTACAATTATTATTGCATAAAATTGTATTGTGAAAAATAGGTGATTGTTTGTGTGTAATATAATTGTTTTTAATTTATATAAAATAGCTTTTTTTAAAATAAGAATGGTAAAAATATCATAATAAATGCAAAAATGTTTACTTTTATTATATATTAATAAATTAATTTTTTATTACTGTTTTGTAGTATATATAGATAAAAATAAAATTTCAGCCGTTTGAAGAAGATGTCTCACTAGTAAACATGTACTATAAATAAATTCAATGTTATTTTAAATTAAAACTACTCATTTATTTTATATTCATGATAAGATATAATTTTAAAAATTTTCTTATATTTGTAAATATAAAATCCTGTTAAATAATGTATTTACACAGGTTAAAATATATTTATATTTGATTGCACGAAATATGTTATGATAACCCTTTCATGCTGGCAAGAAATTCAACGGGAAATGGGAAGACGATTGTTGTAGCATTTTCTTGTCCAATGTGACTTAATGTTTGGAGATACCTTAATTGAATAGCATTCTTATTTTGTGATATTATCTCAGCAGCTTCTTTTAATGATTTCGATGCCTCTTTCTCTCCATCAGCAGCTATTATTTTTGCTTTTGCTTCTCTGGTTGCCTCTCCTTCAGCTGCCATAGCTCTTTGAAGACCTTTAGGAATGCAAACATCCTTAAGTTCAACTCTTTGCACTTTTACACCCCAATTTTCTGTTGCATCATCCAACATTACTTGAAGTTGTTGTGATATATTTTCTTTGTATGACAATAATTCTGATAATGTTTTAGTTCCTGCAATATTTCTTAAAATGGTTTGCGATAGTAATTTTGTTGAATCTATGTAATCATCAACATTGTTAACAGCTTTAATTGCATCATAAACATGAAAATAAACCTAAAATTAACATTAAAAATGAATGATTTAAAAATTTACTACTGCATCAACAGAAACTGTGACAGAATCCTTACTTAAAATTTCCTGCTGAGGAACTAAAAAAGATAAAACTCTAATATCAAGTATGACGCAAGTATCAATAAAAGGATTTATAAAAAATAATCCAGGTCCTTTTTCTGAGCCTTCCAGGATACGACCAAGTCTAAATATTACAGCACGTTCGAATTCATTTATAATTTTGAAGCTATAAAAAATTGAAAGAGGAAAAGTGACAATCAACAATACATGAGCCATGAAGATAAAAACTTTAGATATCATCCCATTATTGGGCTCATTTAAATCTAGCATTAAATTATCTTTTTACATTATTTTAAAAAAATAAAAGCTTACCAGCATTTTTTGAAACAGAAACATTAACCATGACTAATATTAATATTTTTTGTAAATAAAGAATATATATACAACAATACTAATACAAACTTAATCATTTTACTTGTGTTGTTTTCTATTTTTATTTATTATATCAAATTTATTTATTGCGTTTATATTGTTAATGCACTTTAATGTTATTATAAATATGGTATAGTGTTATATTTTTAACAAATTTATATATTCTATCATTCATTATTGCAAATGTATTTGACTTAAGACATTGTAGATATTTAAAAAATGTAATTGAATGTGAAAATATAATAATGTTTGCTATTTTTTAAAAAATTGTTAATATGATAAGAATGGTATTGTGATAAAATTTTTTTCTACATTTAGAAATTGATATTTTTAGTCTATCATTGAATTTTTAAAAGAAATACACAAATACTATCAAGTTTAATAAAAAATTTCTAAAATTTGAAAAATTTTATGATCATCGTAATTGAAATTTTTTTAAAAGTACCTCCAAAAATTGTTATATAAAACTAAAAACTGTAAATATGATAAAAAAATTTTAAATGATAAAATCTAAAAATTCATTATAAGGTACACAATACAAGGTGCGATATTTGGGTGTATATAATAAAGTAAAAGTTTTGTTTGATTATGTAAATTGGTTTTCTACTTACAATACTTTAAAATATATCACTTTTTAAAATAACTAGGAACCTTTAGTAATTTAAAATCTTTACATAATTTATTGAAAATTTTTAATGTTTTATTTGTAAAAGTATAAAAAATATACTTTATTTTTTTATTAACACTTTTATTTAAAAAAGAAAAACTAGTAACAATGTTTAATAATATATTTCAGTAGTATAGCAAAATGTACTTTTGAAAATGATATACAAAATATGTAAGAAAATCTGTTTAGTAAATATCATTTATTGTTCCTCGAAAATAATATTTTATTTTTTTCTTATATTATTCCTTTTAAAAGTTCATCATAATACGAACGCATGCTTAGTATTAAACTCAAAATAAAATACTTAAATGTTACATGAGTATTTTACAAATCTATTTAATTCTAATAACATATTAAATCAACGTCCCACACATCTGTATATAATAATATTTAAAAGTTTTATAGACTGATTTGACATCATTTTCCATTTACTTGAAAATGCTTATGCATAAAAAATATTTTAAAAACGCATAATTATCTCTTTAATAATTTCTACAAACAAAAAATATTAATTATATTTTATTTCATAATATCCGCTTAAAAAACTATAAAAATTATTCTTGAAATTTTTGTTATTCAATTATTTTTACTTTTATTACTTTATCATCATTAAACATAACTTACATTTATATAATTTACCCTATACTAACTAAGATAAAAGAAATTATATCATAATTTCAGTTAGTAAAGAATTGTTTTTATACATTTGTCATATATATTTAAAAATTTAATAATAATATGTTTACATTTGTAACAATGATATTTTATTTTCCCTAAGCATATTATTTTTTTATAGACATTATTACAATTTTAGACATTAGATAATTTATTACTTTTTATCATATTTGCTATATTATTTCAGACCACATGATTAATGCTATAATTGTTGGTTGATAATGAAGTTTAATGAAATTTCACCTAAAAACAGTCCAGCAATGGATAATGATAGAAGGAAGATTAGAAAACATCGGCATTTACATGGAGTTAATGCACCACCAGTTAACGTTTCCATCCATCAATGGAAGGATATGCTTAAGATGTCACTTCAATCAGTAAATATAAATAACTATTTTAAAGAGAGTAATGGTTTGACCATAGGAAGTACAAATGATACTGACGATGAGTATTCTTTTGCTATTGATAAATTATTCAATAAGCGTGAATGTAATAAATATGTAAAGACAATGAAAGAATCTCAACGCTGTGGGTGTGGGAGATTAGAGTTCGAACATTCATCCGAGGCAATTAATAATGCTAACAGATTAACTTCAGAGACTGACTTGGAAAAAATAGAAGAAAATTGGAATAGAAGTTATATAAAAGGAGCTGATCGTTGGTCAATAAAAAACCATACTAAATTACTTCCTACCGATGCATATGGTACTATTGAATTTCAAGGCGGTCCTAGGCCAATTAAAGCACAATATGTAAGGCTGTCATTTGACTCTGATTGTTCCTCAATCATCCATCTACTACAAAATATCTGGCAAATACCACCCCCTAAGTTGGTTATCTCAATTCATGGTGGAACAAATAATTTTAACCTCCAGCCAAAGTTAGCACGTATCTTTAGGAATGGTTTAATTAAATCAGCTAGCACCACTGGAGCATGGATTATAACATCTGGTTGTGATGATGGTGTGACAAGACATGTTGCCGCAGCTATTGAAAGTTGTCACAATTCAAGTAGGAATAAAGCAAAAATTATTTCCATTGGTATTGCACCATGGGGATTACTAAAAAGACGAGAGGATTTTATTGGAAAAGACCATACTGTTTTGTATAGGAAAACCGGAAATAATATGAAAAGTCGTTTTATAACTTTAAATAATAGACATGGTTACTTTTTATTAACTGACAATGGGACAGTTGGAAAATGGGGTTCAGAGATAATACTTCGAAGGCGATTAGAAGGGTATATTAAAGAAAATCAAACAATAGTTAATGAAGGTAAAACAATTCCTGTTGTTTGTGTAATATTAGAGGGTGGAACATTTTCCATTAGAACTGCTCTACAATACGTTACGACAATACCAAAGACACCAGTTGTTATTTGCGATGGTTCGGGAAGAGCATCTGATATGATCTCATTTGCTCATCATTACATTCAAGATGATGGTAATTTACCTGAAATTTTACGAAAACAACTCTTATCATTAATAGAATCAGTATTTCAATTAACCAAAGAGGAAGCGGAACATTTATTGAAAGATTTATTGGAGTGTGCCTCACAAAAAGAAATGTTAACAATATTTAGGAGTGGTGGTGAACATAAAAATGATTTCGATCATGCTATATTAACAGCACTTCTAAAAGGATATGATTTAACACCGACAGAACAATTATCATTAACATTATCATGGAATAGAGTAGATATTGCTCGATCTGATATTTTCCATCCTAACATAGAATGGAAGATGGATGATTTACATAATATTATGATTGAAGCATTAATTTATGATCGTGTTGATTTTGTTCGCCTTTTGTTAGAGAATGGTGTTGATATGCAAAAATTTTTAACTATAGGGAGATTAGAGGAACTTTACAATTCCGATAAAGGACCAACTAATACATTATACTATATTGTTAGGGATGTAACTAAAATAAACCATAACTATCGTTATAAGTTGACACACATTGGTTTGGCTATGGAAAAATTAATTGGAAATGGTTTTAAAAGTTATTATAGTAGTTACGAGTTTAGAAAAAATTATTTGGAATACAAAAATAGTTGTAAAAAGAAGAATGTCAATGTTAATGGAGGAACTGGTAGTTATTCTAGTCGTAGACTTTCAGCATTTTTTCCATTTAATACAACTAGTTCTCAGGAACAGGGTGACGAGTTTTCATGGAGAAGGAGAGTAAAATCAGCTTTCCATGATTCGCCAAATAAAAAACAAAAAACAGTTGTTATTAATTTGGAAGATAACATCTCATCAAAGTCACATAAATTTGATACTAAAAGTGATGATCTTACTTTATCTAATGGTGGCATACGATTTCGTTATCCATTTAATGAATTACTTGTTTGGGCTGTCCTAACAAAAAGACACCAAATGGCACGTTGCATGTGGGAACATGGTGAAGAATCAATGGCAAAAGCCTTAGTTGCTTGTGCTTTGAATAGAAATTTGGCTAAAGAAGCAAGAGAAGATTATCTTGATGTTGAGATTAGTGATGATTTGAAGAAGAATGCTGAGGAATTCAAGCATTTATCATTAGATCTTCTAGATTGCTGTTATAGACAGGATGATGATAAGACATTACACTTGCTAACATATGAACTTAAATATTGGGGAAATGAAACAAATATCTCATTAGCAGTTATGGCAAATAACAAGCAATTTTTAGCTCATCCATGTTGTCAGATGTTGTTAGCTGATTTATGGCATGGTGGTATGAGAATAAGAAGTAATTCAAATTTAAAAGTTATCATGGGGATACTATTTTTTCCTAGTATTTTTGCATTAGAATATAAAACAAAGGAAGAATTGATGTTCCAACCACAGACAGCAGCTGAACATGAAAATGAAATATACGATAGTTCCTCTTCAGAGGATGATACAGATACAAGTGATTCTGATAGTAGTTCAAGTTCAGACAGTGACAGTGACAGTGAATCAAATCAACATGGTGCAAAAAGTTTTTTTGGTTCTAATCAATCACTTCATTTCTCTTCAATCCTTCCAAGTAGATTACGTCGATCAAAAAAAGAAAGTAAACAGCAAAGACGGCAATCAATGGATTCATCATCCTCTCACCTAACATCAATTAGAACAAATAAAATAAGAACAATATCATTGACGACTGAAAATTTAACAAATAATCAGGAGGTTACTGAGAACATTGATGTTTTATCTATTCCAATAGCAGAAAAAATACTTGATCCTACACAATTAACAAATAATGGTAAAAATAAAAGTATTCCTCAACAAAATAATGAAGAACTTTCAACTACCTATGATTATAAACATAAGGAGAGTGTTGTTAGACCATTAGTTAAAGTTAAACCAAAAAAAATTAAAGCCAAAAGGAAGTTGTATGAATTTATATCAGCACCAATCACCACATTTTGGACATGGTTCTTAAGTTTTATTGCATTTTTAATAGCAGATATCTATGTCTTACTCATTAAAACTGAGAAAGATGTTAGTATTCTAGAATACATTCTTTTTATTTATGTTATTGTATTTGGTATGGAGGAGATAAGAAAATTATTTATGTCTGAACCAACGAAAATAAAGAAAAAATTAACATTCTTCTTTTCTGACACATGGAATTGGATAACAATATTAGCAGTATCATTGTATATCTTCGGTTTCATATTGAGGTGTTCCTCTGAATCCACAGCACAAAGTGGTCGTGTCATCTTGGCAATTGACTCAACAATATGGGTGTTAAAAATATTAGATTACTTAACAATTCATCCTAAAATTGGTATTTACATAACAATGGTCATAAAAATGGTTATAGCAATGTCATATCATATTGCATTGTTGTTTATATCATTATTAGCATTTGGTCTACCAAGACAAAGTATTTTTTATCCCAATGAAGATTGGTCATGGGTCCTGGTTAGGAATATTTTTTATAAACCATATTTTATGTTGTATGGTGAGGTTTATGCTGGTGAGATTGATTTATGTAATGATGAGGGAACTAATTGTGTACCAGGGCATTTTGTCCCACCAATATTAATGACGATATTTTTGTTGATAGCAAATTTGTTACTCATTAGTATGCTTATGGCAACTTTCAATAATATTTTTATTGAAGTTAGTTGTTTGGCAAAACAATATTGGCTCTTCCAGAGGTATCATCAAGTTATGAAGTATGAGAGTTCACCAGTTCTCCCACCACCATTTACACTTATTTATCATATTTATTGGGTCGGTAAATATATATGGTATAGGAATATTTTTAATATTAGAAAAATAGCTCAAAAAATAGGGATAGTTAAATTGACAAATTTAAAAAAGGAACATATATTTGATAATACATTAAAACTGTTTTTAAGTTTATCACAAGTTGAAAAAATACATGATTTTGAGGAGGAATGTATGGAGGCACTAACACTACAACAGGAAGATAATTTTAAATCTGCTACTGATACGAGAATAAAGAATGCTACAGAAAATACGGAAACAATATTATCACGTATAAGTGATGTTGTTAGAAATGAAGGTACATTGAAAGAAGCCGTCTCATTAATAGAGACACGTTTAAATACTATTGAAGTTAGAGAAAACGAATTAACTGAACACCTACGTCATATCTCTGAGATGCTACCACAAATATTTCCGAAATATGATAAAAGTTCGGGATCAATGTATGATCCTGATCAGGTATTGGATTATATATCGAATGTATCTGATCATGGTGCTGAGTATGCAGATTCTCGAATAAGAGATTCTATTAGAAGAAAACTTGGAACAACAGATTACACATCAATTACGGATTCAATTGTTGTTAAGAATGTTAGTGGAGAAAAGAAGGATGGCGGTAATGATTTCAAGGATGTTTTTACTGAAGATGAAAAGGACGAGGATGATTATGATGTTGAGTCAAATTAATTCTAACGTCAATCGATTAAAAAAATTTCTTATACTTATTGTAAATGCTATAAAAATATTTTTTTGTTGGGACAACAATAAAAGATTTGTCAAATATTCTTGCCTACTCAAAAATACACAAATACTTCCCTAAATAATAATATTTTTAAGCACTAACTTAATATTATTTAGGTGAACAATGATAATTCAAGTAATATCTTTAAAGCTGGTTCTATAAAAATTAATTGTTTTTAGAGATTAACATCAGTCGTTGACTTTTATGATTAATTTATAATATAATCGTTTGAATATTTTCTTGATTTATGATCAGCTGTTTTCTTTTTTATAAAAAATTAGTGTACTCTTAATGTTATTACACGCGCATAAATTATGTTTTTGGTAAATTGATAAAATAAAAATTTGCTCTTTTTCTGCACTTTTTTCGTTAATGTCAAAATAATATATTTTAAATACATTGTTTTGTGGGGAATAATCTGACCTTATGTATTAAAAAATATTAATTTTACCAGTAATTCTGAACAAAATATCCTTGAAAAGAAGAAAATTAACTAAAAATAAATTAATACAATTAGCATTTTAATTCCTTCTTATGGTAAACAAATTTATAAACACAGAATAGATATTTTTATTGATGTTATGCACCAAATAAAGGTAGAAATACAAAATAAAATAATCTTTGAGCAATAAAAAATTAATGATAAGACCACACACACAAAAATATAATTATTTATACAAAGCTTATACAACAAGACAAAATATAAAAAGTAATAACTTCGATGGTGTGTTTTACCATTTATATTCAGGTTAAATTTGCCTGAAGGTCGTAGTTTTAACCAAATCATCATCTTATTAAAATTAATTAAAGAAAGTTACCTAATTTATTAAAAAATATCCATTTAACATAATTATTGGTATAGTAAAAAAATTATATAAGTCACAAAAATAAACACATTTTTAATGAATCTCTTTATTTCTCATTAACTGAATTTAAAATTTATCATCAATAAAAAAAGCTTATTCTAATTCAATTAAAACTTCTCCTATGTTAATATTATCCCCAACTTTGCAATTAACATTCTTTACTCTTCCATTCTTGATAGCAAGCAATTTACTTTGCATCTTCATTGATTGAATAACTAAAAGTTCCTGCCCTTCATTAACAATATCTCCAATTTTTACCTTGATATTCTCAATTATTCCTGGATTTGGAGATATGATAACTGCTTGCTTGTTATCACTTACAGGTACTTCAGAGGTGAAATCCATTGTAGAAAAAATATTTCTTTTATTTAAAATTGATAAAATATCTTTTTGGTGATATAAATATATTTGAGTAACAAAAATCTAATCTCTAGTTTATTTAAATAGGAAGGTTTGTAGGATATCTAATTGTAATATAAAAACAATTGTTTTTAACAACAGCTTTTATTGTTTGAAGGTTAAAAATCGATTGAATGTATTATTAATCTTTATGCTTATATATATTCTAATTAATTAATTTATAAGCTATAAGATATATATTTTTTATAAACTTTGAAGACACTATAATTATTTTGATCATTAACTCTTCTGATAAAATATTTGCCATCTTTATTTTTATCAAAGTTCACATTCATTACTACATTAATATAACTTTGTAAATATCTAATTTTAAAATAACATTTACTTAAAGATATGTTGGTTGTTGGAGAGTAATGGTATATGTTTACTATATTAGAAAAAAAGAATCTATAAAAAAATGATTATCACGGTTAGTATGAGTTAACAAAAAAAAGTAAAAATTTAACATTTTCCAAAACGTAAAAGTTTCCTAACATCAGCAGGACCTTCCCAAAGACCTTTAATTAGACCATTCCAATACAATGGTGGCATAATATTAACTTTCATATAATAAAATAGAAAGCTTGGGTTACTTTGATCTATTGGCAAAGTTTCTTCAGGTCCATTATAATTAAATTCAGCAAGGATACCTTTGTTGTAACTGATTACCAAAGGACAAGATCCATATCCAGTATACTTTCCAGCGACCTCCTTTCCATCCATCGCACTCTTAATATTTTCTTTCAATGTTTTCAATTGTGAAGCTTAAAAAAACTTTATTAAAAAAAACATCATAAAATATCTTTACTTACAAATAGCAGCAGCTGTCTTAGCATTTGGGGTGTTTGTAGCATCACCTATAGCGAAAACATTTTGATATTTTTTACTTTGAAGAGTATACATGTCAACATCAACCCATCCATTTCCATCAACAAGACCTTCATTAGACTGTGAACTTTTAAGCATGATATTTGATGGTGAACATGGTGCACCAATGTGTAAGAAGTTAAATTCCTCTTCGACAAACTTTCCAGTACCTTTAGCATTATCATCTAAAAGTTCAAAGGTGGCAACATTTTTTAATGGATCAACTTTTGTTAAATTTCTTCTAGTATTTAATTTAATGTTTCTTTCTTTTACATGTTCCATTAATTTTACGGCATATTTTTCAACACCAAAAATTTTACCAAGTGATGTATTGTATGATACATTTGTCTTATCACTTTTACCATTTCTTCTTTGATAATCCTCAAAAAGATAACATATCTTTTGGGGTGCTCCAGCACATTTAACAGGAGTATTTGGATATGTAAATATAGCATTTCCACCGTCAAATGCCTTCATCTTCTTAAATGTCTTCTCAGCATATTGAGGTAAGTAAATTGAAACAACACTTCTATCACTATCCAAAGCTTCCTGTGCTCCCTCAATTTTATCAAATCTCGTTTGGCATCCAGTAGCAACGACGAGATAATCATATGTTATTGTATCATTATTTGAAGTAACAATGGTATTTTTACTAGGAATGACATCCTTTGCATCATTTTGAATCCAATTTATTTTCTTTGAAATCAATGAACACTCATCACGTTTAAATACTTCAAGATTTTTTATACCACCTCCGACAAGTGTAAAACCTGGTTGATAGTAATGTGTTGTCTTTGGTTCAATGATACCAATACTCCCACTGGGTAGTTTCGATGAGAAATAATTACCAACACTAAGCCCACCACTTCCTCCTCCAAGGATAAGGAGTTTGAAATGCTCTAGAAGTAAATTAATTTTTTTTTTTTGGTAACATAACTCTAAAACATACGGTTATTAAATACATATGATGATAGTTTCATGATTAAGCTGGTGACGCTTTTCTATGTCAGTTTTTGTTATAAAGGATTATTAGATGTAAGCTGTAAATAAGTTTCGGTACAGAGATTTACGTCTACAAAACATTATTCCAATCAATCAAAGTTTTTTTTGTGAATTATTAATAATTATTTAGCTTTTAAAGCTTTTTTATGAAAAAAATGATGACAAAAACTATTATTACACCCATTATTACTCATGATAAGTCTATAAAAAAATTAGAGATTTTTAAATTTTTATTCCACAAAATTTAAAACCAAACTGTTATCTACAAAAATAAAATGCTAATCATCTAGATAGATTAAAAACGATCTTTCAAACAAATTATTAAATAATGATTGATAAATATAAAGAAAATGTTGTTAATATTACCAATGTTATCAAAACGCTTGTAATGGAAAGTAATTTAAAAAGTTTATTTCATTTTGAGTCGATAATATATTACCTACAAACTAGTTTTTGATCTTTATACTAATAATATTCACATAGAAGAACAAATAAATTTTCTTTACTTAACTATACCGCAATATTAAAATCATTTTGTGTGTAGTTTCTAGACTTACTTTTAATTTTAAGTTGTCTAGATAGTACGTGATTTTTAGAATATTTGATTTCTTTTTTTAAAATGAGACTATGTTAGATATGATTCAGAGGGTTATTTTAGGAAAGGTATCGAATTTTGGTTTAATGAATCACGGGTTCCTTTTTATCTTTTAAAATATTCTTTTAAATTTTCTTTAGTCACCTTTGTACATTTCTATATGGTACAGTAAGGAATTTTTTGGATGGTTCATCGAAAGGACTTATAATCCATCTAAAATATGAAATGATACCATCTTATAATTGAATATGACGATCAATTGCATTCTTTTTAATATTATTAGAATTCTTTTTATTGATAAAAGATAATTATTGAGGGGATAATGTTATCAAAATAAAAGTACCTTTTTTGTTTTAAAAAATGTTTGTAAAATATTACTTTATTAAATCGATTATTATAATATGTATAATGATTTGTCGATATGTCATATTAAAATTTTATAGTAAAATGTTAGTGATAATAAACTTAATAATCTTAAAGCAAAATAAAATTTTTAATATTTATTTATAACAAATATTAATTTATAAAATATTTAAACACAATAGAAATGTTATTTAAAGATGCTGTTAAGCAGAAAAAAAAAGGCTGGAAAGTTAGTAACAGATTTACTGATGTTATCAAAGTATATTTTAAAAAGCCGTTATTTTTTGTTGATTTTTTTACAATAATCTTGAAGTGATATAGATAAAATCTTATTTACTATTAAATAATTCCCTCCTAACACTCTTCGTCTAATGAAGGATATACACCATTCTCTTTAACTTCACGATAACTTGGTGGTAGTAAATGTTTTGGTAATGTATCTGGTAATTCATGTCCTTCTAATCTAAGATTAATTAAGTAGTTTGCAAGAGCAAATTCTTCACTGTCAAGCATACCATCACCATTGATATCAGCCAACTTCCAGATTCTTCCTAACACACTATTTGGCAATTTTGATTTAACCATATGTTCTTTGGCAACACGACCACTGATTTTTCCATCAACTGGTCCAAGTGACTCGAATTCACTAAGAATATTACTCTTCTGTTTCGTAACAATCCATTCCTTCTCATCAGAGCCTTTATCGAATCCTTCACCACGTCCCATACCAAATGGTGTATCAGTATTTTGAGTTCTCGAAAATGCACCACCTTTAACAGTATCACCTTGTTTGCCATTTTGTAATGATTCGGCTTCCTCTTTTGGTATTTGTGCCATTAATCTAGCTATATCACTACTTAACATACCATCAACAACCTCTAATAACTTTGGTTTAAGTGGGTTAAATTTAGTAAAATCGCAATTTTGAAGATTTTCTCTCATTTTATTGACATCAGGAAAATCTCCCGGTGAAATATTATGTTCTTTTTGTAGTTGCTCGAAAATTTTATCAAGATTAGTAATTAGTTCTTTCTTCTTCTTTTCTTTACCAATCATTGTTGGCATTTGTTTTCTTAATTCAGCAATAATATAAGCATGTACCTTTGCTAATCTAGCTCTTTTAATTAAATCATTTAACTTTCTCAATGCAGCATTACGTGGTAAAGCCTGTAAATCGGAGAATAAATCTTGTTGTTCATCCTGGAATAATCTTCTATTAATATCATAATGTAATGGTTCATCCCAAAATGTACCAATATAAACTCTAGATACCTCTGGAGTTTTAAATACTTTCCCTAAACTCCACATCAAAGCACCATAAACTCGCATCAATTGTTGATGGTCAACCATATCAGATTTATTCAAAACAATCCTAATTTTATCTTCATTTCCAGCTAATGCCTCTATACATCTCTTAAATTCATCACTAATATCAAGTTTATGTGCATCAAACAAAAGAATAATTCTGTCGACACGTTCAGCAAACCATTCTAATACACCAGTAAAATCATAACCACGATCAAGGCGTTGTTTCTCACCACTCAATATTCCAGGTGTATCAACAATAGTAACAGATTCTAAAACTTTATTATCCAAAGTAGAACATTGTAATCTGTTTAAAAAGTTGTTTCCGAATTTACTTAGAGCTCTAAATTGTTTTGTGGAATCGACAACTAATGCATTCCCTGGAATGACGCCTTCCTCTTTATCATGCATAACAGCAATAAATCTGTCAGTTGTTGGTTCAGGACCAATCCTAATACCAGGGAATTCTTTTTCTAATAAATATTTAATGAATGTCGTTTTACCGGTTGAGTATTGACCGACAAGTAATATCATAGGTTTTGCTGTGAAATCTGCATCATCAAGAGCTGGTGAATGAAAATCATGAAATTTATAATACTCCTCCAATGGATATAATTTTTGCTTATATATTTTCCTTAAACCTTCAGCAACACTCTCCAAATCAGTAGTATCCTTCTTTTTTGAACTATTTAACCAAGAAAACATATTACTTCTACCACAAAAGAGTGTCTGTAACATAAAAAAATGACAGTTAAAAGGGGAAAAAAAGGTGATATTAAAAAATGTTACGTCACATAATTGAAGGTAAATGATAAAAGAATAAATGAAAAATATGTAATGAAAAAAGTGAATATGAATGTATATTTTAAAACACTGATATGTGCTAATAAAAATGTAACTAACTGCCTCTTCCGCTTAAATAAATATCTGGTAAAATAATACATGAAACTTTTATATACATGCTTATAGGTGTATGTTTTCTTATGCATGTTCTGAATAATGCTTTAAAATAAAATGCAATTATTTTTCAAGCACGAATCATGTTTCTCACCCCTAGGAGTATTAAAATATGGTTAAAGTAATAACATTTATATTTTTTAAAAAAATATTACATTTGTACATGGAGTATATACCTGAGCAGAAAAATCAGGTTGCAAGTATGTGTTGTTTATGTAAACTTTGTATAACTCATAAAAAAATTAATGAATAGAGAAATTTCTTTTTGTTTACTACTAATTAGTGTCCTTTTTTTGAATAAAAATTCTAATATATTATAATTAAAATTTGGAAAAAAGTTATTAAAAAAAGTTTTCCAAAGAAATATGATAAAATATAAAGAACTAGAAATTTAATTATTGAAATTAAAAACTTTTAAAATGTATATAAAGTCAAAACTGATAAGTACTTTATTTTTATTTATAAAAGTTTATCTTCACTAAACAAAACTCTTTTCACTAACTTAAAGTTTTATTAATAATATCGTATTTTCGGATACAGTTCGTCACAGGTTTTTCATTTTGATATACTAAAGTTAATAATCTCTATTATAAAGACAATCTAGAGTACATTAACATAAGTATTAAATTTAAATTCATCATCTCTCTGATAGTAAAAAAAACTTTTTTATTTACTAAAAATTTAAAATATAAATATATTTATAATCCTGGACAATTTTAAAATTTGTTAGAGTTTAATCAAACATAGTTTTGATTAGGGAAGAAAAATTTTTTTAATAAGATGAATTGAAAATATAATTAAAAAAATATTTTTCCAGAGTAATGTCAATATTTTTTATAAAATGACATTTTAATTAACACAGAATCTATATCGCTAGTAATAAAGTTTAGGTCATCCAAAATAAGAAAAAGTAAGATTTGTAATAGAGATTTAAATTGCAAAATGTTTGGTGTGTAAAATTGTGTTGAGAGTAAGTAAATATTCGAAACTAATGATTAAAAATCAATTAAAAGTAGATTGAAAAGTTAGTCAAGCATAAAATTGAATAATTAAGTTTTAAATTAGTACATTAATAGTAAAAAAAGTTGAAAAATATATAATTTAATTTTTAGTTCAAAGAAAAAGACCAACTTTAGATGTAATAAACTTTAACATTTTATTTGTATTATTGCAATTTACTTTTAAGTATACAAATTTCCACATCATTATAAACAAAAAAGTTATAAGATTATTTAAAAGATATGTTGTTGGGAGAGATGGAAATCTCAATAGTATTTTAGCCTCAGACAATGAAATAATTATTTATTTTAATATTTTTATTGAAGCATGAGTGAAATAAATTGATTATGTATTTTTTTGATAATTTAGGAATTATATTATATGATATTAATAATGAAATACGATAACAAAAGTGACTAATTGTGGTTAACCAAATGCACACGTCATAGAAAAATGATTATAATACATATATTTGTTCTCTTAAAAATTTATTGCAATATTTTTAAAGATATGAATTTTAAACATGTAAAAAGTATAGTATTTAAAAATATGATATACATACTCTAAGTACATATAATAATGATAGAAAGATACAATGGTATGGAAGCCAAATGAAAGATGTCTAATGTATATTGATATTTCTTCGATTTATCATATACATATTATTAGAAAACAGTTGAACAGTAATATATGTATATAACCGAATAATAAATTTATATTTATAAGTAACTTTATAGTTAGAGAGTAACATTAAAAGTATACAGAAAGTATAATAATAAGATTTGTCAGTTGCTGGTAAAGTATTATAAGGGTAATGTCTGAAACAATTGGATCCTAGAAAGGAGTTCTAGAAAGATGTCATGACTGTTAGACGAATGTATAATATAAATGGAAATAAATAAGCAAAATTAGTGTTACACCATAGAAGGAAGAGCCACGAGAATTTAAATTAAAAATGGACTAGTTTTGGGATTAATGTTTTACGAACACATACAATAGATTAAACTAAATGTATAATTCACAAAATATTCATAATAGTAATAAAAAAATATTTTTAACGATTTTATTTAAAATTTATATAGGAAAGTATTCATAAAAAGAGAATATAGATCATGTTGAATTTTTTAACATAGTAAATATATATAAAAAATATTTATAGTGAGTGATTTCTGTTTTTAACAAAAAAATCTATATTATTCATTGTTTAATTTTAAAAGGGATTAAAAATTATAGTATTCAAGGAAAAAAATGTAAATATAAGATTATTAAATGTCATAGAAATATTAAGTTAAACCTATTAATAATAGGTTTTAAAATTAGGTAAAGGTTTCCAATCTAAAATTTGTTTATAAGAGTGTATTAAAACATATCAATTATGTATAAATAAAGTCCATAGATAATGTATGAAAAAGTCTACAAATAGTTCAAACAATTAAAGTATAACATATTATAAAATAGAACAGTTGTTAAAATATAGATAAAGTTGAATCATATCAATTTTATATACTAAAATTACATAGATTTTTAATAATATATAAATATAATTTTGAGAAATTTATCTTTAAAAAAGTAAAACTTTTCACACAAAAATTTATAAACAATATATTTATAAAAATAAAGAACCACTTAATGTATAATAAAAATAAAAGTAATATTCTAATTGCTTAAAAATAAATAATGATAAAATAAATTGGTGTCAATTTCTTCAACTACCATATAATTTGTTGATAGTGCCTGGAAGAAATTTTTATGTGAAATAAATATGAAACAATGTAATTGATAAAGTTTAAAGTGGTTTATTTATCATTTTTATTTTTTAAAACAAATTATTCATCCTTTTTTTGTTAAATCATTACTTCAAATGATTCAAAATTTGTTTTATATTTTTATCTTTGTATAAAAAATTTTTATAATGTATATGTGATATTTCAATCTTCAGAATAATACATCTTAACACGTTAATTTATCAATGACACTTCTTTTAAAATTTATTTGATATATCTTTTAGTTAATTACAACTCTTAAAAGCACAAGTTGTTTTTTTCACTAAGCTAAATAATTAATATATTTACCCATTAAAATATAGGATAAATTTAATAAAAATGATAGCTTATATATAAAAAGAGATATATGACAATATGTACTTAATGATAATTTATTATTACTTAATTTTTAAATGTTATATGTTAATAAATTTAGAATATATGTTATAGTTTGATATCGTTGTTAATTTTTTTAAAATTCATTGAAAATATTAATAAACATATTTATTGGAATATTTTTAATTACCAGTCAATGCCGTATAGCCTTGTTTAACCTTTCAATGCATTTTACTAAGATTTTTTATGTAAACATTAAAGCAATTCTTTGGTCTATAAATTAGCTAACTATTAATTAATCGATCTTTGTAATATAAAATTTCCTTATTATTACTGTGTTACACTTTTCTAATAAATCATGAAATAAAAATTTTCATTAATCTTTAAAATGTCTTTCTCCAAAAAAGCTATATAAAAAATAACCAAAATATTGATGTTTTTTAAAATAAATTAGTTAAATATGGTCAAAAACGTTTGAGATCTCTGTATCTCATTAAATTGGGCAAATATACATTAGCTTTTAAATCATAAAAATTTATAGAGTTTGAAGAAAGTGGTGTTGAATATAAAATTGATATTTGTAAATATAATGAAAGAAAAATTGAAACTTAAATTTGTAAAAATCACTTCATCGTTAACTACAAAACTTCACAATGGCTTTATTTTCCAAACCCGCTATAGATCTATACATCAAATTTATTATATTTGTTTCTACCAGGTTATTGCTATGTTGTAGTTTTGAATTTTTTTCCGAAATGACTATCAATTTTTGGTCAGTAATTTTGGTAGTTATTAATCAATCTCAAGATTATTATGTTTTTCGGACTACTTTGAAATTGTATTTTTCTAAATTTATATTAGGAAATTATTCAATTATCTTCAAAAAAAGACATTCTTTGAACAAAAATACACTAAAAAGAGGCAATAAATGTTTTTATGAATGACGTAGTCAATGTTTTTATATAACTATTTGAAACCGATCTGGTATCTCTAGTAAAAAAACAAAACCTTTGGCTGTATATTCATAAATGGTGGTTGAATTTGATAAGAATTACGGGGAAGACTAAATTTTTTTCTTATTTCTTTTTTATTGTAGACAAACTTTTAAAAATAATTCTTGGGCAATAAAAAAAAGATTGAAAGAAAATATGTTTATTAGCATGTTGTTAATAATTGCTCTTAAAACTGCGAGAAATTATATACCATTTTATTGTGGTCTGCAATCAACATTACAAAATGTTAAGAGATAAACATTAAATAAAACATTATAATTAGTTAATTCGTTTGGTTTTATAAAAGAAATTTTTAAACTGATTTGTATATTTTAAAAATTATCATGGTTGTATATCTAAATTATTTAAAATCCATTTTTAAAATAAAATTGTTAAAAAGTTAACTTTAAACAGATTAAAATGAGAGTAAAACAAAATTTATCCAGAATAGAACATTACAGTGGTAAATTTCCAAATATTCTTTATATTGGTAATTTGTTTGATTAATAATATTTTATTTAAAAAATAAATATCAAATTTTATATTAATTATAATTTTTTAATTGATGATAAACTTCGAAAGAGAATTATTCAAAAAATTTTTAAAAAATAAGTTTTCATTGAAATATTCAGTAAAAAGTGTAAGATTTTTTTTATTGAATTATATTTGATCATGCTATAGTCAAAATTTTTCATTAAAGTTCACATCTATAATTTTTATACAATTAATGTATCTTGTTAGTAAACAAGAATTTGTTACAAAAATATATGAAACGGATCTTCAATAGGTCTTTTTTAATAGAAATATGAATTTTTAAAAACTAAAAAAACTGCTTTTCGATTTCTAAAAGTATTGCTTAAAAATTTTAATAATACTTTTTTGATGTTTCTACTTTAAACTATAGATGGTTAATACCTCATATTGTGCGCATATGATTGTTATTTAATCATATAAAACAGATTTTTCAAATTTAACTTCATAAAAGAATTGCGAATCAATAATTAAGTTTTGAAAAATCTTTCGTTGAAGTTGTTTTATCAATTCTAATATGATTAGATTTAGAATTTTGTGTTGTCAAAAGTTTAATATTTTTTAAATTATAATAGCTTGTTTAAGAATTACCTATCATTATGTAAAGCACAAATTACAAAGAGATTTTTATTCAGTTGAACGACAATTTTTTAAAGCATATCATACATCATTTACTTAATTACAACCAATCCTCGTATCTGCGGGGAACTTGTTTTAGAGATTTCCGTTGGTAATAGTGAATCGTAGTTTTTCTATTTTTTCGTATGCTAAAAAACTTTAATTATTAATGATAGATAAGATACAATTGTTTATTATAATATAATTTTATATAAAAAATAAATTTTGTATATAATTATAATTTAACCCGATCTCGCCTGTACTAGCTGAATGTAATACTAAGGCATGTTTCAGCAACATCAGGCGAGTAAAATTTTAATTTCTATTATAATAAAATATATAAAATTATCAAATTTATTATATAAAAGTATATAAATAAATTATTTTCTATAATTAAAACAACAGTGTTTTCCGTAGCTAAATTAATTTAATCAAAAATAAGGAAATTAAATCGTATATGGATTTGAACTCTAAGATAGCTAATACTAAAATAATCGCATGTGCTCCCATACTACAACTTTCTAGTTTCTTGTAATTTTTGATTTTCAAGTAACTCTGAAACGAATCTCTTTGAATAAGGGAAGCGGCTATTTAATTATAAAAATTTAGATAGAAAAGATCTTATATTAATCAAAATACAATGTTTTATTAGTAATTATTAACGTTATAATTTTAATATAATTTTTTAAATTTTGTTATTTTCATACACACTTCCTTCAAGATCTAAACACTCGTATATTTTCGAGAAAGTTGTTTTCTGGTTCAGTTTCTAATTTTGACAGTTATGAAAAGGATAATTGTGGAAAAATAATAGATTCTTTAAAATTTTTATTTATATCAGAGTGTTTTAAAAATGATTCTTTTCTATTAATTGCTTTAGAAGCAAATATTTATCTTTGAATTTTCCATTTTTGCTTAATTTCTGTAATGCCATTTTTTGTCTTTTTTAAAATTAATATTAAGACTTTGTAAACTAATGTTCAGAGGTTATTTTATCATACAGGGAATAATAAATTTTACATTAATAGCTTAGATGTTCTTAAAATCTTAAATTATAGATTCATGTGAGTTTTTTAGCCTGTTCTATTTAAATAGTTTGAAATTACATTTGGCGAGTCTTCTATATAAATGTTCTCAAAATTGTATATTTGTATTACACACACATCTCTGACACTAAAAAAGGATTTGATTTTCGGTCAGCACCTTTAGACAAAGAGAAAGAAATTTATTTTTGTCTACAGATGTCATCGAAAACTATTGGTGTTTCAAAAATATTTTCCTGATAAGTCTAAAGTCATATCCGTCTTTCCTGTTAAAAAAATTTAAATTTTTAAAAGTAAAATTATAAAATAAGCAATAACACAATGTGTCATAAAATAATTTAGAGTTTTATCAGTGTATAGGCAGGATAAATTAATAAATATCAACATTTTATTAGTTTTTGAGGTGGTTAATGTAAATATTTTTATTGTTTTAGTTGATTAAGGAGAGCTCGATCAAACACGTGTAACGTTATTTAATTATTTTAAAAAATTGTTAACATTATTTGAATACTTCAATTTTATTAATATAAAAAAATTAACTATATAAGCTATTTTTTTAGAAATTTTATGCACAGATTAAAATTGTAGACATTAATAAGGTTGGTCAATTTACAAAATATTACTCATCTATTCGTATTTGTTTAAGGAATCATGCATTATTTTTGTAATTAAAATTTTTAAAAATTACGGTGTTTTACATTATTTATTATTACTTACATATTTTTTTAGCATAATTATTATCACATAAAGACGTTACTACGAATTTTTGAAATTTTTTATATATTCAATCTTATTTTCATGCCTTTAACTTATGGAAATACGACATGTATGAATCAAAAATAATTCAATTTTACTACTGCCGTTTATTGAAAATATATATAGTTAAAAAAAATAACGCTTTCGCTTTTTTCAACAAGTATTTCAACATCTCAAATTACCTTTATAGTTTACAACTTTGCCTAAAATCAAGATTCAAAAAAAGTAATTGAAACTAAAAGTTTTTATTTGATAAGTTAAAAAAGACTATAATATATCGTATTTGTTTGTCAAAAAGGTAGAGTTGTTAATGTCGACAATCCGAAAATAATTTTAATTTTTATAAACACACATGGTATTTATACAAGGTTGATGTAAAAGAAATTTTCTTACAACAAAATTATGTGCATAAATGATTCTTATCAATGGAACTTTCGTGGAACACCAATAGTTTTTGATGACAACTGTAGACAAAAATAATTTCTTTTTCTTTGTCTAAAAGTACTGTCCGAAAATCGAATTGTTTTTGAGTATCAGAGCTGTATGTGTAATAGTGTCCAACGAATTCATCAATTAGCTAAATTTGTTTTTATAGGAAATGAGACTATTAGTTCATAATCGTATATATTTCAATTTTTGGTGATTTACTAATAGAGTTTATGTCTACAATTACGTCATAATTAATGTGCTTAGCAATAAAAAGATAAAAAGTTTATCTATTTCTAATGCATTTTTTCCAAAGATATTTATAAAACTGTTAGAACCATCTTGGATGTTTACAATGTTAAGTGAATCAATTTGAAATTCGGATTTAAAAACAAAATTACTATCAATTAAATTAACATTAGCTCTGTTATTTAATAAACAGGAAGCAAGTAAACTATAAATTTTAATTTTGATAACAGGTTTTAATGATTATTACATTTTTCTTTTTACTAAATTTATATTTTGTTGTAAGACAGTATGCATTAATTTTATTCCCGAATCCTTCTTTTCACTTTCTTTATTTAAAAAATGATCGTATTTGATTCTCTTTTAAAAATTAATTGAAAAAGTTTCTCTTCATTTTTAAATGATTTCTTTTTGCTATAAGGGTTTCTATTTCCTCTAACAAACATTTCTTTATTCTTTATTTACTATTATCTTATTTCCTAGTTTCTTTTCTTATTTGTTTTTCAGTGATAATTTTATCAAAGATATCATGTAATAATTCACTTATTAAAACTTTACTAGGATTCTAATCGTAAAGTCTTTCAGAATTTTTAATAGCAATTTCTGTTCTTAGTAGAAATTTTAGTCTTGCTCTCTTATTTTCTAGTTTAATCTGTCTTAATTTTTGGTTTATGTGTGTGGGAATCAAATGTCTTGTAATCCTGGTGGATTTTTCAGGAGCCGTTGAGACTCCCTAGCTTTTACAATGTATAACACGAAACTTTAACAATAGCTTATTTAAGTAAAAGAGAATTAGAATAATAAAAGTAACGGTGTAAATGTTATAATATAATTATGATTTAACTAGTAAGTTAAAATATTCTTCATCCGTTTCTTATATTATCCTCAAAGTGAAAGGCGTGTTCTATTTGATAATTTCTTACATACAATTGATCTGACACAGCGTCCCATTTTCACAGTCTTTCTGGTAGATAAAGTTTATTAATGAAGGTCTTTTTAATTAATTTCAGTGTTCTTTTTTTAATTAAAGTACTAGATTATGTGCAAGTTTTACTACTTTTTTTAGTTTACTTGTAAATACTCTTTTTTCGTTTAAAGAAATGTGTGTTTAAAACGTTAGGTAAATCTTCTAATGTTTTTTTTGGAAAAAATTTCAGAATTTCCTATTAATTAAAAGTATGGTGAGTTGTTTTAGAGTAACATTTAATTTAGAATCACTGGATCTTTTAAAAGATTTTTTAAGGTCTGCATAGTTTTTGTCTCAAAAAATGAACTTTTGATTACTAGTGTTTCAGTAGTTAATCCAAACATTTTTAAAAATTCTACACAGTTTTGCGCAATTTTTTAAAAATGCTAATTTGTGAGACTCTCCCTGTATTTCGTAAACTGTTGGAACCTTTATGTTGTAATTTGAAATCAACATTGACAAATAGTGAGAAATATGAATTCGATAGAATATTATAATTATTATATTTAAAAAGATAAAATTCTTTTTTTTTGGAAAATACAATGCTTAAATAATAATATTTAATTTTACTATAAATTATTTAAATTATGTTATTTCACTACATTTTAAATGATAAACCATAATATCACTGTTAAAAGTTTATTTGTAACTTTATTACAATAAATATATAGTACTTTAAATGAACGTAACATAATTATAAGTGATTGTACACTAAAAAAATTTTTTACTAATCATTAAAGTTCGCTTTTAACTGTGTTTATAAAAAAAATTATAATATTCTATGGTCATTTAATTTTACATTAAACGAGATATTTTTAAAAAAATATAGTGAAAAATATAAGTTAATGTCTTACTGACGATTCTACCTGCTAGAGAAATAGGCATACAAGTGTATAATATAATCTTTATTAGAAACGATTAGTAGATAACAAAACACAGTACTCTAAAACAAAAGAGATATAAATAGTAAATAATAATAATAAACGAGGTAATTAACATAAATTAAAATAACATAAATATTAATAATTAACTAAAATGATTACATCATTATTGGAATGGATGACTAGATAAGTGAAAAATCATTCTAAATTTCCTCCTTATATGGAGCCTCTCTCGCTATAAGATCACCTTATTTCATCATTATCTCACTATATTACATTGAAATAAGAGATTAACATTAAATATTATTATATAGCTTAATGTATTCTATTTAATTTAGAACATTATATATAATGGTGATAAACCATTTTATTTACTTTTAAGTAATATAGTAAAGATATTTTTCATTGATAAATCAGTGATAAATTTTTAGTTGGTTAATAGTAAACTCCAAATTACTTTTATATTATAGTTCATTTTTATAATGGAACATTTTTGATAAATCTTTATCATTAATATACTTCCAGTACTGTAAAAAATTATACACTCAGAGAAATTAGCACAAAAAAAATTCTTTTGTCATATTTTTAGTCCCCCAAAATAAAAATGATTTAATTTTTTCAATTTTGAATATGTGAATTACGATCTTATCACTTTGTCGCAGATCGTAAAATATTTCTGTTATTTTGCAGTATTTTTTCTTATACAGATTATAAATTTATATTTTTTACCAAATAGAAACAAAAATATTTAATTTTTTTTCAATAACACACAAAATATTTAATATATTCAGATTAACATTACCTAGAATTTAGTCCCATACATTTTAAGTTTACATATTCTATATAATTCATATATTAAATATAGGAGAAAGAGAGATCTGGAAATAATTTTTGATATTAAAACTTTTATCTATCTTAATATATGTAGCTTTTTGTACCGATTCTCAAATATTATTAATGTTTTAAAAAATAAAGAAATTAAAAACTAATATATACTTTGAATTTCTATCATATTTGATAACATAAAACCAGGACTTTTTTCTAAGTAGAAGTTTAATTTAACTACTCGTTATTTTATTATTATCACATAAAAAATTTTATGGATAACTTTCTTTACAAATTGCAGGAAAACTGGCAGAACATGAAAATGTAATTAAAATGTTCCTGTCAATTATGAGAAATATTTTTCCTAAATTTTTTATGAAATAAATTGCTATATTTTTAAAGTTGTAATTTTAAAAAAATCCTGAAATATATTTTTCCTGTAATTGTTAAACTTCCTATAATAATGTTTCCGTCAAACAAAGTTTAGAAAATATTTTTGTGTGTTTTTTTATTAAAAATTTAATAAAAGTTAATCAAATATCAAATTGTTTTAAAATTATGAAAATATCTAATAAATCAATTTTGAAAAAATAGTTATACATTTTTAACATTCAAAATGTTATGTAATATTTTAGTACTAATCATTAATA
The DNA here is from genome assembly GCA_963280985.1 of Strongyloides venezuelensis. NCBI lineage: Eukaryota > Metazoa > Nematoda > Chromadorea > Rhabditida > Strongyloididae > Strongyloides > Strongyloides venezuelensis. Next base: position 23,558,266 of record CAUJLX010000002.1, read on the forward strand.
TTATAAAACATGCTAAACATAGAATGTTTATTATTAGTTTACAACAACATTATTATGGAACAAAATATTTTTAAGTTTTTTTTGATTAATTTTTCCATAAGTAAAAAAAAGGAATATTGTTTGTCTAGGTGAAACGAGCGAAGCGAGCTGCTGCTCATTAAATATCTATCTTTTATCAAATTTCATCTATAAATTATTTTAATTTATTTTTTAAAAAAGATCATGGTTTCAAATAAATATTACAAAATATATCATAAACGGTAACAATAAATATACTTGTCGATTTTTGCGTTTAGGATACAAAATTATATACTCGGGACGAAAATTTAAAACTATTAACGATTTTTTGTGTAAATTTCTCTATGTGTATTAATTAAAGTTTAGAAAATTTTTTTATAATATCAAAAATTAAGCATTTTTAGGATACTGTATTTTCTTTTTCGTCATGTTTAAAAATAAAATATTTTGTAAAATTAAAAAATGTAGTTATTTTACATCATATATTTCTTTTTTTAAATTGTTTTTACCAGAAAAAAGTCAATACTTTTAAACAATTCTTTGTAAAAGTTTTTAACATATAAGAAAAAAACAATTATCCTTGATTAGGAATTACTGTTTTATCTAATAGCAGAAGTTATCTACATGTTCAGAGGGATAAACGCTTGTAAAAATTGTATCTTTTTTACTACGTAGGTGTTATTTAGAAAATAATACCTTACTAGTGTTTTTTTCTTTTATATTAATGTAACATTCTTCTTATAAAAATTGTAAATTAAAAAAATTAATTATTTCCGTATATTATTTACTAAGTAATTATAAATTCAATGTAGGATAAACTTCAGACTAAATCTTCTTAAAAACAAAATTTTACTATATTTATAGAGTTGTCGGCATATAGGAAATGCAGATAGTAATAACAATCGTTTTACTATTTTCTAAAACACTATCAAAGATATAATTTTAATTGACATTAAAAATTCTCTCCTGAATAAATGTTTATAGTTGTTATTTCACTAATTATTTTCCTCGATTTTCATTTTTTATTTTATATATAATGATATTTAAATTTTTACTATTATTTTAGAATGAAGTGCAAATTATATCTAATAATTTTTTCCTGTATTTTTTCACAAACATTATCGCTTTATACACTTCCAAGACATCCGCTACTTCCATTCAAGGATTTAATTGATAAAATCAATCCAAGATATAAAATGATTGGTTCTGGAATAAGAAGTAGTGTTTTGACACCACAAGACGAAGATTTATCGAACATTTCAAATGATATACTTTATAGAGATAAGATTAAAAGAATAATTGAAGAGGAAATAGTACTTTCCGGAATGGATAAAAGGAACACGAATTTTTGTTAAACAAAATACGTTAATGCAATCGAAAAACAACATTCAGTTAATGATAAAAAAATTTCTAATAAGCTTAAAGATCTCTTAATTCATACCTTGATATTCTATATACCTTTTTTTGATGAGCTATAATGAACAATGAATATTCACATTGGATAAAGGGTTAATTAGTAAATGTAATGGAACAACTTTTATATTTTTTAAAAATTATTTATTCCTTCAATAAATTATACAAACCGATTGTAATATTTTGTTTGTTTCAAATAAACTACTTGAATTGTAATTATTTGGCTAATAATAAAATTCTTTTTTTAATGAATTATTATTCTTTTCAAAAATAAATAAGAGTTTTAACAAAAACACATTTAAATAGTCATTGTTTTGCGAAAATACATAATTTTATTCATAGTAAGAAGCATAAGAATCAACATATTATGATTATACCCGTTCCATTTGAAAATGAAATGTAGTCTCTAGAACTTAGGGACTCCTGCAGGCCAAACTCTTATTCACTTGAATTGACGGTAAGTTTCTTATAAAATAACACAACTCATGAAATAATAATACATCGGTGAAAGATCTGGTTATAAAGAAAAGTGTTTTGTATGTATGTCATTTCCTGGTCAATTTCAACATTTTCCAACTAAACTCAACATTTTACCATTCAATCCCAACATTTTTCTATTCAAAGCCAACTTTTTTCTAATCAAATTCAACAATGCTTCAATTTACTTTAATTTTAAATTTTTTAAAAATAAAAAATGTAAATTTTATAAAATAAAGTACTTTTTCTTGTAAATTTTACTTTAATGAAGAAGGAAAGTAACTATGAGATTAAAAGAATTATAAGCATGTTAATTCTGACTTCAAATTTCTTTCACTATATTCATATATGCTTAATCCTATTGAAAATGCATTTTCTAAGATTAAAAACTGCGCAAGATCAAGATTAAGAAATAATGATAATGGAGTTTTAATCAGATATAATAATGTCTGAGATAAATAATATTACATCAACTGATTGCAATGGGTACTTTATATATATTACAAAAAAATAATACAAATTGTGCTGCGGAACTTCCCTACTATCATGAATGAAATCAAATTTATTAGTTTTTAAAATTGTAAGCTTTTTACAAATTAAAAATTTATTAGAAGTTTTATATAATTTTATATTAAAATATAATATTTTTAAAAACATACCTTGTAACTAAAAAAACTACAATTAATCTTTCAAAAAGATTACGAGGTGTCTAAATTGAATAAAAAAATATTGCCTTAGAATAGGGAAATGTTGCCTTTGAATAAGAAAATGTTGTATTTGAATAGAAAAATGTTGAGATTGAATAGGAAAATGTTGAGTTTGGTTGAAAAATGTTGAAATTGACCGGGAAATGGTATATAATGATTACAAGCCATTGGCTTGTCATCTTTTATTGTAATGTATAAATAGATTGCTTTTTATAAAATAAAATACTCTTACCTTTCTTACTGGTGTAATTTTATTAACTAATAACTAACTGTTATTAAACGTGAAATAAATATCAAACATGGAGTCTTAAAGAAATAACGATTATAAGTTCTCTCGTAAATCTGATAACATAACGAATTTCTACTTGAGGATTAAGCATATTAGATAAACTATCCGTCGTGAAGCAACAGAAGAACTTAAAATTAGCGTTATATTAAGAAATATTGATGACCATTGCCTAAATGATGACGTGATGGATGATTACGAAAACTTGTCATCGTCAGAGATATTAGATATAATTGAAGAATATTATTCCGATATTACGCAAAAAGATTTTTCAGTATATGATTTGTTATACTTATTAACACATAATCTAAAGATTAACTATGATGGTAGACAGTGATTTAGAAAGTTTGTTAAAAAAGCTGTTGATTGCATAAAATTCTTTAGACTAGTTAACTGCAACGCATTAATGATAAAGATTTTTATGGATAATGTTAGCTATAGACTTAGAAAAGATTTCTATATTTCGAGAACTGCCCTCTTATAGTATAAATATTGATAATTGATGCTTGGCATCAATTGAAATGAACAAAATACTAGAAAGTAATAATGTTAGGAAATTTTCAAGAAACACTATATAAAGATAAAAAGAAGTCGAGCAGTAATGTAAAAGAAATATCTAGGAACCTTAGCATAATAAAAGATAGTAGTACAAATAAAAGAAGTAAAAAGTCACTGATTGCGATAAATCCGAGCCACCATATACGTGAAAAAGCATATATCTATAAAACTAGAATTAGCATTTATATTGATACATAAACGAGATTTAATATTATGTCGATTAAAACTTTCAACAGATTACCCGTCAAGTATATAAAATATTTAAATAAAAACAAAAAAAACACAATAACATTACCAAAAAAAACTACAATCTTATCTAGGAGTATCATTACTACTAAATTTTCATGTGAATGTGCAGAAGTAGATAGCGTAGACATAAGTTGAATGGTATCAGTTGTTAAGTTTTATTTTTTGTCATTTACTTCAGTAGCTAGGTTTAGTATGCTGTCATTAATTGAGAATGTAATTAAATTACAAGGACAAGCAAATACACAACCAAATAATCTATCGTTAAATTTAAGTATGTTACAAGTTAAGAAATCTAAGATGACGATTGATGATTCGTCGTATAAGGTAGTAGAAATCCTGGGAAGTAACAATAAAGTATATATCAACCCAAATTTTACGAAGTTTATTCCTAGAGTAGCACCTACTAAAAGACCTGCCAAAAATGCAAAAGAACAAGGTAAAAATATGATAGAAGAAGACGTGCGTTGAGGATTCGTAAAAAGGGTAGATAATTCTGGTACACAAATAAGCAATAGTTTCGTAATAAGTAAACCTAATTTTATGATAATTCCAAAAATTATTAAGAAGCACGTTCTTTTAAATAAGAATCAAAGACTTATGATGAAATCTCTAAAAATCCAAAAGATACTGTTAGAATAACTCAGCAATCGGAGGAAATATCACTCCTAATTTCATTAAAATGTGATAAAATTAAGTTAGATTCCCTATGTACAATAGAATTAGATAGTAAAGGTTATATAACTGATAAAATAACGGATGAAACTATAAAATATCCTCATAAACATCACCATACCGCATCTTGTATATTAAAATTAGGAAAATTATTATTTTGCACAAAAAATATAAATAAAAGAATGAAACAATATTATACTAGTTACATCACATGCATGTACTTGCGTAGATGTAGACATAAAAAATTATCGTCATGGTCTGATGGCCAATAAGACAGATAAACTTTTAACGCATATCGTTTTTATATTTATAATTGCATTATTATCTTAATGGTTTAATTAAATCTAAATTGTATCATATTATACCATTTAAATTTATATAATATTAATAATTCTTTTGAAGCAATGAAAGGACACTCGCTTGTCAAAGTATGCATTATTTTATAATATATTATAACTATAAATTATCCACAAATCATGATTGTAAAAATTTTCTTGTATCCCATAATATTGACTTCATGTATTGTACAAAATATGACCACAGAAGTAATGGCATTTCGAAGCGATTGATGGTTTTGTCAAATATCGTATTGAAAAAATTGTAGAAAATAAGTTGTTATTCATTGCAACATTGGATAAATGTATGCTCATAAATCATTTCCATATTGTACAAAATAGTTTATCTAGTCAACATTTGTATTTTAATGATTAGGCATTGCTGTATGAACTAGTTTTTATGTTTAAAGTAGAAATATTAGATAAGCCAATTCTTTAAAGTTAATAAGAATCGCAAAAAGATTTCTAAAAAAATCTTGATTCAGAAATTGGCTAAAAATAATTAATTTACTGATGAGGAAAATGATATATACCACGCTTTAAGAAATAAAATGATAAATCTTTTGAAAGCTACTCAAAACATATCAAAAGTGTCTCGCTTATCAATGGTTGATTATGAGATCAACAGTGAGACTAATCAATCCAAATTTAGCCTAGAATTTAAAAATAAAAAAGAAACTTTATTCAAATTACAAAATATAACTAGCCTACGTGTTACCGACAGTACAACTTTAGTCAAAAAAGTGCCGTTTATATAAAAGAAAATAATTAGTTAAATAAAGAATATAAAAAATGGTTCTATGAATATGTGTTTAGTTCGATTAGTCAAACTAAAAAAAGAGGAAAATCACTGAAGAATGATTGTTTGCCTCAGATAGTTCATGTGTCGTTAACAGTATCCACAACTACTTAGAATACTGAGTATCCCATGCTTATGAAGGAAAGGCTGATTCATTAGTAAAAAAATGTTTGCTACTTCAATACTTAAAAAAACCTAAAGATCGCGTATGTTGGCATCTAAAATGTTTAATTTCATTGTAAAATTGTTTTAATAAAATTTACTATTATGTTATTGAACCGTCTCAGTACATTGAATATTCATTATTGTATCTTATAATTGCATTCACTATTATATTGCTTTAGAAAAATATTTAGTATTTTATTTGGTGACCCTTCCCAGTGGATAGGTGAACTCTTTATTTCTCTTTCGCAACAATAAAACAATATTCAACAGGTTCAATACAATTTTTATAAAAGTTTAATAAATGGCCACCTAGGGGATATTTAATTACTTAACTAACTATTTAACTTACTTATTAAAAACTATGATCTCTTTAACACTTTCTAGAGATCCTTTACTTTTCCTCAGTTACAATCCCCCTAGTGGACTGAAATTAAAATAAATAAGTGAATGTACAAAATATAAATTACGATATTTAATTATTTCTAATCATATAAATAAATGCTTTTTTTTAAAAACAACCATCTTCCCAACTTTATCCATTCCTAGTTTTTGTTTTGAGAGTTTATCATGATTTTTAGCACGAAAACAAAATTTAAATTTCATTTAATTTACTCGTCCATGGCATTTTAAATTTTGTTTTGGTAGACTTTCTTACAATCTGATTTATGGACTATTAAACATCTACCTCTAGTACCTTTATGCACCTTTAACTTAGATCCTAAGTCTTTAACAACTTTATAACCTTCTATAAACGGACTTTGGAATTTATGAGGAATTATCTTTTCTTCCTTGTTCGGTGGTCTTTTAATACAAACCATCTCTCCTTTTTCAAAACTAAGAAATTCTGTTCCACCTTTTTTCTTATTTTCTTTTTCTCTACATTCAGCAGTAGTATCTTCAATATGTTTATAAGCCTTCATCGCGTTTTTTGTTAACTCCCAACGATCAACATCTTTATCAAACAATGAATTTGGTTGTTTTCCTAACATAACGTGTAATGGTGTTCTACATGATTGTCCATAGAAAATTTCATAGGGTGTGCATTTTAATGTATCATGTAACATTGTATTGTGAAAATATGTCATTGGCAATAGAAGTTCGTCCCAATCTTGAGCGATTTCTTTTGTTATCAATTTCGTGCATATATTATGAAGTTGTCTAAATGCTCTCTCTATTAATACGTTTGCTTTCTTGTAATATGGGGTACCAGTTGTCTGCTTTATGTTTAACATTTGATATAAACTTGTTAATCTATTGTTTACTAATGATTTAGCGTTATCATTATGAATCTCCTCTGGAATACCATGACGGAAAAATAATTCTTTAAATAAGCTATTAACTATACTTGTGTACGTTAAATCTTTTAGTCCTGTCATTATTAAAAACCTTGAAAAATTATCAATGATTCCTAGAATGTATCGATTTCCTTCATGACTAATGACATTCATTGGTCCACAAACGTCGATAGAGACACTTTGCATTGGTCGTGAAAAGATTACTGATTTTTGGTTGTACTTCTTTGCGTGAATGTCATTTCCTAACAAACACTCTTTGCATCGTTTTACATGAAGTTGAATGTCCATAAACATATTTTTCCAGAAACATATATCTTTTAACCATCTGAATATTTTTTCAGCATTGTAATGACCACTTAAATTATGAGCGATATTTAACACTGTTCCAATTTTTGAATTCGGAACTATTACCACATACCCCATTCCAGTTAAATCTTCGATCATAATTTGATTGTTTAACTCAATAATCTTTCTTTTATCATACATTTTTTCCTCAAATGCTTCTTTTATAAATGGATCATTTAGTTGTTCCTCCGTTGTTATCTTATCAAAATTATCTTCGCTACCAAAATATAATTTTTGTAGTAATGGTATTTCGTCATCTATTTTATTCAGGGATTGTTCTTTGGTACTTGGTTTAACATCCTCTTCATCTGAAGAATCATTTACCTTATCTATCTCCCCTGTTAAGATATTCAAACAATTTACCATTTTACATTTTTCGTTTTCAAGCTTTTTTTCCCTTTCCCATGACTTCTCAACTCTCATTTTTTGTAGGGATTCTAATTCTTTTTCTTCCTCATCAATTTTTGATTTATTTAATTTTGAAGGATTTTTCAAAATTTCCTCTTGATCTAACCTGGATAAGTCATCCGGTATAATATTGTCTTTGCCTTTTATGTATTCGAAACGATAATTCATCTCGTGTAAAGGAATCATCAATTCTGCAAATTTTGCATCATTGTTTTTCTTCAGTAATCCTTTTATTGGTAAGTGATCCGATCTAATTATCAGTTCACTTCCTAGCAATACATGGCGATAATGTGATACAGCCTTACTTATTGACATCATCTCTAAAATTGTTGGGGCTCTTCCTCTCTTGGATTCAGATAAACGATAACTCCAAAAACTTATTGGTAGTTCGTTTCCCTCATCATCATATTGGCTCAACATAGCTCCAAGTCCAGTAGAACTCGCGTCGCAAGTTAGGTAGAAAGGTTTATTTCTATCTGCTTTATGTAATATCTTAGGGTTTCCGATTAATTCACGTAGTTTATAGTATGCATCTTCAGCTTCTGGTGTCATTTCGAATCGTTTTCTTTTCCTGGTTAAAGATAATAATGGCGCAACTATTGTAGAGAAATTTGGCACATAGCGTCTAAAAAAGTTTCCAGATTGAATAAAAGATTTCACTTGTCTTTTTGATGAAGGTAGTTTTCTTTGTAAAAAGTTTAACCGATTTTCTAGAGAAGGACAACTTCCATTCTTATTTATCTCGTGACCAACAAATTTTATCTTTTTCCCTCCTATTCTACTTTTTTCTAGATTTATCTTCAGGCCTAGATTAGAAAATTCTTTTAGCAGGTTTTTAACTGCGATTAAATGTGTAGCAATATCTCCTCTCGTAAAAACTATGAAATCATCTATAAATGCTTTACAATTTCCAACTTTATGGCAAATGGTATCTGCTATTTTTTGAAATTCACAAGCTGAGTTTTTCGCACCTTGAACTAATCTCAAGAAACAGTAGCTACCGGAATCCGTAAATATACCCATATATTGTTGGGATTGAGCTGGAAGGCTAATTTGAAAATATGCATTGTTCATGTCAATAACGCTGTAGAAATCATGACCAACTGTTTCGTCAACTAAATCTTCAATTAATGGAGTTGGATACTTCGTTGGAATTGTTATCTCGTTTATCGCTCTCATATCACCACATATTCTTCGTTTAGTAGGATCATTTGATTTCTTTAACGCTAACACGGGATGTAAGAAATTAGTATCCATTTTCCTTATAATCTTATTCTCAATTAAACGTTGTATATAATTTTCAATTATTGGTTTATCACATTCAGGTGTTCTATATCTCGGATATTTTGGTAACTCTTGGGAAGTAACTAAAATTGGACCAGATTCAATTTTTCCCTCACCACAATCTAACTCATGTTTGCATATAACTTCTGGGTAGCTATTCTTTAATTCTTTCTTCAATTCTTCTTCCTCTTCTAGGGAAATCTGTTCACATATAACGTTAATCATGGGTGTATTTTCTACCTCTTTACGTCTCAATTTCATGGATTGATTATTAATGATTATTTTCTCCTTCTTCATATCTACCGTTAAAATAACTTTACTTAAAATGTCGGTACCCAATATAACATCATAATCTTTTGAATTAAAATTATCACTAGCTACATACATTTTCATTTTAAATTTGTCATTTTCTCCAATTGTTAAATTTTGTTCATGGCAAGTTTTAAAAACGAAACATCTATCAGGTCCCATTGTCTTTACTGAAATTTTCTTTCTTTCTATTGGAATATTTAATTTATCCCCTAACTCTTTGGATATTACAGAAATACTAGCCCCCGTGTCTAACATCGCCATAGCTAGAGTTTCATCTAACTTAATTGGAATGACTGGAATTTTGGGGGAGTTTCTTCAATGATGATATATTTAAACTGGATACTTGGAGGTTAGGTTTCTTTTTACATTCTTTAGCTCGATGTCCTCTTTCTCCACATTTGAAGCAATTCTCCGTAAATCCTTTTGATTTACTCTTGCTACGTCTATTACCACGATTACTATTAAATAAACGATCTTTCTTAGCTTCAATGTTAATTTTCCATAAATCTTCAGCTACTACCATTGCTAGTTCAAATGAATCACAACAACCTCCGTATTTTAAAGTACCTCTAATTTGGGCTGGAACTAGATCTGCCATTTTATGTAATTTTTTCCTAAATCTCTCTTCCATTGAAGCATCTTTTTCAATCAAGTCAACCAACGTGTTTATTTCACTTCCCACTTTACGTATGTCTTCAATTTTTCGGATTTCTAACATATCGAGACGTGCACGAGCAGCATTACGATTCATCGCCCCCTGAAAATTGGTAGATAGGTAACTAACTAATAGATCATAATTATTTTGTAACTCTTTTCTATTGGCAACATCTCTTGCTGGGTTCTTGGATAAGTGCATAATTAAAACTGGAGCTCTCAATTTTCTAGGAATGTTTCTAACATAACAAAATGCATCGAATCTAGTTAACCATACTGAAAAAGCTTCATCCTCTCCTGTAAATTTCTCAAGATCTATAGCAACACTTAATCCATTCATTAATTGTCTAATTTGATTAACATCCATACCATTACCTCCATTTCCTGGATAATTTCGGCCAAATTTACTTCTATTATGAAAAGTATATTGACTTCTATCACTACTGGTTTCTTCATGTCTTCTGTATCTACCGGGTCTTTCATTATCAATTTGTCTATTATATCTTTCAAACGGGTTTAGGTGTGAAGAATTATTTTTGTTTTGATTATTAGCACTCTTAACTCTATCGTCATTCATATCATTATCATTTGAATACCCTCTTGAGTTCCTATCACTGTTTCCTCTTTCAAATTCAGAGTATTCTCCTGAATAAAAGTTATTATTTCTACTATCAAAACTAGGGGATTTTCTTGTGCTTAATATCCCAATGCCTGGATCTCTATTATTATTTATGGATTCCACATCGGTTACTCTACGAGCTTCACGAAGGTTTAGACCAACACTCTCCCTAACGTTTATCATATTCTGCTCCCTCATACGTTTGGTTGTATTTATCGATTCTAAACCACTTACATTTCTGATCATTCTCATGCCTGTAAACTCTCTAGGGCCTCCTCCTAGATTTTCATTATCGTTTACTTCCTGGTCAGTAGGACCGTCTCGTACATTTTGTAAGTCATTGACATTTGAATCCGCAAGACCTCCTCTTACGATCACCATACGTGTAGGACCTTGTACTACATCTCTCACATCATTAAGAATGGGGATTATCCTTCCATCTCTCAAGTTTACTAACTCTTCCTCGTTTACGTTTACAATAATCTCATTACCTTCACGAAAAATGTTATTATTTATTACCGGAGTACTGTTATTATCAATTAAAGGGTTATGTTTATCTTCCAATTTGTTTCCTCCTCCTTTACCAGATCGGGTGTAAGTTGGTAGAGACATTTCACTCCTGCTCCTTTGTAAATTCATCAGACCGATTACCTTATTATTTCTGAGCTTCATCAATCACTGGTTGGTTTCACTAAATTTACTTAACGACCAGAAAAATATTTAGTATTTTATTTGGTGACCCTTCCCAGTGGATAGGTGAACTCTTTATTTCTCTTTCGCAACAATAAAACAATATTCAACAGGTTCAATACAATTTTTATAAAAGTTTAATAAATGGCCACCTAGGGGATATTTAATTACTTAACTAACTATTTAACTTACTTATTAAAAACTATGATCTCTTTAACACTTTCTAGAGATCCTTTACTTTTCCTCAGTTACAATCCCCCTAGTGGACTGAAATTAAAATAAATAAGTGAATGTACAAAATATAAATTACGATATTTAATTATTTCTAATCATATAAATAAATGCTTTTTTTTAAAAACAACCATCTTCCCAACTTTATCCATTCCTAGTTTTTGTTTTGAGAGTTTATCATGATTTTTAGCACGAAAACAAAATTTAAATTTCATTTAATTTACTCTTTGGTACATCCTCAAAATACGATATTGTTTTATACGTATCAAAGAGGGAATCTTTTGTATGTATAATGATTACAAGCCATTGGTTTGTCATCTTTTATTGTAATGTATAAATAGATCGCTTTTTATAAAAAAAATACTCTTACCTTTCTTACTGGTGTAATTATTATTAAATGTGAAACAAATGTTAAACAGAAGGTAAGTTAGAGTTTCATATCACGATTCAATCAAGCCGACGTCCAAATAATGTGAAAGTTCTTGACTTGTTATGCTTTGATTATTTAATTTTTTATTTCAATGTTAGTTTGGTTGAAAACTTCCTGTCTTCTTTCAAGATTTAATGTCTACCACCAAATCTTTTGGTGTAGTATTGTGCAATGAGTTTGCTAGCTGATTCTAAAACAAATTATGCATTGATTTTTTGATAGTATGTTTAAGCTTAAAATTATATGAGAAAGTTATCTTTGAACATCTTTCATTTTTATAATTGTAATTGCTTTTTAATAGAAAACAATGAAAAAAGTTTATGCTAAAGATGGAACTTAGTTTGTTTTACAGGATCGTACATCTTGTGACAATGAATACACATATAATTTAACTACAGAAACTTTAAAATTTCATTGCTAAAACCAGAATTTATTTTAAAAAATCTTGTAAAATAAAATTTAGTATTTGATGTCGTTAAGGTATAAATTAAAGTTTAATTGTATCATAAACTTGAGTAATTGTTTTTTTTATTTTTGACTGATACCTCTAACCATTCTTACTACATCTTGTATTCTTAAATTAGCTGCATTAATGTACCAATTTTAATTTGTTAAAAACTCTTCTAATTTAAAAAAGCAATGATTTAAATAAATGTTTTATTCAAGTTTGAATTATAATAATTAATAAATTACCATTCAAAAAATTGTTTAATTTTACTCAGGATAAGAGTATTTTTTGATTTTAAAAAGAAAATATATATTTTACTCATTTTTTTCTTCTAGATGTGGTTATAGTGATAAGGAAAATTCCAATTAATTTTCAGTTATCAAATTAGACATATTCTTGAGGACAAAAAATTATAATACTAAGATTTAATCATTGTATTTCCAAGTTTGATGAAAAAGTTAGTCAAATGCTTTAAAAGTTATTTGTAAATATAAATTTAATAGTTATTGTTTATTTAAAATATTGATTTATCAATATTATACTATTAACAGTGTCCATTTATAACTTTTTCATCTGATCCATCATCTTCATAAGAATAGATGTATTCTGTTGAATAATCATATTCATCGCTTTCTTTACTTTCTTCGGATTCTTCAGAATCAGACTCTTCTTCATATTCTAGTTCCTCACTCTCTGTAACTTCACCGCAGTATCCTATCTTCTTACCATTTCTATAGACTACGCATCTACGTTTTGTTCTTTTTGTGATTGTTCTTTTCCCACCGGATTTACCAGTTTTTTGTGTTGTTGAAACGACGGCTTTTTCCTCTTCATCACTATCCTCATATTCATATTCATAGTATTCATCAGAATCACGATCTTCTTCCTTATATTCATATTCATAATATTCATCAGAATCAAGATCTTCATCTTTATATTCATATTCATAGTATTCATCAGAATCACGATCTTCTTCCTTATATTCATATTCATAATATTCATCAGAATCACGATCTTCTTCCTTATATTCATATTCATAATATTCATCAGAATCACGATCTTCTTCCTTATATTCATATTCATAGTATTCATCAGAATCACCATCTTCTTCCTTATATTCATATTCATAATATTCATCGGAATCACCATCTTCTTCCTCATATTCATATTCATAATATTCATCGGAATCACCATCCTTATACTCGTAATATTCTTCATACTCATCAGAATCTTCATAACTATAATAGTCGTATTCCTCTTCAGTATAATCACCTGTAACGGCTTTTTTAGTAGTTTTCACTGGAACGACTTTAGGAGTAGTTATTACTGGAATTTTACAATCAACAGCTGCATTGGAAACATTCTTTTGTGTAGTAATATTCGGAACGTTTGTTTTGTTTTGATTCTTAGTTAAAGTATGACTTGAATTAGAATTACTTTTTTCTAATGCTTTTGCTGAAATAGATAAAACAACTCCAATAAGGAGTAAAACAGTATATAATTTATTAAAATTAATAAATCTCATTATTACACACCAGAAATAAAAAAGATGTGATGTTATAATAGGATAAGAGTCTCTTATATACAAAAATTTAAAAACAAACTAACAAAATATTTATTTTACAAGCTGATGTTTTTGAAACTTTTTTTACAATACTATTTTTTAATTGAAATTTGTTGTTTATTATAAATATAATTTTTAAGAATGTTGATACACAAAACATCAGTTTTGTAAAAGTTCTATTTTGGTGTTGGTGGCTGAATAAATTATCATATTATATATTTAGTCTATATATAGAAGTTTTACAAAAACTTTTTAAGTCTATTTTTAAAATATTTATTTTCTACCTTTTTTATTTTAATTTAAAGTAAATTTTGTAAATTTAGAATATAATTTCTTTGTTTATATAGATATATTTAATTAAAAAAATTGTTTTACTCAATATACAAATATTATGAAAATTGGCAAACTTGATGGTGAATTCATTAGCCTTATAAAAATAATAACGCAGAAAGTTTTATTTTTAGAGATACTTAAATAATTATGTTTTTAGTATAATCAAAAAATATTTATTTTTATTTTTATACTCTATGTGTTATGAAACTTGTTATTTTTGTTAATATATAAATAGAAAATATAATCATTCTATTTCAATCGAATCAGTAATTTTTTCATCTTCATTGATATTCTATTTATAAGTTTAGCTTTTGTCTATAGTGTTTTTAGGCTCAATTATTAAAAAAAATATGTATAAAATATTTAATTACGAGGAATATCCTCACAATTATCAATGTTATAATTTACATGATTGAAGAAGTAATTCACAAAGGTTTTGAACTTTTTCAATAATACTTGAGTGTCATAGGTTTAGCTTTATTATTCCTAAACCATATAAAAAATAAAAAAGAAAATGAGACGGATTGTAATTCTCTCATAAAGAAAAAAAAGGAGACGAAATACCCGCAAGTAATTAAAATGAGATAGCTAAAGTGGTTGTAAGATACCTAAAAAGAGTAACATTACAATCACATACATATTTCAAAATAACTTTATTTTGTTCATTTACAAACCACCTAAAGATGTTAAAATATGTAATCATATTTTGAAAACGCTTAACCCCAAATATTTTCTCAATTTTACCACACAATTAATTTATTATTTATCGTGTAATATTTATATATTTTTGTATACTTATTTAACATTATATAATTTAATTGTAGAAAAGTAAATAAGTTGGCTAAGCACACCTCAAGAATTTATAAGCTTGAGAATACACGTATTTAAATATAAATAAGTTAGATTTTTCAAATTATTAATAATTGTATTATTTTTTTTCCCCTATTAGGTGGCCACTAATATTTAAGTATAATTAAAGTTTGTTATTTCTTCTTTCTGTTATTTTTATTATTCAACAAAAATAATTTTTGCTAATGTATATTAAAGTTAAGATTGTTTTTTTTTTAAATTAATTGTTGATTTAAAATAACAGTATAAAAATATTTTTGAAATCAAATACAAATTTTAATTTTTTTTTATGTATGTATAATGTGAAAATATTGTTGTTATCTATTTTTATAATATTATCTTTGTTATTGCTAAAAGTCTATTCGAGAGATATATTTTTTCGAGATGAATTCATAGAAGACTATTTACAATTTGCGTATGATTTTCTTGAATAGATAATAATAGTCTTTGTATTTGCGTCATAACGATCTTGATTGAAAATCTTATCATCCCGATAGTTCCAAAATAAATATGGATTTAATTTTTCTTCAGCTAATATCAACTGAGGCAGAAGATTTATTTAAAATTTACATGAAAAAGATAGATATTAAGCACTGAAAACATCATAATGAAAGGTTTTTATAAAAATTTATCTTAAAAACTTATTTATATTTTTTTTCTATTAAACTAAGTCATTCTAAAACTACTTTCTCAGAAAATCTCTTAAATTTTGGATAAACATATTTTGAATAAGTTAAAATGATATGTTGTAACATATTTACAAAATGAATAATTATAAATAAAGTTAAAAGAAAAAATTTTTTTTACCACTATAAACAGTGTCAATTTTAAATATTTAATTTATTTTATGTAGATAAAGTTATCAATTTTTGTAATAAAAATAACTACATTATCACATGATTATCCCTTTAAACGTATTTGCATATTCTTTAAATGGAAATGCAAATATTAAAATTTTTAAATATAATGTTATAATGATCTTTGTAATGATAATTATTATCCAACAAAATCCTATCCAATATAAACTCATTGGTTGAGAAGTGAAACATTTTCAATATTGCTGTAATTTTTACAAAATAAAAATAAAGATTGTATAGAAAATATAATTTTTATTTTATATAATTTAGCCTGAAGTATTTTTGTAAATTATTCTTTTGCTTTCATTTTGCAGATATTATCAGATAAAAATAACTTTCTTAAAAACAGTCACCAAAAATTACAATCATTGAAAATCATAATTATTTGCATAGAATAAAAATTCCAATCTTCTTTAATATCAATGAAATCATTTATAAAAACAAGGAAGTAAAAATGTTTAATTACATAAATATATTCTATTTATAGTATGTTATTAAAAAACCGTAAATAATAACAAGGTAGCCAAAGTGATTTCTGATAAGTGTTGTAATGAAACATCTATATTAGAAATCAATAAGATTTTAATTTATTGATATAGTAGAACTATAATATCATAATTGTTTATTTGAAACTTGATAATTACAAAAAAAAATTTGCAAATGACTAAACAGCAGAATTTCTCAAAATCACTTTATTTCATATAATCTAAAAAGAATCAGATATTGGTGCACATATATAAAAAATATTTTAATTGTTACTTAAAGTATAATTATACAATATATTTTATTAATCTTTATGGAACATAATATTAAAGATTAATAAATAGTAAATTAAATTAGAGATGAAACATTAATTTTTATAGTCAAATTCTCTGCCGGCTTCGGCATTAACAGCTCTGTATTGAATATTGGCGTAGTGTTGTTTTTCACCATTGAATTGGACTAAAACTTGACTGAAGACTGGTTTCATATGAACATTTTTGACTTTTCCACACATGCAAAGACCAGATGTTCCTTTGTCATAACGATTCTTAATTTCAAGACCTAATGATGTAGCACATGGGAAGTGTTTTGGAAGGAAACCATCGACAACTTTGACTTCAACTTTTCTTCTTGGAGCTGACATAATTAAGTAATTACATACACCAGTGGCATTGATGGACAAGGTTTTCCATTGAGAAGTAGCTCTGAGTTTAGCCCTACCACAGCCTTCGTTAGAAGGAGCAACAATACCGCAAAGTCTGCCAACGTATCCTTTTGGGCACCTGCATGTGGAACAGTCCTTTGGATCGGGGTATGCTCCATTAATACAGCCCTTAGGTTTAGAATTTTTGCAAACGTGTCCACAGTAGAAGTCGTTAAGAAGCTTAATATCGTTATGACTGTATTCATATCTTTGTCCTAACATGTTGTTGTATAATTTGTTCCATTTTGATGTGTAAGATGGTTCATCATTTTCACAGTGATCATCAGGTGCATAATTCATGATTGAACCAAAATCGAAAGCTGTGTTCAAAATTCTGACATTGAATCCCCAAATCTTTTTGTATAATTTTTTGTATTTTTCTTCAATTTCACGGTGATGAACTTTAACGTATTTGTTTCTATCCCAGCGTTGAACATGTGGAATCAATCCTAAGGCACGGCCAATCCAATGTTTAACACATCCAACTGAGTTTGTACATCTTTTGTCTACGTATATGATTGTTGGTTTTTGCTTTTTCAAGTTATCTTCAATAGAGTTTTCCTTGCTTCTAACGAAGAAAATTCCAGGATGACTGAATTTCTTTGTACTTCTTTCAAATTTAAGACATGTGTAGTGTTCGAGGTGAGTGAAAGCTTTTTCAATAATATTACATTTTGTGGTGAAATCGAAGAAGTATTTGATTGGTGAGGTGAAGTTGAAGTACTTTCTTTTAAGAATGGCTCTTTTTTCTCTGATGCTATAATCTTGCTAAAATAATATGTAACATTAAATGAAATATAATAAAATTTACTTACACAATGACCAGTAGTCGCAAACGAAACGAGAATAGATAGTAAAAGAATGTAATTCATTTTTAAATTGAATGCATAATTTAGATTTTCCCTTTCCTATTTATATCATTTCTCGTTGTATGAAATACCTCTATGCCAAATAAATTAATATTGAAATAAACTTACTGTTAGTACAAGGTTTTTTTAATTTTAATAAATTCATTATAATTTTCATTTATTACCGTTAAAATTTTTATTTTCAAATAATCTTCATTCATTTAATTACCACTTTTTTCTAAAATGATTTTTATCTTATTATATTTAGTAGAACAAATACTTATTACTATGATTGTTTTTGAATCTAACGTGAAAAATGTGAGATTTTAAAATAAAACTTTAATTATACTTTTTATATAAATACAATTACATATATAAAAGAAAAAAAATTGGTCATTTTCTAATCAAAGGGGTCCTTTCTTTTTTAGGCTAAAAAATTTACAGATACATAAATTTGTCTTTAGAATTACTTAACAGCAGATATAATATAAACTTATTTTACTATCTGTCATGTTTGTGATTTTTTTAATAAACAATAACCTCCAATATAAAAGAAATGATAAACGTATATTTTTTAATCATTGTTTCATTAAATATTAGCAAAAATAATTGTATACCTGAGAAACAATGATGATTATATGTGCAAATAGAATTTGAATTTTAGTTGTTTTTTTTGTTAAATTAACGATATTTTATATTGGTTTAATATTTTACAACTTTTAAAAATTCTATTCAATTTTATATAGCAAAAAGTATAGCATGTCTTTTGATTCTTTTTCACGCTTTTATAAACTTAGGACAATTGATTTGATAGCAGAAAATTGACAATTTTTATATTTTTTGATTTTATTAATATATTCTTAGTTTTATTTTATTCTGAAGCTACTGTGTCTCGACTTTTTAAAAATTAAAATTGAGTGTCATGGATAAATAATATTACAATTCTTATGAGGGTGAGTTATCGAGAATATTATTATTAAAATAAAAAAAACTTAATATGTGGATTTTTAATAACTTAAAAATCTTTTAACACAACAGACAAATGTGAGAGTATTAAGATTGTTATTGTACATTTCTGTTAAAAAAAAACAATTGTTATCAACTCATTTTTCTAATACAATTTTTCTTTAAAATATGATATTATAAAAATTAATTCATTTATAAAAGATTATCTAAGAATACAAAAGGATTTTTTTTATTCTAATACTTAAGAAAAGACAGATTTATGATTACAAATAATACAAAATTTGAATAAACACTATCACAATAAATTATTAATTTAGGGAGACAATTTCAACAGACAAAAAGTGTATACAATACAAGGAAAACGAAAACGAAACTATTCTTAAAATTTCCTCTTTATTTTTTTATATTCTTTGTCATTTTAGAGTATTCACAGCCAGAAAATTGGTAAATATTGGAACAATTAATTTTGTATTGTTGTAGATTTGTAGGGGATACTACACTTATATTTTATAACAAAATTTCTAACTCGAATAACAAATATTTAATATAACAATAATCAGAATACAAGCCTACAAAATGTCATTAAAATTAACTTAAAAAATTTATTTTAATATAATAAAAGTGACATTGATAAAATCCAATAATTCCATGAAACCATTATTTAAAATTTATTTAAACCATAATGAAAATTATTAACTACTATATAATTAGAATAAAAATTTTATTATCAAATATAGTGTAGTTTAAAAATCTAAAAGTGATTATAGTATAATATCCTATTTCTGGTGTAATAAAATTCTATACGATATTTAATAATTCCTAAAACGTTCCAATATTATTTTTTTTATTGATTCTTTAATAATTTGCGGAGAAACCAATGTTTTTGTGTTACTTGATTGGTTTTACTATAAAATAATTAATATTTTTGTATCATATTGATTTTTAATATATTAACATTTGTGGTTCTTTAAATTTTGAAAATAAAATTTTTTTTTACATAATAAGAATGCATGAATTTTAATAATATTTTAAAATTAATATTTAGAATTGACTAGTTTGTTAGATTGTAATTAAAAGGAAGCATAAAAAGAAGAAGTTTCCCCGAAAAGTTATCATCAGGTAATTATATCATTGTGGTAACCAACTTTATTTTAGATTCTTTGAAATCTATATTTTTTAAAATCATAAATTAAAATGATTAGGCCATATATTTTATATTTTTATGTTTGTAAATTTTTTTACCAAGATATTGTAATTTTAATACCCATATTTAATACAAATTTTTAAGATATATCAAGGCGTAATGTTAATATTTTTATAATTGCTACTGGAAATATTTATAACTTAATATCATATAATAACAACTAATAGCGTTTTCTTACGTTAATGTGACGAATTTAAAAAAAGCATATACGATTATTATAGTAATTATCAGACTTTTTGAAAAACAAAACAAAAATTAATATCAAAAAATATCATAGATCGGTATTACTTATTATTTTATGATAAAAAGGTAGGTGATAATATGTTTGCTGCTAGAATTGTATCAGTATACACTGATGGTGACAATACAGAAGGTGATAATATAACTCCAGATAAAACGGTTGGTGATAACACATCCGGGCATAAAACAAATGGTGATAAAATAACTGGAGACAAAACGTAGGGATTTATAACATTTGGTGACAATACGTATGGACTGAATACGTAAGCATTAAAAACAGCTGCAGAGAGAACATTTGGTCCAAGGACATATGGAGAAAATATCATTGGATTTCCAACTTGTGGAGATAAAACAGGTGGTGATAGAAGATATGGAGCAATGATGGACGGAGAAAACAATGATGGTGATAATGTTGTTGGCCCAAGTAATGTAAAAGTATTAATTGATGGTGCAAAAGCGAATGGAGATAATGTTGTATGGTCTCCTTTTAAAGTTAATGTTCTTTTAAATCTTCTTGAATAAAATCTACTACCACCTCTTCTTTCTGCAATTGGATCTGGTATTTCACTGATTTTCCGTACACTTTCCCATAATGATCTTTTTTTATCGACAAGTGTCATTCTTTTATACTCTCCAATACTAAATGGAAATTTATTTCTCTTAGTTTTATATGGACCATTTTCACCATATAACATCTCTAATTGTTTGGGTGATAAAAATCCATATTTTAAAGTTTCAATATCTCTCTTTTGTCTAAAAGAAAAAGTTTTTTGGATATTTTGAAATGTAGTTGAAACAAAATTCGTTATTTGATTAATTTCACCATCTAAGCCATTGTCTTCTAAAACTCTACTAACATCTTCAATAATTGAATCCGCTCCTGTTACATCCATAACCATTTCAAGAACTGCTTCTTTGTCTTTATCATCCATACCTAATTCATTCATAACTTTAGGGAGAGGTAGAATATCGTTTTTTGAATTTGGATCTGATTCATCGTGATACAAGGGGAACAGATTTGGACTTAAAAATGAATATTGAGATTTTTTATTTCGCATGTTTGATGGGAGTATAGAAGCAAATCTTGGAGATAAAATTGACGGAGTTTCTTTACCATGGTAATGTTTTTCTAATGTAAATATTAAATCATTAAATTGTGATTCTAACGGTTTTGGTGGTGTTGTTGCACGAACATACCGCTTCAAGTAACCAGGTTGATCCTCTGAAACATAATCAAAAACACGTTTGTAATTATTTTTATTGTTTAAATTTTTATCATTCATTATATCATTTAACTTTTTAATTTTTTTATATGTATCTTTCCATGGTTTCTTTTTTTTCTTTTCGTTATCTTTATTAGAAAACGAAAAAATATTTGTGAAAAATTTTACTATTTTTTTAAAAAATGAATCTTCTGATTCTTTTGTTTTCAATTCTTTAATTTTATCCTGTCTTATAATATTGTATTCAGATGTGTTTTCTCGTTGTATATGATAAATCTCTCTGAATCTGTAGGACTGTCTTTTGGAACGCCCGAATGTTTTCATTAATTTTCTATCTTTTGCTAATATTAAGCATTGAGCAGGATACTTTGGATCATTATTATTGTAATCAATTTTTTCTAAACATTGCAGAAGTGCTACTTTTTCTTTTCTAAAAAACAAATTTTGTCGGATAATAATATAAAATGCTTACATAGAATCCATTTTATTTATTAAATCTTTTCCCATTACGCCAATCAAATTATTAATAGCTTGATTATACCAGGATTTGTGAAGTATTAAGACACGCTCATATTGCTTCTCATTAAGCTTATATTTTTCGAATAACTTTGTGTTATTATCTTCAATAATTTTAGAGTGAATTATGGAAATAAAAAGGAAGAGAACAAGGGTATTTGAAGGTGTTATGAAAAGTTTAGAATATTTTAATAACATTGGATGTAGATAAAATTATGTAAATATTAATATGTTATATTCTTGAATTTATACCAAGCTCTTACACCTTATGGCGTAATTTTGTGTTTATTCAGATAAAATAAAATAAAATGCTGCACCTTATGTGCCAGTTCACTTCTATTATCAATGAATTGTAATATATCTTTACAAATGTTAATATAATTTTCTTAATAATTTAATATTTAAACTGTTAAATAACTTTCATATTTCTTTTATGAATTTTTAATTATATGTTCATTTCATTATATTCATCATACTATATAAATATTAATAAATTATTGTAATACAACATTTTACAACTAATATTTACTATTTTCAGTATAATTTAACAATGAGAGCGCCTAATATGGAAAATTTGCTGTTAGAGGCTGATACATTAAAATCTTTGAAAAAAGTACATCAGAAATCGCCAATTTGTAAGTGCAAAGTTTCATCAAAAAAGGCCACTGTTAATTTATCTTTTAACAATAATCATAGACGGAATTCAAATATGACTCCATGTACACCTAACAATGAATATCAAACAAATGTTTATCATACAAATTCTAACAATTCAACATTAGAATATAAACTTCCCAGAATTCCATCTTCGAAATCAAGAAATCAACATTTGTTTGTAAAAAATATGCAAAATTTTTTACAATAATTATAGAAATCTTCTATCATTATTTTTTAATGATATTTACTAAGAAATTACGGAATTAAATATTTGATCTATAAAAGATAGTACATTTTTAAAGAATTACACTTTTGAACTATTTAATTAGTAACATTTTGAATAAAAACAGTAATAAATATGTAGGATTGCAAATAATATTTTAATTTACGAATTATTTGATCAATCAGTGAACCTTTTTGATACGTTACTAAGAAAAATGTCCACAAAAAACATCTTGTAAAGGTGAAACTGTTGTAATTAAACACTTTAATACTTTTTTAAAAATGTTTATTTAGTTATATTAATGAAATAAATCAAATAAAATTTTTAAACTAAAATTTAATTATACTAAACAAATTAAATTTTATAATTAAATACTAACACAAATATTAGTTACTTAAAAAAATTTAAATACATTGTAATTTAAACTTATGTAATATATTTTAATGATGTTAGAAGAATTGAAACTATAACATTTCGATCAAATACTTCTCTTACAAAATATGATATTTTATAGAACAAATTATTTGTAATACAACAAAGTTATAATAAATTATTTTATGATATTAAAGAAATGTTCTCATCATAAGCATTGATGTCTAAATGAGTAAATTAAATTTTTTGCAACACAATTTTTCTGATAAAATAACCTACTTACTAATGTTTATAGGAAATTTGAAAGGGTTATAAGTAATATCCAGAGGATAAATAATTGTAAATTGGATAATAAAAAAATGCGACAGAGTATATAAGGTTTGTTTTAAATTATAGTATTACAGTTACTTTTTCTTATCTTATTGGATATTGTATAATAAAAATGAGATTACCTTGTCTTCAAAGATTTCGGTGGCTTATACCTTCACGAACAATAGAAACACTGCTATTCGTAAGCATATTTGTTATCACTATCTCTTCTACTAAAGGATTGATACCAGCGAACAAGAAAGAAGCCATAGAAAAAAGTAAATTAACAAAAAGTCAAATGGATAAGGTTATGAATCTACATAAATCATGGTACAATCAGGCCATCAATGGACTTCTTGGTGTTATGGGAAAAGAATTAATCTCTAAACTCACTAATGTGTAAGTTTTATAATATAAAAATGTAGCAATTTATCCTTTCTTTCAGAGATGAAAAAATTACTTTGTTACAATGTTTAGAATCCATTGGATACATGGATATACATCCAAGGTATCCTGCACAATGTCTTATATTAGCAAAAGATAAAAAATTCCATAGAGTTAAAAGGCAATCATTAAGATTCCGTGAAGAATTCCACAAGCAAAGAGAAAGTGATATTGACAATAAAAATATTATTAAAGCTAAAAAAATAGTGACTCTTAAAACAAGAGAATCAGGAAATTCTATAATAAAGAATATAGCGAAATTTTTCACTAACATTGCTTCATTTGTTGACCCAAGAAAGAAGAACAAAAAAGTTACTCCATGGAAGGAGACATACAAAAAGATATCTAAAATAAATAAAATTATGAAATCAAAAAATATTGATACGGATGCTTCATATAAACGTGTATTTGATTTAGTGGCAGAAGATCAACCAGAAAGAATCGTTAGAATAGCTCGGTCCCTTGCAAAGCCAAAACCATTGGATACACAATTTAATGATCTCATTTTTACATTAGAAAAACATTATCATGGTAAAGAAACTCCTTCAATTTTATCACCAAGATTTGGTTCATTACTTCCATCAAAATATCAGAAAAAGAATAAACAATCATTTATCTTGAGTCCAAATTTATTTCCTCTGTATCAAGATGAATCGGACCCAAACTCAAAAAATGATATTCTTCCTATTCCGAAAGTAATGAATGATTTGGGTATCAATGAAAAAGATAAAGAAGTGATTCTTGAAATGATAATGGATGTAACGGGTGCTGATAGAATTGTTGAGGGTGTTGAGGATGTTTTAAAAACTAATATACTTAGTGATGACATTGAAGCTATAACATCATTTGTATCTAACGCTTTCAATGCAGTTCAAAAAAATTTTAATCCTAGACAAAAAAGAGAGATGGAAAATAAAAGATTTACATTTTTATCACCATCGCAATTAGAAATAATATACGGGGAGGAAGGACCATATAAAATTAAACGCAGTGAATTTCCATTTAGTATTGGAGAGTATAAAAGAATGACACTTGTTGATAAAAAAAGATCATTATGGGAAAGTGTACGGAAAATCAGTGAAATACCAGATCCAATTGCAGAAAGAAGAGGTGGTAGTAGATTTTATTCAAGAAGATTTAAAAGAACATTAACTTTAAAAGGAGATCATACAACATTATCTCCATTTGCATTTGCACCATCAATTAATACTTTTACATTACTTGGGCCAACAACATTATCGCCATCATTGTTTTCTCCGTCCATCATTGCTCCATATCTTCTATCACCACCTGTTTTATCTCCACAAGTTGGAAATCCAATGATATTTTCTCCATATGTCCTTGGACCAAATGTTCTCTCTGCAGCTGTTTTTAATGCTTACGTATTCAGCCCATACGTATTGTCACCAAATGTTATAAATCCCTACGTTTTGTCTCCAGTTATTTTATCACCATTTGTTTTATGCCCGGATGTGTTATCACCAACCGTTTTATCTGGAGTTGTATTATCACCTTCTGTATTGTCTCCTGCAGTAATGACGGATTCCATTTTAGCGGTAAATGTTTTATCACCAGCATTTTTATCATAAAAATCATTCAAATTTTAAACAAAATAGTACATTTCTTGTAAATTGTTATGCCATT
The DNA here is from genome assembly GCA_963280985.1 of Strongyloides venezuelensis. Lineage (NCBI taxonomy): Eukaryota > Metazoa > Nematoda > Chromadorea > Rhabditida > Strongyloididae > Strongyloides > Strongyloides venezuelensis. The sequence continues at coordinate 23,584,096 of CAUJLX010000002.1, forward strand.
GTTTTTATTTAACTCTTAATAAACTTTTTTAAATTTTAATTATTATCCACCACTTGATAAAATACTAGGTGATAATATATCAGCAGCCAATGCTGATTCAGTAAAAATAGCTGGTGACATGACAAAAGGATTCAAAACAGCTCCTGACAATACTGTTGGCGATAAAATATCAGGACAAAGGACATGTGGACTTAGAATCAATGGAGACATAACATAAGGATTAATTATATTTGGTGACAATACATATGGACTAAATATATAAGCGTTAAATATTGCAGCAGATAAAATATTTGGTCCTAAAACGTAGGGTGAAAATATTAAAGGATTCCCAATTTGTGGTGATATAATTGGTGGAGATAGCAGAAGTGGAGCGAAAATTCCTGGTGAAAATAATGAGGGTGAAAGGATTACTGGAGCTAAAACGGTGTGATGGAGAATTGTTGGTGAGAAGGCGAAGGGGCTTAATAATATTTGACGTTTTCCTCTTCTTCTGTTTTTAATATCAGCAAAATGGTATATTGTATTAATTAATGCTTCTTTTTTCTCAACTTCTGTCCATGTTTCATAGTTGTCTATGGAAAATGGAAAATCTTCAGTTTTATATATGCCATCATCGCCAAATAAATATTCAAGTTGGTGTTTTGTCATGAATGTGTATTTTCTATGACTTAATTCTCTTTTTTGTCTAATTGTAAAAGTACTTTCTAGATGATCAAATGAATCTTTAACTGCCTGGGAAATTTCTGTGATACCATTTCCAATCTCACCCTTGGATTCATCATTAAACTTTGTAAATAGATCTTCAATTGATTCAGAAACACCACTAACTTCCATAATCATTTCCAATATACTATCTCTATTCTTTTTATCAATACCCAAATTTCTTAATATATACGGTATCGGTAAAATATTGTCATGTTTCTCATTCCCTGAGTCATTACCTTCGGGAGTATATAAAGGAAACAGGTTTGGTGATAATATATTTCTATAAAAAGAAAATTTACGAGATGATTAAACTTTTTATTACCTTGTATTACCATTGTTGTCTTTCTCATAGACAGAAAGAATTGAAGGTGATAAAATTCTATAAAAAGAATCTTTACTATGTTGTTGTATGGTATCTAAAAGTTGGTGTGCCTCCATTAATAAAGAGGGTTCTGATTCTCCATAATACTCCTTGAGACGTGTACTAATTTTTTTTGGTGGTGAATGACGAATTTCTTTTCCGGTAATTAAACTTAAAACTTTGTCTCTATAATTATTTTTTGATTTAAATTCCTTGAATTGTTTATGAATCATCTTAAGACGATTGTGCAATGATGACCAACTACGAATTTTTCGGTTACGATTTTTGGCAACATTTGATATATTTACAAAAAAGTCACGAATGTTATTAAAAGAACCTTGTTCATATTCAGTGATGGGTACCTTTTAAATTTGGCATACTTTTTAATTTTGTAATCGAAATATTTCTTTTGTATCTTCTTTTATAAATAAAATTTTCATTAAATTTTATTCTTTTGATTTTTTACTATTAAATAATGACCATTTAATAGGGGATCTCAAAATTTTACTCAAACTCATATCCACGAGACATTTCGAAATCTTCTTAAGGTTATACGAATCTTCAACTTGTTTTAAACATTCAATAATCCTAATTCTCTTGGATTCACCAGATATTTCAAATATCTCTTTTCCTACAGCTCCTAATAAGCTACTGATAGCATTATTATATTGAAATATATGAGCTCTTGAAACTTTAGTATACTCCTTTTCATTCATTTTAACATTTTCAATACCACGTTTAACTTCTTCATCGAAATTTTTCCCAGAACAATTAATCTTAAAATAATTTATGATTTACACTTTATTAACTTACATTATCAGTAATTAAGAAAATAATTATAGTAAAAAAACAATATTGTTCCATATTAGTTGAAAAATCATCTCATAAAAAAATTATACGACATTTTAATTAATATTTATGTTATTGTTCCCATTAACTATGATAATAAATTATTACCTTGAAATAATTAGACATATAAAAATAAAGAAAAACATTTACTGGGTTGTTCAAAAATAAATAACGGTTTTGATGATACGTTATTAGATATGTATTATTTAAATATAGGATTTTAAACTAAACACAGATTGTATCTGAATCTATGGAAAAAATGCAATAAAGCACTTGATAAAGACCATAAGCTGAACACATTCTACAATATTACTCAAAAAGATTTGTACTAATATCCTTTAAAAAAAAAGAAATTTCAAAACCAAAAATAAAAATAGAAATGATGAATAAAAGAACGTAATAAAAATTAGTGTACGTGTAAAATTCGAAAACATTTCAGGAATATGAGTTTTAGTATTGTTTCTAATCGGTTAAAAGTCATTGATAATTTGGAGAGTTACCGCTATAGACACATCATGGAATTTAAAGTGGTAATCTTCGAATTATGTGGGAATTTGTTACTCATTCATTTAGGGTAATAGCGACGTTACATATTTTTGAACAATCTGACATTTTAAATTATTTTTTTACATTTTTTATTTTTCTCATATTGACAAACATTTAATTACATAATACATAAAAAATTACGATATAAAAGTTAAAACAGAAGAATGATTTCCACGAACAAGCAAAGTTGGTGGCATATCTTTTGTCAAGAGTTCTAACCATAACATGTACAATGGAGACATAATAACAGATTCATGTGCTATTGGTAATGTAACAATAACTAAATGTGAAGCTGCTGAATGCTCCAATAGAAGTTCACGTAATCGTAATTGTTGTCTTGTTTTTTTATCATATTTCTGTAAAAGTTTTCCATCAATTACATGTTTCACAGGAGTAGAAGGAGGATTTAAAATTTCCATAAAACCATTATATTCATCAACAGTCTCCCTATATAAATCTGTCTCCTGTTCTACCAAAACTATAACGTCAGTAAATCCTATTCTAAATTTCTTCAACATTTTTTCCATTTGATTTTTTGTCTCTCTTGGATCTTTATTATCACCACAAATAATGAAGATTCTTATATTTGCACCATGAAGGTATGAATTCATGTTAACTGCTATTAAATATGGTATAAGTAATGTCAAACCACCATCATCATTTAACCACCATACATCAATATCACCATCTCTTATTTTACATCTAAACTTCTTACCTAGATTTGTTCTTGAATTTCCAGAATAGATAACATTTGATGCCTTCTTAACATGTGTTGATAAATTAATAACACTATTAACACTTCTTAATTTTGTATAACTTTTCCTTGGTATTGTTCCCGCAACAGGTCTTTTCTCCTCAACAGCGACACCCCTTAAATAATCATCAAGTAACCCAGAACCTATTGCTGTATTATTAACTTCAGGTAACTGTAATAATAAATTATCAGCAACACCTGTCATTGACATACTATGATCAAGTTTATCACTACCATTTCTAAAGATGCATATACTCATATTACTGTCAAATGCATCCAAAATGACACCAAGATACTCTTGAACCATATATTTTTCATCATCTCGACATACCGATTTTAACCAATTTGTTTTAAAACCTAACATTAAAATATTAGGCTGCATTTTACCTAAACCGACTGTTTGTAATAAACCTTGAACACCATTTCTGAGAGATTTATTTGCTACACCACAATAGAATGCCTTTCTTTTTTGTTCTCTCAACCAATCAGTCATTCGTACATTAAGGTGGCGGATACATTCAGTTGCTGAGACTGATGATTCATATGGTACAACGTGACCACAAATCATTAGATTTTGTCCTGAACTGATGCAATAACTGAAATCGACCAGACATTGCCTTGCTGCAGGATTTCCTGTTAGTACAAGCATCTGTGGTCTGTAATTCTTGACATGTTCCTCTAGTCTAGATAATTTTAACAATTCCATTAAAGCTTTCCTATAACGATTAGCTTCTGTTGAAGAGCCCCAATTAATATTTACAGCTGAATGTTTTAAATATAAATATAGTACAGCAAAAATGAAAAGTGTTATAAGTGATGTTATCCATGATAAAACAAACATCAGACAAAGACAGAGTATTGAGCCAAACAATGATAACCATTTGTTATAATACTTAAAACCAGGTCTAAATCCAGGAGCATGTGATGCTGTTGAATCGAAACATGCAAAATTAGTTATAGCAAATGCTGCAAGGAAGAAGTTTGTTATAATTTCAGAGATAACATTCAAATCACCAATTAAATTAATACAACATGTTAGAAAAAATGTTAAGAAGTATGCAGGATAAGGTTCATTTGTTGGGCCTTTACCTTTACCAAATATTGAAAGACCAGGAAATAGATCATCTTGACATAATGCTTGGAATATTCTTGGGGCACCAATTAAGCATCCAGAGGCCGATGAAAATGTTGATGCTAAGATACCAGTAATGATTAATGGTCCAAATGCTGCTTGTGATAGTGGTATTTGATAATCATTTGCTAGACCAAATTTACATGAATTGTCTAAACGACATGGTGGAGGGATAAATTGCCCAGTTATATTTGAATACATTGGTGGTGTAACTCCATCAGAATCCCTAACTGATGCTACAGCCGATAGGAGCATAGACCAACTGTAAATACCAGTTGTTGCGGCAATAGCTGTCATTGTACCGATTGGTATAGATTTTGAAGCATCTTTTAAATCACCTGACATATTGGCTCCGGCCATTATACCAGTCATGGCAGGGAAATAAACACCAAAAACAGTTATAAAGGAATTACCATTCCTAAAATCTGGCCATAAGTTATCTGAAATAACTTTCCATGATATACCAGTAATTCCATGATTCAATTGATAAAGTGATACAGGTATAAAAGCTCCAACTGTATGAGAGATAATTGATGAAATGATGATAACTAAAAGTATTATTTGTGTTTTGTTTTCAAATTCAGTTCCAATAAAAATAATTCCTTGTAAAAATACACATGTAGCTAATGAGTATATTCTTACATCATTAATTCCACCATCAATAAGTGAAAAATTGTAGTCTCTCAATAAGAATACAATTGATTCAGCCAAACCAACGCAATTCATAGCACCGTTAACTGTATTAGCCATGTATAAGATCAACCCAATGGAACCACCAAATTCTGGTCCTAATGATCTTGAAATTAAATAATAGCAACCACCATTTTTAATTTCACCATTCGTAGCTATAGCTGACATGGATACAGTAGTAATAACAACGACAAGAAGAGATAATAATATAACAGTGATTCCTAAAAGTATTCCAGCTTGTCCGGCAATCCAAGACATACGTAGATATAGTGTTGCTCCTAAGATACACAGTATGCATCTTATTAAAACTCCTTTTACCCATCCGAATCCTTCAAATTTTTTTTCTCCATTCTCTACTGATTGTGCTTCCTCATTTGTAACTTCAATATTCTAAAAAAATATTTATACATAATTAGAATTAAAAGAAAACATACAGTGATTCCATTATTTTGAAGATCACTCTCTAAAGGAACCTTTTTTATGATGTCTTTTAGTGTAGGTCGAAGACCCTTAGAAAAATCATCAACCGTCTTAGGAATAGTTACATCATCATCATTAGTAAAACAAGAATTTGTTCTTCCTCGACTAGTAATAGAACTTAGTTGAGTACTATTACGATTGTTTCCATTAAAATCATCACTAAAACATCTATTCTTGTCATCAGAACTAATTCCCATATCAAATAAAAACAAAATGAGATAATGATAGGTTAATGGTAGATGTTTCAAAAAAAAGCTTCTTATATTTGATAATTAAATATTAAAACTTCATATATAGATATTTATGTATATAATAAAATATGTATGTATATGAGTTTATATTTAAAAAATATTATAATAAAATATAGAATTTATTAAAATGATATGTTAACTGATAATACGTCTTGTTTTCGTATTTATATATACATCTAAGGGAGGAAGAAGCATTTCATTGGTAGATTCATTTTATTGCTAACAATAAATCTATAAAAATTTTACCTATCCTGATTGTTCGCTGTAAGAATGCATAAAATTTTCAATCAAATTCAATGTAAATACGCATAAATTAATTTATATTATAATATCACTTAAAATAATTTTTAGTTTTTATTAGTAATAAAAAATTTTTTAAATTAACAAATAGAAATTAAGTAAATTTTTTAACTTTTATCATATCTTAGGTGAGTTTTTTAACATAACAATTAATATATATCGGGACTTATATTATGAATTATAATATATGAAATTTAATTTGATCCAAATTTGATAAATCACGTATATATGGTTATTTAAAATTAAAAACTATAAAATTTTAATTGTTATAAACATTGATGAAAGAAAATGATTTAGAAGATTGAGAATTGTTAACCACTACTATTTAATTAACCATTCTGTGTTTTATCAACTATGAAACATGTAATTACCAATAATTAATGGTATTATTTTAGTTTATAATATGTTATTGAACATTTTTCATCTCCCTAGAAACGATTAAAAATTTCTGTTTATAATTTCAAATAAAATATTATTCAAGGTCTTTAATTTAAATGTTTTAATATTATAAAAATAATATTCTTAGAATTATTATTACTAAGAAAATATTAACTAAATTTAGTAAATAATACATTTAATATATTGTCAATACGATTTGCTAAATATACTTTACAAATTAAAATATGTAATTTTCAAAGGTTATCAAAATTGAAAAGAAATTTTGCTGTAAATAAAGTCATATAAGTATCAAGAATTCAATACCGATAAAAAAATTGAATAATATTATTGTGAAAATTTTACGATTTTTTTAAACACATAAAACGATAAATGATAAATATTTTTTAAGAATTTTTTATGTGATGAATAATTTAAAAAATATATGATTTTATAAAATTTTTGAATTGACGACGAGATCACCAATTAGAATAAGCATTTCTATAACAAATATTTTTTTGTAATTAAAGAATTTAAATGCAATATAAGTGTTTAGGAAAATTTATTATCAGAGTAATTAAATAATTAGATGTCAAATTTAATTTTTGGTTTTTGAATCTTGATGAAAATATTTATAGATTTAATAGTAATTTTTTTCATATGTTATTTCATCTTTTTACTGTACTTGAATAAATTAAAAAGTAACATTGCCAACATTTAGATTTAATTATTTAGTTGTAAATTAAACATAGTTATCCCGAAAAGATTTACTGATGATCAGTAATTGGTTTAGTGTTGGGATTTTCCCAAAGTGGTCATCAGTAACCAATTTATTATATATGATGTTACTTATTATAATCTTATATAACCTTATTGTGATTGTCATAATGTTATTATTGTTACAGGGTTAATACATAATTAATAAATTTTGTTACTACATGATTAAGATGTGATTAATTATAAATTAATGTTTTTGTTTTTATTATTCATATTAATATTTCGTAGGTGAAGTCAGAAAAATTTATCATATACCTCAATAAGATGAGTTTACATCTTATGAGGAAGCCCTGGACTTTTGTAGGACTTTTATATTTTGGAACAGCATGCCAAAAGCCATTCCAAAATCATTCCCCATTTTAAAAATTTAGTTATCTTATTATTTCTTATCATTTCTACTTAAGCTTATTAAGTATTATCCTTCCTTTAAATTGTAAGTACCTATGTTTTATTCTATATGTTTATTGTATGTTCTTTAGGTGGCCACAATTTAAAATAATAAAGTCTTAATATAATTGATAGTTTTTTGTTAGTCTTGTATTCTCTGGCATACCTTGACACCAGATCTCATAAAATTTTACTGGTTTTCTCTGGATACAATTTATGCCCAGAAATACCAGATCTACAAACCCTATCAAATCAAATTTTTCAAATCTTAGTGATCTTTACAAGGACATTCAGCATCGCGCGCACTCCGAAACCCTCAAGAACAACATGTCACGACTTGGCGGAGATGATGATGATGTCACGACACGAAACAACATGCCTGGAGATAGACTCACAGGAACATTTAATCCGGAAAATAATGACAACAATCAACAACCACCACCTGGTTTTAATATGGAACAACTTCAAACAGTCATTAATGAAATGATACAAAATGCCATCCTCAACTTTGCAAATCAAAATCAAGTTCCAACAGCTAATGCTGCTACCATTGCTCAATTTCATCCTACTGCTGCTAGTACAAATGAAACCGGTAATGTCTTATATCAAACCAACGGAAACGAAACTCATCAATGCTTACCAACCATCACAGATCGCTTTACTTCAGTCATTATGCCAGATAAATTCACTGTCAAAGATAACTTCTCCAAATGGGAAATCAAATTCAACAGTTACTGTAGAATGAATCGCATTAGAGAAGAAGATAAACTTGACACTTTAATACTGTTTTTGGACAACACTGTATTACAAGAGACTTACGACAATCCTTTATTAAGAAACAATTATCGACAATTGACATTATTCTTATCTGAGAATTTTAACGGCGAAATAAGTATTCAGGCTGCTACAGATGAACTGGAATTATTAGTAGGAAAAAGAGTACAAAAACCTGACGACCTTGACCATGTTGCTAAGAAGATCGATCGATATATCGATATCAAATTTCCTTGTGATAGTAGGGAAAGAAAGAACCGCGAAAAACTCATATACTTAGCAAAACCCTTCCATCTGCAATTCAAAATAACTATTTTTGTTCAAGTAAGAATACCTTAGATGAAGGAGTTGCTATAGCAAAGAAAATTTGGATTCAAGAAATAAGAGCTGAAAGAGATAAAGCTAGAGGATTTTCTATCATTAAAGGTCATAAACCTTTGGATAAGAACCAAAGATATCAAAGAAATAACTCTTCCAATACTGTTCGTACTGTAAGATGAACAACCATACCAATGCGACTTGCAGAAATAAAAATAGAATTAAAGGACAATCTAATAATATTGAAGTTATTGAAAATCAAGTTAATAATATTCAAATTTCTGAAGACAGAGTAATACCTATAAACATAGATAAGTCTAAGAAACATTTACCAACAAAAGAAGTTTGTACTGCAAAAATTGATGACTCTCCATCGGATATGAATTTAGATGATTCTTGAAATATATAACATACAAGAATAAAAGCAAAAACATGCTTAAGAAACCACCACCAACCTTAAAAATTGTTGAACAACCATTATCTAAAAATGTTAAGTTTATTAAAATTCCCGAAAGTGCACCGTCTATTAATATGAATATTGATGAAGCACATAATAAGACATCTTGTTTAAATATGAATGTTAACAAGTCTTCCAATTATGTATCTCACACGAACAGAAATAGTAATGAATCACCTGAAGGTGTATCTTCTATAAATACAAATATTAATGAATCTCCTAAGAGTATACCTTACATGAACCTAAACTTTGATGTACCTGATAAGTTAGAAAAATCAAAACTCCAAAATCAGTTCTTCCGTGAAGCCTTGCATAAGATTAGTACTAAAGACAATCTTATTGGAGCTGTTGTAAAAATAAATGATGTTAATGTAATATCGTTAATTGATACAGGTTCTAATTGTTTGATAATTAGTAATAAACTTAGAGATAAATTAAATCTTGTTACTTGTAAAGAATCTCAAATATCTACTTATCAATCTTTAAATACGGCTTATAAAATAGAAACCCCCATTACAATTCAAATACAAAAAGAATCATTTACCCTTACCGATAACATTTATGCTGCTAAAGACGACTTTAAAAATGATAGTTATGATGCTATAATAGGCACCAATATCTTAAAACGCCTAATGGCAGTTTTAGATTTACAAACTGGTAAAATAATTATAAAACAAAATAAGAAACCCATATGTGCAGATAATGAATCCCCAACAGCAAATGTTGTACTCAGTAATCCAGATGATACTGTAAACATTAGTGAATTTGTTGATAAGTTAAAGTTGAAGTATCCTTTAGCTTATGCAAAACATGCCTTTGATATTGGACCAGGAAAAATTGTTGTTAATGAGATAGAAATTTTTGACAATAAGGAAATGATTAAAGCACCATATTACAGCGTACCTATTCATGAAAAAGATAGTATTTCTCAGTTGTTAAATTATTGGATTGAGAATGGACTTCTTGAAAAATCTTCATCTAACTTAATCCATCCAATAATGTTAATCACCAAGAATAACGATAACAATAACATTGAATCAAGACGTTTCATAGCTGACTTGAGACAGGTAAATTCTATTACCAAACCTGTTAATTATAATACCCCAAAATACAAGAACCTCCAATCACTTAATGCATTTACATTTATTACCAAAATTGATCTTAAATCAGCCTTCTTTCAATTGTCGTTACCTATAAATAGTCGTAAATTATATGGCATCCGTACACCCATAGGAAACCTACAGTTTAAAAGACTTCCACAGGGTGTGGGAAGGTTTCCATCAGCCATCTTCCAAAGAACAATGGAAGAAGTTTTCCAGAAATTAAGAAATAATTGTTTGATTTACTGTGATGATATATTGCTTTATTCTACAGGCACCTTACTTGACCATGAACACCTTATTCACCAATTTATGGACATTTGTAATAACCTGGAACTCAAAGTATCACTTGAAAAAAGTGTGTTCTTTGCACGTGAAGCTAAATTTCTAGGCTATCACATAACGAGCCAAGGATCAAAGCCTGATGTTTCAAATGTTAATAGTATTCTTCAACGTGACGTACCAAAACGAAAGAAACAATGTGTCAGTTTTCTACAGGCAATAAATTATTTTCGTAATGTAATACCAAATTTCTCACGAACAGCAGCACCATTGTATGAAGTTTCTAAGGGACGTGATGGACCAATCACTCTTAATCAAGAACAATTACAATGCTACCACATTTTGAGACAACAATTAATGAATTCACCAACTATGCACCATCCCATACATGGTTTACCATTTTTGCTCACTACTGATTCTAGTAACCATACCATTGGAGCAATCTTATCACAAAATCAACATGGCACTGAAGTTCCCTTTATCATTCTTTTCATGTAAACTTTCACCGACAAAACGAGCACGATCACCGACATTTTTAGAATTATTCGCAGTGGCGAAATCACTACAACATTACAAATATCTTCTCTCCTCTGCTGAAGTTATTGTTAGAAGCGACCACAAGCCTCTTCTCCACCTATCCACTTCCAATAATGACAAAAAATATCTTGAACTTCTAGAAACAATCAACCAATTTAACGTTAAGTTAACTTACATTTCTGGTAAAAGTAATATTGTAGCCGATTGGTTGTCGAGATTGTGTAATAGTAATCCAGCTTCTCCAACTACAAATACAATACAACCTATATCCCTAACAACAAATTCCAAGACCCAACAACTTAAGACAGATGATAAAACCAGTTCGAATATTACTGACATTTTAACAGTCAATCGTCGCGGGAGACCAAAGAAGAACAACGTATCACCTATTAATACTAGTGATATTTCCATGATTAAGAAAAAGTCTATGAAACAATATTTACCAATTACTACGAATTCTACAAATCTTCATAAACGAGGAAGAGGTCGTCCGAGGAAACATCTTATCCCACTTAGCTATACTAATGACCAACTAATTATGGATAACCATAACCAGTTAAACTTGAAAAAGAAAATCCATTACAATTAGTCACCACAGGTCTGTCTAATTTAGTAAATAATGATGAGTTAGAATTGGATGATGATGTTAAATTGAATATAGATGGAAATAAACCGTTAACTTTGATTAGTAATGATAAATCACCTTTGGAAAATAAAAGTAAAGTGAAATTGGATACTACTGAGGTAAAATTAGATGCTGCTACTGAAATTATGCTTATGTCAAAACTTACTAATCTGGATTTAATATCTTTACAACATGATGACAAAAAATGCCAAGAGGGAGTAACTTCTGAAAATATGATAATCTTACTTGCTTCAAAGACACAACAGGACTCATTAAAGTTAAATTAAGCGGCGAGGAATCTAAGGAACTTGTCGTGATACCTGAGAAAGCTATTGAATCAATTTTTCGTTTTAGTCATAACTTTAATGGTCATTATGGATTTTTAAAAACTAAAAACAATATCAACAAGTCATGTTATGTATCTGGATTAGCTAAAAAGTTAGCCAGTTATTTATCACAATGTCATGTCTGCAAGTTGAGAAATACTGTTAGTGTTCAACATAATCCTGCTAAAATAGTTTTACCAGTACCAATTATGGATGAAATTTCAATCGACTTTCTTGGACCGTTAACAACTCCTGGTAGTAAAAAGCAACGATTTATACTTAATGTAATTGATACAGGATCACGTTTTGTCATACCAATACCAATGATGTCTCAAATGCATGAGGAGGTTATGCATCACCTCATGAATGATGTTTTTCTACGTTTTGGATTTCCTAAGAAAATCCGGTGTGATAACGCGCAGAATTTTAAAGCAAATTCTCTTAAGGAAATGTTAAGTAAGCTAAACATTCAAATTGAATATTCAACACCTCAATATTCCCAAAGTAATTCTATCTGTGAACGCTATCTTCGTACACTACAAGCCGGTGTTAATAAACTTATTGCTACTACTGGTCGTGATTGGGATTTATATATTCCATATTTAGCATACGTGTATAATTCAAATGTTATCAAGAGTTTCAACATGTCACCATTTCAATTAATGTATGCTCGTCCACCTACTACAACTTTAGATCTGTTCCTACGTTCTTTTAATATTGGATTACACGATCGAGAAACTGATATATTTGAGATGATGGAACGTGCACAAATATGTAGAGATATTGCAGGTGAAAACCATTTACAAACACGTCTTCATATCAACAACAACTCTAAATCACCTAAAGGCTACAAGGTTTACTCTAAGAATGATCTTGTCTATGTTAAAAATAAGAAAAGAAAAGGAAAATTTGAAAATGTTTATGATGGACCTTACAAAGTCTTGGAGGATCTCAATTCTAAGATAAAATATAAAGGACCCTCAGGCCGATCTCTCATTGCATCCAAGACCAACCTTCGTACTTAAGAAAGGAGGAATAAGATGAGTTTACATCTTATGAGGAAGCCCTGGACTTTTGTACTTTTATATTTTGGAACAGCATGCCAAAAGCCATTCCAAAATCATTCCCCATTTTAAAAATTTAGTTATCTTATTATTTCTTATCATTTCTACTTAAGCTTATTAAGTATTATCCTTCCTTTAAATTGTAAGTACCTATGTTTTATTCTATATGTTTATTGTATGTTCTTTAGGTGGCCACAATTTAAAATAATAAAGTCTTAATATAATTGATAGTTTTTTGTTAGTCTTGTATTCTCTGGCATACCTTGACACCAGATCTCATAAAATTTTACTCCTCATAAAAGTTGTTCCTATTTGATTTTTGAAATAGTGGATTAAAAAAGTTTCCTTATTAACATGGACATCTATTCAACGTTAAAATAACATTTGAATGGATCTATTAGACAGTCTACGGAGAATTGAATCATTGTCTAAGGTTTCAATAAATGACAATTAAATTTAAACAATATAAAACATATAGGATTCATTTTAAACTTTTTCTTTAACTTTTTTATTTGAGATAAACTTTAAAGCTAATCTTTTTTATGTAGTACACGAGAATACAGGAGTCTCTCTCTATTAAAAGCCCAAAAATTGACATTTTGTAATTTAATATAATATTAATACTTCATACATTACCAATTATTTATTAAAAACGTAGCTCAAATAGTAACATTGATAAAAATAATAAAAAATAATTTTAACAATTTATTATTACAAGACATAAAATAAATTATATTTTATTTAAAGGTTCTAAAATGTATTTGAAAACTTCCTGAAAAATAAATACTTCCTTAAAACTATTTATTGGTCCAATTATTATAAGCAACAAGTTTATTTTTATATTTATCATTATCATTTCTTGTTGTTGAAGAAATCTTATTACTATTCTTTGATAACCGTTTAAAAAGAGAAATGAGATGTTCTCGGGCAACTCTATTAAAAGTGTACAATGTAACACTAATTGATCCTGTATACAACATAGCAAACGTATTGACAAAAATATTAAAATACCTAACATTTTGGATATTAAGTAGTTTAACGAAATATAATCTTTGTAAAAAAAAGACTGCTTCCAATTCGTATACCAATGAAATAATAGAACCTTGAAGTAATATTTGTCTTTCAAAATTCCAATTTCTATTTTGTACAATTGATTGCACCTTTTTGTTATTGAGTCTTAGCTTAATAAAGCAAAAGAAGTATGAAATAAATAATATTATTGGGGTTATTGTGGACAAATTTACAGTAAAACCTTTAAATATTTCAGATCCCATGACACTATTTATTTCATAATATAACGAATATTCTTGTCGATTATATTTTTTATAAACAGAAAAGATTCTGTGAACGATAATTAGCGTGACTGTTATTAACCAACAAAGTATAATGTACATTCTAATACGGTATTTGTTATCTGTAGTGAAGAATCTTGGAAAAGCAAAAATTAAGAGGCGATCAATTGATAACGATAGGAGTAATAGAATACTGAGATTGTATCCAAATGTATCAGCTTCACAAAATATGTCATAAAATGTTATTTCTTTATAACCTTAATAATAAAATTTTCTTAATAATAATAAAGAAATTATCAATAAATACCTTGAAGTATGTCATCAGGAAGGATTGTAGAAGGAAAAATCACAGTCAATTGATTGAAATTAACAATTAAAATAGCAAATATCAAATGATAATAAAATTCAAAAAAAGGAAGTTTTGAGAAGTAGTTTCTTTTTGAAATAAATGTACTAACTAATAAAGCATTGCCAAGAATAGTTAACAAATTTAGTATTAAAAAAATTATGCCTATAGTAACTCTCTCAATTTCTGTGGGATTACTGTCCATTTTATTAGAAATCATTTTTATTAAAATATAACTAGAAATATAAAATAGTTAACTTAACTTTTTTAAATAAATCATAAAAAATTTATAAGTTTAAGCAGCTGATTTTTAAAGTTAAATACTTCTATTTTGAAACTTAATAAAAAAGAATAAAAAAATTGTTAATTATAAAAAAAAATATTAGAAATTATTCTATTATCAATTCTCCTCCTCCATCATATGTAAACATTCTAAAGTTTCCTTTATTACTGCTAAATTACATGCTTTTTTTTCTACTAAAATCATGAAAAATAAAATAATTATAGTATTCATTTCCTGTAATTAATAAATACAACACTAGATTATATGATTATTAAAACGAAAAAAAAAATAGATATGTAGTTAGAAAAAATATTTTTATTTTGAAGAAGTGAGTAAAACAATAAACTGATTATTTTACTAGTGAAAAGTGTATGATAAATTAGTGAAAATATAAATGATTAGAGATAATATTTATTTATATTCTTTTCATTATTATTTCCTCGAGACATATAATATTTTATTATGGATTATTAAATGTCAAATAAGTTATATTTCTTATTAATAAGTGCATAAATAAATAACGGAAATACCTTCTTAAAACAATATTTAAGTGTTATTTACACTCAGAATTTAAAACATGTTTAAATTCTAGGAATCGTATTTAATTGTACAATTTTTTTTGTGAAATTAGAGGTCTTAGACTATAACAATAAAATGTATTTTAAAACATAAATTAATTGTACTTCAAAGCACTAATATATCGTATTCACGAAACACTAATATATCGTATAGATAAAACATTAATACCATAGTGTAAATGAAACACAATATAATCGTATTGGTACCTGTACAATTTTTGAAAAATATAATTTTAAATAATTATTTTGTAATTCTAGTGGATTCTCGGAGGCCCTTTGGTGCTCCCGTAGTTTAGTATAATTATACGAGACTTTATATAAACTTTTATTAAGCGAAGCGTTATAGTAATATAAGTATAAGTGATTATAGATTTACAAAGGTATTCTCAGTTATTCTTGTGATTGACTGATATACCTATATTTTGATCAGGTATTCTTTAAAGGCTTCTTTTATACTCCTTTAGGAGGTAGGCATGTTCTTATTATGATAAATTTACATACATTCTGTCCGACGCATCTCCCATTGTTCACAATTTTTATTAAAGAAATCACGATTATTAATAATATTTTTTCTATTAACAAACCAATTATTTAACAATCATTATATTGCAATGATAAATCTACTAAATTGAGTATATATGTAATTTATTTTCCAGTGCCTTCTCTGAACCACAGAAATCCGAGCAAAACAAAAAAAAAAACTTTAGTAATTACTACAAATGAACAACTTAAATTTCAACTCTTTCTGGATCTCAGTAAACATGAGAAATAAGTTATATAAATGAATAAATTACCTTTCCAACTTCTCCTGGATTACGAAAAAACCTGAACAATAGTTAAATAAGTATTACACATAAATAAATTACATTTTCAACTCCTTCTAGATCACAGCAAATCAAATAAATAGTATAATAAATATTGCTAACAAAGAACTTTTACTATCAGTCTTCACTAAATAGCAGGCAGCAAAACTAAAAAAAATTAGTTACCATTTCATACGATAAAACCTACATTTATGGGTTTACGCGAAAAATAATCATTAAATTCTTTCATTGTTTTAAAAAAATTACTTTATACGGTTATCAATAGGAAGTTACGTGTGAAATTACGATTATAGCACTTTTTATAACAACAAAAAAATTTAAAAACAATCTTATAGTAATCGTAATTCTTAAAATAATGGAAAATATGCTATAAGTATAAAAATATATTATGTTTAAGTACATATATATTAATTTAAATTAAAATACATTAAAGATCAAAAATTTCAGATTATAGAAATTTTTATTGTAAAATTTAATGTAATTGATATAAATATATACAACTTACTAGAGTTAAAAGTCTGTACTTAGAAAGAAAATTGGTCAATTATTTTAATAGTAGTAAATATTAATAAACAATTGTAGATACCACAAAAATTTTCTGTTATCTTTTAATTACATGAAAATAAACATAAGAGTTTATGTTTATTTGATAAGTTTTATACAAAATTATTAGATAATTATGCGATTAGAGAAAAAATACTACTTTGGATATATTAGAAAATAATAATGTTGAAAGAATAGTTATTTAAAGTAATTTGTTTTTAGGTTTAAAAACTAATTGTTTACAAATAATGAACATTTATCTAGACCTCATCTTTAATTATATTTAGTAAAAATTAATTTTTAGGTACTAAGTACAGCAACAGTAATAAATTAATTGTGTTATACAATAAAATGGGAAAAAATTAATTTTAGATAGTATATTTTGACATAAAAAGTTTTAAAAGAAATCAAAAGTTTTTTTTTAAAATTACTTTAATTAAAGTTTGCATTAAATTAAAAAAAAATTATTTATTCGAAATAAAACTTCTTCTCATTAGTAATTTTAATTATTTGCAATAATGGCAGTACATAATTATAACAATGAACATAACTTTGGAATGCTTAATAACAATGAATTTCTGTTTTATTTCATGTATAAAAATGAAAACAATGTCTGCTTACAGTGTCAAGGATTATTTATTGAGAAGATTATAAAAATTTCGACAATCTAAAATATTAAGAGTTTTTATTTTCACAAGAATTTGTCTATTGAAAAAAATGATATTACTTTACTTATAGTAAAGTTTGAATAAAAAACAACATGTATTCTGATAATGAAATGACTGTTTTCTTATTTAAAAAAAAGAAGCAAGTGATATTTTAAAGCTAAACATAAAAATTTCCAATAATTTTTAAGTTTAAAAAAATTATAAAAAATAATTTGTTTTTTTCAAATTCTTTGTTAGTCACATCATCATTTTTCTTTATAAATATATTGTATGACTATATAGAGCAATTATCTCAGTTTTTTATAATATGATTTAAAAAATATTGCACTTTGAATATCACTATAAAATTTCTTGTTTCTAACATTGTTATTATCATGGATAATAATAACATTTGTGAAGTTTAAATTTCATGTATTGTAGGGTAATCTCTTTTTGTAAGAATACTAATATATCATCAAAGATAATTAAAAAGAATGAATAATTAGTGAAAACGAATCTTATACAAATGATTAAGTAAAAAATATGTCATTTTTAGAACTTTAATTTTTCTTTTTCTTATAAATAATAATATTCGAATTAATTAATCTTTAAGGTAATTTTAAGTAAAATTTATTTAAAAAACTTGTAAAATTATGTTATAAAACAAATTTAAAAATTAAAGTTTTTTTTTATTTAAATATATATTTCATTGAATTAATAATTAACTATATATAAAAAATTCGTTTCCTGTTTTTAAAGAAAATGTTTCAATGGGATTTATATCAAAACAACTTTTTAACAACAATAATGTTTCGCATATTTTTATGATTTATTTTCTTAATCATAACAAAAAATTAAGATATCCGATCAGGTAAAGGAGTGTACTTCTGAGACGTAAATACTATATAAAAGATTTAACGACATTTTTTGCTTACTATGTAGCAATTTATTACAAAACAAGTAAGTTATTAATGATATACTTTTCAATGATAAAAAATATTGTAATTGTTTTAATTACTATTCTTTATTATATTAAATATGTAAAAGTAAGTTGTTATACAAATTTATCAATGAAATTTTAGTGTGATAATAATGGAAAATGTTGGTATAATGGAAAACAATATAATTTTAAATATAACTTACCATCAAACAAAAAAATTTATGGTACACCATTTTCATGTAACTTAATTAATTATCTTAATAGTTTTGGATATCTGGATGAAAAAAATTTCGTAGATGTTTCAAAAACGCCTATTAAAGGTGTAAAAGTTGTAACAGCTATTACTCAAGATCATCTAAGTGAATTAAGACCGTTATTAAAATCTTTTAACAAACACTTTCCATCAGAAGTTATGATTGTTTATGATTTAGGTTTAAGAAAACGTGATATTAGAAAATTAAGACAATTAAAATTTGTTGAGTACAGAAAATTTGATTTTTCGAGATATCCTCAACACGTTTCTACTGTTAAAACATATGGGTTCAAGTTTTTAGTGGTTAGTGAAGTTTTGAGAGACTACCCATCAGTTATCTGGGCTGATGCTTGTGTAAGATTTGTTAAAAGTAATTTTATAGAAAGAATTAATAAACTAGTAAATTGTTATAAAGGAAAAAATGAAACTCATAAATACAATGAACAATTAATAATTGAGAAGACGAAAAAAAGATGAATTTTTCATCATATACAATAAAAAGATGTCCAAACTGTATACCAAAATATCAAAGAGTTGAATATGATAAAAAATTATATAAATTCAACGTTGAACATTGCTATAAATCTAATGTATTAATGCACATCCCAACATTCCATGGAATCTTATCATCAGCACACGAAAAAACATTAACATATATTCCAACTGATAAAAGTAAATACACACCCGAGAAAGAACTCCAGCATGGGACAGGTTTAGTGCTTTTTGTTAGAACAAAAGATACTGTCGAAAATATTATGAAATGGGCCGTACTATGCTCATTAACTGAAGAATGTATAGCACCAATTCCATGGTTTTCCTGTAAAGGATATTTTAATAACACTAATATATTTTCAAAAACTCACGTATGCCATAGATTTGATCAAACATTATTAACAATCTTATTACATAACTCAAATAATTACAATAATCAAAATTATATTACAGAAATGTATGATTATGCTATTTTTAAAGGAGATAAAATTAAAACGTGGAAAGAATTTAATTTAAAAAAATGAAAGCTTATTTGTAAACATTGTTAATTTATGAAACCTATTTAATTATTTATTATTAAGAAGTTTATACTTTTAAGGAGGAAGTAAATATACTATTGCTTATTATGGTAATTCTTAACCCAATTTATAGAATTTTTGCCTTTGAGTTATTGCATCATATTAATAAACAAATAAAAATCGTGGGATGATAAAAATTTTTATTCTAATGTATTCAGCTTCTGCACGTTTATTTATGTTGTAATTATATTTTTTTAATTAAAGACTTTCAAATAGCCGAAAATAATGCTAACATTAACGCGTTCTACAAGTTTAAGAAACACTTGATTTTAAATTATTTTTCATTTTAGTTCACAAAGTGAATGGTATAGTAATGCTCTGCATTAGGTATAAGGAAAAAGATAAAATAAATAATATATTACATATGTAAATAAAAATTAAAATATATGTTCCAACTAATCAAGTTAAGAGATAAGAAAAGAACGGATAAATAGAATAAGTATTATGTGAAGATTTAAATAATATTTTATGTATAAATCTGTATATTTACTTAACAAACAGCTAGAAGAAATGAAGAACATCCTCCTATTAAACTAATAAAAAGTTTAATATGAGGAGGAGAAGAAAAAGCAGTATTTAAGAAAATAATATTTCAAGAAAATTCAGTTCGGATAAGTTGAGGAGAAGAAATAAATCAGAGGTGCCGAATAGCACTCTAGTCCAGAATGGAGGTGCTGTTAAGCACTAGATGATCCAAACTCTGGACAGAAGTAATTTATATTGTTCGTTAATGTTTATCATAAATAAGAGGTTATTGTAAATTTATTGTGTTTATTTATTTAAATTCTAATCAGGCACGCATGTTTCCAACATGCCCTTTCATTAGGTAAGATACTGGGCTACGGTGGTAGGAACCAGCTAGCATGAATCCGCTGGGATACATCTAGCAGGCGGCCTCGCTACTTCTATAAAACGGTCACACCATCATATAAGAACGTAAGCAGACAGACTCTTTAAGGATACCAGTAATTGCATGAGTAAAATTTATTTATTGGTCTTATCGATCTTTAAAACAATAAAATAATAAAAACAATAATTAATTAAAATACCTTAGAATCTTTTTAAATTTCTTCTAAATTCTAACCAGTGAACCTCCTGATCTTTATCTATTTTTGATGATTCTATAAAATAATAGTTAGTATATGTATAAAATAATAGTGATATTGTCCATGACTTTCCAGGTTATTTTTAGTCCCTTTTAGTCACAATATCATCCTTTTCTTTTCTTTCTTAAACAGAGTTTACTCATGCATGGATTTAAAAAAATAATTAAAAAAACAGACATTTAATGTAATCAACCAGATAAAAGTAAAAAAAAATAATTTTTCCAAAATCAATTTATTACTTATCAGAATATTATGAATTAATATTGATACAAATATATATGTCAAATAATAATCTCTTGTAATTTGTAATCTTAGTAATTGTATATATATCATAAACTCTCTTCGAACAACGCTCCACTACAGCCGTCTTAATTTTCATCTCTTGCAATAGAAACTGAAACATTGGAGATTACTTCAAAAAATGTAATCCCATCTTTGGAAAAAATTTATCAGTATTTATAGTATTTCAATCATCCCAGGAGAAAATGTACTTCCTACTTATTTTTTTGTTTATGCCTTCATTGTTTTTGTACTTTTTGTATATAATTCCATTAAGCAAATATAATTCCCTTTTATTTTAATCATTTTTTATGGGTTAATCTTTGAAATTTAATTTTCTTTGTTTTCATTATATATTTTTCTCATTTAAAATTTTGGTAACTTGAAATTTCTTTAATATACAAAGAAATTATTTTTAATTTAAAAATGAAAAACAACATTATTAGGTTATCATACATTTTTAATTCTGAAAGAGTAATGTTTATCATAAACAAAATGTATATTATTTTTTATTGAAAAAGGATAAGTTTGTTAAAGACAAAATAAATTAAGATATTAAATTTAAGTAATTTGATATTTATAATATTTTTACTACTGTAAAAATCTAATATAGTTGTTTAATATCATTTACTGTATTATTTTCAATTGCATACTTTTTCTTGGGAATAAATAAAAAAATTACTATATAGGATAAAATCTAAATTATATACTAGTAAACACTTTATCTTAATGAAAACAAGTATTTTCTAACTCTTCATTAATTCTAACTTTGAACTATCGTTGTTTTCAAGAAAACATTTCAAAACTTTTTGTTCTCATTTAATTATTAACATTAAAAAAATTTTTCCATAATTTAAAAGCATCAAACATTAGGAAGCTTTATAAAATGTTTTTTAAACTTTACACAAATACGAAAATATTGTTCATAAGATGTTAATAATTTTATTTTTTCTCTTATTATTTACCATTAAAGTCTATGGAATATTATATCAATATGAAATCATAATTATAGACTTGTAAAGTACATTAATTATAAAAGAAAAATTATTATTATTATTAAAAACTAATATATAAGTTGAAATTCAAAACAAAAAACTTTCAAATGAAATAAAGAGTTAATAAACAAATAGATAGAAAATAAAATTTTTTAAATAGCATAATAAAAAATATTTTTTTCAGAGAAGTGGAAATTATTATATTTTACATATATTTAATTTATCGTTCAAAAAATAAGCAAATTGTAATTTAAAAAAAATAAAGAAATTATTAACATAATCAATTAAATTACTCAGATAAATACAAATTTTAACTATTTGTCACTATTTTTATTCACACAAAAAAGAATACATAAATTGAATAAATGTATGTTGAATCATTGATTTTTTTGACACGTACGAATATAATAGGTTTGACTTTTATCGTTCCATTTTTCTAGTGAAATTTGAATTAAACATTAAAAAATTTCCTTCTTGAATATACGTCTATGTAAAGTTACCTCTTAATGATAACTTCATATTAACAGCATTTTGATATTTTATTAAAATTACGATAAGATTTTTATTTTTTAAACAAATTTACAATACGTCTAAATTGATTACATTAAGTTACTACTATTAAAAGAAAATCAACTTACCATAAACATATCATTGACACAACTTATACATACATTTTTATCAACTATTTTAATATAAAAAAGTTATTATTATGAAATAATTTTAGTTCAAACTGTTTTTATGAAATGTTAAAGGTGTGTATTAGCTTATTTCTCTACATAACATGCCTTTGTTATGGCGATTCTTATAAAATATTAGTTTATAATCCACTTTTTGTTGAAAGTCACACTAGATTTATGGTAAAAATTGCTAATTTATTATCACAAGCTGGTCATGATGTGGTAAGATATATTTTCTCTTCATTTTGAATGTTAATTTTTACAGACTATTTTACAAGTGCCGATGAACCCAAAAATTGATGACAGCGATGTTAAGGGACCAAAAATAGCAAAGCCATCTAGTAGAAATCCTGACATTGATTCTAAAGCAGTTCTTCTTAAAAGTTTCTATGAAGAATCATGGTCTGAAAAAAATGATAATCCATTAAAATCGGTCAATGTAATTTCGTTTTTACAATAAAATATAATTTATTATTTTTCTAGAAATTAAAAGAGATGTTATCATGGATATCAAGTAGCTGTGAACATACCATAAAGGATCCAAAGTTAACTGTCAAAATGAGAGAAGAAAATTTCGACTTGGCAATTGTTGAAATATTTGCTCCATGTGGATTGGGGGTCGCGAAATACTATAATGTTAGACATACCGTAACAGTTTCATCGGGTCCTTATTTTGATCCTACTCTTGCAAGACTAGGCTTAACTGCACCTATCTCACAACTAGCTACAAGTTTTGCTTCATTACCACAAAAAATGAATATTTTGGAACGAGTTATTAATTTTGTGACATATCTTGAAATTAAATCAATTTTTAATCATGCTCTATATGTGGGAAATGATATATTTGAAAGAATCTATCCAGAAGGACAAATTGATTTAGATAAATTGTTTGCAGAAACTGCTTATTACATAGTCAATTCAGATCCTTTAACAAATTATGGAATGCCATCTACTCCTAAATTTTTACAATTGGGTGGTTTCTTGAGTCCAAATTCTAAGCCATTGTCTGGTGAATTTAATGAAATACTGAATAAACGAAAGAAGAATGTACTTATATCGTTTGGTTTAATTGCTAAATCATGTAAAATGACTGATAATATGAAAAACAATCTAGCTAGATTATTTAAAGAACATCCAGATGTAACATTTATTTGGAAGTACGAAGAAGATAGACCAGAAATATTGAAGGGAATTGATAATGTTCTAACATATAAATGGATGCCACAAATTGATTTGCTAGCCGATTCAAGAATGTCACTTTTTGTAACTCATGGTGGAATGAATTCATTATTAGAAGCCTCTAAATTTGGCGTACCAATGGTAGACATTCCATTATTTGAAGACCAACCTAGAAATGCAAAAGTTGTAGAAGAATTAAAGTTAGGAAGAGGTATTTCTAAATTTGATTTTGATGGAAACTATGACAAACTGAAGGAGGTTTTTGATGATCTTATGAATAACAAAATATATTCGGAGACAGCAAAAAGAACATCTCTCATGATAGCTAATAGACCATATAATCCAAGAGACCTATTTATAAAGTATATAGAATTTGCAGCTAAATTTGGTAGAGTAGACCACTTTACAATTCCTAATAGTGATTTACCTTTGTGGAAATGGTTGTATCTTGATATCATATCTGTACTTATTGGAGTTATCCTTATGGTTGTTTTTGTTACTAAAAAAGCAATCAATGTTGTTAAGAACAATATTTGTAAGGGTAAAAAAATCATAAAACAGATTAAGTTCTTTTGAATATTGTAGTTTTGAAAATAGTTGTTCTCATTTGTATTATAATTATTATTTCTTATTCATATTAATAAACTTCTTAACAAAGTTCACTTTTCTTTAATTTAAGGAAGTATAAAACATCACAATCGATTATAATATTTACTTAATGCAATAATACAATTAACCAGAATAAGACAGTAGAATTATATTCTTCATTTTCATTTTTATTAAGACATCGTGGATTCGGTGAGATGATTACAAGTTACGTCTAACCGCATCACGACGCCTAATAAAAAATGAAAAGGAAAATTAAAAAAATATTATTTTCAGTCGATCGAATACATAAGTTTGTATTAATATACAATCTTAAAGAGAAAAACACGTTGATTATTTGTCTTGGAACACCGATTCTTGTATTGCGAAATAATACCTTATCTATTAAACGGGAAACAAATTATATAGTCTTAATGATTACTTAATTACGAAGAGGTCACGTGTGACATAATTTTTAAAATGATATACTATACTTTTATAGTTTTATTTCCTGTATAAATGTAATTTTTTAAAAATAATGATGTAAATAATTCTTGTCTGATCTTAGAAATGGAAATGTTTAAAATTATGGCATTTTTTTATATAAAAATTTTAAAAAATTTTTTAAATATAAATTTTTATCTTAAAAAAGGTAATTAACCTCTTCTTGGGCTTGGTCCTCTTCCTCTTCTTGGGCTTGGTGATCTTCCTCTTCTTGGGCTTGGTGATCTTCCTCTCTTTGGACTTGGTACTCTCATTGGTCCCCTTCCTGAAGAAGTCTGAGTTTTAATGATAATAACTTTGGTATTTGTGACTGGTCTAAAAATTTTACTTTCAAATAAATTTTCTCCATTAACTTACGGAGCTCCAGCAGTGAGTGTTGTGTAAAGGAAAAGAACAATAGAAGCAATGTAGTAGAAGATGAATTTCATTTTGGATTACTTTTTGATATTCCATTTTCTAAAGTCAGTTTAAATACTATTTTTGAAGGTCTAATTTTGAAACGGGTATACAAACAGAGCTCGGTTAATTAACAATTTATGAAACATACGTTGATAAAAAAACTATGTTACTTTATAAATTACAAATAAAGAGTTTAATATTATGCGATTATTCAAAATCAAACTTTTAAATGACATTAATTTACACTAATACATTAAAAAATTTAATCTTTTTAACTGAGTATGCCTTTAAAATATTAAACATTTACATAATGAATTTTATAAATAATATATTAACTATAAAAATGTTATGTTACAGTTACAGCGATATTATGAAGGTGATATTATATTTTTAAATTATTTTTATAAGAGTTTAATTATTTTTCAACTTAATGAAGTGCTCTAAAACATTAAAAATAATCTTGTAAAAATGTGCACAATTTTGGGATATGTGGAAAAAATCATAAATAATTTAGTAATAAAAACATATTTCACAAATTAAGTTAAATTATCAATTCAAAAAGATATAACTTTTCTTTTAAACATGGGTATAAATATAATTGTAACTAAAGCTAATGATGAACTATATTTAGAGCTAAATATTTTCTTCAATTATGGATTGATCATTTTAGGAATATTGGCTTTTCTATTCAATAGTTTTTTTAGTTATATTATCTGGAAAGAAGAGCTGTGGAAGCAATCTATTCAATTTGTTTTTCAAATTTTAATATCGGGCTCAGGAATAGCATATGGACTACGTAATATCATTGTTGGTACTATCAATCTTACTATGTTTGACTCTTCCATACTATCGTATGATTTTATAATATGTAAAATAAAGAGCGTTATAGATGTTTTAATTTTGGCTATATTTGTAACATCATTTGGATATAGAATGGTTTCTTTTATTTTTTTAATAAGATTTCCTTTTTTCTTTAAAAATTATTTAGACAATATTAAAAATAATAAATATATAGTAATTTTTACTCTCTTTATGGTTATAATAGGTGATATTTTCTATACTTGTGACATAAGTCATTCAAAAGGCAACAAAAATTGTAATATTTATTCGTTTGTAGGTCCAACATTTGAAAACCTTTTTATGGGATTAGTTATATTAGCAATTGTAGTATCAATGCCAATTTTTATATATGGATTCTACAACGTTAGGAAACTGAGTTTAGACGGAACAACTAAAAACAACGTTATTCGATTATCCAATTATATGAATGTCACTTATGTAATTTTTTGGGTAGTACCATTCATTGCAATTACCATAAGTTTCTTTTTTCGAGCAGATAGATTTTTAATTGGACTATTTTATGATGTATGCGTGTTTTCATTGGGAATTGTTGCCGTTGTTGATTTTATAATTGCTTTTTTATTTAATAAACAGGTGAAAGATGCTGCTATGACTCTGTTGAAGCAAAAGAATAGAATAATTTCTATCACTAAATCAAGAAATTAATTTTTTACTTTTAGTAATAATAAAACTTAACATTCACATTTTATATATATTTTAAAAAAAAAATGATCAAATTTAAAATTTAAGAAATTTCTTATTTTTATTTACAGCCGAAAATATATCACTATATGATCACGTTAATGTTTCCTGCTTGAACCTTTGAAAACATCTCTGGAGTGATTGAATAATCTAAAGTATATTTTTTCATTGTGCGACACAAATTTTTAGTAGTTTCTTTACTGTCTTTATGATGTACTTTACGTTTTTTATATAAAAAGATAATATAGTATAGTCAATTGGGCTTATACAATTTAATGAATAAAATAAGGTATAGTCTAATCTTAAGTAGAAGTTCCGATTTTTGTAATTTTGAAATAAAGCTTAATGAACCTATCCCAAAGTCTTTATTTATTATTTTTATACTTTTTAAAATATTAGTTATCTAAGTTATATATTTGGGGATCTTATATTGATATTGCTAAAAATTTTACTACTTGTAATATGTAAGTATAATATTGTCTTATGTTTAATATTGTTTGTGCCCCTCTCAAGGTTGCTATATAAATACTTTACTTATAGTTTATAAATAAAGTTTATACAGATTTGAATTTTTGTTCTAATAGGAGTTGACGCAAATAAAAAATTATTTAAATTTTTACTAATGAGTCATGATGTAAATATTTATAGATTTAATATTAATTTTTTCATATGTTATTTCGTCTTTTTAATGTATATGAATAAATTAAAAAATAGCATTGCAAATATTTAGATTTATTTAGTTATAAATTAAACATGATAAAGATGTGATTAATTATAAAATAGAAAGAAAATATTTAAATCCTAAAAAGAAATTGTTTTGATGATAGTCAAAATAATATGATGTAATGATTATTATTTCACTATATCAATTATTAGTTAAAAAAGAGTATTTTATTAAAATTATGTACTAATTTGGTCAATTTTAGGGACTAGAAAGTGATTGAAACCTAAGGAGTTATAAATCAAACTATAATAAAAAAATATATTAATAATAAGTAAACTTAATTGAGATAAAAATAGTATTTTGTATATTTATTAAAATTTAGGTGCACTTATTATTTAGTTTCTTGTGTCTTGTTTCTATCCTAATAATCGTCCAAATAAACTTTATATATATTGATTTTTTTATAAAATTTATCTAAATAATGTTTTAGTTTTTATTATTCATATTCATATTTCGTAGGTGAAGTCAGAAAAATTTATCATATGCCTCATAAAAGTTGTTCCTATTTGATTTTTGAAATAGTGGATTAAAAAAGTTTCCTTATTAACATGGACATCTATTCAACGTTAAAATAACATTTAAATGGATCTATTAGACAGTCTACGGAATAATGAATCGTTGTCTAAGGTTTCAAGAAATGACAATTATATTTAAACAATATAAAACATATTGGATTCATTTTAAACTTTTTCTTTTACTTTTTTATTTGAGATAAACTTTAAAGCTAATCTTTTTTATGTAGTACACGAGAATATAGGAGTCTCTCTCTATTATAGGCCCCAAAAATTACATTTGGTTATTTAATATAACATTAATACTTCATAAATTACCAATTATTTGATAAAAACATAGCTCAAATAGTAACATTAATAAAAATAATAAAAAATAATTTTAACAATTTATTATTACAAGACATAAAATAAATTATATAAATACTTAATTTTATAAAAATTAATTATATTTTATTTAAAGGTTCTAAAATATATTTGGAAACTCCCTGAAAAATAAATACTTCCTTAAAACTATTTATTGGCCCAATTATTATAAGCAACAAGTTTATTTCTATATTTATCATTATCATTTTTTGTTGTTGAAAAAATCTTATTATTATTCTTTGATAAACGTTTAAAAAGGTAAATGAGGTGTCCTCGGGCAACTTTATTAAAAATGTATAATGAAACACTAATTGATCCTGTATACATTATAACAAATGTATTGACAAAAGCATTAAAATACCTAACATTTTGTATATTAAATATTTTAACGAATAATGATCTTTGTAAAAAAAAGATTGATTCCAATTCGTATACCAATGAAATAGTAAAACCTTGAAGTAATATTTGTCTTTCAAAATTCCAATTTCTATTTTGTACAATTGATTTCACCCTTTTGTTATTGAGTCTTAGCTTAATAAAGCAAAAGATGTATGAAATAAATAATATTATTGGGGTTGTTGTGGACAAATTTACAGTAAAACCTTTAAATATTTCAGATCCCATGACACTATTTATATCATAATATAACGAATACCCTTGTGGATTATATTTTTTATAAACAGAAAAAATTCTGTGAACGATAATTAGCGTGACTGTTATTAACCAACTAAGTAAAATGTATATTCTAATGCGGTATTTGTTATCTGTAGTGAATAATCTTGGAAATGAAATAATTGAGAGGCGATCAATTGATAATGCTAGGAGTAATAGAATACTGAGATTGTATCCAAATGTATCAGCTTCACAAAAGATGTCGTAAAATATTGTTTCTTTATAACCTTAAAATTAAAATTTTCTTAATAATAATAAAGAAATAATTAATTAATACCTTGAAGCATGGTATCAGGAAGGAGTGTAAAAGGAATAACCACTGACAATTGATTGAAATTCATAATTGAAATAGCAAATATAAAATAATAATAAAATTCAAAAAAAGGAAGTTTTGAGAAGTAGTTTCTTTTTGAAATAAATGTATTAACTAATAAAGCGTTGCCAAAAATACTTAATAAATTTAGTATTAAAAACATTATGCTTATAATAGCTTTTTCAGCTTCTGTAGGATTACTGTCCATTTTATTAGAAGTTACTTTTTTTAAAATATAGCTAGAAATATAAATTAGTTAGCTTAACTTTTTTTAATTAATTCATTAAAATGTATACGTTAAAGCACCTCATTTTTAAAGTTAAATACTTCTTTTTGAAAGCTTAATACAAAGAACAAAAAAATCGTTAAGTATAAAAGAAAATATTAAAAATTATTGTATTATCATTTGCGTTCCTCCATCAAATATAAACATTCTAAAGTTTATCTTATTTTAGCAAAATAGCATACTTTTTTTTCTATTAAAATCATGAAAAATAAAATAATTATAGTATTTTATATCCTGTAATTAGTAAATATAACACTAGATTATATGCTTATTAAAACGAAAAAAAATAATAGATATGTAGCTATATAAAAATATTTATAAATTAAAGTAGTGAGTGAAACAATAAATTGATTATTTTACTAATGAAAAGTGTATGATAAATTAGTGGAAATATAAAGGATTAGAGATAATATTAATTTATAATCTTTTTCATTATTATTTCCCTAGAAACATGTAATTTTTTATTATGGATTATTAAATGCCAAAAAAATTATATTATTTTTAATAAGTGCATAAATAAATTATGGTAATAACTTCTTTAAACAATAATTAAATGTTATTTACACTTAGAATTTAAAACATGCTTAATTCGTACTTTAACTGTACGAATTTTAGGAATCGTATTTAATTGTACAAAAATTTTCGTGATAGAGGTCTTAGACTATAACAATAAAATGTATTTTTAAAGCACGAATTAATTGTGCTTCAAAGCACTAATATATCGTATTCATGAAACAATAATACATAGTGTACATGAAACAATATAATCGTATTAGTACCTGTAAATGTTAAAAAAAATATTATTTTGAATAATTATTTTTATTAAAGAAAACACAATTATTAACAATATTTTTTGTATTAAAAAACCAATTATTTAACAATCATTATATTGCAATAATAAATCTACCAAATTGAGTATATATGTAATTTATTTTCCAGTGCCTTCTCTGAACTACAGAAATCTAAGCAAAACCAAAAAAAACTTTAATAATTACTACAAAAGAACAACTTACATTTTCCACTCCTTCTGGATCTCAGTAAACATGAGAAATATGTATCATAAATGAATAAATTACCTTTCCAACTTCTCCTGGATTACGAAAAAACCTGAACAATAGTTAAATAAGTATTACACATAAATAAATTACATTTTCAACTCCTTCTAGATCACAGCAAATCTAATAAATGATATAATAATTATCGAAAACTAAGAACTTTTACTATCAGTCTTCAATGAAAAGTGGGCAGCAAAACTAAAAAAGATAGTTTTTATTTCATACGAAAAAATCCACATTTTTAATTTCTTCTTAATCCCAGGAAATCTAAAAAATAAATTAATAATTATAACGAGTTAAAATACATACACTATCAATTCTTTCCTTAATGATAGACAGCAAACCTAAAAAGAGTTTTTATAGTTACATTATAATTGAATAAAAGAAAAATTCACATAATTTCAGCATACATTGTTAACAATAATAAAGCAAAAGTGAACATTTTTAGTGAAAACATTCTCTTAACTGGTAATTTTTTACATTATGAATAGCAAAACAAAAAGAGCACTTTTCTAAATCCATGTTTATTTAAAAGTAATTATAATTTAACAAAAATATATCTAAATAATTAAATAAAAGTTCTTTTTAATACGAATTCGTACAGTCACAATACGTACTGTAAAAATTCGTATAGTAAAAAATTTTTTTCTATTCTTACTTTACGTCAATTCGTACAAAAACACATGCGTGTTCTTCCAATTCGTGTTTTAAATTTTGAGTGTATTTTAGAAATTAATTTTTAAAACTGTGAGTATTAAGTTTTTATCTTGCCAATAAACGTGTAAAATGATTGTTATAATGATTATGTTATTATATCTAAGTGTAATGTGGTAACTGTCGATCTCCCTACTTGTCTTTATCATCAATAAAATATTGTATTATTAACATCTAATAGATTTCTAATATTAGGGTATATCACAAGAGATTCAATAAATATACAAAATATTAAAATATAATTTTTATAATTTTGTGGTTTTCTATAAAATACAATAATAACAAAGAATAAAATATACTTATAAATTAATAAGATGTGTCAACTTAAATGTTCATTTTCATTTTTAACAACGATTTACAAAATAAAATAAAAAATTAAATAGAGAAGCATTCAACTGAAGCTTTGAACTCATGATTTTATTAAATAGGAAGTCCTATGAGATGTAAATCGCATTATTTTATTCTTGAAAAAAAATTAATAAATAGATTGTATAAATTAAGTTTACATAATTGGTAGATATAAAAACTGTATTATTTAATTGTCGTTATAGATTAATGTAAAATTTCGTATGTTCAAAGAATGCTAAACATTTAAGCAAAGCGTATATAAAAAGCCAGAAATTGAGTTTTAATCTAATACATAAACAACCTCGTAATTATAATGTTAATAATAAAAGTGTTATAACATTTTACTGGCTCTGTAAAGGTTAATTTACCTTATCTAACATAATGAATTATTCATAAGTTTAAAAAACAAATCAGTAAATTTTTATATAATTA
Source organism: Strongyloides venezuelensis (assembly GCA_963280985.1). Taxonomy (NCBI): domain Eukaryota; kingdom Metazoa; phylum Nematoda; class Chromadorea; order Rhabditida; family Strongyloididae; genus Strongyloides; species Strongyloides venezuelensis. The sequence goes on from CAUJLX010000002.1 coordinate 23,616,647, forward strand.
TAATATATGTTAAAAGTTTTTAAATTAATTGATAATTTAAAATAGCTTATAGTAGTTAAATAATTTTTTGATAAGAATGTAAATCTTATTTCAAAACATGGGTATAAATATAATTGTAACTAAAGCTAATGATGAACTATATTTAGAGCTAAATATTTTCTTCAATATTGAATTGATCATTTTAGGAACATATTGGCTTTTCTATTCAATAGTTTTTTTAGTTATATTATCTGGAAAGAAAAGCAGTGGAAGCAATCTATTCAATTTGTTTTTCAAATTTTAATATCGGGCTCAGGAATAGCATATGGACTACGTAATATTATTGTTGGTACCATCAATCTTACTTTGTTTAACTCTTCCATACTATCGTATGATTTTATAATATGTAAAATAAAGAGCGTTATGGATGTATTAATTATGGCTATATTTGTAACATCATTTGGATATAGAATGGTTTCTTTTATTTTTTTAATTAGATTTCCTTTTTTCTTCAAAAATTATTTAGACAATAATAAAAATAATAAATATATAGTAATTTTTATTCTCTTTATGGCTATAATAGGTGATATTTTCTATACTTGGGACATTAGCCATTCAAAAGGCAACAAAAATTGTAATATTTATTCGTTTGTAGGTCCAACATTTGAAAACCTTTTTATGGGATTAGTTATATTAGCCATTGTAGTATCAATGCCAATTTTTATATATGGATTCTACAACGTTAGGAAACTGAGTTTAGACGAAACAACTAAAAACAACGTTATTCGATTATCCAATTATATGAATGTCGCATATGTCATTTTTTGGGTAGTACCATACATTGTAATTATCATAAGTTTCTTTTTAAAATCAGATAGATTTTTAATTGGACTATTTTATGATGTATGCGTGTTTTCATTGGGAATTGTTGCTGTTGTTGATTTTATAATTGCTTTTTTATTTAATAAACAGGTGAAAGATGCAGCTATGACTCTGTTGAAGCAAAAGAATAGAATAACTTCTATCATTAAATCATGAAATAAATTTTTTACTGTTAGTAATAATAAAACTTAACATTCACATTTAATATATATTTTAAAAAACAAAATGATCAAATTTTAAATTTAAGAAATTTCTTTTTTTTATTTACAGCCGAAAATATATCACTATATGATCACGTTAATATTTCTTGCTTGAACCTTTGAAAACATCTCTGGAGTGATTGAATAATCTAAAGTATATTTTTTCATTGTGCGACAGAAATTTATAGTAGTTTCTTTACGGTCTTTTTGATGTACTTTACAATTTTTTTATATAAAAAAATAATACAGTATAGTCAATTGTGCTTATACAATTTAATGAATATGAAAACTGATATTATTTATTATTGTGATAGTTCAATACTAAATTTGATATGTTTATAGTTTATTTATTTTTTATGATAACCATAGAGAAAAATCTGATAATTATGATAAATCTTAGTATATAAATAATCTTGCAATTACATATTAAAAATAAAAATATTATACACGCAGAACAAACTATAAAATTTCCTATTAAATTTTTACTACCTCTGTAAAATACATTTAGTTTATCTAGCATAGGAAAGTCATCTGGAACTTTAGAAATACTTCTGTAAAATTATGCACAAATAGGGGATACATGACGAAAATCATAAATAATTTAAAATATAATTCATAAATTAAGTTAAATTATCAATTCATAAAGACATAACATTTCTTCATTGAATGGGTTTTCGTATTATTGTAACTAAAGATAATAATGAACTATATTTAGAGTTAAACATTTTCTACAATATTGGATTAATTATTACAGGAATACTTGGTTTTATATTCAATAGTTTTTTCAGTTATATTATCTGGAAAGAAAAGTTGTGGAAGCAATCTATTCAATTTGTCTTTCAAATTTTATCATCAGGTTCAGGAATAGTATGGGGTATACGTAATATTATTATTAGTATTTTGAATCTTACCTTGTTTGACTCTTCCATACTATCGTATGATTTTACGATATGTAGGATAAAGACTGTCACAGATGTTTTAATCATGTTCATTTTTGCATCATCGTTTGGATATATAATGATGACATTTACCCTATTAATTAAATTTCCATTTTTCTTTAAACATTATTTAGATAATGCCAAAAATAATAAATATATAGTCATTTTTACTATATTTACTGCTATAATATGTGATGTAATGTATATATGGGATGTAAATGATACAAAAGCCAACAAAAATTGCAATATTTATTCATTTGCAGGTCATATATTTGAAATCTGTTATATGGGATTTATTATATCTACAATTATAGTATCAATGCCAATTTTTATATATGGATTCTACAACGTTATGAAATTGAGTTTAGATGAAACAGTTAAAAGTAACGTTATTCGATTATCCAATTATATGAATGTCGTATATGTTACTTTTTGGATGATACCCTACAGCGTAATTATTATAAGTTTCTTTTTAAAATCAGATAGATTTTTTATTGGACTATTTTATGATGTATGTGTGTTTTCATTGGGAATTATTGTTGTTATTGATTTTATAATTGCTTTTTTATTTAATAAACAAGTGAAAGATGCTACTATGATTCTGTTGAAACAAAAGAATAAAATAACTCCTATCACTAAACCAAGAAATTGATTTTTTTCTATATTAGTAATATAACTTAATGTTTTAATTATAATATATATTTTTAAAACCAAAATAATAAAATTTCATTTTTGGATATTTTTTATTTATAATCGAAAGTTTAATAATATGTCAATCACGTTAGTGTTTCCTACTTAAACTTTTCAGGACATCTTTATACTGATTGAATATATATAGTAATTTATTCCAGTGTCTTGCATAAATTTTTATTTGTTTCAGTTAGATATTTGTATTTATTATGTACTTAAAATTTTTTTTATTTAAAAATTAAGACTAGACAGTATAATCAGTTGAGTTTATACAATTATTTGCAAAAACCTAATAATATAAACACTTTTTTTAGTATAATATTAAATATAAAAATGTTATAGAACGTAAAACAAAATTTTGTAAAATGTTCTACTAACTTTTTATTACCTCTATAAGAATTCATTTACCTTATTTGAAATAACGAATTATTCAAAGGTTTTAATAAATAATTCAGTAAACTCTTGTAAAATTATGAAATATGCTTAAAATTATAAATAAATAAATAGTTATAAAAAAATTATGGTAGTTAGATTATTATTTCAAAAAAATATTTTTTTTTCTAAAGCATGGGTATAAGTATTATTATAGCTAAAGATAATAATGAACTATATTTGGAGTTAAATATTTTTTACAATATTTGATTAATTGTAATAAGAATATTTGCTTATATATTTAATAGTTTTTTCATTTATATCATTTGGAAAAAAGTTGTGGAAGCAATCTATTCAATACGTTTTCCAATTTTTAATATCATGTTCAGGAATTGCATTAGGATTACGTCATATTATTGTTGGCATTATCAATCTTATTGTACTTGATTCTTCTACATCTTCATATAATTTTCCAATATGTAAAATAAAGATTTTCATTGATCTTTTAATAGTAATTATATTTGAAGTTTCCTTTGGAATTAGAATGGTTTCTTTTACCCTATTAATTAAATTTCCAATTTTCTTTAAATATTATTTAGAAAATACTCAAAACAATAAGTATATAATCATTTCTATTTTATTGCATGCCATAATTTGTAGTATACTATTTATTTTGGATATTGATGATTAAAAGGACACCAAAAATTGTAATATCTATTCTTTTGCAGGTCAAACATACATAAATTTTTTTATGAAATTTATAATCTTTCTTAGTGTAATATCAATTCCAATTTCGATATTTGGATTGTACAACGCTATGAAACTAGATACAAATAAAATATCAAAAATTAATATCATTCGACTATATAACTATAATAATTCTATATACACTTTATTTTTTGGGTGATATCAATGGGTATGAGCGTTGTATGCTACTACTTACGAACAGATAAATTTTTAATTAGATTATTTTTTGATTTATCTATGCTTTTAATAGGAATTGTTGCCATTCTTAATTTTATATTTGCTATATTATTCAATAAGCCAATAAAAAATACCGTCACGAAGTAATTGGAACAGAAGAATAAAATTAATTCTACAATTAAATAAGCAAATAAATAGTTTGTTTTTGATTACATAATTCAAAGTTTATATTTTATTATGTATTAAGTATGAAAATGTTAAAATGTGAAAAATATTAAAAAAAGTTTTATTGCATTAATGATTTACTTCAATAAATTCTTGCATTAAAAAGGAGAAAAATGGAGCTTATAAATAATTTGATTGCATAAACACAATTATATATTTGGTTTAACTTATATATTTAATATTTTTAAAAAACATAACTTTTTTTTAAAGTATGGATATAAATGTTATAATAGATAATGATAATAATGAACTATATTTGGAGTTAAATATTTTCTACAATATTGGATTAATTATTTTAGGAATAATTGCCTATATATTTAATATTTTTTTCATTTATATCATTTGGAAAGAAAGGTTGTGGAAACAATCAATTCAGTATGTTTTTCAAATTCTAATATCAGGTTCAGGAATGACATTAGGATTGCGCAACATTATTGTTGGTATTATTAATCTTACTGTATTTGATTCTTCTATACCTTCATATGATTTTTTAATATGTAAGATAAAGTATGCTATTGATACTTTATTATTATATATATTTGAATTATCATTTGGATTTAGAATGACTAACTTTCACTATATTAATTGGACGTCCTGTTTTCTACAAAAATTATTTAGAGAATGTTAGAAACAATAAATATCTAGTCATAATTCTATTATTTTTTCCTATTATGTGTACTTTATTCTATATTCTTGATATAAATGATTCAAAAATTACCAAGAATTGTAGAATACATTCTTTTATGGGAGAAAAATATAAATATTTTTTTGTGGGATTCTTGGTGTTCATAGATACAATATCAATACCGACTTTAATATATGGTCTATATAAAGTTGTGAAACTAAATTTGAATAAATCAGCAAAGGATAACGTCATACGACTATCAAATTACTACAATTTTATATATATTATCTTTTTAGTACTACCATTTAATACAATTGTTATAAGTTTCTTTCTACGGGCAGATAGCTTTTTAATTGGACTATATTATGATGTATCGATGTTTTCAATTGCAATTGTTGCTATTGCTGATTTTATATTTGCTATATTATACAACAAACCAGTAAAAGATACTGCTATGAAAATGTTAAAAGTCAAGAATAAAGTTAGTTTTCTTTATGGAGTAACAAATTAATTGCTTATTCCTTGGTTACAATGTAGTTTAAAGATTATTAGCTGTTATATATCAAGTATAAAAATGTTATCAAGAGTTCAATTACTTAATTAATTCAATAATTTCTTCTTTCCAATAGGAACTTGTTGAAACTTGCAAATAATTTGATTGTTAATACAATTATACAATTATTTTAACTATTAATTGACGTTTAAAAAGTTTAAAAAGGCATAAACACTTTTTTCAAAGTATGGATAGACGTACTATTTTTGCTAAAGACAATAATGAACTATATATTGAGTTAAATATTTTTTACAATATTGGATTGGTCATCTTAGGACTATTCGCTTTTCTGTTCAATAGTTTTTTCAGTTATATTATCTGGAAGGAAAAGTTGTGGAAACAATCTATTCAATTTGTCTTTCAAATTTTAACATAAATCTCAGGAACAGTATTGGGACTACGTGAAATTCTTGTTGGAATAATTAAATCTTATTCTACTTGATTCTTCTATATCTTCGTATAATTTTCTAGTTTGCAAAATAAAAAGTTCTATTGATATTTTAATATTATATGTATTTGAACTGTCATTTTGTTTTAGAATGGTTAATTTTACAGTATTAATTGGATATCCCATTTTCTACAAAAATCATTTAGAACATGCTAAAAATAATAAGTATATAATCGCTATTATATTATTTTTGGTTATTACATGTGATATATTCTATATTTTGGATATTAATAACACAAATGATACTAAAAATTGTGATGTTTATTCTTTTATGGGCTCAAAATATGAATACTTTTTCATAGCATTGATAATATTTTTACTGCTGTTATCAATACCAATTCTAATATTTGGACTATATAATGTTATTAAACTAAAATTGAATAAAACAACTAAAGATAATATTGTACGTCTATCCAATTACTATAATTTTATATATTTTATATTTTTGGTAATACCATTTAGTATAATTATTATGAGTTTCTTTTTTAAAGCTGATAAATTTTTAATTGAAGTATTTTATGATATAAATCTTTTTTCAGTCGCAGTTGTAGCTATTGCTGACTTTATATTTGCAATGTTATATAATAAACCGATAAAGGATAATACGATAAAGATTTTAAAAATAAATAGTAAAATTTAGTATTTTGTCTTAATTGTCAAAAAAATTGTTTATTTTTTAGTTGCGACATAATTTCTACTTTTATTTGACTGTACATTAAATAAAAGTTTTAGTAAACATTTAATTTAAATAATATAGATAAAGTGGTTTTAAAGCCTAATTTTACTTAAAGATATTCAAAATGATATTAATCTTTAATTATAAAGTGATAAATATAATGGTAATAAATTGCAAATATTATTAAATATAGTTAAATATTATTTACTTGATATAATTAACATTTAACATGTCTTTTTAATAACACAGTAACTCATTTATGGTAAAAAAGCAATCAAATATTATAAAAAGGACAGAACCTTCTAGAAAATAGTGACCATTTAATGTAAAAACAGCTATTGTCATGAAAATAAATAGTTAGAAAAAAAGATTGATTATCTGGAAGGTAGGTTGTATAATTATATGAGTTTATGTTTTATTGTAAAATTAGTGACTATACCCCATCTTAATTAATAAATAAATTTTAACTTTTATAACTTTATTCATTGTTCAGCCCTACTAAATTTGTAGATTTATTGCTCTAAAATATGAAAATAAATTTTTTATTGATATAAATTATTTTTTTTATAATGTAGCATTTGATTTAACTTCTGTTGGAGATTTATATTTTCTTTTCCATTCGTGGTAAGTCTAATTTATTAAATGATTATATCTAAATAAAATTAAATTTTTAGCGATGAACTAAAAAAGCGTTGAAATTTATTTATGGATGTTCTAAATAATTCAATAACAAAATTAGTATCAAAATTTCATATCGAAACTAATTTGTTTGTTAAGTATTAAGAAAATATTTTAATTATAAAAAACAATTCAAGTTCAACGTTATTCCTAGGTTCAAATTACTTTTTCAAAACTAGAAATTATGCTTATTTTACTCTTAGAGTCTTATTCTTATAATGCGAAAAATCAGTCTCCAGTACAATATTTAACTAGAGACACATTGTTTGACTTCTACCCACAAAACGCATCACCAGTATCTCACGTGTAATACGAATCACATGAATATGGATAATCAAGATCGCGTCACAGAGACAGACATGAAAAAGGTAAAGGTTACGGAAAACATCATAAATGTATAACGATCACAGAATCAGAAACAATCACTACACTGGAACTGCAACAACAACTGAATCAATTGTTACTTCAACACAAGCTCAATAACCAGTGAAGCTATAAGAACTACTGCCGTTGAAATCACAACTGTTTTAGGAAATGACCTAATAATAACATTAATTAATCTTTAAAATACTTTAAAGTTATTTTACTTGTGTTTTTTTAATTTTAACATTGGAAGCTTTAATAAATACATTCTATATTTAAAAGTCTCTTTTTTTTATTATTTTTAAGCTATTATTCTTAAGATTAATTTTAACATATAAATTAGCATAAAAAACATTTCTTTTTCAGACTTAACTCATTTTTTTAGATAATATTAATAAAATATGTGTTTACATATTAAAAAAGTTATGTGGAAACATTGTCTCCAGATGGTTTTTTAAAGTTTAGATATTGATTTGGACAGATTTAAAATTAATAAATTTCATGATTGAAAAGACGTACCTTTAAAATATTAATTGAGCTATTTATTTTTTAAACATTTTCTATTATAAAGTTTATAGTAAACTATTTTTTTCTCATGAAAAAGTATGAAATTAAATAACCGAGTTAATGATTAAATTTTTTAATAAATTTAAATATACTTTTATAATGAATTTTACTTTATATGTACGAAAAAAGGTGAAAATAAATTTTTGTTATTATGTTATCATTTTACCTATCATTATTACAGTAACGCCATCTCAGGCATTTATATATTTATCACTTTCAATTAAATAATATTTGCAGCAATTTTTTAAAAGTTATTTGAATTTTATTTGTTAGAAAATACTTTCTTTCTGGATACTTACAGTACTAGAAATGATAAATTAAATAAAATTACATTTTTTTTATAAGAAAAGCTTTTATTAATAAAAATTTAATGATATCTCTTTGTAGTTTCTAAAGAATACTTAAATTCCTGAAATAGCGTTACTGTAATAAAAATAGGTAAATTGATAATTTAGTAATAAAAATTTATTTTTATCTTTTTCGTGCGCATAAGTTTCATTATAAAAGTATGTTGATAGAGCAAAAACTTATTTATTTTATTCGATTATTGTCATATGATATAAGAAAGGATTTCATAATAAGTTTGATTTTTGTATTATACAACTATTTACGGTAACAAGAATCTTTCCTTATCAAAGCAATTATAAAACAAGAAAACTGTAAGTAAAAATACTTTTTAATTGTTTAATATTACCAATAAATTGAGGAAGTTAACTCGAATATTATGATTTTTAATAGTAAATAAAATTGTTAACAAGAATAATATATAAAAGAGCCCACGCATAAGAAAGAAAATCTTGTAGTATTTATAAAAACATCAAATCATGTTTAAATTATTTATTTGATAAAACATTAATATAAAAGAACAGATGAAAAAACACTTAGTTCGGTACTTAGATGTCCCACGTCTAGATCATACTTTAGCAGGTGATAAAATATTTCGTGATTTTTAAATAATATGTTAACACTCGTCCATTAAGGCAGACCATATGCAAAATAAAGAAGTGAGGGTAGGATGTATATAAATAAAGAATTTTATCTCATAAACATTATCCCTTCATTTTAATCATTTAAAAAAATGGTTTCATTTTCCTACAAAATGTTTTTTGTTATTCTTTTGATAGCTTTACTATCTGCTGAGCTTTACTCTAAACCAGTTCCAGATAATAAACAACCAGCTAAATCAAATGATAAAAAAGAAGAACAAAAGGCACCAGCTGACTCAAAAGGACAAAGTGGAAACAATCTACCACCACCAAAAGGACAAGGACAAGGAGGAAACAACCCAGATCCAAAGGGACAAAGTGGAAACAATCCACAACCACCAAAAGGACAAGGAGGAAACAACCCGGATCCAAAAGGACAAAGTGGAAACAATCCACAACCACCAAAAGGACAAGGACAAGGAGGAAACAACCCAGATCCAAAAGGACAAGGTGGAAACAATCCACCACTACCGAAAGGACAAGGAGAAAACAATCCAGATCCAAAAGGACCAGGTGGAGGCAATCCACCACCACCAAAAGGACCTGGAGGAAACAACCCAGATCCAAAAGGACAAGGTGGAGGCAATCCACCACCACCAAAACAAACCAAACAACCATGTGGTGACGACTCATCATCAGAATCTTCAGAGTCACATGAACATGAAGGACTAGGACATCATCACGGAGAACATCATGGAAAAGGTCACAAATGTACCACTACTGCTGTAACAACAACAACCAAAATAACAACTACAACATTTAAACCAACAACAACAATTAAACTAAAAACTACAACAATTAAACCAACAACTACAACAATTAAACTAACAACTACAACAATTAAACTAACAACTACAACATTTAAACCAACAACTACAACAATTAAACCAACAACTACAACAATTATACCAACAACTACCACTGTAACTACAACAACAGAATCAATTATTACTTCAACTGAAACTCCAACAATTAGTGAGGTCACAACAGCAGAATCAATTATAACTTCAACAGAAGCTCCAGTAACTAGCGAAGTAGCAACAACAGAAGCTCCAACAACTAGTGAAGTTACAACAACAGAAGTTCCAGTAATCAATGAGGTAACAACAACAGAATCCCCAGTAACTAGTGAGGTCACAACAACAGAGTCAAGTATTACTTCAACAGAAGCTCCAGTAACTAGAGAAGTAGCAACAACAGAAGCTCCAACAACTAGTGAAGTAGCAACAACAGAAGCTCCAACAACTAGTGAAGTTACAACAACAGAAGCTCCAGTAACTAGTGAAGTTACAACAACAGAATCAATTATTACTTCAACTGAAACTCCAACAATTAGTGAGGTCACAACAGCAGAATCAATTATTAACTTCAACAGAAGCTCCAGTAACTAGCGAAGTAGCAACAACAGAAGCTCCAACAACTAGTGAAGTTACAACAACAGAAGTTCCAGTAATCAGTGAGGTAACAACAACAGAATCAATTATTACTCCAACAGAAGCTCCAGTAACTAGTGAGGTGACGACAACAGAATCCTCAGTAACTAGTGAAGTAACAATAACAGAAATAATTATTACTTCAACAGAAGCTCCAATAACTAGTGAAGCCACAACAGCAGAGTCAATTGTTACATCAACAGAAGCTCCAGTAACTAGCGAGGTAACAACAACAGAATCCCTAATAACTAGTGAAGTTACAACAATAGAATCAATCGTTACTTCAACAGAAGCACCAGTAACTAGCGAAGTAGCAACAACAGAATCTCCAGTAACTAATGAAGTAACAACAACAGAATCAATTATTACTTCAACAGAAGCTCCATCAACCAGTGAAATAAGTACAACAGTTAATACTGAAACAACTACTTCCGTTGAAACCACAACTATTTAATGAATATCTAATAATCTTATTAACCTTTAAAATTACTATAAATTATTCTACTTGAGTTTTTTAATTTTAACTATAGGCGCTTTAATAAAAATACTTTATAATAAAAATTCTCTTTTTATCATTTTTTTGCTATTATTTCTTAAGATTTTTTTGGATTTTAACATATAATTTGCCATAAAAAATTTGAACATTTTATTGTCAAATTAATTGAATAAAATGATGATGAATCATTTGATCTCTAATTAAAATTTAAACTTTAGATAAGTAAAAAATTTATGATAAAGATAATTATTGTTTTATTTGATATCTTGTTTATCTTATTTCCGGTTACAAGCTTTTCGTGATATAAAAAATTGTTTACAGTTTGTACAGTAATGGTACAGTTTTCAAAATTGTATGTCAGCTATAATTCTAAACCATGTATTATGTTTAACTAAAATGTAACTTCTAAATGGTTAAAAAAAATTCTACTACACTCGTTGTTTATACGTCCTGTTCCATGATTTTAAACAACATTATTCAAAGTATTTGAAACCAAAAGTTGTCTTAAACAGTTACTCATTCTTGAGAATTCAAATCTCAAAAGCTTTCTTCTGCTGAAACACCTTTCTTCCGTGCTGAGACTTTTTTATTTAAAATAGCGGAGTTCTTTAAGATTAACTGGTTAAAAGCAAACATGATTAAAACTTTAGTATACTTTTTTATTTTTACTATAAGGTAAAAATTTAATCAAAGCTTCTTTGAACTTCGTCTTGAATTGGTGAATTATTGTATCAAATAAATCTGTCTTCGATATAAACATTAATAAGTCCATTTTATACAGAAAACACCCGCAATCTATCATAATTATTACTAGATGCCTGATTTAATAACTTAATAATAACATTAAGCAAAAATTCTTTAAATTCCATCTAGTATTGATGAATCATTAGAACCATGAAATAATTAATTGCTATAAATATTAATGTGTTTGTTTGTGGAAAAAAATATCCGTAACTCACTACAATTATGACGTAAACGTAAATTTAATAATTATCTTATTGCATCACAATTATAATCATAACATTTATACCGACAATTTAAAGTTTATCAAGCTACATAACTTTTTTCATATGATTCAAAAAAAGAAATTCACGAATAGTTTGATTTTTCGTAGTAAACAACAATCTATGACTACTAAACCTTTCCTTATCAAGAACAATTAAAAAATAAGAAAATAATGAATAAAAATACTTTTAAATTGTTAATATTATCAATAAATTGATAAAATTAATTCAAATTTTATGATTTTTTATAGTAAATAAAATTTTTAATAAGAATAATGTATGAAATAACCCACGCATAAGAAAAAAATAACATATTTCGTGATATTTATGAAAACATAAAATTTGGTACAAAGGTGTCCCATGTCTAGATCATACTTAGACAGGTGATAAAATATTCTGTGAATTTTATTATATGTTAACATTGCTTTTTAAAGTATATCATAAACAAAATAAAGGCGTAAGGGTAAAATATATATAAATGGAAAATTTTATCTCATAAATATCATCTTTTTACTTTAATCACTTTTAAAAATGGTTTCATTCTCCTACAAATTGTTTATTGTTATCCTTTTGGTAGCTTTACTCTCTATGGAGCTTTATTCTAAACCAGCTCCGGATAATAAACAACCAGCTAAATCTAATGGTAATAAGGAGCAACAAAAGCCACCAACTGGCTCAAAGGGACAAAGTGGAAACAATCCACCACCACCAAAAGGACAAGGAGGAAACAACCCAGATCCAAAAGGACAAGGTGGAAACAATCCACCACCACCAAAAGGACAAGGAGGAAACAATCCACCACCACCAAAGGGACCAGGAGGAGGCAATCCACCACCACCAAAGCAAACCAAACCACCATGTGGTGACGAATCATCATCAGAATCTTCAGAATCACATGAACATGGAGGACCAGGACATCGTCACGGAGAACATCACGGAAAAGGTCACAAATGTACAACTACCGCTGTAACTACAACAACTAAACCAACAACCACAACAACCAAAACAACAACTACAACAACAGAATCAATTGTTACTTCAACAGAAGCTCCAGTAACCAGTGAAGTAACAACAACAGAATCAATTGTTACTTCAACAGAAGCACCAGTAACTAGTGAAGTGACAACAACAGTTGATACTGAAACAACTACTTTCGTTGAAACCACAACTTTTTAATAAATATCTAAATAATAATCTTATTAACCTCTAAAACTACTATAAATTATTTCTTCTTGTTTTTTTTTTAATTTTAACAACGGAGGCTTTAATAAAAATACTTTATACTTAAAATCCTCTTTTTTATTACTTTTTTGCTATTATTTCTTTAGATTAATTCTAATAAATAAATTATCATAAAAAAACATCAAACATTTTGTTGTCATAAGTGATATATAAATGAAGAAATAGCTTATGAATCTTGCACCTTTACTTTATTATTCTTTTATAATTTTTATCGGAAGTTTGACAACATAATAATAGCCACGAATTTTTAAAATCATTTTTATTCCAATTTGTCAATTTAAAGGAAGGGCGATTCCAAGGTAATTATTGTGAATTTAAGGGTATATCACTAGTTGTATTATTATCTTATAGGAGTTAAAAATATAGAAGTTATAAAAAATTTTAATTTATTATCTCTTCCGTAATAATTTAAGGGAACCAATTATTAATAATGTCGTATTTTTTATTTTCTGTTGTATAAATAAAAGTAAAATATTTTTTGTAGTATTCTAATTTTCAAAAAGAACTAGGGTCGCTCCAGTATCAAACATATAAAAAATCCTATTCATATCAAATAAATAAAATGATAGCTTAGTGGATTGTTTGATCTTTAAGTGAAATTTATATAAGTTAGAAATTTTTGACAATGATCATTATTGTCTTTTAAACATCTTATTTATCTTATTATTATTATGTTTGATTGTATAAGCACTGTGCAAATTATTAATATTTCTGAAAGTGTATTTTGCTTACTAGTTTTTATTGGTCAAAGGTAAATTTATTATACATTTTATAAATCTCATTTTTCTTGTATTTGAACTACAAATATCACATTTTTTAATATACATCTCTTCATTACAAGTATCTTAACAAAGTTTATTTGAACGTTTTAACTTTATACAAATATAAAATACTTTTTTTTTGTTTAAAAATTTAATGTATTTCTCCTTTATACACATTTAGAGTATATAAATATATGATATTTATATAATTTTTTATGATCTCTAAATAAACATTTTCCCACGAGTATTAAAATTGTATCTTACAAAGAAGAGACATAAAAGTAATTTTTATAAATTGCCAATTGTGCTTGTTTTTTCCTAACTTTTATTGATATCAATTTACAAACAAAATGACTAATAAAGAAACTCCACTAACGTATTTTGAAGTAATCAAAAGGTTAACAAATGCTCAAACATTACTTCTTAGTGATGCGGAACAAAATCCAGCCAAACGTCAATTAACTGTTTTGGATAAAACATTATCATATCTCAAAGAAACCCCTGCTGGAAGTCATAATGCTCAAACAGTTTTGGAATTGTTGACAGCTCTAAGCACCTTCAATTTAACAGATACTGAAAAGATCAATTTAGTGAATATGAGGCCTTTATCATCTATTGATGTTCAAGTAATTATTGAAGAGGCTGTTGATAGATTTGATGAGGCAGATATTGATAAAATTGCTACATTATCAAAGAATATTTTCCCTACTCAAGATACTTAATTTCACGACTATTTTATGTTGTATAAATTATTGTAATTAAAATTTGTTATTGTTTTGTTGATTTTTGAGTTTTATTTAGTATAAAAATTTTCTTTAATATAATTTATGATTTACAATGATTTTGAAATATAAAATACTACTGTAAGGTAATTTAACAAGATGTACTTCATGTGTAAGTTATAAAAATATAACTTCTATTTAATAACGCAAATCAATCATAAGAAGAATGTTTACAGGTTAGATATTTATTTCACAAACTTAGCAAATACTCTTTTGTAAAAAGGTAATTTTTTGTTCTGGTATCTTATCTATTTTTACGAAATGAAATGTAATTCAACACCAATATACTTAAGGTAAACGCAAAGATTAAAATCATTAGTAAACTTTTAAAGATAATATAGTATTATTTAACTTTTTTTAACCAATAATTAATTTAATAACAAAGAAATATTGAGATTAAAGTTTTATCATCACCTCAATATCCTCAATTCATAATTTTAAATGATCCTCTCAAGAAGTTTCTTTTAATAACCTCTTCAATATTCTTATAAAAATAAATAAATTTACTAGAACAAATAAAAAGTTTTAACAATAATCTTACAAAATATATTGTGAGATAAAAAAATTTCTTTCATTACTTAAATAATATGTATATTAAACAGAAGTTAACGATATTTAATATATCTTTCTCAATCATATAAAAGGTACGTAGAAATAAAACAATTTAAGATACTTCTTATTTCACTAAGAATTGTTTTACCCTCGATAAATATATATGTGTATATCTACAAACATATATGTACACTCTTGAATATGGTATTTGAAGGTTTTTTTGTATGTGCTACTAAGAAAATATTCTTGATTACATTAAATAACTTTGAACTATGTGGAAGAGTAAAATTTATACACATATGTATGTATTTATTCCTTCAAATTCTAAAAATTAATGTGATAGAGGATTCATTAACTGACAGAAAAATTTTACCTCAAAAATCTTAATTTAAAATTTTTCTTTTACGTAATTTTCTTTTGTCTCTTTACTTAACCTCTTCAGAAATAAAGATATATATATATATATTCCTCTGTGGAGATATATCTTTTAACGAGAGACACCCACTCAGAAAATTTTTACAAATTATTACTTTTAATCTAAACAGTAACAGGTAAGTCACCCCTTATCATAACTAGATTACCTGGAAGATCTTAATCTTTGTTTAAGCTAAAGTATAACTTTTTGAAAAGATTTTTCATTTTCTTTATCTTTTTTTAATTCTAATGTCTAACTAACATCTACCTGTATTGAGAGAAATCTAAATTAATAATAATACAAAAATACTAAGAGATCACTTTTAAGTTTTCTTTAACGAATTTTATATATCTCATAAAAATTCTCTTCCTCCACCTCTTTGTACATCTTACCGTTACCCTCATACATACATACAATAATTATACATTCCTCTTACCAACGTTCTTGAAGGAATTTTTTAACAAATATAACTTTTCATTAGATTTAAAAGCTTACTTTAAATTAACTATCGTTTAATTGGTGATATTAGCTTAAGTCTTTTGCCGTAAGACTTAATATATCTATTCATCACCAACTTAACTTGTATTTTAAATATATTTTTAGGAATATATTTTAATACAACTTTAATTAAACACTATTAATTACAAGAAATTATTTTTACTCTCGAGCTACTATTACTATAATAAATTGATTTAGTTTTATCAAACTATATTCTTCAAAAAAATGGATTACGAAAACGACCCAGGTTGGAAGTACCTTCGTAGGACTCGCGATGAAATGCTTCAGGTAAATAAATTACTACTGAAAACAATTTCCTATAAAATAATATTGTTTCCTAACAATTCCAGGACCAATCCCGTCCCTACGACTCCAAAAAAAATTTTTGGATGCCAGATCCTGAGGAAGGATATATTGGTATCGAACTCGTCTCCGTCAAAGGTGATACAGCAACTGTAACAGTAACTGGAGGTTTCGAAAAAACATGTAAAAAGGATCTTCTTCAAGAGATGAATCCACCAAAGTTCGAGAAGACAGAAGACATGTCTAATCTTACTTTCCTTAACGATGCTTCTGTCCTCTATAACTTACGTGCACGTTATGGAGCTATGCTTATCTACACTTACTCTGGTCTTTTCTGTGTAGTAATTAATCCATACAAAAGACTTCCAATTTACACTGACTCTGTTGCTCGTATGTTCATGGGAAAAAGAAGAACTGAAATGCCACCTCACTTGTTTGCTGTCTCCGATGAAGCTTACCGTAACATGCTTCAAAATCACGAAAATCAATCTATGTTAATTACTGGTGAATCTGGTGCTGGTAAAACTGAAAATACTAAAAAAGTTATTGCTTATTTCGCTGCTGTTGGTGCCTCTCAACAAGAGACTGCTGATGCTTTAGCTGGTAATGCTCCAAAAGCTGATGAAAAGAAGGTTACCCTTGAAGATCAAATCGTCCAAACTAACCCTGTTCTTGAAGCTTTCGGTAACGCCAAAACCGTTCGTAACAACAACTCATCTCGTTTCGGTAAATTCATCCGTATTCACTTCAGTAAAAAAGGTCGTGTCGCTTCCTGTGATATTGAACATTACCTTCTTGAGAAATCTCGTGTCATCAGACAGGCTCCAGGTGAAAGATGTTACCACATCTTCTACCAAATCTTCTCAGAACAAATTCCTGGCCTTAGAAAAAAATTACTCCTTAATAAGCCATTGAAAGATTACTGGTTCGTTGCTCAAGCTGAATTGGCTATTGATGGTATTAACGATAAAGAAGAATTCCAATTGACTGATGAAGCTTTCGATATTCTTAACTTCAGTAAATCTGAGAAAGAAAATGTCTATCGTCTTTGTGCTGCTATGATGCATATGGGTAACATGAAATTCAAACAACGTCCCCGTGAAGAACAAGCTGAAGCTGATGGTACAGAGGATGCTCAGAATGCCGCTAAGATGTATGGTGTTGATGTTGAGGAATTCTTGAAAGCATTCCTTAGACCAAGAGTCAAGGTCGGTAATGAATGGGTTAATAAAGGACAAAATATGGATCAAGTTTACTGGGGTATTGGTGCTATGGCTAAAGGTCTCTACGCCAGAATATTCCATTGGTTGGTTCACAAATGTAACATGACACTTGATCAACAAGGTATCTCTAGAGATTACTTCATTGGTGTCCTCGATATCGCTGGTTTCGAAATCTTTGACTTCAACTCCTTTGAACAACTTTGGATTAACTTCGTCAATGAAAAACTCCAACAATTCTTCAATCACCATATGTTCGTCCTTGAACAGGAAGAATACAAGAGAGAAGGTATTGAATGGACATTCATTGATTTCGGTCTTGATCTTGCTGCATGTATTGAACTTATTGAAAAACCTATGGGTATCATTGCTATGTTAGATGAAGAATGTATCGTTCCAAAGGCCACCGACATAACACTTGCTCAAAAACTCACTGAACAACATCTTGGTAAACATCCAAACTTTGAGAAACCAAAACCACCAAAAGGAAAACAAGCAGAAGCCCACTTTGCTATGCGCCATTATGCTGGTACTGTCCGTTATAATGTCACTAACTGGCTTGAAAAGAATAAGGATCCACTTAATGATACCGTTGTTGGTGTCATGAAAGCATCCAAAGACAACGAATTATTAAGTGTTGTCTGGGCCGACTACACAACTCAAGAAGAGGCTGCCGCTGCCGCTGCTAAAGGTAAAGGAGCTGCTGGTGGAAAGAAGAAGGGTAAATCTGGATCCTTCATGACAGTATCTATGTTATACAGAGAATCTCTTAATAAACTCATGACTATGCTTAACTCAACTCACCCTCACTTCATCCGTTGTATCATTCCAAATGAAAAGAAACAATCTGGTGTCATTGATGCTGCTTTAGTATTAAATCAACTTACATGTAATGGTGTACTTGAAGGAATTAGAATTTGCCGTAAAGGTTTCCCTAACAGAACTCTTCACCCTGATTTCGTTGAGAGATATGCTATCCTTTCTGCTGATGAGGCTAAATCTTCTCCTGATAAATTAACTTGTGTCAAGGCTATGTTTGCTAGATTAATTAAGGAAGGAAAATTAAGGAGGAACAATTCAGAATTGGTTTGACTAAAGTTTTCTTCAAAGCTGGTGTTGTTGCTCATATGGAAGACATGAGAGATGTTAGATTAGCTGAATTGATTACTGGATTCCAAGCTCAGATTAAGAGTTA
Organism: Strongyloides venezuelensis; assembly: GCA_963280985.1. Lineage (NCBI taxonomy): Eukaryota > Metazoa > Nematoda > Chromadorea > Rhabditida > Strongyloididae > Strongyloides > Strongyloides venezuelensis. The sequence continues at coordinate 23,635,654 of CAUJLX010000002.1, forward strand.
CTATGGTATCATTGATCTTAAGAGAAGAAAGGATCAACTTGCCGCTACCCTCAAAATCCAAGCCAACGTTAGACAATGGCTTCAACTTAAAAACTGGATTTGGTTCAAACTTTACGTTAAAGTTAGACCTTTACTTGAAGCTGGTAAGGAACAAGAGAAGATCGATGCTCTTACTGCTAATGTTGAAAAGTTAAAGGAAAGTCTCGGAAAAGAAACCAACCTTTTGGATGAAATTAATGCTAAAAAAGCTAAACTCACTGAAGAGAGAGAGGAACTCCTTAAGGAATTAGATGGGTACAGAGCTAAACAAGGTGATATCACAGCTAAGATGGCATCCGTCAATGAAGCTAAAGCTAAACTTGAAAAAGAAATCGTTGAATTAAATAATGCTATTGCTGCTGAGGAAGATAGATATTGTGAAGTTTTGAAACAAAAGAAATTATTAGAAGGAGATGTTGATTCAATTAAGAGATCAATCCAAGACATGGAACTTACTCTTAAAAAATCAGAAGCTGAAAAGACTAATAGAGACAATCAAATTAGATCTCTTCAAGAAGAATTAAATCAACAAGATATTACCCTTGCTAAACTTAACAAAGAACGTAGACATCAAGATGAAAATGCTAAGAAGATGACTGAAGATTTAGCTCGTGAAGAGGAAAAGACAAATGAAACCAATAGAATTAGACAAAAACTTCAACAAACAATGGAAGATGCTGAGTTAAACATGGAAAGAGAGAGAAGAAACAGATGTGATGCTGAGAAGAATAAGAGAAAAATGGAAGGAGAATTGAAAATTGTCCAGGAATCTATCGATGAACTCTCAAAACAAAGACAAGACGCTGAGATTTGTCTAAGAAGAAAGGAAGCTGAACTCCATGCTTTATCTGTTCGTTTGGAGGATGAACAAAATCTTCTTAACAAACTCGAAAGACACGTTAAAGAAGATGAAAGCAGAATCAAGGAGCTTGAAGCTGAATTAGAACAAGAAAGAGAAGCTAGAAACAGAAGTGAGAAGGCTAAGAATGAATTACAATCAGAAATTGATGATCTCAATGAACAACTTGAACAACAAGTAGCTGCTAATAATGGAGCTGTTGAGGCTAACAAAAAGAAGGATGCTGAGATTGCTAGATTAAGAAGAGAGGTTGAACAAATTACCATTCAACATGACTCTTCTGTTGGAACTCTTAAAAAGAAGGCCACCGATGGTAACTCTGAATTGAATGATCAAATTGATGCTATTGTTAAACAAAAATTAAAGGCTGATAAAGAAAAGGCTGCCTTACAAAGACAATTTGATGAATTGACTATGCAAGTTGATGAGGAAGCTAAAGTTAAAGTTGAACATGAAAGAAGAGCTAAAGCCTTAGAAAACCAATTAATTGAACTTAGAATGAAATCTGAGGAACAAGCTAGACAAATCAACGATATCTCTAATGCTAAAGGACGTATGCAAGGAGATAACTCTGATCTTATGAGACATGTTGAAGAATTAGAAGCCCAAGTAGTTAATACCAACAAACTCCGTGGTCAATTTGCTACTGAATTAGAGGAAACAAGACGTGCTGCTGGTGAGGAATCTAGAGAAAAACAATCCCTTAGTATCTTATCTAAGAATCTTGAACACGAATTAGACCAACTCCGTGAAACATTCGAGGAAGAATCCTCTGCCAAGAATGATGTCCTTAGACAACTTAATAAAGCACAAAATGAAATCACCCAATGGAAAGCTAAGTACGAATCTGAAGGACTTATCTCTGCTGAAGAGATGGAGGAGATCAGACGTAAACAACTTGCTCAAATCACTGATCTTCAAGCCGCCTTAGATAGTGCTATCTCTAAAGCTAGTGTTCTTGAAAAGACCAAACAACGCCTTACAGCTGATGTTGAAGCTTCAAGATCTGATTCTGATAACTTTGTCAGTATCATCAACCAATTAGACAAAAAACAAAGAGCTTTCGATAAGATCTGTGATGAATGGAGAAGACGTGTTGATGACTTACAAAATGAACTTGATGCTGCTCAAAGAGATGCTAGAATTCATGTTACTGAAGCTCATAAAGCCAGAACACAACAAGATTCTCTTATTGAACAAGTTGAAGGTTTAAAGAGAGAAAATAAGGCCTTGACACTTGAAACACGTGAAATTTCTGACCAAGTTGCTGAGGGATCTAGACACAATGCTGAATTGAATAAGACATTAAAGAGACTCGAACTTGAGAAGGAAGAACTCCAAAAGGCATTAGATGAAGCCGAAGCTGCATTAGAATCTGAGGAAAGCAAGGTAATGAGAGCACAACTTGAAGTCAGTCAAATCAGATCTGAGATTGAGAAGAGAATCCAAGAGAAGGAGGAAGAATTCGAAAACACCAGAAAGAACCACCAAAGAACTCTTGACAACATGCAAAATACATTAGAAATTGAAACTAAAGCTAAAGCCGAATTACTCAAGGTTAAGAAGAAGCTTGAAGCTGATGCTAATGTAAGTTTATTTCACTCACTTTCAAACATATCTTTTATCACTATACAATGCACGATTTATTATGTAATAAATAAAATTATTTTCATTTTATCCTATCATCATGTTCTTTCCTTAACATAGTATTTACAGGAACTTGAAATTTCTATGGATCATGCTAATCGTGCTAATGCTGAGGCTCAAAAGAACATCAAGAGATACACAGAACAAATCCGTGATCTTCAACAACACATCGATGAGGAACAAAGGCGTCGCGATGAATTCCGTGACAACTTCCTTAACATCGAAAAGAAACTCGTTGCAGCCAAACAGGACCAAGAAGAAATTTACACACAAATTGAAAATATCAACAAAGCAAGAAAGGATGGTGAAAGTGAATTGAGTGAACAACAATCCTTAGCAACCGAATTAGCATCCAACAATGCTTCACTTATTACTGCTAAAAACAAACTTGAGAATGAGATTGCTCTCCTTCATGCTGATTATGCTGAGGTACAAAACGAGGTTTCAAATGCCGAGGATAGGTGTAAGAAGGCATCATTTGAGGCAGCCAAGTTAGCTGAAGAACTTAAACAACAACAAGACAAGTCTAACCAAATCGATAGACACAGGAAGATTCTTGAAATTCAAGTAAAAGATATGGCATCAAAGATAGATGAAGTTGAGGGAACATTGATAAAGGCTAATCAAAAAGCAATAGCTAAACTTGAAGCTAAACTTAAGTCAATAGAATCTGATCTTGAGTTAGAGCAACGCAGACATGCAGATGCCTTTAAGGCTCTTTCAAAGGCAGAGAGAAAAGCTAAAGAGATCACCTTCCAGTTGGATGAGGAGAGGAAGAATTATAATAAATTAGTTGAGTTGACAGATAAACTTCAAGGTAAGATTAAGAAACAAAGAAGAGATATTGAGGAGGCTGAGGAGACAGCTAATAGTCATTTGGCAAAATACAGACAAATACAAATGGCATACGAGAATGCTGAGGAAAGAGCTGATTGTGCTGAACATAATTTGGTTAAACTTCGTTCCAGATCAAGAATAATGAAATCAGACACTGTCGCTTAAAAGACAACATTTTCCCTATTATAGAGACATTCAATAAAATTTATTATTATTCAATAACAATTATATTTCTAACAACGAGATAAAAGAAATACAAAAAATATCGAATTAGAATTTTTTAATGTTTTACCTTTTTTTTATCAATAACAACATTGGTGAAGATTTTTTTATACATACACAATCATATAACAAAGAAGAAAATAGCTTTATATAAAAGATGTTTACACTTTTGCAACTCCTTTTCTATTTTGAGAGATACGGCAATCTCATAACTAGAAATGGGTAGGAAAAGATAATTGCAAAAGAACATTTTTAATATTTAAATTTTTAGTATCTTTTTTATAAGAAAAAACAATTATTTACAAAAAATAAAATAAAGTAGCTCCTTTTATTAAAATGTGCTTATTTATTATAACAAAGTTTATTATTAAACTAATTAAACAAATTTTATTAATCATCTATTGATGTTTCCCAGTGAATTTCGATTTCAGGGAATTTCCATTCATCTGGAAGGCCTATGTGTTTGATGGTATCTCTCATGTCGAACGTTGACCATTTGAATGGTGGTACATTATCATATGCTGGGGAGGAAATGGCACGGAATGTAAGATTTTGGAAAAGTTCGTAATTTGTTCCTTTGTAATCGAGAGCTCCATGGTTGTTGTGTCCTTGTCCTGGAAATTCGTATTTTCCGGATTTTGGATTCAAATCTCCTCTAGCTGAGATGGCAGCTTCTGCAGAGTATGGTGGTGTGCAGTTACATTTTGAGAATTCTTCATGTGTGTAATCATTATACCTCATAAGAGTTTTAAGAGAATCGAGACTTGTAACTTTATGGTGATCACGAGCAAATATCTTGGCACGTGGAGCATTCTTCCATGAGAACCATGGACCATCGTGTTCTGACTTATTTAAAAATCCCGAAAACTTAGTAATTGGTCGGTAGAATGGAATGTTATATGAAGCAAAGTATGAATATTTCATTAAGTACCATGTAACATCTTTGTAATATGACATTCCTGGGAGTTGCTCAAGAACATAAAGAACACCATATTTTGGTAGTGGTTTATGTGGCTTAAATTTGTTATAATCAAGAACAACCCATTGATTGTTATATGTTCCACTGTTATATCTGCTAAAGATCTCACACCATTCTCTTCCATTTCTAGCTAATTGATTTGAAACGATAGCTCTAACCCAACAATGAATTTGTTCTTTTGGGATTGTTCGATTGTAAAGAGTGTTGTTAAAGACATTAATTGTAGTTTCAATGACAGCCAATCCACTTGACATTAAAGCAAAATCATCTGATGAATACAACATACCTGGGTATGAAGCAAAGGTTGTTGTATGTCCGGGATATTCATGTTTGTAATAAGCAAATTTGTATAACTTCAAAATCCTTGTCATCATTTGGTAGCCAGACATTGTGACTTGTGAAATAAAAAGATCAGCATTATTTGGGGCAAGTTTAACTAAACCGGAACATCTACCGGAGTCTGGGAGTCTCTTATCAACAACCTCTTTTGTCTTGTTGAATTTCCTCTCCAAATCATAGAGGTCTCCACCGAGATTGATTAAAAGAATTGGATGGTATCCCCAATACAAATTTGGGTTAAAATCTTTCTTATCATAACCAGCAATCATACCAGAAAGTTGGTAGTAAACTCTTTTGACAGCACTCCAGTAAATATCATCGGCTGGGCGAATTTTAATTTCAGATTTTATCCAATCAAAACTTTCCTTGAAGTATGGTTTTAGGCGTTCGCAATATTTAGTGAATCCATCACAATAACTTTGGATGGCGTTTTGAATGTGATTTGATAGAAGACTATGTGTCATGTTTCCTTCAAGGAATCCAGCAGCGAAAGCCTGTTCATGTGGTTCGACGGTATTGAATGTTTCAACTTCGAAATTTGACCATCCAGTAGTGTTGATGGCATTCTTGAATCTTCCTGTAGCAACAAGAAGATCTTCATTTTGACACACATTACCTTCAACGATTTTATATGTAGAGGTTGATGGTGAAAAACATGCTGACTTTACTCTGTATGATGTATCAGTACCAGTTTCATTAAAATCATCAGGGACAATACTGTTATCCCAATCGTCAGAAATGTCATCAGAATTTCTATTTACCCTAAAGTAATCCGTCTCAGGATTGACACTTTTAGCATATGCTAATGTAGTAACTAAAAAAGCAAAAAAAAATATTTATTCAATTTTTATAACGTCAAAAAAACACTCACCAATACATAAAACTGTCAAAAAAAGTCTATTGAATAATAGCATTTCAATATAAAACGAACTATTAATCAAAATTTATGAGCTATTCATTAAAAATATGGAGATTATATAGTTATTCACCTCTCAAATGTTTCATGATCTTATTTATCTCTCTTCTCTCTACCTATCATATCAGTCTCTTTTTTTTTAACTTAGATAAAGAACTTATATTTATATTGACCATATTAATAAAACTAAATGTTTGTTATCAATCTGTTTGTTTCTCTTTCACGCTATATTGTTTCTTCTTATCTATTTTGTTGAAATAATTTTATCAAGTATATTGGTAATTTCATGTGTATTTTTATAAAAGAATGTATGAGAGAGAAAAAAATATGTTAAATTAGATGTTTTAATTTAAATTACACAACTGACAAAAACGACAAAATAATGATTGTATATGTATTAGCATTGTTTTTGAGGGGACTGAATTGGTTTTGATGTTTGAAAATATTTTCTAAATATCCTCCATAACTGATTTAGATCACATATAAATCATTACATAATAGATTAAACAAAATGATAGAAAAAGTTTTATTTACTCAAAATATTAAATCACCATTTATTATTTTAACTTTTTCATTTTTAAAATAAATATTTTATAAAATTTTAATACACCATATATTACTATTAATTTTTCTTTAAAAAATATTTATTTTATTTTAAAAATATATAATTCAAAACAGAAGACATAATACTTTTATCCGTCTAACAGATTCTCATAATATCAAACATCTTATTGGTATTTTTACACATGAACATTATAAATAAGAGCATTATAAATCTTGCCATTAAAAAACGCCGTAGTTTAATTATTTTAACGAATTTTTTATTCTACTCATATCATTATATATCCTCTATACTCCTCCCCTATTTATTTATATTACTTGAGATGGAAAAGGAAAAATCATAATTCGTAATAATAAATATTTTGTAGGGGTTATGCTTTTATGTCTCTTACAACGGCCTTTTAATATAAAACTTCAGTTGATAGTAAAACTATAATAATTTAATTTACACTCCTAGCGCGATTATCTTTTCTGAAATTTAAGGAAACTATGTCCCACAAATCAAATTAAATTTTGTTAAATTATTAATCGTCAACTGGTCTTATCTATTATCTTATCATTTTATTACTTGCATATTTTTTAATTATTTTAAACATAATATTTTTTCAATATTTTATATTATTAAGCATTTTTTATCATTTATTAATAAAATATACTGTAATATAACTATATATAAAGATCATATAATAAATTACATTAAAGTATAATGGTTGCTGCAAACTGTAGTAGTACAGGGAGTTCAGTGATGTCTTCTTGGGAAAATGAAGATTTTTGTAGTAACATACACCAAAATGGTAAAATAGATGATCAAGAGATCCACCATCAATCTATTCCAAATAATAATACTTTAGTTGTTGTATGTTTTTTATCTTCCATTTTTTTATAGTTTATCTTTTAAGCCTGACTCAGAACCACAACCTAGTGATCATTTGTTGGCTCATGAATTTTTGTTATCATCTTTTGTCAAGACACCAGAAGTTGAATGGGATAATTATGAACATTTAACGACACCGATAGCTATATTTAGATCCTGGGAACAGTTTTGGAGAGTAATTTTACATTTTCAGAGACCAACAGAAATTCAGGCACGTTGTTATATCCATGTTTTTAAAGATGGCATAAAACCACTATGGGAGGATCCTGGAAACATTCTTGGTGGTCGTTTCATGATGACATATAAAAAAAAAGATCCAACTGCAGATTTGCATTGGGAAAAAATGCTTCTAGCATTTTTAGGTAAGTCTATATAAAAAAGAAAGATAAGTAATATTTTTAGGAAGTAAATTTCATGATTCATTGATATCAGGGATTGTATTATCTGTTAAAAGAAACAATCTAGTCATATCAGTATGGATAAATGATTTTAATAAGAGAGAAAAACTAAATAACTTGGTATTTGATCTAAAAACCTACCTTGATCTTGATGATGAAACTCGCATACGTTTCATGAAACACAAAGAAGATACTTTTGTACATTGTTAATAAAAAATAGAGGGTTTTATATATTTTTACTCATCAAATACTATATAATATCTAAAAAATAAATTTTAAAAAATCCTTGTATATATATTATCCTTTGTATACTGTAAAAAATATCGAGGAAGAAAATAATACTTTCCAAACAAAAAATCTGAGATAATTACCATTGAAAATTCCATATATCTTTCCAGATACATATATAATGCACAAATTTAAATGTATTATTTTCAAGTGAATAAAAAAAACCAATTCGTAGTACTTCTCTTTTGTTGTTTTAAAATACTAGTTGTGTGATGTAAAAATTACTTTCAACAATAAATGCGTGCAAAATGTGAAATATTTTTTTAAAAAAGGTCAAAAATTATAAAAAGATGGATTAATAAATCAAAAAGTTGTTGGTGGCAGTGAGAAATTGACAGTTTAAAAAAGGGTTTGTTTAACAAAACAATACTTTTTCTTTATATATTTCCATGTTTATGTTAAATAACTTTATTTTAATAGGATTTTTAACTAACGAATTTCGTGAAAATAATTTTTGAAATGCTATTAACTTCCTGTTTGACTTACTAAATTATTTTCCTAGAAATTTTATTATTTATAAACTTATAGCACATAATTCATATTCTCATATCTTAATCTAAAAGAGTGTTACTACTTGATATTTAATAAACCGTGATAATACAAATTTTCGTCACCTACAGTACCACAAACACAACAGCAATATTTATATCTATATTTAAAAATGAAAAATTTTACGATTAACAAACAAAATAATCTATTCGTAATTCCTCAAACATCAAATTAATTTTTATTCCACTATAGACATCACTAATGAATATCTAATGACTAATGTAGTTTAAAAAAGAACAACAAATTAATTAAAAATTTCCAAAACAAATTATTCATTAACTTTGTGTAACGTTTACATAATATTACAATCCATCAAATGTTAGTTGTAAAAATCTAATTGATAGTACATTCTAGTTACTAATCTAATAACAAATATTAAAAATTATGCGAAAATTGATAAAAACAATAAAACAGAAATAAAACTTGCTACAAGGTTTTTATTAACTATAAGTGTTATACCAAGAAAAAAAAATAATTTGATTTATTTATTTTATTTTACAATAAAAAAGTACATTCGTTGTGGATATCATTATGTAATATAATTTTATCCTGAGAGCGAAGCATCTGACTCAGAAGGATCACTTTGTGGTTCTGAATTAAGAAAATCCCAGATAAGGATAGTATCATCATGAGAGGAAGAGACTATTTGAAAAGCGTCAAATTGAAGACGGAATACACGACCCGTATGTCTCTAAAAAGGAGAAGGTAAAGATTCTATGGTAAAAATAATTAACTTACACTTAAAGTTTGAATACATAACTGAGATGGTGAAGATTTGATATCTAAAGCAGCTTTCAAGTCCCACACTTTAATTTTACCATCATATGCTCCAGAAATTATGCGATGATTATCAAAACGGATACATCTAACTAATTCTTCGTGTCCCTCTAACGTTCTTATACAAGAACCAGTTTCAATATCCCATATTTTTATAGTATTGTCGCTACTTCCTGACACAATATGTTTATCTCTAAATTGTAAACAAGCAATACCACGCCTATGACCTGATAAGGTTCTCACAAATTCACATGTTTTTATGCTCCATATTTTTATAGTTCTATCTCCAGACGCACTGACAATGTACCTGTCATCGAAGTCAATAACATTTACTGCTGCTCTATGACCAACAAGAACTCTTCTCAAGGTAATATCATTGGGTGACTTGACATCCCAAACAGCAATACTTCTATCTTTAGAACATGTTACCATAACATTATTCTGAAAACGTAAGTGGAGGACCGCCTCACAATGATGAATTAGGGATGAAATCAATTCACCAGTATTTACATTCCATATTCTAACAGTTGCATCTGAACTCCCAGAAGCTATCATTTTATCGTCATATTGCAAACATAAAACAGATCCTGTATGACCAACCAATGTTCTCTCGCATGTATTATCAGGTCTCCTCCATATCTTAATGGTATTATCTCTTAAACCAGAAACAATTTTAGTGTCATCATACTGAAGACAATAGACACCTTTACTAGTTTCTGAGTTACAATTTATCCTTGTCAATGAATAATTACCAGCCGCCCAATTATGTTCAACTTTCTCGATTTCCTGTGTAATTTTTGGGTATAATGTCCTGAAAAAATTGCTTTGATATCTTGTGATCTCCTCAATTCTACTTGTTATAAGAACCGTCTTATCACTATTCAATCCATCATCCATTGCTAGTATAACGGCAACCTCCTTAGTTGTCTTAAACAAAAATCTACCCCAATCACGTCTCCTTGATAATCCTCTCCATAAATCATTCGTCAAAACTTTCCTTTCTATCAATTTCTTCCATAATAATCCCTGTGCTATGGTATGTTTCCACACCCTACTAACCATCTCACAACTTCTTAACTCCTCTGCATGTAAATAGGAAAGTATATTCTCCGCAAGGTGCCTTGGCAATAAGTTAATGAAATCTCTTTGAAGCATTGGTAATAGTATACCCTCAACCATTCCAAGATGTTCATGAGACATTGTTGTGAAAAGTTTCCTTAAAAAATCCATTTGCTCAGCGATTGTCCAATTTTTTGTTTGTCGCAGTACACTCTCATAAGAGTTGATATAATCTTCTGTTGGTTCAAATTGAGATGCATCGTTTTCTTTTAGTGTTAATGAAGACATAAGATATGCTGTTGAAGAACCCTGGAAGGTAATTTAATTATTTTTAAAAAAAAAATGGTAATTAAAAGAGGCAACTTAAAAATATTATTTATAGTGACATACCGTAAATGATGGAGAGTGAGATTCAGAATGTTCGCCTTCAGTCATCTCAAACACATGATGTTCATTATCAATTATTTCCGTTGTAGAGTTTCTTACATCCATTTTTTTAAAAAAGTCATGTACATTACAGTATTATAGTTGAAAATAAAGAAATAGGGGAGAATTAATATTCTAAAATAAATAAAACTACATTATTTTCATCCATCAAAAATAAACTTTAGGTGATAAAAATAGATATTATAACAATATATAATAAGTATTTATAAATAAGAAGTAGTATATTTGTTTATTTTATGTAACTAAATAATAATAAAAAAATATTACATATAAAAACGTTTTGGCAACAACAAATAAAACGTAAAACAATAGAAAATTAGAATATGAAGAAAACAAAAATAATCAAAAAAAATACAGGGACGATTATTTAGTTGGGATGGAGGTTGGTGTGGAAATCGAATAAATAATCAATAACTGGTGTATATATATATATAAATATATTGGAAATGGCAAAGTAAAAGAGGAACCAAATTTGAAGTGTCTGTTTGGTGTGTGAGTGGAGTGTCGCGCTTCCAAAATAAAAGTTGCCTTTAAATGCGTTTACGTCTCAGGACAATGACCGTGTACATAGTAGGTGGATTTTATTTAGAAGTGATATTATATAGTGAAGTGGGAATGTACACATATTTATAGTTTTTAATATGAAAATAAATTATCCTTATCATGAATTTTTTTTAATCTCCCGAAAGACGATTTATTTTGATATTCTAAAAAGATGACATTAATATCATGTATAAGATATGTGTACTAAAGATTTTAAGATTAAGCATGACTAAGAAGGCGAAAATTCTTAATGTCTTAGCTTATTTAATATTTCACACCTTTCTATATATTTTCTATAATATTTAATATTTCTAAAAGGTTACCTGAAAATATTATAAAATGATTTTAACTATTATTTTTACTATTTAAATGGAATTATTATTTGGTACAACCACGTGACGGTACAAAATTATGTAAAATTTAAAAATGGGCGAAAAAATTTTTGAAAGCCATAAATTAGATGACTAATACAGTAATATATAAAACTACTTATAAATTACGTCTTATAAAAAAATTTTTTCTGATATTTGAAATAGATAGTCAAAAAATATGTATATTTTAATATAGAACAGGATATTTTTTTTAAATAAAAGTGTTTTGGTATTAAAATTACTTTTAAATAAAAGATAAAATAAGAAAAAGGAAATATAAATAGAAAATTCTATACTTGAGTAATGGTTTTTTGTATAAATTAGAAAGACAGATGAAAAAATGTGACTAAGACAATGATAATGGTAATCAAAATAAAACAAAGTTAATTGTCTATTTATAGTTTTTAGTTTTTGATTTACAAGGTTAATTTATAAAAGAAGAGTAGAAAAGTGCAGAACATCGATATAAAAAGTGGAATACTTTACTGTCTTGATTTGTTTTTTACATGTAAATGTAGAGTAATGATAACGAAAAAACAGAGAAAGGGCAATGTAAAAAGATAAATGAGGCAGGAGTTGTTTTTAGAGAGGACGGAAATATTCTGAGAAATGTACCTAAGAAAATGACAGTTAAATTTATACAGCTAATTTTTTTGTCATTATATAAACATTTTTTTTGGAAAAGATATTGTTATAATGAGAGATAACATTTATTATGTAACTATGAAAAAGTGAACATGAATATGTGATGTCATAGTAAATTTAATGAACATGAGGTATTCACAAAACAGGAATTAAATAAACCAATAAAATAGTATTAAATAATATATTTCCTGTTAGAATATTTTATAAAAATTATTAAATCACAAGTGTTATAATAATAAACCTCAATTATTATAGAATTTTTAATAAAAAAAAGAATGAATTATACTTTAGGGTTACATGGATTCAATGTGACGTGGAGAGAATTATAATTTAGAAAATCATAATGCATATAAATATATTTGAAAAGTAAACAAATATCCTTTTATAATAGTTATATATATATATATATATATATATTGGCGTGAGATATGATGTGTAGATATAGTTAAAGTACTGTTAAATATAAAAGAGCGACTAAACAGATATATACAATTGTATACTACATTTTACTTCTGTAGATATAACACTTTTAAATATTATAGTATAAGTTTTAATCACCATGTCTTTTTTATACCACAACAACAAAGTAAAATAAAAATTTTAAAAAGATTGATATAAGCTAAATTACTTATCATATAACTAAAAAATTTATCTTAACGTAATGAAATTTATAGCAATGTTAAAATAGATTTAGATAATTAATATTTAATTAACTTTATTTATATTTAATTTAAAAACGAATAAACAATTATAGAAAAAAATTAAATATAACGACATTATTTTATTAAAACATAATATTATATTTCTTAAAATATCATTAAAATGAAAACGTATATCTTTTAATGACAATATATAAAAATAAAATAGTAATATGATGATAAGAATTATATATAAAATGCACGGCGATCAAGAGATGACAACCAAAAATTTCAAAGATTAATATAATATTAATTAATCTACATATCTATAATAAAGTAAACCAACATTTCGTAAAGATGTCTAAAGTTAAAAAATATTAATTTTATATAAATAATTTTCTAAAGACCAATATGTTTAATTATAATAAAATATTTATTTGTTGTATATATTTAATGGTGAAATATTATGTGGGTCTATTAGATTATAAAATCAGGTATAAATAAAGAAAATATTATAATAAAATTAGAGACAAATTTCCATTAACATTTTGACAATGATAACTTTTTATATAAATTTATATTTTATCGATATCTTGAGTATAACAATATTTTGTTAATTTTACAATCATTATTTACTTTATTTTTAGGTTTGTATTTTTAACCAATTACCCTATCATTTCAATGGTTATATAGTCTAAATAATGAAAATATAAATAAATAAATTGCTATTATTATAATATTATTAATATATATAAATATATAATATATAAAAGCAACACAATAGATCTTTAAGAATGAGAATAATAGAGTATATCAGAAAAGAAATTGATAAAATGTTGTTGATTACAGTAAACTAGACTGGAAAGATATAAAAGTATATGAGAAGCTTTAAGTTTTATGTGTGATGACTGGACTTGGCTGGTTACAAAAAAGTGCTGGTAGTACCTGTTTATAAAGAATTAGTAAGATAATAAACGACCGTTAAAAAATCTCTTTTTGTGGTGGTTGTTGCCTGGTAATTTGTGCATAATATTGAGATAGAAGAAAAAAATAAATAATAGTTAGAAGGGATTTTAAAATAAAATATGTTTTATTTTTTAAATACACAATAATTTTATGTTTAACACATATATCTCTTTTCTAACGGAGAAAGTTTATTTAACTATACTATTAGAAGGGAAGGAAATTTCGTTAAAGTTTATTTTGAGTAATTGTAACCCCCATTCTGTTTCATTAGATTCCCTCTTAAAATAACAACTATTTACGTTATTGTTTTCTTTGGATAAATGGAGTAAACTATAATTGTGAATACGAGATATCAGATAGAAAATATAAAACGTTTATTTTAAATCATTCATATTATACACTTCTCCTTTCCGTTACATGAATACTTTGATTTTCCTTTAGAAAATAAATATTTGTCTTGAAAAATTATTTGTGTAGGTATGTGAGAAAATAATGTTTTAATGCATAATAGTTTGTTTTTTTTTTTAAAAAAATCTTAAAGAGTATTAAAATAATCCTTTGCACCACTATAATGTTTCTTTCCATCATCTTTCAAACTTTCACTATACTTCAAATGCACTATAAATCAGTTGAAGAGTAGGAAAGATTGATAAATGACAAGAACATTAGAATTTTTTCTAAATAATTCTAAATAAAATAAACTATATACTTTTTATATATCTCTCTAATCTTTTAAAGCATTTAAACATTGCATACCATTTAAAAAATATCACAAATAAAATTAACAACAAAATATTTGTCTTTCTTTAAAATTCTATGTCAAATTCAATTCGAAAAGGTATAACAAATATATGATTAATATTAATTCATTTACCATACTCGAGAATGATAAAATTATAATTCTCAAATAATATTAAAAGTCATTTAATAAATTTATCATAATTATATATTTTAATATTTCTGTATGAATGTAATTAAAAGATTTGCAATCATATAAAATAAACAAAAAAAAATTTCGCATAGTAATTTATTTTCATTGTTGCATTAAAACTTCACAATAAAAGGTTAATCATACATATATATTTTAAAAAATTGTAAAAGTTGATTCCCTAAAAGATAATTTATCTAATTATACAAAAAATTAAGTTAATAATTAAAGCAATAGAATTCGTTCTAGTATCTAGTAGTTAATAATAATAAGTATACCAAATATACAAAAAAATTAAACGGCTATATACTAAAAATGATGTCTATTTGGAAGATCAATAAGTTTAGGTTTTATAAGAGGACAAAAGTACTTTTCGTGTTCAACTTGAGCTGTTTTTGTTGCAAGAAATGTATAACATTTCCCACATTCATAGGGTGTCTGATCACCGGTATATAAGTGAGAAGCCATATGAATATGCCATTCAGGGATTGAGTAACTTGAGAAATCACAACATTCCGCATTACATGTCATTAGTTTCCCCTCAGCTATCTGCATTTCCATAGTCTTCCAACAGTAATTTCTTGAATGTACAGCTAATGAAACTTTGTTTTTAAATTGTGCCTCACATTTTGAACATTTATATAGTACTTGATCATGTTCATGAATCTGTTGGATATGATATCTAAGCTCTTCTTTCTTGTTACAAACAAAACTACAAATATCTGAATAACGGCACATTATTAAATCATAGTAGTTTGCCAAATTTATGAATTCTTGATGACGAGAGACATCAGGACTAAATTTTGGCCTAACATTTCCAACTGACTTTATACAATACTTCGTCTTATGTTCAATAAACACATTCTCTGTCTGGAAAACTAACGGACAACTATTGCATCTAAATAGGAATGTTATAATAGCATGATCAGACATGTGTTTTTCATAATTAATTCTATACCGTGTAAAGAAATTGCAATCATCACTAAACATACAATAATAAAGTTTATCTACACGTTTAGGTATACCATTTGATTTTGCCACTATATTCGTTGATGAAACACTACAAATTTTGTCTTGAGATTGATGATCTTGATTATTTGTCTTCTGATAGGGACGGGATATAGCTGTTGTTTGCTTGGGATTATGATTTTTTAGTGTATTAAAGTTAGAGGGATTATTAGTTTCATCAACATTATTGCATTTACTAGGTCCACTTAATCGTTTAGGAACATTTTCATGTAAGATTTGAGTAACTTTTCTAAGTACATCTTTCTCGTCTTTTGGCTTTGATGAGGAATTGATATGACCTGGTAGAAGATTATTAGATTTATTGATGTTAGAGAAATGTTTCTTTGGACTTCCAGATCTACCAACTCCTGTTGTAATTTTAGGTGGTATTTGCCTTTCGATAGATGTATTTTTCATTTGAATACCCGGTGAGAATCTAATTGGTAATGTTGGTGCCGTTCTCGAGGGTTGATCAGGTGCTCCTAAATTATTAAGTGATGACGATAGTGATTGTCTGCTTTGTTGAGATGATTTAATGTAAGGACTTGAAGCTAAACATATTTACAATATTATTAAGTAATCTAGTAAGAAAACCACTACCTGGAGTCGATGTATGTTGTTCCGAGTGATCACTTACACAAGATCTAGTATCACTATTTTTGATGCTACTATAATCACCTAAGTACTCGATACCATCATCAGAATCCCCATCTTCAGGTGCTTTTGTTAAGTCAATTACCATTGTTCCTTCGTTATTCTCACCACCTATTTTTACATTATCCATATTTTTGTCTTTTTTGGGAACCTCTTTAACAGATTCGAGGTATTCATTCTTTCCTAGATCACTTAAGATATCACTCTTGTCATCGATGCATGGCACATCATATACTGAAGCAAAGTCGTTAAGGAGATGTTCGATTTTCTCAATACCTGGACCAGATTTTTTCTTTTTCAAAGGACATGACGACTCAATAACTGTAGTTGATTTGCTTTTCCTATTGAAGAAGACATTGTGCTTCTTGAAGTCATCTTCACTAAAACTCATTAATTCGTTGATTGTATAGAATCCATCATTTTTTCTGGTCTCACTTGGGTAACGCTATAAAAAAATTCAAGTAAAAAAATCATTAAAATAAAACATACATGTGTAGGAAAGTTAAGTTTTTTAAACTCAATTTTAGGATTTAATATATTATGATGCAACATGTAATGTTCAGTGATATCGGCGTGAAACATAAACCTGATCCCACACCCTTCCTCCTGACATATATATGGGTAATGCATAATTGGAGAAGAGATACCAACTTGTCTTACTGCATTTTGTATTTTCTTGTACTCTCCATGATACGTTTTATCTTGATACTTTATAGTGTACTCATAATCTGATGGTGGACAACGAATGACTGTCATTGTAAGTTAGTCTAAAAAAATGTCAAAAAAAGATCGGGGAATTTATAACAAAAAAAAATACAAAGGTCATTAGCAACCTTGAGTACAAAAAAAAAAGAATAACATTTTGACTAAACATTGATTTTAATTATAAAAAAAGATACAACACTTCAACAAGTTTCATACATAATATCCACTAGGGTGTTAACAATATTTAATTCCTTTTTTGTTTTTTTGTAAGTACATGGAAATCGGGTGTGTTCCTCTAGAATGGATGCATTTGAAAAATACTGTTTACAATTATTACACTGGAATTAAATAATAATTTTTTTTGTTACTTTAAATTTTTTAACTTACTGAATGTCTAGTAGTGAAATTATCACAATGTCCATTTAAATGTTGCCTAAATTCTTTGATGACATAAGTACTGAAATTGCATGTGACATGTGGGCACCTATACTCGCTGGTCAATCCTTTGATCCTTGAAATACTCATCTCAGATATCTTGGAGCAGTACAATTCCTCATGTGCTGCTAGTAGATCGTTTGAAGAAAATTTTAATTCACAACTTGAGCATGGAAATCTTCCTTCAGCCTGGTGGAAGTTGGATATATGATTTACCATATCTAATTCACTGGTACCTCTGTAATCGCATTCATATAGGCAAATCTCTCGTTTATCATTATCAATGAATACCTGCCTCTCCATAGGTTTCCTTAAAGAAGTTTGGATCAACCCTTGGGTCGGTGTGCAATTTCTTTATACAACTTGCAGCGATTTTGCAGTATTTGAATTTGTGTTGACTTAAAATTTTTTTATTTGAGAATCCACTTGAACAGTATTCGCAGATTTCATTTGATTCTCTATTGTGAAATTCACAGTAATGATCTCTATATAATGTTTCGATTTCTGTTGAAAATTCACATGAATCAACTTTGCAATAAATCCTCCTCTTCTTCTTCACCTCATTTGGTGGTGGTTGAATGGGTATAAGTACCGGTGGTTTAGGTAATTGGTATACAGGCTTATCTTGTAGTGATGGATTTGCTAAAATAACACCGCTAGAATTTGCCATCTCAAATGGTTTCTTTCTAGCCGCTGTAGATTCAGGCATATTGGGAGAATTCATTATTGGTGTTGTTTTTACTATATCTTTCTTTGCTTGTTGTTGTTTAAAGGAGGAGTTCATAATTTGAATGGGTATATTATCTTTATTTGGAACAAATTGTGAGGGTTTTTTTTGTAAAGCATCATGAAATGAAGGTCCCGGTGTTTCAGTTAAGGTTTGATTAAAGTTAATTCTTTGTGGTTTAGCAATGTTAATTTTATCATTTCTGTTAAAAATCACAGCAGGAGTACTTGTTGCAATTGGTTTAGGTCCATCCTTTTCTATGATATTTTTTAATGTACAAACTTTTTCATGGCTTGAAAGGTAAGTCAATCCAGCAAAATTAAGATCGCAATAACTACATTTGAAAGCACTTGAATTCACATGGCCCTTAATGTGGAAACGATACCTCTCATCTGACTCCGAAAAGTAGCCACATGTCCCATATTCACATCTTTTCTTTTCTACAAAACCATTGCTTTCTAGTGGTGGGAAAGCATCCTTCGTAATTGGTGATACTTCTTTTAGTTTTGGCATTTCCTCAAGCTCTGGTGAATTTTCCTGTGCTGAAGAAAACTCTGTAGGATTACTAATTGTATTAGGTTCTGGTAAATTATTTACTTGTTGAGTAATGATATTTGGTGTCAATGGGTGTAATGCTACCTCTTCATCTGGTAATTTATCTTGAAATGAGTTTGTTCTATTAAATTGTCCATTCGTGCTTTCAATTGATCTTTTTCCATTGATAGCCATATCATCAGAAAGTGTACTTCTTGATTCCCATTCATTTACCCGAGGAATCTCTGGACAATGTGAATTTAGTCTTCTCTTCCTTTTTGACATATCCATTTCAGTTTCACTGGTAGAAGATCTCTTTCTTGAAAAGGATGACTCCTGGAGGCCGTTTTTCTTTTCGTAACTAAAAATATCTGTTAATTCGGATAATGAAACTTTAGTGTTTGCAGTACTACCGCTGTTATTTTCAATTTCGTTATTCTCACTCGAGCCATCTGTAGTGGTACCAGAGAAAAAACTTAATAACGAAGACACTTTATTCATTTGTTCTTGGATTCTCAATGATTTGTCATTGTTCTTCAGGTCGACATCAACATTCTTTTGACAAATTTCAGTATTCATCTTGTCTGAAAGAATATTGTCGTATAATTTGTCTAGTAAAGTGGCCATAATAATAAATGGTTAGTAATATATACTACTTATTGAATAAGCAAAATATAAATAATTAAAAATAAATAATCAACATTCAAAATGCGAGAATATAGCGCTATTAAAATCTTTTGTTTCTTCGCGGTACTTTCAGCATTGGAGATGCGTATATTCACTACTAAATTAAGGTCAACATAAATTACGCAAACCGATGATTCTAACTATGTGTTATAAATTTTTTTACATTGTAAAATGGCAACTACATTTGAAAAGATAGATATTATTTTGATAAGATTGAAAAATTATTATATTGTTTGAAATTTATAATGAAAGACTTTCCTGGTAACATTTAATTTACTTCAGATTATGCTCATATTTTATTGTAAAAATATTTTATAAACACTTAAACTATAAGTCATTAATGCTAGCCTAAAGCATGTTTTATGTTAAAGGTGACTGAGCTTTGGACTAATCGATAAAGTTACTTTTCTGTGCATAATCATCCAGTTTATAATTTTTGTTTGGAGAAATGTGTTTTTAAATTTTTTATAATATAATTTTAAGTAGTATATAATAAGGAAAAATTAAGTTTTAGAAGTAAGATAAAAATGAAATTGGACAAAAGAAAAATAATTAATTAAACAGGACGGTTGCAACAAGATTTAAAAGGAAAATATGAACGGAATAATGAAAAATATTCTTAAAATGCAGTAGTATTACAGACATATCAATGGGAAAGAGAATTTTGCAAGGTTAATCTATTGGGCGACTACTTTTCACATAACTGACTTTTAAGTGGAAAAATATCTTTCTCTACCAACGGTTTGAAGCTATAAATTGATAAGTTGTACTTGAAATTTGTTTCCTATTACAAATTAATAAGATGTAACTTTGAATGGTAATGTGCTATTAGACGTGTCTTTGAGAGTACAGTAAATATTGTGATAATCTTCACAAAAAAGAAGTTAATTTTAAGAGGTTCTTTTTTATATTAAGTTCACTGGTATTTTATACCAATACTTCTTTTTGCTGTTATTTATTTTAAGGATATTTACAGAAATAAAATATTTAAAAAATTATTCTTAATTTTCTTATCAAATCAATCTGTATTTTTTCTTAAGAACATTAAAAATAAGATGTGATTAATATTTAAAAAATAAGTTAGAAAAATTAAATAAAACCAGTATAACTGATTGTTTAAAATAAGATTACTATCAAAACAAAGATAAATTGTTTCAAAAAAAGGTTTCTTAAAAAATCCTAACAGTTGTGTTAATAATTTGAATCCTGATTTATCATATGCCTATTACAAATCAAAAAATTCAAATGCTATGAATGAATAAAAAAAAATAAATCAATAAAACAACATTCACTAGTGGCTGATTAGTATTAAAACTTCAGGATCTAGAAAGAAAACAGTGCGTACAGATGACTGTTTAAATAATGAGGTTAAATTCGCTGACATAAAAAGCATTAAAAATATATTAATACGAAAAAATATTTAGTCTGGGTGATTTAATTTAAACAATATTTTTTCATATAAATTAAATAATGCATCTCATAAATGAAAGAGCAAAATAAATACTGCGTGGTGGAATTTTATTGTTGCAAGAAATATGTAAAACAAATTATTGTAATTATCATAAATAATCAATATAAATATTAATGTTAATAAATCTATCAACAATATATGTGTTTATTATATGTATTTAATTATTATTTATTTCATAATTAGATATTAATGTATTTTTTTTGGTATTATAGAATTTACATTATGTATTTGTAAATATGACTGGGATAATTGTTTATCTGGAAGGAAGACTACAAAAATAATATAGGTAAACTTGTTATTTTAAAATAATTAACCTTTAATGTATAATAAAACAATTATTTTACGAATAAAAATTAAAATTAACAGGAAACCTTAAAATATTAACATTTTAGAAAGTATAAATTGTCTAAACAACCAATATTTGTGACAAAGAAGACAGTTAAATGTTGTCTTATATACATTTAAAATGTAAAATAATTATTAACAGAAAAAATAAATTAAATCTTACTTTACATTATTATCCCTAGTAAAAAAAGATAGTATTTAAAAAATCCTAGAAATAGAAATGTCATTACATCAGATTAATCTTTAAAAATAAAAAAAATCAATAGACCTATAAATCACAAAAAAAAATTTTTTGTTAATTTTTTTGTCATCAAAAAGTAATCAATTAAAGAAAGATAAGTAAAAAATCTTAGTAACTATTAAGGTCATAATCTATTTATACCTTCTTAGTAAATATCTTAGATACTAAATAATTTATTAGTCATAAAATTACGTTACTTATTAAAATATAAATTATTAGTATAAATAAATATTACACAATAAAAAATGTTAATTACAATTTATATTTAATGATAAAAAAAATATAACTTGTAATTTAGTATACAAAGAAAATAAATAATGTTCCATGAAATACTCATGTGATAATTAATATATGCTTTTGTAAACATCTTTACGCTTTGATACAAACAAATATTGTGTTTAATAATAGATGATCCTTAGGGTAGCCTGTATTTTTAAGGAAAGAATGTCCATTTGTTGATAAAAATTATTATTAGTCACCATTTATCATAAAACAAAGCTTATAAATGAAAACCTTTATTTTGAAAAGCATTAAGTAAAAAAAAATAAAAAAATTTCATCGAATTAAAATTAGAGATCTAGTTGAATCTTTGAACTAATTGATTTTATAAAATAAACTACAAAATCTTACGACATTAATAATAAAATAAAACTAAAATTTCTTAGAATTTTCTAAAAAAAATTTAGCATTTCTATGTTTCAATTAGTTTAGAATACACAAACTGCGATAAAAAATAAAAAAAAATGTTATCAATAAATGGAAATATTTATAATGATCAGAGAGAGTAATTTAAACAACATTATATGATTAAAAATTTTATTTTTCCCTATAAATATTTACAAATAACTTTATAAATTTGAGATCCATATTGGAATATCGTTTACTAGTTTCTATAAAATAAATATCGATTGAGGAACTTTGAAAAGGTTATCAGTGGAAGTTAGGGTTTGTAAACTGCTTTAGTTGGTGATGCTGTTTAACTCATCAAAAGTTGTCATAAAAATGATTTTACTATTGGAATCTTTTTCCATCACTCTTTTTACCATTTGAATGAATGTTAAATGTATTCTTTAGTTCTTTAATCATTATGGATTCCAATTGAACTTTGAACTTTAATAGAATTACCTGTGTTCCAAATCAATAAATCGCTTGAGGTTTCCTCCTAAAGTGAATTACATAAATTTTGGTTGAATCTCGTGTTAAATGAGTGTTACTGAATATTTATGTCGCTTTCCTTAATTTTGAGAGTTATACCCATTTTTTTATAAGAATCTCAAAAAAGTCTTAGAAATTTTTCTAAGAATTTTGTAAGAAGTTTGTTCGAGAAATTTCTCATTGAATAATTATCATAATTTCTATAATGTTCCGTTTTCTTAAATTCTTCACATAAAAAAGTCATTTCTTTACGATTAATTTGAATTTGATTAATAAAAAAAAATCAATACCTGATAAGATTATTTATCAAGAATTCTTTAAATTACGGTGTCTTAAGTAATATTAGAAGAAATTCGAATTACTACAATTTTAATGATCAATATTTTTTTAAAATTTTTTGATTAAAAAAAATCTTAATAAACAATTTAATTATAAATTATTTATATACTTTTTAAACTTGATTAAAAGTTCATACTATCATTTAATTTCCTGCAACCACATTTTGCAGCAATAATTTAATGAAGTAGAAGGATTTATTCAAACAATAGAATACTTTTTTAATTTAGAAAATATTAGTTAAAGTGAAATATGGATGTTGCGTTGGTTGTTGCTAAATATTTTATCATAAAAAATCAATGCTCACAGAATATTAACTGATTTGATACCTTTTATCATTGAAATATTTTCTACTCATATTTTTTCTTCTGTACATTTTTTTATAAAAATACACTCATACAGTTACGGGGTAATGTAATAAATGTGGTAGAGTAATATTGTCAATATTACCTTTCTATAATACTCAATCATTAAACTCCATGTTACATACTATTTTTTACAGCTTTTTTGTGCATTCCATTCTAAAGTAAACGTCATCAAAAAGATAATTAAAATTATTCCAAAATATCGCTTGAAAACAATTGTTAAGCTTATTGAAAACGTTGTGAAATAGTGCAATTTTTGTTGAAAAATCTGTTATGTAGTAATATTTCTACCCCTTATTTTTATACTATTCTATTTATTTATTTGTGGTACTAAAAAGTGTAAAAAACAATTTTTACAATGTGTATTTTATTATTGTGATGCCATCATACAAAGGAATCAAACACAGAGGTATTTGTAAAAATTATAAACATATCCTTGTTTTATTGTTCTATATTTGTATTTTATTAGCTAAAGATATGTAATTTGTTGTTTTTTATCATTTTATCTAAATTGTTTTTATAATTTTACATATTCTGTTTTATAGTACCATGTTTTATTGTTCTAGAACATTTGATTTTTAAACTTCTTTCCAGATATTTTAAACACTATTAATGTTAACTGTTTTGATGTAAAGATACACGCACATGTAAATTTTTATGCATCTATTTGCTAAAATCGTTTTCATAATGCTCGTGGATAAAATTGCGGAATTACAATAATTTATTTAGAAACATTTTGGCCTTTTACTGTCGATTTTTGGAATTTTTTTCATATGTGGTGAATTAATAGTATTTATAACAACTATAATATCTGTATTTAAAAATTTACACTACACAACATTTTTAATATACAGTATACCAGATTCGTTTTTTAAATATTTAAAAAACTTAAAGATAAGACATAAAGATTATTTAAACATTATGGCACTTCTCTATTTTATTAGGACCATTTTAAGATTTGAGTTTTAGAAGTAATGAAATGATTATATGCTAAAATTAAGTATTTAATGATGATAATATGCCACTCTCACATTGATAATGCGGAAAAAAATTTAAATTTTAATTAATTTTAAAGTATAAATAACTGGTAAAGTATCCCAGTCATTTTGTAGTTTATAATTCAATTAAGTTACTAATAATTTTGAATTTTCGAATAGGAATAATGATTATATGGCAAATTAAAACGTTCTTAAATGATAATATGATATTTTCTTAGTGATAACGAAAAGAAAATTCAAAAAAAATAACTTTTGCTGATTTTGTTAATTTTCTTACAAAAAATTAACTATTCTTTTATACAATTCTTTAGATGTGTTGTGAAGATGCTAGGCATTCATTAACACAATGCGAAGTGGAAATTTCAAGAACCTGACGGTTATTATTGTGATACTTATTAAAGAGAAATCGCCAATGCATTCTGATAATTGGAGATTCTACAGGCATTACAAACTTAAAATACAGAGTTTTAGCTATCGTAAAGCTGTTAACAAATACAACGTTATGACTTTTCAATTTGGAACTTACACAAATATAGTTGAAATAACATTAAGTTAACCAGATGGAAAAAAAAATAAAAAACGCGAATAACAGCTGGAAACATACTAAATACCTTTCTGCTGAGTTTATTTTGTGAAAAATGAACATAAAATATTATTATATTATTCAAAAATAAATACCGGTTTGTGACTTCAAATTCAAAATATTATAACCCACTGAAAATAAATATTTTTATTTAAAGTAAGCAATTTTGGAATCAAAACATTGATGCCAACGTGATACACGTTTATTTATATTATTTTAAAAATTTTGTCCTCTTGAATCTAAAAAATTCAAGACGTCACATTTTAGGTCATCAGATTTAGAGAATGTTTTCTACTTTATATGACGTTCTATTTCTTTGAACAAATGATAATTTGTAGGGTATAAGTCTAACGAATAAGGGGGTGCAGTAAATTTTTGGTACTTTTCTATTTTAGTAGTCACAAAAAAGACAAATTGAAATGACAAAATACTGCATAATTTTTGTATAAAAGTTTAAAAATGAATTTTTACTCATGATCCAATAATAAATAAATAATTTTCTCATGTAATTTATTTATAATAAAATTTCTGGGAAATTTTAATGCCTTTTGCTTTGAAGGTTAGTAAAAAACAGTAAAAATTAGTGTAAAAATTGTAGGAATATTTTATAAATCTACATGTTTGTGCTCACGAGACTCAAAAAAAAGAAATTTGCTTTTAAACTAATAATAAGAGATATAAAAGCTTTCCGTTGTCAAAAGATGGAATTTTAATTTTAAAAAGTAATATTTTTTAATAATGAATATCTAAAAATATTATTATTTTAATATAACCTATTAATTAATAACAATAATCACTATAAATCAAAATTTTTCATGGCCAGTGAAATGGGAAAGTGTTAAGGTTTTATATTCCAATTTGTTTTGCTCTGCACCGTATTTGTAAAACAAAAAGTTTGCGTTAAGATATAATAAAATTAAACCTCTTCTATTGACCAATGCAAGCTTTGGAACCTATAACTTTTAGTGAATTTATTCTAACTCAATAGAATATCGCTCTGAAGTAATGGTTTCACAAGAATTTTGGAACGTGTTTTTAAAATTCACAGTTAACAATTTGTATTTTAACAAAGTTTGTGACAATTTCTAAAACTATAAAGCTAAAGTAGACAAAATGATATTAAAAGATAAGCCTTACCCTTTGTTAAAATTCCGAAGTTAGTTGAGTAAAATATGCTAACTTTAGGTGAACAATAGTTAAATATTTTATTTAATCTGGTACAACGCCTATTAAATGTCACAATAAAAACAACAATAACAAAAATTTACCTTATACTTATCAATATTTCTAAAACAATACCAAGTTCTATACAAAGTTATAAATAAATAACTTAATCTCTAAAAATATTATAATTAAATTTAAGTCTTGGGATTAAAAAATTAGTAACATCTGTGGCATTGCTATCTCAAAAAATCTATTTAAAAAACGATTTCTGAGAAATGCTTAATACCATGACAAACAGTAAAAACATATTTAACTTAAAATATACAATAATTCAAATTTTTCCTAACTGTTTGACTTTGGTATAAAGCATCAAAACACAATAAATAATCAAAATTAACGTTAGTATAATATTATAATATTTCAATAAATCCTTAAAACACTTATCTTTTGTCTTGATCATCTCCTAACTTTTTAATTTATGCTAAAGCGGATAAATTTTCTTTATTCTAATCGATTAAGATATTGATGTAGTCCTTTGATGTATTGACTACTTCAAAACATCACACCTATCTAATCCTTGCTAATTCCTTACTCTTCCTGAAAACATCAGTTGATATATCAAGACTTTAAAAACTTTTACATAACCTCCTCAGGCGACTTTCCGACCAGTTACATCATCAAGCTTTCTCACGTGTTCATCCTTAAGATAGCCTCTTTTCTTCAATTCATTTAGCTATGATATCCTTAGAGTTAATTTCACTATCAAATCACTATCTTTAATCAACTTATCGACAACTTCTTTTGGTTTACGTCCTCTTTTCTTATCCAGAAACATAACATTCTTCACAACTCCAATTTTATATTCATTTTTACCCATGTGACTAACAATAGCTTCACAATCATTGAACTTTTTAATCTCATTATCTTTCAAAAATTTTGGGTGATGTGCTGTTTTCTTTCTATTAATACTTAGAACTTCACTATCTTTCAATCGGACTTTTTCAACTTTACATAGTTGTTATCACAACTATCGCTCTCCACTTCACTTGAAAAAGATTCATCTTTTTCACAAATACCTTCTCCTTTAGACTTTTCCGTAACATTAAAATCAATACCATTCTCTTTAAAAGTTTTATCTTTCTTAAACTGTCTTCCATTCACGTAAGTACATCTCATTGAAACTTTACTAACACCATCAGCCCGTTTACCGTAAAATTCCTGAGTATACCTTCCTTCATAACCTTTTGCATTATCTACACCAAAATCAATCCTGGCTCTAACAGCTCTTAAAATGTCCGTTCCAATTGCCAGTCCATGTTTTTTATCGTTGCAAACCAGCAATGTTCTTCTAATAATTCTACCATTTGGGAATTTGAGCCCTACACGTGTTGATTCCCTTATTGCTAAATGAATCCCCCAAGCGACATCCAACTGTATCTCATTCATTTCTTTTACCTTTAACTTTAAACTGTTTACAAAGGTAACTTGATACCATTGAAATATTAGATTCTGTATCCACCAGTTCCTTAACCTTCAAATTATTTTTTCCATTGATAAGTAAAAGAGGCATCATCAATAATGGACTATCTTCTAAAGTTGCACCTGTGTTAATTACTGTTCTCATCTGAAATTTTGGTTCATAAACTGGAGACCAAGTATCCACCACTCCGACCGCTTTAAATTCAGGTTTCTCTTCACCATGTTTAATTGTAGGAAAATCACGTCTTACATGTTCTAATTCATTACAACTAAAACATTTGATTGATCCTTCATCTTTATCAACAGCCTTTTTTTCTACGTGTGGTTTATTTTCCTCATGTTGATTTCATTTTAATGTATGTATTTTCTTCTTAAGTTTGACTTTCTTCAAATTGTCACTGTACTTTCCTTCGAGTTTTTCACAGACTTGTTTAAATGTAATATTCTCATCTTCATCAATCAATGTGAAAATTTGACCACTAACCTCTCTTCCAAGCTTGATTTTGAGATTATCTAACATGTTGGCTTTATCAATTTCTTGCATTCTTACTGTCATCCTAAATCGGCGTAACCACCTTCCTATACCTTTCCTTTTTGTTAACGAAGAGTTTAATATCCTTTCAATAATCCGGCATCACGACTTTTTCTTACTCAACAACTTTTCTGAGATCCTTCTCAACAAATAACATTAAAATATCTACTTAAACTTTAAAATCTAGCAGTGGTGCACTTTTAGTCTAGTTAAATTTTAGTACACTTGCTAGAATCACTGTTTAATACGTTTCCTAATACTTGGAATTCTTCTGACCACACGTTAAATTTTATTCAGTTTTTATAAAAAAATTTACGGGCATCTCCCAACAACACGTCTAAAGATTTTCTACTATCAGGATTACTCTCAACAACAAATACGGCTATTTCCAACACAAGGGTTTCTCCCTGCTAATACGATAACTACTTTTTTCAACCTCAGTCTCACCCTGACAACAAGCAATCTTCAATATCATACAGACCCTCGGGCTCCTCTCGGTAATGAATTATATTTACTTCCACACCAAATCTCCTACCTCCTCCGGTAGCACCAGTTGACGCCGAACGAACACCTCTATCTTCCCCCATTAGACAAGTTAAATTTTATTTAATCTGGTAAAACGCCTATTAAATGTCACAATAAAAAATAGCAACTACAAAAATTTAACTTATACTTATCAATATTTCTAAAACAATACCAGGTTCTATACAACCTTATAAATAAATAATTTATTCTCTAAAAATATTATAATTAAATTTAAGTTTTGAGATTAAAAAATTAGTGACATTGTTACCGCAAAGCATCTATTTAAAAAACAATTTCTGAGAGATGCTTAATATCATGACAAACAGTCAAAACATATTTAGCTTTAAATATACAGAAATTCAACTTAATTATATATATAATAAATTTGTCAATAATATTTAAGATGACTTTATCACTCTTGATAATTTCTTCCAAATTTA
This sequence comes from Strongyloides venezuelensis, assembly GCA_963280985.1. NCBI lineage: Eukaryota > Metazoa > Nematoda > Chromadorea > Rhabditida > Strongyloididae > Strongyloides > Strongyloides venezuelensis. Next base: position 23,664,920 of record CAUJLX010000002.1, read on the forward strand.
AAACGGTTCAAAACAATGTTTATTTGCGTAATATTTTATTGCAATTATATTAACATAGTTGATCATTAGCGTTTTTTTTCTTTAAAATCATAACAAATAATTAATAATTCCACCATGGATTTATCAAACGGTAAAATAATTCTTCTATTTGATGTCTTAAGTTTTGGGAAATTTTTGAGACTTTCATTTTTTCCGACCACTGGGGTGACCCTTACGATTGTCGAAAATGACCTAATATTTCATTATATATACAAATTATATCTAAAAATGAGTCATTTATGCTTCTTTCAATCAAAGAAGAATATATTTCAATGCGCTTTAGGCACTAATCGAGAATTAATTCATGGAGTATGTAAGAATTCAAATATTTCTTTTTATTGATGGCACTTAATTTATTAAATATAGTTTCAAAACTGATATATAATTTCCTTGCAAGTTTCAGAACAATTGCACTTAGATTGCTTCAGACTAGTTTAGTAAAATAATTTTTGAAGGCTCACCCTTGATCGCTTAAAAATAGGTTCTTTTTATTAGTAATAAGGCAAAAGCACAAGACAAAGACAAAATAAAAAATAATAACTTCTGAAGCTAACATGCTACAGTTTACACTTTTTAAATGTCACCATAAAACAACCTTTAGGTGATTGTTTAAAAAAAAGATGACAATCTTTATTACTATTCAATAAACTATAAATTTTTTTGGGCAATAAGATTTATAGATACTATTGCTTTTTACATTTATTTTTTATTTATTATCCATTAATCAGAATACATAAAAAAAGAAATTTTGTATAATGGGGATCAATATTATTTCATCTCTGCCTGTCTACAACGGTATGGCACCAACCAATTTTAAAAACGTTAAATTGTTGAATCAATATATCTGCGAGGAAGGCATCTAAATGATCTCTATTTATAGCAGTAATATGCTGTTACTAAGTAAAATTGATGATAATGCTTTTTTAATTTCACTTTTGATATACTTAATACTCTGGACTCCCCTTATCCACCGTTTTAATATCCGCAATTTTAGTTATTCGTAGTTTATAAACTATCAAAAACTATAAAGTTATAACAAAGGGTTTGTTACTAAAATATTTATTCTGGTTAGTAACCAAAAACACTGTAAACTGGACGTAATAAAAAAAGATGACCTTAAAACAATTTAATAAATCTTATAAAAGTAAAAATTCATCAATCTTGTTAAACAAGGCACATCTTTGAAATCATTCTCTTCTGGTTTGACATGAATTTTTCAAAAATTTCAAATTCTACTATATCACCATGAGTAGCTGATTTTTTAGGCTACTAGATCTACCTCTTCGTTTGCCAAAATTCTCATTTAAGCTTTTACCTTACAGATCAAATATGATATTTCTTGAAAATGTTCAGCGATTTCTTTCCTATTCATTTTTATTCGCTATATCTTTACCCTTGGTAGTTATCTATTCAATCTCCAAGATTCTAGGTAAAATATCAAGGTACGAAATGCAAAGTCAGAATCTGTCATTAACATCACTTGTTCCTCCTTGGTAACATGTTTAATATTTTTTTCCCTTACTTCAGTTAAATATTATAGTGACTTTATTTCACAAATCTGTGCATTACAGGCTATTGGTAATTTATAACCACAGCAAACTTTAATTTTCTTTTACTACCATACATAACAACAACACATCACTTCCCCTTCTCTGTTGAACAATCTACTGAGATAAGTGTTGTTATATTTCTTTCCTTCATTATATTAGCAACTTCCATTTTATCTTTAATTTTTATCCTTTGTCGATGATTATGTAATTTCTACAGATCACCTCTTCGAACAAATATTCTATCTGTTTCATCTTCTTCAATAATGAAAGTATTCGAACCTATACGTTTCATATAGAAACCTTTTGACCATTCTCTTTCATTAAGCTTCTTTTTAAATCAACAACCTTGACCAATAACTTTTATTTCTTTTTCATACTTGTCCAATATACCTTCACTCTTTTTATACCCAAAAAAAACTATCTTTTGCTGCATTACCATCAATTATCCTCGAATTTAATATATTATTCACTGTCATTATAGCTTCTGCAATTGGCTTATCATTATTCTTATGAAGTATTTTCTTAGCCATTCTTATGAATCGCTCAGCTAATCCATTTGACTCGTGTTGTTCAGGTATAGATTTTATTAATTTTACATGAAGACCACTAAGATATTCATTCAATTTATTTGATATTAATGTTATATGATTATCAACTACTTGTATCATTGATGTCCTACACCAGAATGGTAACGTTCTCTAGGCATCTCAGCTTTTTCCCATTCTGTGATCTTTCTATTTCTTTGCAGCCGGTTACACATTTTACAATTTTTCACCATCGATTTAACTTTTGCCAGCAAACCACGTCCAATATTCAAAGCATTTAATTCTTTTTTTTATCTGAAACAAACTCTTATGATTCTGATGCAGTTTCTGTATCAACTTCCCTTGTAGTTCTAACGGTATGAAAAGTTTTCTTTAATGAAAATACAGCCATACTCTTTTTTATCTTTTCCAGTTTTCCTCTTATATGTGCAGGTAATTTCATTCTTTTTGACTGAGATAAATTCTTATTGTCTAAATATATGATTTCAAAATCAAAGCATCATTATCAAGCGCTATGGCTCTTTTTAAATCCCTATGGTAATACTGTGCTAATTAGAATTTTCAATTCAAACTCAAAAGCAAACCATTTTTGTAAGTTCTCTCTTATTTTGCAGTTGTGATAAGCATCTCTTATGTCAAAGAAACTCAACATACTCGTTTATATATCCATTATTGTGGATATACTTGGTATATTTGTTTTGTCGTCCAGAGACACAAGTTGTTTTAAATACCTCTAATCTTGAGTAATTCTAATTTTACCTGAATGTTTCCTTCCAACCACCTGAGGATTGAGATTTTCAAAGTTTTTTCCTTCTTCTGCTTCTCTCAACCACCCATAATTCTTTTGTCTTTCAATTTCTTGAACATCTTCTTCTCATCAGTTTGTTTAATATGTCTAATAATCCTTTTCGGCTTCATTTTTTTTACTGAAAAGAATGCCTCTAATTTCCTCTTTTGTACTCCTTTATCTTTGTACAAAAATGGATGGTCATATAAAACATCCCATACATCTATATCCGAAATATAAATTTATTAAGCTACCAAATATTCTCTCTTTATAGTCGATTGCATTTATTTTATGGTCTCTTAAGAATAGTCGACCATATATTGCGGTCTCACAATCCATAACTTTAAAAATGATCGACGCTTCCTCACATTGGCTCCAGGAATATCCATCATCAATTCCACTTCTTCATATATATCTGTCGTTTCCACCAGATATATCTTTTACGTGTCTATTCACAACTTTGAGCTCTCCCACAGCTTCTTTATCTTACAACATCTTCACCTATTTCTTTGAAATATGGTTAGTCAATGCTTCTGAATCAAACAGAGCCCTCACCACCAGATTACCATTTAGTACCACGGTAGCATATAGTAACTTATTTACTTTTTCACACCAATTACCTATTGATACTATTTCAACTACCTCAGTTGATTTTTTATTCTCTTTCTTTTGATGATCACTTTTCGTAATCGTTTTGACAGCATTTTCATTGTTATGTTCAATTTTTTAAAATGGGTCTATCTCTTCCTCCATCTTTTTTCTTTATACGTCAATTCTTTCTTATACCTTTTAAAAATAATATCTCGGTTACTTTCGAATTCCACTACCTCTTCATATGTTGGTTCAATTTTGTTGCTCACCCAACGATTAAAATCATCCGTTGTACGATCTGGTAATATATCCAAATAACGCATCATCGCTAAATTTTGTACCAAAGCAAATTTTTCTATTTTCAGAATACCTTTGTATCCTATTACTAGTTTAGTTAGAAGGATTCCTATTTGCCGAATTCTTGTTTGCATCAAGTCTGATTGAGAAAAGATCTTTTCATCTATATATCAATGGTTTTTTATCTTTCCCATTTTTATCAATTCGTCCACAAATTAAAGAATACTTCCAGCAGAATATTCCAGATCGGAGTCCTCTTCAGACAGTGCGTGACAGAATTTTTCAAACATATCTTTTGAAATCAATGTTTCCACATATTCCAGCTTCTTCTCTTCTTCCGTTAACGACTAGATTCTAGTTTTTGGCACTTTCATCAATGCTTCCAAGCTAGAAAATTTTTTAAAATCCGAGGGCGCCATGTTAATAAAGTATTTATTCTGGTTAGTAATGAAAAAAACTATAAACTGTACGTAATAAAAAAAGTGATCTTAAAACAATTCAATGAACCTTATATAAGTAATAATTCATTAATCTTGTCAAAAAAGACACATTATTGAGACAGGGTACATGCGATTTTTTTATTTTAGCTATCTTAGAATAAAAAACTCTATTTACGACTAAATTTTTACTATTTTTTTAAATTAATCTAGCTAAAAAAACATCATTGTTTACAATTGTTGAAAAAAAATCATATCTATAATTAAAATTCAAAGATCATAACACAAACGAAAATAATAAATACTATGGTTTCTAGTATCCGTATTAGTCTCTGGAACCAATCTGCCGCGGATACGGAAGACCGACTTTACATCTAAATTAAAATTTGATGATTCTATATCTAATAGCCAAACAGTGTCGTTAGAATTGAGACTTCTACATGTTAGAAAACCATTTTTTAAAAAACAATTTTTGTCAATTAGAGGTTGAATAATCTTTGAAGCAGCCTTTAAATCCGATTGTCATTTCAGAATCATCATTAAGAGACTTAATCAATAGTTAGTTTCGCAAAATGTTATTATTTTAGAAAAAAATTGCATAAGTTTCACTTTTAAAATAATATGTTGAAAAGACAATAGCTTTTTATTTAGAATTTAACCTCAAAATAAGGTCTTTACTCGGACCAAGGAATTGTGTAACTATTTAAAGGTTATTAAATATATTATGAAAGACGACGACTAAAATCTAGTAACATGTAAAAATATCTATCAGGCAGAGTTAAATGGTAAAAAAAGTGTCATATAAAGTAAAAAATAAAAAGAAATTACTATTTAATACAATCTAACTATAGTTACTTATTTTTACAAACACTTTTTAAATTAGTCCGTAATCTTAGATTGAGAACTGTAATTAGTGATATGATTTACTATTTTGTTTTCTGAACGAGGAAAAAGAAGAATATGATCATCTTTTTTAGAAATTTTGATATAAGTTTTTAAATTTTATAGAATCCTAAAAAATTCGTCCTTTTATACTTTTTGAGTACGCACACAGTTTTGACACTGAAAAATAATTCGATTTTCAGGCAGTATCTTTAGACGCAAAGAATACAATTTATTTTTATCTACAGTTGTCATCGAAAACTATTGTGTGTTTTACGAATAGTTTCTTGATAACTTTTAAGTCACATGCCTCTTTTCTGTTAAAAAAATTTAATTTATTAATAGTAATATTATAAAATAGACAGTAACACAATGTGACATAAAATAAATTAGAGTTCTATCAGTGTATAGGAAAGATAAATTACTAAATATCAATATTTTAGTAGTTTTTGGGGTAGTTAATGGAAATATTTTTATTGTTTTAATTGATTAAGGAGAACTCGATCAAACACGTGTAACATTATTAAATAATTTTAAAAATTATTATCATTATCGAAATACTTGAATTTTATTAATATGAAAAAAATAAAATGTATAAGCTATTTTTTTAAAAATTTTATGCACAGATTAAAATTGTAGACATTAATAAGGTTGGTCAATCTACAAAATATTACTCATTTATTTGTGTTTGTTTAAGAAATCTTACATTATTTTTGTAATTAAAATTTTTTTAAATTACGATATTTTTACATTATTTATTATTATTTCACATAATTTTTAGCATAATTATTACCACATAAAAACATTACAACGAATGTTTATGTATTTTATCCTACTTTCATACTTTTAACTTTTGGAGATACGATAGGTAAAAATCAAAAATAATGGAATTTTATTATTACTATTTATTAAAAAGTATATATATTTTTAAAAAAATGACGCTTCTTATTTTTTCAACAAGTAACTTAACATCTCTAATTGCCTTTATAGTTTACAACTTCGCCTAAATTCAAGAATTAACAGAACTACCTTGAACTGAAAGTTTTTATTCTATTAGTTACAAAAGTACCATAATATATCGTATTTGTATGTCAAAAAGATAAAGTTGTTAATGCTTATAAATCCGAAAATAATTCTAATTTTTATAAACACACATAGTATTTATATAAGGTTGATGTAAAAGAAATTTTCCTACAACAAAAAAATGTGCATAAATTATTCTTATTAATCGAACTTTCTTTGAATATCAACAGTTTCGATGACAATTGTAGACAAAAATAAATTTCTTTCTCTTTGTCTAAAGGTACTGCCTGAAAATCGAATTGTTTTACAGCGTCAGAGTTGTGTGTGTAATTTATTCATCACTATCAGAAATCACTGACTTCATTATTATTATGATCAAAACATTTATCCAATTATAATTTAACACATTTATTTTTCATTACTCTCTAAAATATCAATTTTCGAATATTTACCAGTAAATTCATATCTCTGATAGACAAAGAAACTATTTAGAAGTTGAAATTTATGTAAAAATGTATGTTATATCTTTTGTCATCATTATTATTTGGAGGTTTTTTTATTTAGACGTTTTTTATTAAGAGATATTTTGTATGGAAATTTTAAAAAAAGGAAATACATTTTACAATGACTAAGTAGAGGTTTTTCTTACTAAGAGGTTTTTTATATTAGAGGTTACACTATATATTATTTAATAACAACTTTTCCCACGTTAATCAACTTTGCTTCATTCTTCCTAAAGAAAAATATTTAATGTATTTGTTTGGTGACTTTCCCAGTAGATAGGTAAACTTTTTTATTTTTACACAACAAAATTACAATTTCAAAAAATGGCCATCTAGAGATACCAAAAAAACTTAATTAACTCTTCAACTTATTAAAAACCTATGATCTCTTTTATACCTTCCAGAGATCCTTTACTTTTTCTCAGTTTCAATACTCCTAGTGGACTAAAATTACAATAAATAAATAAATATATAATATTATATAAAGTGTATGATATACATAATATTTTTTTTTCTACTTATAAAAAAAGATAGAATTAATATTTAAAAACACCATCTTCCCAAATTTTTTCATTCCTTGTTTTTGTTTTAAGAGTTCATCACGAATTTTAACATGAAAACAAAATTTGAATTACATTTAATTTACTTAAATTTTTTCTTATTTTGGTAATTTAAGATGATAAAGAGAAGTTTATACATGCTTTGTAATCTTATTTGGCAACAAAATTCAGAATTAATTCTAAAACAATTATTATAAGAAATGTTAAATTTGAAATAGGAATGATTTCATAAGAAAATATCATATACAAAAAATTACAAAATTTAAAAATCTACAACGTCTGAGAAATACACTCTATAAGATCACTTGGAACTTTATATAAAATTTATATTTAAAAATGGTTTTGAAATGGACGAAAAAACGGGGTTCACGGAATGGATAATATTATAAAACAATTTCAAGTTTTAATAATAAATTCAAAAAACTAGGTTATTGTTTCCTCAATATATTTTATAATCCCATTCAGTTAATGTGCACAAAAAAAGATGAAAATAACTTTTGATTAATATATTATCACTTTACCTGTAATTGTAAAAGTAATGTCATTTCAGGCAATGAAATATTTTCCGCTTCCAATTAAATTATATTGTAGCAAGTATTTCAAAATTATTTACATTTTGCTTTTTTTATTGGAAGTTAAAGACTTTCTTTGAGGATACATGAAATATTACTAGAATTATCTTATTTTGATAAACCAACTGTTGTCCAGTCTTTGGTAATATAGCTGCGCCTAACATATAAAAAGGGAATTAAGAAATACATTTACAGGTACAAAAAATCAAATACTGTGCAATCGAAAATCATACACAGAAGATTTAAATATTAAAATAGTGAATCTTCAAAAAATATATTTTTGTAATTTGTGGTAATAAATCCTTTTTTTATAGAAAGCTTTTTAAAATATCTGTTCTATCCGTTTGTAAAATAATATCTTGATACAAAATAAAATACTGATAATTCTAATATGTTAAGTGTGAACCTTAGTAAATGTTATAATTAAATTGGAATCAAATTTAGCTCGATTAAAAAATAATTTTGAATTCAATATTTGTTTGAAAAAATGTTTTTTAAAAGGATTATAATTATGTTTATTTGCAGAATATTTTGAAATCCATGAAAAGTGTTTGAAAAATATGATAGAATAAAAAAAAATCAAATGTGTTAACACCATAACTTTTTAGTTTCTATTACCGAATACTTGAAATCTACTGAAGATAGCATTGCAAAACCTTATTTTAATCTATCACGAATTAACTAACATTAATTGCACATGAAAGTTTATTACTTTTAAAGAAACTTAAAGAAAACAATACTATTTAAAAGAAACATACTTAGTTAAATACGAAAGGGTTATTTATGGCTAATTATGTAAAAATAACTATATTTGTATCTTTAAATTTGACTACATTGTATAGATTACACGCGAAATTTATAGAATTTAAATTTGAAAAAAAGACAAACTATTTTTAAAGTCATAAGTAGTAAATTTATGAAAAAAAACATTTTGTTTCGTCATAAGATTCAAGAAAATTTTAGATATTTATATATATTCAAAATCGTATAGAAAATATACATGTTTGATTATAAAAAAATGTTTCTGCTGATTTAAAATGTTTTACAGTATGTTCAAGAAGCTGTTTATAACCAGTTTGCTTACTAATATAAGAAGGAAGACAAGCGGAAGTTAAAACAGTACTTAACTTAACATACATTCCGCTTGATCCTCTTAAAATTAAATTTGAAACAAATATAAGTTATATCACAGGTAAATAGAAAAGAAAATATGAAAAACTAATAAAATTCTTCTAAATTACCATCTTTAGAAGTATCTCCTCCAATTAATGACACTTATTTTTTTGACCATCTATCCAATTATTATAGAAATAATTTTATTCATACTATTTTTAAACAATTATTTATTTTTTCACATAATATTTTAATACAACAATTGGAATATCGGATGTACATATTACTAGCCTTAATTAACCTTGTGTATATATTGATAAAGGAATAGCAAAACTTAACACAATAATCACTGTAAAAATGCTACAAACAAAATTCAAACATTTACGTGATGTTACTAAGTTTATAAAGTTCAAGAAAGATAAAAGTTAGAGTAAACAACTTATAAAAAGTTTAAAATTTTGGTAATCAAGAAAAATTAAACCTATTTAATATGGATTTTTATATTGAATCAAAATACAATTTATTAAAGATAATTCATCTTTATTAGAAAATCTATTACAAATATTATCTATAGCTGGCACATCCAACACAATAAATTTTAGAATTTATAAATTTGTCAATATACAAACCTTTTAAATTTCCAGGTAAACTTTCAGTATAAACGTAATTATATTTTCCGGGAGAAAAGTTATCATTTTCTCTAGATGGATGTAAGAATATTTGGCACTATTTAAACGTGGCGAATTTAAAGTTGTAAATTGATTACTTTGACAATGCTTAGAATTATTTACAAAAATTTGAAACTTGCATTTTTTTCATAAAAAAATTCTTATAAGTATAAAGAATCAAAGTGTTGTTATTTGTTTTTGTATAGTACCTTTTTATATGATTCAAAGATATTAGAGAAAGATACTTTTATTACAAAATGGCATCTAAAAATTATTTAATTCATTAAATTTAAGGTTTTACAAACTTGAAAAAAATTTTAATTTATAAAAAATGTTTTTTAATGAACATATGTTATTAAAATTTTTATTTTATTTAAATGCATACTTTTGATTAATTTTTATCAGTTATTTGAGTATTATTTAACGGAACACTTTTTGAAAAATGTATCAAAAACATAATTTTAACTCTCTATATATAATCCATGATGATAAACATACATGGATAAAGTTTCACTATTTTGTAATTATCCTATTTATCAAAAAAGCAATAATCAGTATAAACTTGCAAATACAGTATAGTTAGAGATATTAAAATTGCTATTGTCAACTTTGTTTATCGGTGAGCCAAGTGTATTTGAGGCACAGTGATAACGTAAAAAATAAATTTTGTAGTGAACAACTCTCAGCAGAATTTGTCATTAGATTAGAATGGCTCTCATTCAAGAAATAAATAATAAAATTCAAGTCATTTAAAACAACAAAATTTTTATTATTTTAAAGTAAAGAAATTTAAAATAAATTCTTTTTAATGTATATTTGTTAGTAAATCAATTATTAAGCTGCAGTTTAATGATACGATTCGTTCAGGAGCTGTAAAAAAATTTAAACTGATTTGCCAAGAAAGCTTAAAAGATATCCTAAAAAATTAATGAAATAATAGAAAATTAAATAATGTTTCCTACTTAGTCCAGGTATAGAAGAAAGAATTTTAATTAAAGCTAAAATAAATTTTAAATAGAAAATTATGACAAAAATAAAATTACCGTTTTTCTTGGGTTTAGAAGTTAAAGCGTCCATATCTTCTACAGTAGCAAGTGTAATATTTGTAGGATTTTCATATCTCAAACCTAGTTCCTTTACAATTTTCTCCTAAACATGTCTATCAATAATAATGATAGAAAACTAACCATGACTGTCTGATTGACCATATCTTTAAGATTTTTAGTTGTTTGAGTTAAGTCTTTCTGCATTATTTGAAAATCCGCTGAGACCAAAATCACAAGTCAATGCATCAATTGGGCACAAATTACTCATAACAGTTTTTTTAAATGCATCTTCATCTGCAGTCATTGTAAGCATGCATGAATTGATGTTTATTATTGTTATTACATATGTAAATATAACCATGCATAATAGCAACAAATGAACTTGCAAGAATAAAAATGCTTAGAAACTTCATGTTTTGAAACTACAATTAATCTTTCAAATCACGATTTATATATCAATTTCTGATTTATTGAATTTGCCAATAATGTCGTTTTTAACCATATAATAAATATTTAATATCTATGATAAAATCCACCTATATTTTTCTACAATAGGTTAATCAAATTATTGAAATCATAAATTTATGTTATCAAATAATGTTTTTTATTTACGTATTTACATAAAATCTTTGTAAAATAGGAAATTACTGTTTTTATATAAAAAATTTAATAAATAATTTTAAAATATAAATGTATACTACTTAACAAATATTTTAACAATAAAATATGGTAGAAAAATTATTTAACTAAGCTTTTTAAATAATTTAAAAAAAGTTCGATAATGTTTATACCCTGTTTGTTAAATGATAATTTTCCAATGGCATTAAAATTGAGCTTGTTAGTAAACTTTCAATGCATATGACTTATGTTTTTTAATCAAACATGATACATATTTTTTTAATTATTAAAAAATATACATAAAAAAATTTAAATATTAATTTAGATATATATTTAGACACATAAATAAAACAAATAGCAGTAAATTTATATTTTATTTTAATTGTATATTTAAAAAAATAAAAAATATTCTATCAGTTTCTTGTTGAGGGAAAGAAACTTTGCTGTATTTCTTTTTTTATAGACATTAAAAGTTGAAGGATTTGATAATTTTTGATAACTATTTTTTGTATCGCAAATCCAAACTTTTAAACATACTTATACTTCTTTTGTATTTATATCGTTCCCATAATCAGCATATATTAGCAAAAAATAAGTAAGAGTATAAACTATTATATTTGAAAATATAAATTATAAAGATACGTTTTCTAAAGCAAAAGTTTAAGTTTTATTAGAAATGTTAGTGAACCATTAACCTTAGATAGTAATAAATCTTATTTCAAAAATGATTCAACAATAATTAATATCTTCTTACAGACAAAAAGAAACAATAAACTGAAAAACACTAAAATCTTAACTCATTCCAAGAACGGATTCAAAAACACAGTGATTTTAAATACAAAGTGATTTTAGACGATTAAAATTAAAACCTTAAGTATTTATAAATTATTTATGAATATAATTATCATATTTAATAAATCGAGTTTTGTAATGATGAATTAAACACTTTATAAAAGTTTTTATTCTTGAGTTCAAAGTTATACGATACATTAAGCTTGATTATAAATATTTCTACTATCCTATTAAAAAAATTAAAAATAAAGGAATATTTTTTTTTGATTTAAAACGAAATATAATTATCAAGGAGAACTTTGACTAGCATTAATGTAAAAAATTGTTTATCATTAAACGATAGTTAAACCAATGTGTTTCCTTCAATATCTTTCCATTTTAAAATATATAATTATTTTTATATTATTAAAGACCCAAAAAATTATTAAAAAATTACTTAATCATTGTGTATATTAACTACTTTAGTTCTACTTTTGTAAGTTCTAGAAGGTGGGCGAAGAATAATTTTTATCTTGAAATTAACATAGTTCTAGCTGATCTAAGACTTGTAATGGTGCTATTAGTTATAATATCTATGGTTGTAGCAACTTCAGGTGCTGTCGAGTTTTTAGATTTAGTGGTTAATGTAACCACTCCAAATGTTGTTGGGCCTTAAGATGGACCAGTGGGTCAATTTATACTAATTAAAAGAATATCTATAATTAGAAGTAAAAACAAATTTAATATTTTTATTAGAACTGTTAGCCGTTAAAACTATAATATTAGTTCTATAACAAGTAATATTTAATTTCTTAAAAAATTTTTGCTAATTATACAATTTTTATAAATAAATACAATGATAACTTATCTGTGTCGTTTGCTTAACATCATTGATCATTTGGTTTAATATTGATAGTGTTTTGCTTGTATTGTAATTATATTTATTCGTAACAAAAATCAAATTCCATTGCAGTCATTGGATCCAATGATAACGTAACAGTATATTTAGAAGTGTCTTCCAAAAAAGACATGTAACCTGTGCGATAACTATTGAAATGTTTATCACATTCAGCGAATTTGTATTCAAAAGATGTTGTAACAATTAAAATTAAAAGAACCAATGTACTGAAAGCAATCATGGTTGTTAAGTACATTTTGTTTCATTCAACATAATCATATATTTTCATAATGTTTGTTATATTAAAATACTTACAACTACTAGAAAGATAAATTTATTGTAATTTAAAAGTCAAACTGATTAATTAATAGTAATTTTAATTAATTAATAAGCAAAAGAAAAGTATTTTTCAAATTTCTTTATATTTCATCGACATTTTTGTTATCATTTGAATTGAAATTTCATGCTGATTATAAAAATAGTATTTACTTTTTCATACTTGTTCTTTATTAAAAAGTTATTTACTTTTCGAAAACATTCAAACTTTAACACATTATTTTAGATGTGCAATAAAGTATTTTAAAGTAACAACTTTATTGCACCTTACGAAATAAAAGTCGACATTGTATTATTTATCTAGATAAAATTTTTTTAATAGTATTCCGAGCTTTTATATAAATAAAAATGATATAAAAATGTTTAAATTTAAAAGAATTACACTCGTTCGGACTTTTATAATAACTTTACTGATATCCAGTATAGTGCCTTTATATTATATACAAAGTTAAATTTTGTTAATCTTGGGTCGTTTTATTTGTTCTACATATTTAAAGCTTTTATTCTCCAGAGATTAAAGTTTCGTTAATAAAATTTCTTGATTTTATACCTTTGAAACAGAAATAAAAAACAAGAGAATTTTCAGAAATATAAATAATGTCAGTGACATTTAATAGAAATAGTAACTATCAAAATGTTAGTTAATTAATAATATTATACCTAACTATGCAATTTTCAACAAGGATAAAGGTTGTAATCGTACTATACTAAATAATTTAGTGTTTAGAAAAATTAACACAACAAAGGATTATTATTATTTTATTTATAAATTATTCATTTAAAAAAAGTTTTATTCCATATTTAACCATAACAATTATTAAACCGCAGCTTAATTAAATGTACCGCTAACAAATACATTAGATTACCTTCCTATATAGTAAAATCCTGATAATATATCTCCTATTAATTGAAAAAGAAAGATATTAATATAAATAAATTGTTTACTTACTAATTTCACTCAATCCTGATTGAATAGATTTTTTAATGTGTTCTGGTAAAAAGAAAAGACTATAACCAGCAATTAATTCAATACGTGTAGGATTTTTGTATGTAACACCTGTTAGATTTCCTACAAATTTTTTCTAAAAATATATATTTTATAAAATTATTAATCAATACTAACAATTGTTGATTGACTAGCTTCTTTAAGATCCTCATTCACTTGGTCAAGTATAGTTTTAGGGTCACTTTCGTAGCCAGTAATACCAAATTCTACTGAAATTTGAGTTAATGCATTTATCGTTGGAAGAAATACTTTTTGGAACAAATCATCAATGGGAGTGAGAAAAATTTCACATGTTTTATTGTTATTTTTTTCGCAATTATATGTGTAAAATCCGGAAGACAAAATAGGAACAGAAACAATAAATATTGTTATAGCAAATAAATTCATGAGTTCCTGGATACGATTTATCTCGTTAAAATCTTAATTTATATACTGCTTATCAAATCATTCTGCTTATTAAAAAAATTAAATGCTTGTACATTTGAGCAAATATTAATTTAACAATTATTATATTCAATTAATGCTACCATCTTGATAAAATTAACTAAATAATAATATTCTTATGTTTAATCTAGAAATACACAAAAATTTAATGTAAATTGAAATAAAAAGGTTCATTTAATTACAAATATAACCACTAAAATATATTAGTTAGTTAGTCAGAATAATTCCTTTAATTATTGATCAATTAAGATATAATGATTTAATAAGTGTATTAAATAAAACTAATTATAAATAATTATACTTTTATAATTCTTAAATTACCATTCTTAAATACTATAGCAAAAGTAATGTTTCTGTATTAAAATTCCTTTTATTCAAAAAACTTCCATTGGTTTTTTAAATCAGTATCCAAATATTTTAGTAATTTCTTCAATGCCATTAATTTTACGAGATTCTTTAAGTAAATTATAAGCAAATGCTTGCTTATTTGATAAGGAGATATTCTTATAAATAATGTAATCAAATGGAATTTAATCACCTGAATAATTATTTATTTAAAGCTTTTAGACATTTATTGTCCTAACAAATTATAAATTCAATCATCATCTTTCAAACATTCCTTAACAATATCTTTGTGTAAAATATTTAATAATCCATGTTTAATTTGCCTTTGCGACCTCTAGTTATTCTGATATTAAGTTTATCTCACACCAAAAAGCCTAATTACAATAACAATAAAACATTCACTTACCTCTTACTTGTCCTGAAAGTTTACATAATATTATTATTTTATTAAATATTAGGTTGTTTAATATGAAATTCTATATTTTGATGTGCTTCTTTGACGCACACTTTTTAAATAATTAGTTATATTTTTATATAAAAAAACAAACCATTAGATTCTTCTAAATTTTCTCTACTCGATGACAAAAATATCATTGTCACGAGCACTAATTATCATCATCTTATATCGAAAAAAATTACTTTCAGAACGTGATGCTAATGCTATTATGTTCTTTGAGTTCAAATGTGGTATTAATGCTGAAAAAATAGCTCAACAAATTAATGATTCTTTCAAAAGGAATCTTGTCAATGCTTCAACTGAACAAATATGATTAAATAAATTTAAAGAAAGCAATAAAAACTTCAAAAACGAAGAGCTTGGAAGACTTGAGTCTGTTCTTAAAAACGACGAAATACGAAAAGCTCTTGTAGCTAATCCACGTAAACATGTTAGAAAACTTAGAAAAGAATTAAATGTATCCAAATCAACAATTTTTATTTGTTTAAAACGATAAAAAAACAAAAAACACAACAAATCAGTAACTTATAAATTAAACAATTATACTCGAAAATGAATACTGTCGTTTTGACATGTGCTATAGTACCCTCCGATGTAGTGTTAACAAAACAAAATATTCGTTTAAGTTTATTAATAAATGTCAGTGATATTAAATTTTCTTAGTTTACTCGATTTAAAAAAATTAATTTACCATTTAACAGAAATGTCAAATCATTTAATAACATCATGAGGTATCATTTTGTATAAATTCATATACTTTTATCTATTATCGTTTGTGAAAATTTCAGAAAACATATTATATATTTTAAAAAATATACATGTATGTTGTTTTGACTGTATATAATGTTGAAACGACTTACATATTTGTTATAATAATTTGCTATGTTTTTTTCAGAAATATTTATACATTTCTTATAAAATGTGCGTATTTTGTTAAAACGACATTATCTATACATTTTTATAGACATGTACATACATTTTTTACAAATTATCATACATTTTTTTTAAGATGAATAGTTATATTACCATAAATACACGATCATTCTTAAAAATTAGACCTGGTTTTTTTCTAAATAAACTATACAAAAAGGTGATTTTATACAAGTCAAAATGACTGGCACAAAAAAAAAATAGTGCTTAAAAATAAACATTTCAACAAAAAAAGACAATTTATTATATTTTACAATAAAATGTATAAAAGATCGCAATTTAAGGACATTAAAATAATAAATTTTACACTGTATAATTATGTTGTTATAATTAATACTATCTTTAAATAATATTTTTCTCTTTCTAATTAATAATGTCTTTTTTTAAATTGATTTATTCTATTTTTTAGTAAAAATATCTATAAATTAACGAAATTCAACATCTTAAATGATTTTAAAAAATTTAAAATTATGAAAATGTAATTTTTAAAAACAATAAGTATTTATTTGTTTTATTCCAATAATTATAAATTTTTACCAAATAATTATTACTCTACATTGTGGCTTATTTTTTAACTTCTAAAAAATATAAGCAAAATATTTTGGAAACATATCACAAAAAAAATGATAATTAATAATATCTCTATTATATTACAATTTTTTACAAAGTAAAATAATGTTTTAGTTATATCTCATATTATACACATATATCACGTTGAGTGAATATTTATTGTTAATTCAATTTGATCATAATATGCAATTTCATTGATTCTGTTATTTAATAAAAGTTACTTTACTTTTAAGTAAATAATAATTTTTATCAGGTTCATTTATCTTATTTACGCAACAAAAAAATATCATAATTACTTAATATGAATTATGTTGTTTCACTGTAAGGCTATTTTTTTTAAAAATAAAAATTATTTTAAATGTTGAACTACGTACTTTTTTATAAAATAAAGTTGGAATTTATTATAGCTGCTAGCATTCGTTTTTAAAATATATTTTTTCACGAACTAATAGCCGAATAAATCCATGCTTCACAATGGTTAAAAAAAATAACTTGAAATAATGTTATTAATAGACATAGAAAAGTTTACAACGAATTAATAGTAAAGAATTACAATTAGATATATGATCTACTTGTAATGGACTGTGATGAAATGAACAACTCGAAGCTTCTATGGAAGAGGAAATTAAAGAATTAAGTTTTAGTATGTCCGAAGAATAATTTTGAATACTTTTATTATTATACACTAGTATAAGATAAAGGATTTTTAACATAAATGATACAAATTTTTAATGACAATGATATGAATTTTATTTTTAAAATCGTCTTGATACGTTGTTATTTATTTATAATTATTCATTTTTCTATAGTAAATAAGGTTGAAATAAAATGGTGTTTTTTATTTGTTCTGGCAAATATTTTTAGAAATGTTTTAACAATGTTATTTATGTACTAAATTTCATAATATAGAAATTAACGTATTATCTTAATGAATTACAAAAAATGCTAAAATTAAGTTATATTGTTAACAAACTATATTAAACGATATTTTAAATAAAATAATACCTTTTTTAAAAATATTAAAATTCTATCTTAATTATTATAAATAACAATTTTAAACGATTTGATCTTTTTAAAGTTGTTAGTTTGGATTACAATTACATATATTTTTCATTGCATGTTAAATCGAATTAAAAATATAAAATACAATATATTTTATAAAAATAATTTTGTTACTCCGTTAATGAAACTTTCTGAAATAACTGTAAAATTTTCATCAGAATTTTCCTCATCACCAGTAGATTTAAAAAAATTTATATACCTTTTTATGAAAAATATATACCAATTCATAAAAAAATATGTGTTTTACATGGGTTATGTAAAATTTTATATTAAAAAACAAACATAAAATTTTAAAAATGTATAGTAAATAATAAAAAAGAGTATGTATGTCATTTTGACTGTATGTGTATTTCTTTCAAAAAATCATACATTTTTTGTAAAATGTCTAGCATTTCTTAGAAAATATATATACATTTTATTTTTATTACGTGGGCACAATTAAAAATAACCTAATTGGTAGTCGAAATGACGAAAGTTTTCTATAGTATCCATGATTTCACAATGTCTGTCAAAACGACAGTTTTAAATTTTGAGTATATAAACAATTTTTTTGAGTAGTTCTAAGGAACCAAAAAAATAACAAAATTATTTTATTTGTTTATAAAATTAACATTTTTTATAAGATATTAATAAAAATTTAATATAATAAAAAGTTATCCAAATATTTATTATTTCATATTCATTGCAGCAATCGCTCTAGTCGCTTCCTTTATTGCACCTTTCCTTTCTTCATTAGGCAGTTTAGAGATAGCATATATAAGTTTAGAGACTTCCGATGACATTATTTTATTGGTAACCTCTTTATCACTCTCTAACATATTAGCTATACCCATCATACAGCGTCTCTGAACCTCTGGATTTTCATGATAACACATCTCTTTAAGAACCTCCTCCCAACTTGATATTTCATTCAAAATTCTCATGCCTACACCTTCATCACTAGTAAACATAGCAAAACCGGCTGATGAAGCAAGATTTAAACGATCATCCTCACCCTCAACACAATAAAGAACCCAAAGTTTAAGCTTATCAGTTCCAGGTTTTACAATGTCTTCTCTATAATCATCTAAGAATGATAAATTCAATAAACATTCTGCAGCAGCAGCCCTTAAATGAGGATGATTATCCATATACCAATATTCTTCAATCTTCGGAACTGCACGCTCCTTCATGATTCTCTTTCTCAAACTATCATTTTGTCCAGCTAAATTTGTTAAAGTTAATAAAGCTTCATAATTTGCTAAACCATCACACTCTGGATGGAGTAAATCAACCATAGGTTTAATTACTTCATACATCCTCTGACCAGAGAAAGTAATATTTGGATCTGAGAATGATCCAATTTTTGCTAAAGCATGAGCTGCTTTAATTTTTCCCTCAGGATTACAATCTTTAACTAATTTAAGTAATAATTTAGCTCCTCCCTCAGAGACGATTTGTCCCCTTAAATCTTCTTCGGTAGCAAAAGCCATCAAAGCGCGAGCCAAAAGATCTAAAGCATTCTTTGATTCTGTTTTTGAGATAGCTACACAAGCAGAAACAGCACCACCCTTGACAAGAGAATGTATACGTTTAGTAACAAAATCATCGGTATCTTTAGGATGAGTTTCTGGAACGTGATGTTTAGCAAATTGTGCAAGTTTAACCATCTCTTCATCAACTTTCGGTTTATCGTAAGCATTTGATAAATTAACATAAATACTAGCTAATGTAAATACACAAAGTGGTCCAGCAGATTGAGCTAAAGCAACTAATGCCTTTAGAAGGTCTTTATCCTCAATAATCATCTCTTTAACATCAGCATCCAATGTTAGGTACGATAAACCTTCACAGGCAAATCTTCTAATATCAACATCATACTTATCAACAGCTAACAAAAACTTCTTGCACGTTTTAGCTAATTTTAAAATAGCACTTTCTTCCATTGTAGCTTTACTGACGTCATCACCACCAGCAGCAGCACATTTACATAATCCCATAAGAGCACGAACTTTGACGGTATGATCTTTCGATTCATAGAGTGTTTTAAGTACAGGTGTACCAACTTTAAGCATAGCCATTGCACGTTCATGTTTTGACACTGATTGGACAATTAATTCAGCAGAAACCGACTGTAACAGTATATCGCTACTACCAGCCATTTGAAGCATAATAGCGAGTACTGTATCGTTTGTTACGAGTGTTACTCCCATATCTATAACTCCTTGAAGCATGGTAATAAGGAAGGAAGCCAATTTAATTTGTCCCTCTTTTCCTGTTGCTCCAACTAGTAAAGATGTAAAGCATGTCTCAACTTTTTCTTTGAAAATATTTCTTTTTGTATCAAATACCATGTCATCGTAAAGTCTTTGAAGACAAATGGCTAAATGATTTCTGGTATCATGAGATACAGGATACTCACACTGTTCAGGAATTTGTGAAGCCACATGGAGTAATTTAGACAATCCTCTACCCTCAACAAATCTCCATGACCATCCTCTAGGTATTCCACCATCCATATGCATAAGATTCTTGGTCAACAAATCAATAACTGTCTCTCTAATTGCAACATTATAATTTGGAGAACACAAAATATCTTCAAACTCAAGGAGAAGTTTAATAAGATACATTTTGTTACCCTCAGCAATATCAGGATCAGGCTTAATATCTTTATTCCTATCCATGGCACAAAGAGCATTAAAAACCCTTTGAAGAATTATACCAACAGTTTCAATGACTTGTTTACATTCAGGTCTAAGTTTAAAGGCCTCAACAATCTTGACTATTCCGTATTTTTCAATGAAATACATACATCTAACACGATTCTTCAATAAAATATCCAAAACTGACAAAGCAAGGTAGGCGATTTCATCATCATTTCCTGAATCAACAACAAGACCAATAATTTTATCAGTAATATTTCCTTTATCCCATACAATCGTTGCACCACCCTTCAGAATCCCTTGCCATAACAATTAAATTAGATAACCCCTTCTTCATTTTGTCTATTACATCATTATTTTTAGATTCAGTAGTAAATGCATACTTATTCATCTCTTTGAATTTATATTCAATGGAGTTGACCTCATTAATCTTTTCGGTATTAATTTTAGTTAAGTGAGTAACTAATTTTAATATCTCCCTAAAAAAAAGTATGTTTAATTACTGTTTATTTAATTGGGTGTGTAATAGGATATAGGTATTACATCATACCGCCACTCAAGGGTGCTTCTTTTTTAAAATAATTTAATGAACTGTTGAAACATTTGTAACTTAATATACACTAATTTAAATTACAAAATCTAACTCATTACAATAAAAAAAATTGACAATCTGTTCCTATACACATCAAAAACATCTGACGAAGTAATTGTTTACACTAAACATACCCATTTTTAGGTTCTAATCTCAATGCTTCTTTCGCATCAGTCAAAGCTCCACCATACTTCTCTAACTGTTCTCTTGCCTGAGCTCTCCTGAACAATGCTTTAACATCACATCCATCAATTTCCAAAGCCTTCGTACAGTCATCCTCAGCACCTTCATAATCATCAATCTTAAAACGTACCATTGCCCTGTTACGATACAATGTGCATCTTAATTTTTTATCTTCCCCGACAACTTGAAGTCCAGCTGTGTAACTGTCTATTGCAGGTTTGTAATCGTGATTATTGAAATGCTTGTTTCCTTCATCTTTATACTCTAAAGGTGATAGGTTTACAGTATCACTCTCCTTTTGAAGTTCAACTCCATCTGTTGGAGACATTTTTATTTGTGGTCTTCAGAGTAATCTACAAAAATATTTGTTTACTTGTTTTCGTTGTGAAACCCAAAAATGCTTACAGGATATTTGAGTAACGATATATTTAGAAATTCATTTAACAAAAATGTGAAAGTTATTGAGAGATTTTTTTATCTGATAAGGTTTAAATTTTTAATTGATACGTATTATAATATTTTCATTAAAATAAGGTGATGATTAATTAAGGTGAAATAAGATGATTGATTAAATTAAGAAAGCTGATACTATTATACTCTGTTACCTAATATTTCTAGTAATTACAAATAAATCTTTTCCAAGATAAAATGCCTCTATTTGATGGTTACCGAAATTTCATGGTCAAATGAAATACTAGCAATAAATAGTTAATAAACAAAGTACTTTTTTTTAAAAAGCGCTCCTTAATTGTGCTGTGATGAAAAAAGATTATCCTATTTAATAGTGTAATTTTTTTTTTCCTGCACCCCTTTAATAAATCTCTCCAGATCAAAAAGATGAGTAAAAAAAGTTTAAGTATTTGTCTACTTTGATTAATTATCTTTTTTGGCACATATTGTTTAAGTATTCCACTTCAGTAATTCCCTCTCTATTTGTAGAATGTTAATATATAGGATTTGTTTTAAATAATTACCCTGCTTGTACTTCTAGTCTCTTTAAATTACATTTTCCAATATGTTATAGTGTTTGAAGGATAAAACTTGTGAGATAATTAAAATAAAGGAAATGGATATATATGATTAATGAGTAAATCTCGAGAGAATTTTAACATAATATTATTTTTAAGTTAATCATTTAGCCCATAGTTGGTACTTCTACAAAGATAGATCGGATATTAGATTATACATATCTAAGAAGGGTTTGGTGATGACAGATGATAAGAAAGTAAATTAAGAATGATAATGAAGAGAATATATATGGGTAATTGATGTTTAAGTTAGCATAAATTTGATGATATACACGTAATAGGAGATAATTTTAAATTAACGATATAATAATTAAAAGGATTGGTTTTGTCTATAGATTAATCAATGCTGAAAAGCATCTTTTTGATCATATAGTAAGAAAGAACAGAGCATTCTTCCTACCAGAACACTCTTTAAATTAAAAGTATATATTCGATATATCTTTAAGCTGAGTAATGGACAATATCTAAAGTACTTTCTATTACTTCTTTAGTAACCTTCATCAAATATTAGCTTTTATTATTCACAATTTTAATCAAATGTCTCATCGTGTGTATATAAATACATAGATGTCCACTACATCTGAAGATCAATTATATATTGGACTACGAGATCTAACAAATATCAATAAAAATAATTTATAAAATAACAATAAGTAGTAAAACTATGTAATATAAAGGAAAAAATTGATTTCTAGAATTTTCTTGAACAATATCACCCACTAACATATACATACTGGAAAAAATACACATAAATATATTAGAATCTATATTTATATTATTAAAAGTAAAAATCTAATAACTATAAATATTTTTTAAAACTAAAAATAACATTAATCAGAAAAAAATATGCATCTTCCCAATTTCTACTTTTTTTAAATAAAAAATAGAAAATGATCCAACAAAATAATAATAATACTTGCATTAATATTTATTAAAACAGAAATATTCAAAAGAAATACAATAAAAAAAATATTAGGTGACATAGATGAAAAAGAGTTTTAAGAAAGATACCTTTAGAAAACAAATATTTAGAATATTTAACAAAATTTAAAAATATACTGTCGGTGGTATTTTCTTCTAAAGAAAATTATTTTTTACAAACTATTTACAATATAAATATATTTTAGGAATATTTTTTCTTCTTATTAGAGCTAGTTTGATGTTTATTGTTGTTTGATCATTAGCAATTTTTCTATAATTATAATATATTATTATTAACCGTCTTTTTGATTGTAAATGTTAGTATATCGTATACTTGATTTTATTGCTTTTCTATAAATATAGAAAGGAAACATTCTTAAGCATAAAATTCTTTTGTTGGAGCCTTCTGGTAGGCATATGAGTAATGAGGCGGTTGTGATGGCTCATCTAATGCATAACTTCCTTCATCTTTTTTACGCATTCGATAGATAATAAACATTATAAATAGGATAACAATAAGAATACCAATTACTAGACCTCCAACTATTACAGCTAAGAAACCTGGTTTTGTAAGAATATGTATTGAGGCGAAGAATTGTTCAATATCATCATAGATAACTGGTGGAGATTTTGTATATTTAACCTCTGGCCTTGATGTACCTTGTGTCTTGGCATATGGTTTCTCTGTAACAACAGATGTTGTTGTTGTGGTTGGGTGAGTTGATGTCTCATGAACATTACTATCTTCAACAACGACATTCTCTATTTTAATGTCATCCTCTGAATCCTCGTCATCATCATCATCCTCACTATCGGCGATATCATCATTACCCTGATCCTCATCATCTGGATGGATTTCATGAATAATATCTTTAGGGAACTTCTCTGTTGTTGTGTCAACTTTTTTAGTAGTTGATTCCTCAATAATGACATCCTTAATAATTGATGGTTTAATTGTTGTGGTGGTAGTTAATTTTGTGAAAGAATCGATAATAGTTTTAGTAGTACTTCTAATATCTTTCTCCTCATCCCTACCATGGGTAATTGGAACTGATGATATTGCAACATTTTTTTCAGTATCTTGTGGTGGAATATAACCGGAACCCTCTTCAACGACATCACCATCCTCGTCATCTGTGGAGATGGCGGATGATTCGATTTCCATATCAACATTTGGTCCTACTTTTTTGTCGCTAGACAAACCACGATACTCATCTTTTCCTGATCCTTCAATTTCAATATCATTATGTTTCCCTGAAAGAGCAGCTTTTTTATTGTACCCGTTTCCATTTCTTATTTCTCCAAAAACCTTGAAAATTATTATTTGTAAATTAATCAAAACAAATAAAGAAAAAAACTTACAATTAACCCCGTTATCAAGAGGAGTATTATAGGAAAGAACAATTTATTCATTATTTATTTGAAATATATATATCACTAACAATCGTTTTTTGCTTAAAATAAAAATAAGAATCAGGAGAAGGCAAGAAGAATTCAATATGATAAATTTGATAGTTCTAAATAATGAAAACAAATAGTGTAGTACTTAAAAGCAATATATTTACTTCCTTTTCATAGGTTCCTAAAAATAAAACAAAATTGCATTAAAACAGTTAGATTATTTTATATATATTACTAATTAGATTTTTAAAATAAAACATTAACGTTATGTATCTACAAAGAAAGGCATACATTTTATAAATATTATATAAGTAATAAGATAGGTGTAAGTAATAATTTATTTTATACTTTGTTTCATCACTCAAAAGGTTATGTGAAATTGAGAAAAGTATAGATATGAAATGTTTACATTATTAACATTTTGTATCACTATTTCTTCATATTTTTAATTTTATTTTCATGGGAGGTAATGTTTATAATAATATATAAGTTTAAAGTAAAAATGTTAGTTTTAATTATGATTAACATTTACGAAAGTTATCATTAATAAGAAAATAATAAAAAAGATTGTAATAAACATTAAAAAGAGATAATTTATCAATAAACTTATTCTTTATCTCTCTTTTTAATTTATTTATTACTTAACAATTGTGGATAGATCCAAAGAAAATAAATTTGACCAGTTAATAGATAGTGTTTGGCGAAATATATAACAAGAAAAGTTGGTGGTGAATGTTGAACATATTTAAGAAAAAGAATAGAAGGTCTTTTTGGAGTTAAAAATCTGTCCCGGGTACACATAGAGAGAGATGGCAGCCGTAACAAAGTACTACTACTAGCTATCCCCTCATCTATTTTCTATATTATCTCCCTGCCCAATTCAAATTATATTACACGTACAAAATAGTTTAAATGTTAGATATATATGTTATATATAGAATAGATATATGTTTTTGGAAAGAAACTCAGAGGAGAAGGAAGACATGGCCACACACCGATATCTATACTGTTTAATAATATATAGGTCCCCTCCTTTTTAGGAGAATATAAAATGTACTCAAAATGTTTTGAAGATGTCATGACAATTCTTTCAAAAAAAGGTTTTTGATATTAAAGCATATATTATTATTATATACCCCCTCTTGAGAACAGCAGGAAGAGATAAAAGTGAGTATTAAATAAGTAATAATTGTAACATTTCTTGTGATATATATTAATACCTAAAAAACATTAAGAGGCATTTAGTAAAGAATTCATTAAACAGTTTAATCTTAATATAATAAGACAGAAGGTTACTTTTTATAGAATTATAAATCAAGTAGACATAAGGTGCCAAAAATAAGAATAATAATACATTGATCATAATATATAGAATAAAAATGCATTGTCGGTATAATATTAAATGATAATTTCTATACAAATACACATTCAACAATATAATGATCACCAACTGTTATAATATTATAATATTACAAAGATTCTTTATCACAAAAAATAGTTGTTTTGTGGTAGCTAGAGAGATTGAGATCTCTAAATAAATATACAAATAAAATTATTTGAAAAAAAGAAGAATAAAGAAGATTGAGAAGGGGGAGAGAGAAGGCAAAAAAAATTATAATTATGTTAAACTAAAATCACCAAATATTGTTACTACTTTTTAAAAATTATTTTTAACCATTTTATCTCGTTTTTTCAATAAAATTGCAAATATTAAGAAAGGCTTTGGTAAAAATAAACATCGTAAAATAATTAGATTGCTAAGATTTCTCATTTTGGTATCTCACTTGTTCTTACTTACTAAAAAAAATAAATTTCTTTAATGTAAAAAGAGATAAATCTTAACATAAGGATATTTTTTTCCCATACAAAAACATTATTTTAAATTAATGGTAAAACTAAATATATATAAAAGATAATGAAATCTTTAATTTACTCAAAATGGAAGATAAAATATTACGTTAGATGAAGTGAAGATGTGTATAGAATATGTAAATTTGGGTATTTGGAGTAGGAAACAACATAGATTTGTAAATATGTTTATTTTTGAGTGTAATATGGTTTGATTGAAGAATAAGATTGTTATGATAACAATATAAAAAGTAATTTTACAAAATCTCTTTATATATTCATATATATCTTCTCCTTCCTACTTACTTTCTTCTTCATCAATTGCCTATTATTAAAGATAGTTATATATATTTTGGGTTTATAATTTTTACAATACACTAATGAGAAATAAGAAAAATACGTTTTTGTTGGGGAGTGATAATTTAAAATGGAAAGCTAAATGATTATAAAATTAAGGGCATTTCAAATTATGTAAAGTTTTTATAAATATCTTCTCTGAATATTACTTCCCCTACATCTCATTAGAATGAAATTTGAAATATTATTAGTAAAAAATAAAAGAAAAAATATAATTATTTCCAGTTAATGAGGTAATTTAAGTACAATGTTATTATATAAATCAAATAAAAATTAATTAAATCTTCGCATTAACACAATCTTTTATAATCTCACAAATATAAATCCTTCAATGAGTTAAATAAAAATCAACTAAAAAAATTTGATCAATCATTTCATTTTCCACTACATAAAGATCAATCATTAGAAAGAAAAATAATTAGTAAAGTCAAAAAAAAGTCTCTCTCAACTAATCAACTATCTATCCCTTACTATTTTTTCCTCTCAAATTTTATTTAACTTCTAATAAAAGATATATAGGCACATAATAGTATTTTGTAAAAACATAATTTACCATTAGGAATGAAAATTTTAAATTCTTTAAATAAAATAAATTAAAGGAGGAAGGAAAAAAATTACTTATGTAATATTTCATTTTAGAAACTTACACATCATATGATATATGTTTAAATAAATTAGATAAAAAATAAATTAAGAAATTAGTGTAGATTAAAGTATAAAATAATAGTTTCGGAGGGGTAGTGGTGGTTTGATGTAAATACAATGTGAATGTGAATTTTAGAATTTGGAATTTGGAGGATTATTACATAAGCAATTTGTTAACATCATATAAAAGGTTAACTAAATTAAACTTGCAATCATGGAATGAAAACAAAAAAAATGGAAAGGCACAATTGATGGTGGTTGACGTCAACGAAAAGAGATGGCTGGCATTATTTAGTGTTTGATGTCAAAAAAAGTCACTACACCTATATATGATTTAGATTGTATGGAAACTGTTATTGTAGTTGTTTGAGGGTACAAGTGTGTTTGTTTGAAAGGAGATAAAAAAGCGAATGATATGTTGCATTTAAATAGGATTAATCTCATTTTGATATGAAAATTATTGTGTACGTATGTTCCATTATATTTTATTTCATCAATAATTAATTGTATTCTTTATCATTGACGATGTTATAGAAGTGTTTTTAATAAACAGATTTAGTTATTTTAATGTATACCTTATAGGTATTCCGAATAATAATAGTACACTTTATGACTAAATAAATATCTCTAAGAAATTGAATTGAAATTTCACTAAGATATTTGTAGATGTTAAATTGTATTGGAAAATTAATCATTCAAAAGAGAACGATAATAAGATGATTAAAATAATCGTCTTTTCTTTTTAAAAAAATAATTATAATGAACAAAAATAAAAAAAAAACATAGAGACTACTAAAAATATGTAAAGTAAATTATAAGAATAAGATAATATTGAAATGTACTAAGAAGCCTTATAAAAGGAGAAGCAAAATAAAATTTAAATTAACGTTCTACTAAAATAACCACAAGATAGATAAACACATTATAAAAAATAAGACAGTTTTGATAAGTTTTTGTATACTTAAGATATGGTGATCTCTTAAGATAGGAGAATTGTCAAATATTGTTATCGAAAAAAAAGAGTGATGAATGTTTTAGTTAAATAATTTGTCAAAGTATCAAATTAAGTTTATATGTACTTTTTATAGATCAACATTAAGAAAAAAAGTAGTTATAAATAGATTTTATCAAAAGTTATGCAATAAAAAATGGCATAAATAATGAAGAGTGAAGTCCTTGGTCGTACATTTTTACTACTTGAAAAAGACATTTTCTCACTAAATATGATGAATAAAAGTAACTTAAAAATGATCTATAATATTTAGTATGTTTAGAATTAATAAAAAAAAGTTAAAAATCAACATTGAAAAAGCAATGGAAAAGAAGAGATTTTTGTTGAACAAATATGATGTTTTAGTATAATATACAATTAAAAGTAGTAGAAATATTATATATATATAATATATATTTATAGATGGTATAAATATAAAATTATAATATATAATAGAAAAGAGATGGAAACGACAAAAGAATTACGGCAAAGGTTAGGGTATAATAATAATGTTACATAGATGAAAACAATTTAAAATATTTCTTTTAACCATCAATCTTATAAATATTATTCATCAAAAATCACTCTATAAATGGTTGAATTAATTAGTTAACTTATCTTTTTAGAATATAAACTAATATTCCATCATTTACTTCAAATTTGTTTATATTGGTAATTAATCAACGAATGATCTTGTAGTATATTATATGATAAATGAATGTGAATATTATGTAGGAAGATTTAAATAATATAGTATAAAAATCAAACAACATTTATTGTACTAATACTATTTATTTTCATTTTCACATGTATACAAATAGTATTTTATATTTATTACGACAAATATATATAGCAGTAATAAATTTTTTTAGAATTTTGAAGGACAGTGATATTGCCAATAATTACATCTTACATGCAAAAAAGACATAACTTAAGTATGTGATAAATTTTCCTTAAAAAAAAAGAAAGATATTTTTAACGATTCAAATTATGACATTTATTATACTTAGTGCCATTTCAAAAATAAATGGGTAATAACTTGTAAAATGTCAATAAGCAAAATATAAATGACATTAACAAAGAAGATGGAATTAATGTATTTTTGTTGTAAAATAATTAGGTGTAAAAAGTTTTTGTTTGTGAAACATTAAAAATTTTATCTATAAAATAAATAAATTTCGTAAGTGGTAGATTATAAGAAGGGTAATAAAAACAACATTTAAAATTTCTATTATTCGTAATATGAGATCCCATCTTTAATATCAAAATTGTTATTTCTAATTATATTAATGTTAAGGGTTCTAATAGGTTTAAAGTTTATCACCAAAATAATGATTGTAAACTGGTTGTCAAAAGGTTAATTAAAATGCTTAAAAATATTTTGATAGATAAATGATGGAAGAGTGTTTCAAAATTTATGTGGGTTAAAATATTGTCTGAAAGTGATAAATTTTGCAGTTTTGACTTGTAAATATATCAATTCTTTAAATATTAAAATATCTAGTAGACAAAGACTAAAGTCACTAAAAACTCTCAATATTTAATAGTTTGATATTGGATATCTACAACTACCACCAGTAAATACGTAGGGAATTAATCTGATATTATAATTATCATATTATTATAATACCTTTTCGGTATCATATTAAAAAGTCATATAACTTTTATGAACGGTTATAAAATGTTAACGGCAACACACACATCTCATGTATAATATTTCTATATATTATATACCTATTAGTATTTTATAATAAAAATATTTCTTACAAGACACAGAACATTGAAAGAAAAAGACTTTTATTTGTTGTTGATAAACAATATTAATCATTTTAAATAATAGATGCGGTGAAACAAATGATTATATAAAAATATCGTGGAAGAAAAGCTGAATTTATATTTAAAATTTAATTAATAACTCTTTTCTCATGAGAAAATTTCTAACTTTCTTTTAAATATTTATCTAGCAGCTTATATATAAATATATGTAATTTTAATTATTTTGCTTTTGAAATATGAAATACAATAAAAATTCAAATGTTCTATAAAAAATATAAAAATAAGGAAAAAAACAAAAAAAAATATCCAATAGCATCGTTAATTGTTAATTCAATTAGATGTCCTAATTCATGAAAAAAAATTCCAAAACTTTTTTTAGCCACAAAAAAATATCTAAATAAATAGATAACATATATTTTCATAGCAAAATAAAATATATACACAAAGAAAAAATATTGTTTCTAAATTTAAATGTAATAAAATTTGTAAACAATACTTTATATTTTATCTTTCTTTTACAACAAAAACTACTTTAAGAAAATTATAAAGATTAAAAGTTACATTTTTTTGTTTTATGGATAATAAATGAAAAATATATTACATATCATTTCTCTCCTTACACAATGGCTTTGCGCCCTTTTATGATATACCATAATAAATAATAGTTGCAATAAAAATTTAAATATTTCCTTTTTAAGATTTCAACTTTTATTAACAGATGCGTAATTTTAATTTAAAAATATATTTATGTTATGTTGTAGGAAATTTATAGCATATGTTAAAAATTTCACTCCTTAGGGTTGGAAATTTAATTTTTTTCTTACTATTTCTCATAAATAATGTAATATAGAAATGTTTTATATTAATAAATTATTTAATAGCATTACATTTATACATTGGTTAGAGGTGTGTATATTTATGTTTTGAGCATGTTATTTTCTTGTACTAGATTGAAAAACCAGACATAACAAAATCCGATGGTCTTGGGATTTCTTTAAGAAATACTATATCACCTTTTTTGGTCTCACCGGTAAATTCTTTTGATAGTTTAAAATATTTTGAGTCATGATTGATATATCCAGGTACAAGGAAATCAAAAAACAAGGAGTTATCTTCGAGTGATTTTATAGTATGAATATTATTAACTCTCGGGCCAAGGTAAAGAACATTATTAAATGAGGAATCTGATGTTGAGAGAACTGTTTCCCCTTCATATATCACTGGTATATCATCATCAGCTAGTTTATCAACATCTTTCAACATTTCTGGTGTTGTTAATGAATATGATGTAACTTTGATTGCACCATTAATAATCTGCAATAAATAAAAAAAGATTTAGTTATGGATGGTGAGTTTTTTTTTCAACAACCCAAAAAATTCCAATTTACCTTCATAAATCCGTGCATTCCTTTATGATCATGTAGTGGAAAGTCAAGGTCTTTTTTTTTGAAACCAAAACAGGATGATTCTGATATTAAAGAATTTTTAACATTGATATAATACCAATTTTCAAGATTAGGTACACTTTTTGATGTTGGTAATGGGTTGTTTTGAAGTATATCATTAAAAGTAATATCCTTCAATAATGGGATAACTTGAGTAAAAAGTCCCTGATTCGAGAGTCTCTCACACTCCTGGAGGATTTTTTTTAATTTCTCTGACATGGTAAAACTAAAAAAAGTATAATGTATTTGTTAAAATAAGAGTAAAAATTAAAAATTAATAGATAAGTAATAAACATTTCATCTTTCAACATCAACGTTGGAAGAAAGTTACTTTTTCATGTTTACATTTAAAAATGCTTTGGATTTTTTTATATGTTGTTTGGCTTTTTTTTGCCGTGTGGAAGTAGTGGTGAATTAAATATAAATTTCTTTTAAAAGTTTTAGTTTTTAAATTATTTAAAAAATAAATTCTATGAGAACTATTAATTTAGTGGTGTTTTGAAATAATACAATTGATATCTGTTATCAATAAAGCAGGAAATGTTAATGATTCAATATAATATAAAAAATGAAGTTTTTAAATTTATAGGAAACAATAGTCAATATGTTTTTTTTAAATTTTGACATTGTTGTTTGATTGTTCAGACGATAAATACTACCTCATAGCAACTCATTTTTTAAGTATCTCTAGGTTGTTTACGTAGATATCAGTCGCTCTAAAATGTTGCCATTGTGTAGGTAAAATTAAACTCTTTCTTTAACAACAATTTGTCTTTTTATAATTTTATATTTCAAAGGTTATACTACGCAAAAATATGAAAGCTTAAGATTGACATTGTTGTCTTTTGTGATCTTGAACATGATTGAATGATATATAAAATTTCCTGGAAAAATACTGATGTATTCGCCTTATGTTCACGCAAAATTTTGTAAATAACCATGTAGAAAAAATATGAATTGTGATGTGAAAATCTACATCATCTTCTTTAGTCAACAGATCACTCATTGATAGATTATCTATTAATAGATATGACAAGTTTTTGAATATAGAGAACTTCTATTAATCTGAATTGGGTAAAAATCCCTGGTTTCGAAATTCTTGACTTCTCGATACCGTATTTCCTTTTTAAATAAAATCAATAATTTCTTAACACACTAACAACAATAATTTGGTTTTAATTTTAATTAAAAATATTCACTTTTTACGGAGTTATGACAATTTAAAACTATTTGCTTCAGATTCATATACACTTTGAACACTCCAATAATTATCAATACTATGTAATTTCCTGTAATTTTACCTGGTTAATCATCTGAAAAAGTAATTTTATAAGAGTGTTTTTAATTATTTTGTCTTTCATTAAATGTTTCCGTGGGAAGGGTAATTTTGAAATGTTTCGTAATCATCATCTAATTATAAATTCATAACAATTAATATATGTTTATGTGAGTTTTTCAAATTTTTTTGTCAAAGTTCCATCAAAATGTAAATTAAATAATTTATGATTGTAATGTTTTTAAATTAGTGTGTTTTTTTGAGTATTTAATTTTTACCCTTTTTTGTTTTGCATTTTTTATGATTGCTGCAAATTCATTTTTTAATAGCCAAAAAAGTCTTGTTTACATATACTCTTTTTTTGGTTAACCATATTTCATTAATAATATAATAATTCAGGAATAATTAAAAAATTATGACTTAAACAGTTTCCGGTAGTTTAAAAGATTACCAATTAAAATTTTTCGTAAAATTTCTATAGAAAATCAAAGAAATGAAAATGTAAATCAAAACAGATTAAATAAAGTGTAAAATTTTTTGATTATTTGTCAATTCTATAAGATGCATTAATTGATTTTAAAATGAATGAAAAATGTTTTTATTATCGAAAGGGTAAAACGACTTTTTATGACTATTTTTTTACATTTAATACTTTATTATGATGTAAAAATATAGCAATAAGTAACAAAATTATGTTATAAAACCATGACACATAAAATTAAATAAATTGATCATAAATTTCAATAATGTATAATTGTACTTTTAATATATCGTTTATAAGAATTTAATATTAATGTTTTTTATAGGGTTTAAATTATCATGGTAATGTTACGTTGAATTTCAGTTTGAAGGATGTTAATCTTTTAGAAGCATTTGACAAATTTTTCATTTACATTTAAAATAATATGTTCTTTGTTATTTTAACCATAAAAGTAATATCACAAAGTATTGCCTACAATTAAACTTTGAAATAACATAAATATTTTTCATCAGAGGTTTAACAACCACTCATAGTTACAGTTAAAAATTGGAGGTTTTAGAGATTTATTCTAATGACTTTATAAATAATTATTAAAAAAGTAATTAAAATTTGTGCTATATGGTGGTAAAAAGTTACCAAGCAATTATAAAATAAAATAATTAATTTAAAGTGATGATATCTAAAAAGTTAAAACATTAGTAGTGGAAAAATAGTCTGGAAAATGGATTAAAAAAACAACGATGTTTTGAATTCACACATGTTTAGTTATGTAAAATGAACTGAATTTTGAATAAATTATACTTTTGTTTGTATTTTTGAGTTAAATTAATGAAAGCATAAAATTATTTTAAGTATTTACATGAGTATTATTTTTTTAGTAAACTAACTCTATACTATAATTATTTTATTTGATGATTATGAGTTAGTAGTTTGTAATAAATATTTATTGTGGTTAAATAATAATTAAGAATGATTTTTTTGATTATTAACCTTTGATAAATAAAATAATTACTATTTTTTCTTTTTTGGTATTGGATAGGTTGGAAATTAAAAAATATATATTATTACGACCTGAAACATGTGAACTTTTAAATCTTTGTGCTTCAATGCATTTTATTTGATATAGTAGGAACATGATATTTTGTTTTTCCTGCTTATATATTGAACAGTTCCTTGTTTTTATAGGCAAACTGTTATTTGCCGAAGGATGTTAATAAAGCAAAATCAACAGTATTTTGTTTTTATTTTAAAAACAAAGCAGTGCATTTTTAGAACACTTCCGGTTTTCGAAAGTTCTTCTAAAATAGTGTATAAATACTTAGTGTTTATTAAGAAAATAATTCTATAAAAACATTAATTTTCCTTAACTGTACTAATATAGATAACATATTAGCAAAATTTCTCTTTCTAAAAAAAATAATTATTGTTTTTACAATATGAAATAAAAAAAAATAGTATAGTCAAAATACTCAATTTTGCTAAATGTTTTAATAATAACTCTCAGAGTTCATTTAACATTTTCTGTTTACTAAAATTATTAATTTTAAATTTTTTAGTCATGAAAATACCACTTGTTGATGAAATTTTTTTAATTATCCAAATTATATGTTATATTTTATATATTTTATTGACTATAAGTTTTGTATTCAAATTACTTAGAGAAAAACATTGTGATTATGATACAACTACATTTCTGTACCATTTCATTGCAAATAGTATTTTTGATATTCTTCAAGCTCTTGCTGTTATTATATTTCAAAAATTTCTACACTGGGATATTTTGATATCATATTATTTATCCAGTAAATGGTTACCTATAATCTATGGTCCAGTTCTTTATACGTCCATCCTTGGATCAGTACTGGGATCCTTAATTACTGTTGTTAACAGATACTGTGCTTTATATCATGTATTATTTTTTAAGACTTTTTGGACAAAAACGATATGTTTGAAGATTATTTTTCTTCAATTTACTATACCAATATTGTTATTTTCATTCAATTTTTACTATTCATCTAGAATTATTTATGTTCAAAGTTATAAATTTTACGTATTTAGTGTTATCAATGATCTTGCAAGTATGATGAACAATGTTATTCTATCAATAATTACATTTATCTGTTCTGTCATATCAATTGTTTTGAATATTGTTATTCTTAGAAAATACACTGAAATAATGAAAAAAACACCAGTTAATGAGCGATCCAAACGTCTTTTAATGTTACTGTATATGGTAGTAACAACATTATGCTTATTTGCTCTATCTATTGAACAATTTGTGAGGTTATACTTTGGTATTGTTAATGATAAAGAAGGAATTTACTTTTTAACATTTGTGCTCTATTGGATAATACCAATTTTTACTATTATACAACCAATAGTTACATTAATTATGTCAAAAAATTTAAGAAACTATTTTTTATCATTTTATTTTGACATATTTCTACCAAAACGCCTACGAAAATCAAATAGTATGACTATAAAAACATCCATACAAGTGACTAGGCTAAATAAGGTCACAAACATTCCTCAAAACAACTTTAAAAAATAATTAAATATTAAACTTTGTTACGTGGAAATTTTATTTTAATAAT